>CM023456.1:117847320-117947320 GCA_013339765.2 Haemaphysalis longicornis | reverse complement strand
ACCTAAAACATACCACATTACTATTATTCACAAAAGAAACACGTAGATTTGAGTTTAGGCAAAATAATTTAGAAAGAAAGGTAAGCAATGGAAAAATTACGCCCACCTCCCCTCGCTGGAACCCTGGTGTGATGCGACGCTGAAGGGGGTTCCATTGTGCGTTTCCGTTGGGTCGCACTTGGACTCGAATTGCTTGAAACGTGTAGTGAACGTGAGTTGCGTTTTAATCACATCTGGGTTTGAAATCACGAGCTCTTTTCTATCCGCCTTGGCTTCTTCGTCACCATCATCGCAGAGTGTGGCGCTGCCGTGAGGGTTCGGCATGTTGCTGGTATTGGGTGGCGGCACGCCACTCATGTATGCGCAGCGCGCCCGAAGGAGAGGAGACCGCGGAGAGAGAGGGCGGTGAACACGCGCACAGCGCGCTTGCGCCGCGCGAAGCGCCGCCCACCGGTGGAGTGAGAGAGCGCGCCGCACTGCGCGCCACAGATGTTGGGGGAGAGGGCGCGCTATCACGGCAAGAGGAGGAGGGGCGCAGCTGTGCGGACAACGACGAGGACGGACGCACGCTGGAGTGACAGGGGCGCCGGCAAGAGATGCTCTCAGCGTCGCATCTAAAATTACACCATCTCCCCGAAGGGAACTATGTGGTGATGCAAAGCATCTCGGAGTTCCCAACCCCCCCTTCGCGCGGCGGCCGCTTTCGCGGCGCGGTCGCGTTGACGAGCGGCATCCGGATCCGCTTTGACACTTTGCTGTGCCGAAGCGGCTTCGCTTTCTCGCAGTGTGGGATCCGCTGCTCGACGCTGGCGTTTAGAAGCGGCTTCACTTTCGCCAGTTCGCTGACAGAATAGTTGGCGTACATTCAGTTCATCGGACAAGCAGCAACTGAGGGAGCAGCGCGCGGAGAGGAGGAGCAGCGCGCGCGCTATCGCACAGCTGGTGGGGAGAGGGGGAGAGAAGGAGGAGCGCGCGCGCTATCGATACAGCTGACGTGGAGAGAGGAAGAGAAGAAGAGCGGCGTTATCGCACAGCTGGTGGGGAGAGAGGGAGAGGTGCGGACGGACGCTGACGGACGGACATAGCCCCGAGCAAGACATGCTTTGCATCTAAAAAAATAACAGATAGACCTGCTGGGGCTCGAACCCAAGCCGTCAGAGCCAGTACTCAGTACTCTACATCGAGGGCACAGAGCCCGAACGGAGGAATTCTTTTAGCAGGCGCTCAAAAGAATAGCGCGCGCAGTGACATTACACATGTCACGTGGGTGCTCTGTGCAGCGAAGCGTTTAGAAACACGCTGACCGGACAACACCAAGCGTGGATTTTTGTAGAATTGGCCGCTTAAGGCTTTGGGCCTGATGTTGTTATGGCAGTAACCGACACGCATAAAAATCATTTCAGTACATGGGAATAAAGACAGTAGTTGAACATTAAGTACGCCAATCTTATGCACTGGCTCTTAACATGTTTGGGCATGTCTTTACCCTTAGATGGGTTTGTTCGGCCTGATGTTGTTATGGCAGTTACCGACACGCATAAAAATCATTTCAGTCAGTGGAGATGAAATCAGTATCTGAACATTAAGTACGCCAATCTTATACATTGCCATGGCTCTTAACATGTTTGGTCATGTCTTTACCCTTAGACGGATTCGTTCCCTAACACACCAGTCTGCCACAGATTGCATTAGTCAACAAACATTTTTTATGCCACTTTAGTCTCCTTCAAGAAAGAGTGTTTTGAAAAACAACGCTGCATATCTTCATGAATACGCTGGGACATGTGATCGAAACTTCAAGACATGAGCTTCGAGCACTTTAAAAGTCTGTCGTAGCAAAACACTCCGGGCGCAGAGTTATTTGCTAGAGGTCAATACGGAAGAAAAATAAAAGCGCTCGTTGTTATCCGTGTGTGAAACGGTGATCGGTTCCATTTAAATCGTGGGTTATCTTTTGCTGTAAGTGGCGCTCTATTGAACAGTAAACACTACTTCTTTGATGTGAAAATTCTACGCACAGGCGTTAGTTATGCTGATCTCCTTGTTGTTGAAAGATTATACAAAAAGAGTTGGAATACGCATGCCCGTTGTATATAAAATAAGAGATCAACACTATGTCCCGGTTCGTGCTTCGGTCTTGGTAGGACGTAGAAATGCGTGCGCAACCGTTAGAGATACAAGAAACAATGCGCTACGACGAGAGAGAACCTTTTTACGGCGCATTCTGCGGTGAGTGACATTATGTTCGGCTCTATAGTGCAAAAAGATAGACGGAATGGAATTGAGGGAAAGTTGTTAGAAATACTTTTGTAACTTCGTCTTGCGCATAGGCTGGTACGCTGCGTAGTTTATACGGAAAGTCGCGGGGACTCTCAAAGCGAACTCTACCAAAGAGTTCGAAGTAACTAAAAAAATCGACAGAAGTCTTTGGTAGAACTGTGTAAAGTTTAAACTTGGGTTGTGTGCATATTACGTAGCAGAAAAAACAGCGAATGAACGAAGACTAGAAAAGGAGGGAGAAAGCACCGGCGCTGACTAGGCAATCTGATTAATGTTTTATTAAGCGAAGCCAAGTTTGCTCACATGCTCTTCGGGCGCAGCTCTCGCTCGAAGTTCGCAGCTGGCGCGGATGTGCGGGCACAAGTGTCGCTCGTCGTCGTCGTCATCGCTCGCATCACGCCACATCGCAAGTGCAGGCGCTGGCTCTCGTCGGGCAGTCACAGCTTCTCGGGCGGCCTGAGTAGGCCGCTCGTAGTTTCGCTCTGCGGAAGAGCGGGCAGGCCATTCAAGCACGTAAACGTTACAGATAATCGCAGATGAACGATCTACAATGACGTATACCAAACATCTGCGTTCCGGCAATGTTCAGCGAAATGCCCGTGGACCTACGGCATAACAGCGCACTTACAGTATCTCCCCGGTTTGTTTTGGGAGCTCCCCAGTGGATGACAGCGACAGCAGTCTCAAAGGCGGGGAAATTGGAAGGGGTTAGGAAATCCCGCTGCTAACAAACCGATTTAAGCTTGCGGGTTGAGGCTGAGCATACTTTGTGGGGGCAGAACTGCTGCAGGCAGTTCCTGAGGACGTATCGATGCCCGTTTCACAAGGATCGTGTGGGCAGAGGGAGCTAAAGCAGACGCGGGTACTCTGTAACGACCAGCAGGTGTCCGCAAAGCCGCAGCTGACCTTGCACTGGAACTTCATACGTGAGGCAAAAGCGTATTCATTGTGCCACAGAACATTCCGAAAATTCTTCTCCACTTTATGTGAGAAGGAGTCAGTGCTGGGCGTGATCAAAACATGGGAATCATCGACGTAGCGAAAAATTCTTACTTCTTGGTGTTCAGTACACGAAGCAAGCTCTCCATCCTTAGGCTATGCAGGACTTGGTACATATATCTTTCTGGACGTATAGGTCCAGTTTTTGAACGTGATGATTGTCGGGGCATGTAGAAGGTACACTGGTTTCTCAAAATAGTTGCCAATATTCATGCCACTGGCTTTCCCAAAGCACACCGCCCGAAAGATGTCAATCGTATCCTGGACCGCTTCACTCATTAGATCCTGCGGTAGCGAGAATTACAGGTCCCTAATTTCGGTGGAGAAATAGCTCAGGATACCTGGTCATTCAGTCTCGAAATACTCGGTCACTGCTTGCGGGCTCCCGACAACGAAGGGATCATCAACATTTAATTGAGATAAGGACGCCTGCAAGAAGTCACCAAGTGCTCTCTGCCAATCGCTGAGCTTTGATATGTTGATGAAATAGGCTGTTGTTGTTATTTTTGTCGATGCTGATGACCAAACGTTCACCTTGAATAAGGTTTCTCGCTGGTGCATTGGCTGTAAAGAATACTTCAAAACTCAGGCCCACAGTCTTCTTGACTGGCGATGCGAGGTTTGTCCGTCCGTACCTCCGCACAGATGGAGTGCGTCCTTTCTGATTCCTTCCGGTTTTGGTCTTTTTACGAGTCGGAAGATTCGCGCAACTGCTTCTTCCGCTTTTGCCTTGTGCTCATGTGCCCGAAACATTGCGAATAGTCGCACAACAGGGGCCGGAGGTCAGCTGAAGGAGCACTCAGGTGATTCGGGCGGCTACCTTGGTCCCAGGGTCACTGCGGAGGCTGTTCACGCGTTCAACGATACATCTATCTTGGACGTCTGCATTGGCCCCTGAGCCGGAGCCTCCCACCAGAGACAGTATGGTCCGTACAGCTGTCGCGGAAGGCAGGCAGAACTTCAGTTCAAGGCGTAGTACCCCCAGGATCTCTACGGACTTCCCCGTCCACAAAAGTATGCACCCGCTGGCCCATGGGATGATGACGCGCCTTTCTTGGCAATACAGCGATAATCATTCGCCAGGGGAGCTTAACAACTTGCGAAGCGACGCGTAGCTTGAGCCGGCAGCGACGATTTCCCCTGAGACCTCGGGAGACGGTGTGACGTTCGCGGGACCTTCGAAGCACAGGCTCACAAAGGCGCAGCATATGCGAGTTCGCCCTCTGTCGCGCTTCTGAGTTCAGAAGCGGCGTGCTTAAAGAGAGCGTGTTCAGTGTGGTTGTCTGAGCCCAGCACGCTATTTGACTGCTGCAGAGCCCATTCACACAGTATAATTTCATTTTTTAACAGCGAAGCTATTCTTGGTCGAGGCTTCCGTGGGGCGAAATGTGGTAACGCGGTCGAAGCGACGTGGAGAGGGACTGTCTTAGTATGAAGGAGAGAAAGCGCCAAGCACGCATGCAGAAAGTTAAAAGAATGCTCCAACGAGACGCTGATATAGGCAAAGGTTCTCTAAAGTACTAAATCTGGTGGCAGTGTTTATTCTTGCCATAATTGCTAAACAAAAGGAAATCGGTTGGAATATATGAGGCAAGACGTCAATACATAAGTGATATCTGCATTTTACTTTAAATAAAAATACATTGCTGCTTGAGTTTTGCGATATCAAAAAAAAAACACGGCATGAAAAACAAAAAGTAACAAAAGGTTCGAATAGATGGCGCGAGTAGCGGAACAGGGTAAGGGTGCCTCGATGCCAGCGCCGCTACACGGCATCGGCGAGCGTGAATCCAGGCAACTTAAACACGAGAAAAATGAATTACCGTGAACGGGAGTCGGTCTGCTGGCTTCGAGAGGTTCTATTAAGCTTATTACCCTTGCTATTAGGGAAGAAGGCCAGGCAGCTTCGCTGTTGACAGCGCTCGCGACTTTATGTCAGTAAAGCTAGGCGACTTGTTTTGTACAAGCCAAGTAAGCATTCACAAAGCTATATATGTTCTTCCTCCGAATAATATGCGCCAGTTTATAGCGCTGTGTCTGCCTTCCTTGTTTTTATTCTTTGTCCTGGCACGGTTCCCCTTTAAACACACTTCTCTTTTTGACATCACCGTCATTATACTTTGAGAACAGAATTTTAGAGCTAAATATTCGAGAAAAAAGATCGAGGTAATAAAAAATTAATGTTTCTAACTCCAAATATTTATTCTTATTCTACTAAACGAACAAAAGCGCGCCCCAGCCCTCTGTTTACAAATCAACAAGTGAGCGATCACTAACTTAAAAAAGGTAGGTTTTCACTTACCAATTTTGGCAAGTTGTCGAGCGACAGCCAACCAAAGTGATGAGCACAAACAAGGGTCGTACATTTAAAGTCGATTCAATTTTTAAGCAGGGGTGTTCCTGTCAGCGTTGAAATGCGTAAACCTTTGTAACATCTCGTATCGCTGATAACAGTGTCTACGATCAACAAAGTCACATTTATTGTTTTCTTTTCAGTTCACTCCGATTCCTGAAGAGCGATTTCGGGAACAAAGACATCAAGAATTTGTCCAAGTCTCGGGGGCAAGGCGGAACATTCGGCAGAACAAAAATCTCCGTAACCTCTTTTTTTAATGTACCGCGATCCTGCGTCTGCCAGTTTGTGTGTGCCCATTTGTTTTTGTAGTGTCTGTATGAGTTTTTGTGTCTTCGCTTCCTTTCACTTTCGCACCTCTCATGTTCATGTGTAGTAGCAAGCCATTCTTGCTGCCAGGCTGACTTCTACTCATCATTCAAAGGCATTCCTCCTCCTCCTAGACGCATATAGCGACTCACGAAAGTTATAACAATGCTAATCAAGTTTCTTCTCCTCGGCTTTATTGCAACCCTGTCCAGCCGCTTTATTGCTACGTGTGAAACACCTGAATCCGAATACTTTAGGGCTCTTTCTAACCAGATCGAGTTTTTCCTCGCAGATCTTCAGGCCCAAGCTCCACATGATATTTTGTCTACTTACGTAGCTTGCTATGAGAATTATTCGGCAAAAAGAACAATACACGCCATCGCTGATTTGAACAGAAGCTACGAAGTGGTCACATGCAGTCACTTGCAAAGGTTGTCGGAAATAATCCTCAATGAACGCATTCATACCAACATACCGGCGGCATTTATAGTAGGCTGGCCTTTGCCAGGATTATTCGTTAAGTGGTTCCGCAGGAATAAGGGGACCTACGTGCTCTTTACCATTGTCGTGGTGGCTCAAGAAGGTGAGATAGACGACGTGTGTTCAATTGTGAGAGAACTGCACAGAAATGCCCTGGTATTGACGCACCAGAATGCCACTCGCTGCTACCCGCGGCTGTATTTGCCGAACAGCAAGGACTGGTCTGAGCTGAGACACAAGATTGTTAGGGTCTCTTGCGGAAGGTCTTGGGAAACACACCTCTGCCAGGAAGCTGACATAAGAGTCGTGATTGAAGCACTCGAAGGTGTCAACGCGAGTGTGGTTAGAATTAATACGCAGTCTCCTGACATCAGCGAGTTTTTCCGCCGTCACGAAATTGACATTGACTTCTCTTCACGTCTGGTTACTATCCGCATTAATAGATACGCTTTCATCCCCGTCCCTCTTCGGTACAGTGACATTTCCTTTTACGTTAAAGACGAGCGAAAGGCCATGGAGAAAACGGATTTTCTTGAGTGGTTTGGCCGCAACCTGAGACTGCAGCAATCATTCTGGCCCTTGAATTCACCGCTGTATCGATCGCTGTGCTGGCCTCAAATTATGTTGGGCGAGAGCCGGTAAATGACGTCATTCTTCTCATGGCCGCATGCACCGTCGCCCACGGAACGGATGTTTCGTCACGTTGCATCATGAGTTCGACGAGGAGATTTCTGTTCGCAGTTTGGTCTCTTGGGTGCTTAGTTACGCTGGTATATTTTCAGTGCATCTTGACGTCTTGCGTTTCAGTGTCAATTGAACCAAAAGGACTCGACACAGTAGACGCCCTCAGCAAGGCCTTTTCAGGGGGCCACTACTGCCCTTGCACCGAGGGCGAACTTTTGGCCATTTTGGTACTGGTCAGCGAGGATATGAAGAAGTACTTCGTAGATTTAGTTTTTGGTAATAACGGCGTCACGCGGTGCAGCAATACATTTTACAGACCAGTATGCATGAGCGGTGTCCGAAAAGGAACGCATGCGGCTTTATTGCGAACCCTTTTGCAGTGTGCTTTGGAACGAGAATTCGGAGACAACATCATAAGGGGTACAGAAGCTCTCGGACATTATAATGAGTCTCCAGTAGCTCGCAGGGACTTCGAGCTTCGCTACGCTTACAACACACTGCTGCGCCGTGTCCATGAAACCGGGTGGATTCTGCGCGCAGAAGCAATTGAACAAGTTAGGTGTCGTAAACCTGTAGAGTTCGTCGACATATCTATATCATGGGAACTCTTCGCCGTCGTCTTTGGGTATGGAGTTTTAGCGTCCACTCTCGCCATAGTTTTGGAAGTGGTAACCTATTGGTTGGTGCTGAACCCAAATAAGAGGCGCCTCACAGAAGAAAAGTCGGGGCCTGTTTTAGCAGAAAACAACGGCGTCACAGAATATCACGATAATGGCTTGGTGGGCTAGTTGGTGTAGCATCATAAAGGGTTGACAGCGCATAAACACGACGACACAAGGAAGAGAAGACAGGACAAGCGCTGAACTACAACTGATTTTTTATTTCGCCATGAAAGACATATAAACCAAGACACACCCAATCACAAGGCCCAAAAAATATGACAAACACTTATGACGCGCCCCGCCTTCTACGCTCGTTGCACCAGATACTGTTTTTCTTTTTCTGATAGTGCAACAGATGGTCTGCTGACGCAATTTTTGGGAAGACGTTCAATCTCGAGGGCCTCGATAACCTCCCGTGTATGTCTGTCCTTCCCTCTAGCAATGACTGAGCAGTCCCCGAATAGCGGCACGCAGGCGCAATCTTTGCAGTGCGCAGCTAGGTGGCCCGAAACAGTCGTCTTTTCTACGAGGTTTTTATGTTCTCTCAGCCTATCATTAAGGCATCTTCCCGTCTGGCCGACATAGGTTTTTCCACAATCCAGCGGGAGAGAATAAAGGGGGGTGCTCGAAGAAACATCGAGAACAATTTGTTGAATGCGATGAAGGCGTTATTTATTCTCTCCCCGCGGCGGCGGTAGTCGTCCGCGCTGGAGCACAACCTAGCGATTGCACGTGCTTTTCAGCGCGAGGTGTTTGTGTCTGTGCGTTTGTTTGTTTACGTGTTTGCTTGCTTTTACGTGGGTCCTACACTTGCTTTACCTCCAAGTGTTTACCAAATGTATCCCGCTGTACGAGCGGTGCGTGTTCGCCATCTCCACGCTCGTGTCGCCCTCTTGTTGTCATCGTTCTAAGGTCTTGCGTGCCTAGTTTTTTCTTCCGCCCTCCCGCGGTGGCAGGTACATTGAAACGACACGTGTGCCTCGTCTAGTCCGGCTCCTCAAGGCGGCGGTAGTCGCCTTGCGATTTTGAAGGAAGCCACAAAGACAAGACAATAAATCTGTGTGCGCACCTTTCGTCAGGATAACCACCTATCAAGACAGTCAATGAGTTCGTTACATAAAAATATACGTGTTCTATTTAACATGGGGACAGGGGTGGCACAGCCATTGGACAGGCTACACAGGCCCCGTGCTATCGACGTTGCATAAAACATCACAGATTTAATGAGAATATGTATATTTGTAACCGTTTGCCAATTTGCAGCGTATGGATACAAGTCTTTACCTTCGCTGGACGCACACTTGGTTTTCTGAATGAACTGCACATATTTCACGAGCAAGTTTCTGCCATGTTTGAAGGCAAGTATCACACACATGGGTATTAAGGTATCACTAGTAGCACTGTCTCGTATATCCGGTGTTTGGGTTGATCGAAAGCACGCATGACAAAATCTCGACATTCGCCACGCAAATAAATGTCACTACAACCGAATGTACTCTGCTTCTGATGCTTGGCGCTTACTCTCTCGATGCCTTCTTTAACCTCGTGGTTCCTTCCAGCATTCGCTAGTTTCAAAGCCACTGCCGCTTCACGGCACAGTGTTGAAATGCCACTGATATTTTGGACTGCGCCGGTGGCGGATGTGTCGTCGTAACCAGGTGCGGAATTCTGAGTTTTGTCCGTTTCTTGTCCGTTTCAAGGTGTCCATTTTGAGCAAGCCTTGATTAATTGAAAGAAGACAGCGCTGACGTGACGCAGTACGAGGCGTCGGTTTCTGTGCATGTTATTGGTCAGAGAGTTCGCGAGTGCGACGAGGTTATGAAATGGACGCGGAAGTGAAATTCTTGAAACGCACAAAGCTCATAATTCCGCCCCAGAAGTGACACTTCTTCTGGTCGCAGTTTTGACAATGACATTGTTCCATGGTGTAACGTCACGAGTGTCTCAAAAAGCCTTTCATTAACTACAGCTTTCGGGAAGCAGCTTATAAACCAACGCACTGACATTTTTGTGGTGGACTTGGGGTGTTTATCTCCACAAAGCTGCGAGGCTGCATGCCTGAAACGTACACACCACTTGCGGCCCCTGGAAGAGGGCGTGTAACGCCCATCATTATTTATATTGTTGGTGTCTAGTTGCAATGTTCTTGACAAGCAAATTAAGAAGGGGGAAAATCAAAGAATTGTCTACTAATGCGGAGTATTCCTACGCCTAACGCGAGAAACTGGCGTGATAGTGCATGATCAAAAAATGCAGCGCAAAGGAAAATCAAGTACACATGCCAGACGACGAGAACTGCGTTGAACTTGTAGCCGAACGTCCAAACCGTTGTCTTGCCTCTGTCGCTGTTTTTTTTTGCGCTTATTTTGTATTCTTACGCTGCCGGTCTTCATTGCGAGTTTTTTATAGCCAGATTTGGTCCTGATTAGCTGCCTATGTTGTTTGTTTTATTGTTTTAAGTTTCCTGGTTTTTTTTTCGTGTGCGTCCTTTCGGCAGTGATGTACAGTGCGGCCCACTGTTAAAGGGAACAAGCGAGTGCGATGCCGCCGCGGTGCGCGATGCGCCGTCGCCGAGATGTGGCGAGCATAGAGAACCAGGCACGTAGCCAGACTTTTTTTTCGGTGGGACGCACTTGTTGAAGGCCAAACTATTCGCGGTAGGAACTTCATTGGCGGACTTCAGTTATCACAATTTTTGTACAATAGTATTTGAATAAAGGGATATATTTTGTACGAGCGATTGGTCTCAGCATATTTGATCAAAGTAAAAAAACAGCCAGAAAGTAAAAAGAGCTAAAAAAATTTCACCATCTTCACGTAGGGGAACCCTGAGTAGTATGCGGAGCAGCCATGGGGTCGACTCAAGTTTCTATTAGTTTTCAGTTCGATCGCGGCGTTGCGGGAGGAGAATGAGGGGAGCGGAGCGCGCGCGCGCATCATTTATACCGCGGAGCTATAGTGGCGCCCGCAGCGGAGTATGCAGCGGCTACCTTCGCGTCTCTAACTCTAAGCTGCTTCGCATTATCGCGCGCGGAGCCGCAGGTGTTGACATTCGTTGCGCAATCCCGGAGAGGAAAGGAGCGTCGGAGAGGAGCGTCGGAGAGGAAAGGAGGAGTGCCTCGCATACTACTCAGTGTTCCCCTACAGGAAGATGACGATGGTGGTTGAACGCGAAGCTATCTCGTGATGGATTCTTTAGTTGGCCAATCCCTAGGGGCATCCTGCCACAGTCATCATCAGCGGTGCCTGGTGTGGACGGCGGACAACGGTAACGACGAGGGATGGATGGATTCTTTGTTGGTTGGCCAATCCCAGAGGGAATCCTGCCACAATCATCATCAGCGGTGCCTGGCCAGGCATGCGCAGTGGGGGTGCGGACGGTGGACAACGACGAGGGAGGGAGGTACACAGCCCCGAGCATGAGATGCTTCGCATCTAAAATAAAAAGCTGAAGAACACAAAAACTGGTTTCTTTTCGGCACACACAAGAGCTTACTTTAGTGCCTGGCGTGGGACTGTAGGCTGTACTCTCATCGCGCCACACGAGTTTTGGCGAGATACCGAGGCCACATGATTTAAACCGAATGATCTGCAGTTCTGAGCATTTTGCTCTGTGACAAGTGTGTGGCGCTCCCAAACCCTGATCTTCGTTGGCCGCTAAGTGGCCCCACCAGGTTCGGTGGGCAACATTGTGTACGGCTGACCAATAATAACGGGAAGCACTTGATCCTGCTGCGCAGTCAAAGGGCGGAGCCACGAAGACCCGTGATGTTATAAATAAAAAATAAAACCCGCTTTTATTGGGCGGAGCCACAAAAGCCTGTCACGTCATAAAAAAAAAAAAAACAGACCGGGAAAACGCCACAAAAATTTTGCTTTTTATTTTTTTTTTACTAAAAGCAGCGTAAGTCCATGTTGTGGCTGGGAGTTCGGTGGCATGCTCGGCGTTTGTTTTACGAGTAGCGGCGGCGCGGAACCGTGGCGGAATCTCGAGATGATGGCTCGATGCACTGCGGGCACCACTAAGTTCTAAAATGTATTTGTGTGCCGCCTTGTTTCAGCTGATCAGTTGGGGATATCCGTCGACGTCAACATACGTGCGTGAAGTGGGTGATGCGTTAGGGCCCGGTGGACAGCACTTGTGTTCGATGATGCGTTTGTGTGCGTGTCCGTTTTGTTATTTGATCAGTTGGTGCGTGCTTGGAGTTCACATGGGTGATGCGAACGTTTTGCTTTTTTTTCTGTGGAAGTTCTACAGTGTTGTGCCGCAGCTATGACGTGTGTTTCTACGTCTGCCCCGTTTCAGCTCATCAAATTGGTGCTTTCAAACTAGGTGATGCGTAAGGCACCGCTTCAATTTTTAAACTCCCTTGCGAAGTGATGCGAAGCTTGCTCCAGCAGTGTGCAATTATGATTACTACCCTTTGTTCCGTGAAGGACTACGTACGTGCGCTGTTGGTTTGATAAAATCTATACGCGGTGGTTTCTTTACGTACAATATCGTCAGTAGACTGAAGGAAAAGACAAAATCGTTACACTAGAGTTTCCTTTGTGCGGTAAATGTCGTCATACCCACTGTTAGCAACCGGCGAGAATGCGATTATGTTGAAACAATATGCTAAAAGGAAACACTCCCTTATGACATAGCACTAGTTCGATCTACAACTTTACGTTCATTTGGTGGGAGAGCCCAGAGTTAATTACGGACGCCTAGTGCAAGCGTTAACAAGAAAAAAATTGGGCCCATCTCCCCGCGAGGGGGACTCGAGTAAATGCGTCGCATAGGGGGTGGGTGTATTGCGTTAACGTTTAGTGTTTGGGGAGTTGGTGGTAGTGAATGCGTTGTATCAGCAGCTTCTTGACGTAGTTTGAATGAGTCAAGGATATAAGGCGCGTTCGTAGCCTTTCATTCTGTGTCGGTTTTGTGGCGCAGTGGGAAGAGCACCATGTACCTCGCGTTCCGCCCACAGGTAGTGAATGCGTTGTATCAGCAGCTTCTTGACGTAGTTTGAATGAGGCAAGGATATAAGGCGCGTTCGTAGCCCTCCATTCTGTGTCGGCTTTGTGGCGCAGTGGGTAGAGCACCATGTACCTTGCGTTCCGCCCGCAGGGTCGTGGGATCGAAACCAGGCGCCGGTAAGTATTATTTTTTTATATAGTGTAGGGGGAGGGGTGCGGACTACGATGGACAACTAGAACGGGTGACATCGTGAGTTAAAGAAATGCTCTGCATTTAAAAGGAAGGAAGAGGGAGAGGAGGGGGGTTAGCCGGAGGGTCGCGGGAACCGCAGCGGGGGAATGCGGGAATGAACGAGGTTCAAAGAAAGCCCCAAACGACACGTTTTTTCACATGAAGTGAAATCGTGGAAACGTTTTCCTGTGTAAAACGCAACAGCCGCCCACGAGGCGGACGCAGAAAGCCAATGTCATGCAATGCAAGGACAATACAATGCAAAGTAACGCTAATTCAACCTTGTAAGGATTCCCCTTTCTGAGCCGTCGCATCACTGCATTCGAATTACCGCGCGCCACCTCTCCTGCCATCTGTGAACGCATGGCGGAAAGACTGTGCGATGGAGGGGGGCGTGGCACGTTTTGTGCACGCTAGATAAGCGCAGCGGTGCTTGTTAGCGCGCGGAGTCACCGGCCGGCAGTGCCGCCAGCCAGGAGAGACAAGCTACCGCCACCCACCTTCAAGGAGCCCGCACGGCAGCAAGCGGTCAGCCGTCCGTCCCGTCGTGCCTTAAGCCTCCGGACATTGAAGTGCTTTGGTGATGTGCTTTGGTGACTGTATCTTCTGTGCCCTTTATATTTAGTTTCCACTGCTTTAGTAAAGCCCCTTATTCCTCTCGCAATGCTCTGTGGTTTAATGTTTTGACGAGGCTGTTGCCTGATGTCAGGAGTCAAGGTGCGAAGACGGCGGAGACGACGAAGAAGAAGAGACTAAGAAGCGAGAAATTTCTGGAATCTTGTGGAGAAAAGAGGAGGAAAGAGGAGAAGGAAGACGACAACAACGACAACAACAACAACAAGACGAAGAGCAGGTGGACGGAGAGATCGTGGTTCGAGGCGACCGAAGGAGGCGGGACCCGAGGTCTGGGAACCCGCAAGGCACCAGCGGCACTGCCCCGTTGGCCTCCTCAAGCATTTGACGCGGGTGCTCCTGGGCAACGGCGGCTCCGCTCCACTGGTTTCAGCACCGGCTTGCACGGGCACACACGCACCAGTGGCTTCGCTCCACTGGCCCCGTCACCATCTTCACGACGCTGCGCTCAGGGAGCCACCTCAGCGACAACGTACACCCGAATGCCTCAAGGATACGGGGCGACGCAACAACAAAAAGTGCGGTAGCGAAGTTGCCTTTAAGAACCCAGAGGGACGAGTAGATAAAACGTGAGGACACTGTTGTAGTTTATGAACTGAAAGCCATTTAGGGTTTTTTCTGTATGAGGTGTATTTCCAACACTTTTATTGTCCTTCTGTTTTACCTTCGCAATAAATACCTTTAACAACCTTAAAGTTTCGTATTAATTTGATCCCTTTGTGTCTGGAATCCATTCTTTTACCGAGGTGACGCGTGACAAAACATTGGCGAGCCTGCCAGGATCCCTTTTCCCATTGTCACCTGTTTACCGCGGTAGAAGAGATGGATCTTGAAAAGTTAATGACATTGGCGAGTAGCTTGGGAAGTAGGTGAGTAGCTTGGGACTAAGGAAGAGATGTTGGACCTGTATCACAGGGAAAATCAGAGACGGAGAGAGGAAAGAGCAGCAGTGAGAGAGGCGAATCGAGAAGAGGAAGATAGAGCGAAGCGCATGTTGGGATGTAGAAAGAGAAAAGCTAGCTCAAGAGAAAGAGTTGGTCCATATAAAGCTACGTTTACCGACTTCTAGCGCATCAAACCAGGGTTTTGAACAATCCCCTGTATCTCCAGTACCACAGACGTCCAAGAGTACGGAAGTTTGCCCAAGAAAGCTCATGGCTCCTTTTGATGACAAAAGAGATGACCTCGATGGTTATCTCCATCGCTTCGAACGAGTAGCACTAGGGCAAGGTTGGGAGAAAAGTCAGTGGGCGACCGCACTGAGTCTCTGTCTGGTCGGCGAAGAACTTAGTGTCTTCGGAAGAATGCCGGCATCAGAGGCTATGAACTACGACACGGTAAAGACAGCATTACTGCAAAGATTTACACTTACAGCCGACGGTTTCCGCGAGAAATTTCGCAGAGGATGCGGAGACAGGAAAACAGTTTGCTTGGCGTCTTATTAGTTACTTTGACCGGTGGTTGGAGATGTCTAATACAGAAAAGACGTATGAAAAACTTCGTGATCGAATGGTGACGGAACAGTTTCTTGTGTGTTGCAATTCCAAGTTGGCAGTATTTTTGAAGGAGCGCAGTCTGAAGACCCTTGAAGAGATGACTACTACCGCAGATCAATACTGCAAAGCTCAGAGGTTTAAGAATTTGGGCAATGTGAGGGAAGAGGGCATGGCGACGAGCATAGAAGCACAGAAAAGTATGACACAAAGGTTCGCTCCGAGGGCTCCGTCGCGTTGTTTTCTTTGCAATCGCATAGGGCATCGTGCCGTTGATTGCCGAACTGTTGCTAACTCGAGGCAAGCACCTTCAACTTGCCAGGTGTGTAAGAGAAGATGAGATACAACAGAATAATGCCGTTTTCAAAACCAGGAGACGCCAGCTTGTGCAATAAACGCGAACAAGTTCGGCCTAGCCCCACCAAAGCCAATCGCAAGCCCCAAAGAAAGACAGACAACACTGAGAGAAGGAGAGGATCGGGCGACACAAGAATATCAAATGCCTGTTGTAGATGGCGAGCTGCGAAGAGAGCGAATCTCAGTTCTCTGGGATACCGGAACGAAAACGGTATTGGAGAGGAGGAGCCTGGTCAAGGAGAAGGAGTTTACTGGGCAGGGGGCACAACTCCTTCTTGTAGATGGAACGGTAAATTGCTGGCTGGAAGCTATCATTCAAGTTTCGACCTCTGACTACACGGCAGAGTTAAGAGCCAAATGTGTCGATGAACCACCATATGACTTGATTCTGAGTAATGTGACAGGCATTGGAGAAGTGAATGACCCTGACACGAAAATGGACATGGAAAGGAAAAGGAAGACAGACAGAGAAGGAGCAGAGTAATCATGAAGCAAGTCAAGTTGGGAGTAGGGTACACGAAGGAGACGAAACCATTGCTACAGGATTCAAATCTCTAGCGGTACGTGCAACGTCAACAGCAAATAAGTCTAGAAATACGCGAGGACTGAAAGTTCCAACTACGCTCTCTATCGACATGACACCCACAGAAATTGCCAAGAAGCAAAAGGAGGACCCGTCATTGACTGAGCGCTACAGCAAAGTTAGTCAAGTATTGCAAAGGAAACGAAGTAGAACGATTTTTCAATTTGAGCTTTGAGAGTCTTTTGTATAGACATTGCCAGTTCTCGTCGGGGAGAGAAGCCTTCCAGCTGTTGGCACCGAGATCCCTAAGAGACGATGTTATGTGGTTGGGACATGACAGCATTATGACCGGCCACCAAGGGGTGAAAAAATTCCCCGCATTTCCCCGAGGGGAAGAATGTGAAAGTGCGAATGCACGAGTTGAATTGCGCGGTTCGGTAATGTTCGCGAAAGAGAGATCACACACACACACAACTACAAAGAAAGAAAGATGCATTTATTCACAGACACCTATTTGTGTTGTCGTTGTACTTGATTGCTAGAGCGGATCTCAGCTTTGAAATTTCGTGTCAGTACTCCTTTAAGCGGGTGCATTAGCCTTTCTCACGCCCGATTCCTGGCCAATCCCCCACGTGGGTATGTGCCATGTCAGCGGCCAGGCAGCGCGCGCCCATCCCCCCCCCGTTGCCAAGGAAGACGAGGAGATTCCTGGCCAATCCCCCACGTGGGTATGCTCTGCGGACATCGCCGTGGACGCAGGTTCAGGGTCGCTTAAGAAGTGCATTCGCACTTAAAACGTTGGTCAGGATAACAGAAGACGTTTTCTGGCCTGGTATTCAAAGCGACGTAAAAAGATACGTTAGGTCTTGCGACATGTGTCAACCGCACCACACCCAAAGGACGAGTGGGTCGGGTGCCTTTGGGAAGTACACCCATTATACAACGACCCTTCCAGCGAGTCGCCATTGATATAATTGGCCCGATATCGCCATGTTCAGGACAGGGAAATAACTATGTGCTGACTCTTGTTGATACGGCAACGCGAAACCCAGACGCTACGGCTCTGAAGAGCATCGACACTATACACGTAGCTGAGGCTCCTGTGGAAATGTTTTCAAGGTATGGCATCCCAGAAGAGATTTTGAGTGACAGAGGCACCAGCTTTACCTAGGAACTTATGCGAGAGATCAACAGGTAGTTGTCAATCCGCCAACTGCTTACTACACCGTATCACCCGATGGCAAATGGAATGGTTGAAAGATTTATTGGGACCATCAAAACTATGATCAAACGGATGTGTCAACAATGCCCGAAAGATTCGGATGGATATCTACGGGCTCTGCTATTTGCATATCGGGAAGTTCCAAAAACCAGCCTTCGATTTTTGCCGTTTGAGATGCTTTATGTAAGAACAGTGAGAGGCCCACTGGCGGTACTCAAAGAACTTTGGAGCAACAGTACTATTGACAGTGAAGTCTAAACCACTTATACATATGTCCTGGAATTAAGACAGAGGCTCGGAGACTTGCATGTGGGCACACAAGTATCTGGAGGAGGCGAGGGAGAGATACAAAGGGTATTATGACAGGAAGACGTTGATGAAACCTCTACCTTCCGGAGATAAAGCCTTGATTCTTCTGCCCAATGACAAAAAATAAGTTGTTGATGCAGTGGAAGGGTCCTTTCCAAGTCATACAGAAGAAGGGAGATGTTGATTACGAGCTTATGGTGCATGGCCGAAGACATGTTTTTCACGCGAACATGTTTAAAAATACGAAGAAAGGGAGTCAAGCGACCAGCATGAGGTAGCCTGCATGGTGATTGCTGATGAACAAGATGGGACAGACAGTGTACTGACTTGCAACACCAAGAACAGTATGGGATGGGAGAAGGTGATGATAAACCCGTCATTGGATGAAGGAAGGACTAGGGAGTTAGCGAACATCCTGGAAAAATATTCAAACCTGTTCTCAGACTTGCCGGGGAAAACAAAATAAGGGTACTAACATGGCACTGATATCGCACTCGCTTTTGGACAATTTTCCTAGCCTTCAAAAATTTTTTGACACGGTTGGTCTGTTCTGACCTCAAGAGTCACCTGATATATAGATTGTACTGGAGATAGTAGTCCTCGACAAGACGACATCCCATGTGGTTGGTGTGTGCCAATTTCACTTGTGCAGCGGACGGAGTATGCGCCAGGAGGAGGACTATTACGCGCCGGACGATGATGGTAGGCGCAATGTGCTGGTCGCGAAAGAAGAAGCAAGACCAGTGTCGCGTGGCTCGGAACGAGAGCGTGCTCTAAGAGAACGTGCTGAGACACCCCCTTAAATTAAAAATATATATATATATATATATATATATATATATATATATATATATATATATATATATATATAATATATATAATATATATATATATATATATATAATGAGCTCATTTAGCTCATATAAACGAGCTAAATGAGCTAACGGTAATACGTAAAGTAGAAGAATTCAGGATCGCGCTGCAGAACCGATATTCCGCCCTTAACGAGGAAGCCGAGCTTACGACACAGGAAGCCAGCGACAACCTTACACGCATTCTTACGGAGTGTGCAGTAGAAGTCGGGGGCACTATGGCTAGACAGGATACTGGGAAACTTTCTCAGGAGACGAAAGATCTAATCAAGAAACGGCAAACCATGAGAATCTCTACCGCAGCTGACAGAATAGAACTAGCCGAGCTCTCGAAGTTAATCAATAAGCGTAAGACAGCTGACATACGGAAGTATAATATGGAGAGGATCGAATACGCTGTAAAGAACGGAGGTAGCCTGAAAGCAGTGAAGAGACGTCTTGGCGTGGGGAAGAATCAGATGTATGCACTTAAGGATAAGCAAGGCAATGTCATCACAAATAGGGATAAACTAGTCACAGTGGCCGAGGAGTTCTATAGGGATCTGTACAGTAGCCGGGACATACAGGATAATGCCGAACGAGACAGTAGTTCAGAGGAGATAGACATCCCACCAGTAACGACCGAAGAAGTAAGGAAGGCTTTCAAAGAAATGAAAGGAGGCAAAGCACCTGGTGAGGATCAGATAACGGCAGACCTCTTGAAGGATGGCGGAGAAATTGTACTTGAAAAACTGGCAAACCTGTATACGCAATGCCTAATGACCGCAATGGTACCGGAATCTTGGAAGAACGCTAACATCATCCTAATCCATAAGAAAGGCGACATGAAGGACTTGAAAAATTACAGGCCGATCAGCTTACTCTCAGTCGTCTACAAGGTATTTACCAAGGTAATCGCTAACCGAATCTCTGCAACCTTAGATTTCAGTCAACCTAAAGAACAAGCAGGGTTCCGTAAAGGTTATTCAACAATGGACCATATTCACACGATCAATCAGGTGATAGAGAAGTGCGCTGAGTATACTGAACCCCTATATATAGCCTTCATAGATTATGAGAAAGCATTTGACTCGGTCGAAACCCTAGCAGTCATTCAGGCATTACGGAACGAGGGGGTAGATGAGCATTATGTAAGAATACTAGAGGATATCTATACGCCTCGAGCGCGGCCTGTAGGGGCGCCACTGAAATCCCCCTAGCGGCCCGTTTCGAAAGCAGGCGCGGGAGTCTTCGTCCAGCTCCCCACTGCCGCCGCTGCTTTTGCGGCATGTTCACGACTGAGATTTAGCGCTTGCGGGCGTTGGAAATCCATGGTTATGTGGAGCAGTCACTCTGTTTGCAAATGGGGAGTGCTTACGAGAGTGTACATGTTTCTACCGCGATCTTAGTGTGGTATACTCGGTCTGGTGTGTGTCACAGGCCAGCATCGCGGAACCGGCGTATGCATGAACCTGATTGTAGTTACACTGCCCTGAATTTACTAGCAGTGTCTCCGTAACCACCGGTTCCTCAGATTTTCATGCTACGGGTATACACTACGATGTAAATCAGTTTTGTGCGCTTACATATTCATCGGAACACTCATACCTGACAGCACGCCAGTTACTTTTGCCAATAATATACCTCAGATATTGATCACCACCATTTACAAGCCAGTGTGTGTTAATTTCGGGAATATTCAACATAAGTACGATGGATAATGCAGAATTATACTCGGAAATCAGCACACGACAAAGAGTCGACTTGTCGTGAGGTCAGCGCCGGAAAACATTCCTCCGCTACATATATCCTCTGCAAGCAACGCGCAGATGGGCTTAGAATATAATCGGCATCCGCGACTAAACTCTTCTTCGAAATATCGTCACATGGCAAAGGCAGCCTGAAGAGTAAAGCACAAACTCAAATCAGAGGGCCTTATTTGATACCACACTCTTCTAACGGCACCTTTCATCGCTTGTGAACTGCCTACCCTATAAACTTCCAAAAATGCGTCAGCCGAACGATCAGCTGTTCGTTGAAGTCGAAAAAGAAAACGGCAGTGAACGCGAGATTTGTGTGTGTGATTACTAAAACATTCATTGCTTGATTCCGCACTGCATTTGTACACAGCGTCCCCCTCCCCTACCCCCCACCTATGTCTCACGAAATAGCAGTGCATTTCGCATATAGTACGTTGGTCTGGTGAACCCTACCTGCCATAAGTTTCGACGAACGTCTTTAGCATGTCAGAAGCTGCACTGTATTTTTTTTTTCATTTCCGTTAGAGCTATTATGTTTCTTCCGCACTTGCACAGCATGTATTTTTCCGTGGTTTCATATTAGATTGCCTTGGTTCTTGCTATAAGGCGTGTGTGGGCACATATTTACGAATATACTTAACATTTTCGCATGGTTTATATTCTTATAAAGGCATAAGTTATTGTCCGGGATT
This sequence comes from Haemaphysalis longicornis, assembly GCA_013339765.2. Lineage (NCBI taxonomy): Eukaryota > Metazoa > Arthropoda > Arachnida > Ixodida > Ixodidae > Haemaphysalis > Haemaphysalis longicornis. The sequence goes on along the minus strand of CM023456.1, from coordinate 117,926,522 downwards.
GGCTAATCACATCCCCGAAACACATTTTTCTGCGACGTATATATTCTAAACGAAGCCGCATTCGTTGTCCACGCTGCAAAATGAAGCCAACCACTCACTGTGCTAGTATCAGGTATAAACGAGGCGACAGTAGAATTCATTTGTGCCTGACGTATTTGGAGGTGACAGGGGTGATATGCTCCTACCGTCGCCGACGCCCGGAAGAGCGGTAACGATGAGCGCAGAACCGCGTCCCCGGGTAGCTCTTGCTAGCGATCGCGTGCTCTACGAAGACGCAGCTGCTTTTTAAGTGACCTAAACGTACTCTTTGCTTATAGACGTCACCATAACAAGTTTTTGTAGGGTGCGGAAAGGCAAAAAGAAGCGAAACAGAACCAAAACACTGCACGAGCCCCTATCAGCCACGGAGCGCACATCCCGTCAACGCCGCGGAGAAGCGGCGGCAGGCGGCGCAGCGATCGCGAAGCTCGAGGCGTATAATGGGTCTACAGCTACCATCATCCTTCATAGGGAGAGCAGTAAAATACCTATAAGGAAGGGTGTCAGACAAGGAGACACAATCTCTCCAATGTTATTCACAGCATGCTTACAAGAAGAATTCAGAACGTTGGATTGGGAACAGGTGGGAGTAAGGGTTAATGGAGAATACCTCAGTAACCTCAGATTTGCTGATGACGTTCCCTTGCTAAGTAATTCGGGGGACGAATTGCAAAGCATGCTTTCCGCACTGGGCGAACAGAGTAGAACCGTGGGTCTGAAAATTAATATGCAGAAAACTAAAGTAATGATCAATAACCTCGGGACAGCACAGCAGTTTGAGATAGATGGCGAGGCAGTGGAAGTGGTAAGCGAATATATATACTTAGCCCAAGTTGTGACCCCATATCCCAACCATGAGACAAGAGATAATTAGAAGGATCAGAATGGGGTGGGGTGCATATGGCAGACATTCTCAGATAATGAATAGCAGCCTACCATTGTCGCTGAAGAAGAAAGTGTATGACAGCTGCATCTTACCGGTACTCACCTACGGGGCAGAAACTTGGAGGCTCACTAGAGGGTTCAACTAAATTGAGAACGACTCAGGGGCAATGGAGCGGAAAATGATAGGTGTAACAATAAGGGACAAGAAGAGAGCGGAGTGGGTCAGGGAGCAAATGGTGTTAAAGACATATTAGTAGAAATAAAAAGAAGAAATGGACGTGGGCAGGCTGTGATGCGAAGCCGCAAGGATGCTAACCGCTGGTCATTAAGGGTAACAGAGTGGATCCCTAGAGAAGGCAAGCGCTGCAGGGGGCGGCAGAAAGTTAGGTGGCAGATGAGATCAAGAAGTTTGCGGGGATAAATTGGTCACAGTTGGCACAGGACCGAGGTAATTGGAGGATAATGGGAGAGCCTTTGCCCTGCAGTGGGCGTAGATAGGCTTATGATGATGATGATATATATAATATATATTATATAAATATATATATATATATACACGAGAGGGTGGACACACGTATGAAAATTATGATTGAACTAATGTTTCAACCGGGGTTCGGTCTTCGACTCTGACTCTGATTCTGACCGGACCCCGGGTCGAAACGCTAGTTCAATCATCGTTTTCATACGTGTGTCTACCCTCTCGTGTATTTTTGAAACCGAGTCCCGGAAAAACTTATTCATCGCTGAGAGATATAGATATAGAAAATTAGATAAGATAGAATAACTATATAGATATATATATATATATATATCTTTCTATTATATATATATATTATATTAATATATATATATATACGTCTATAGATATATATCAACGTCTTGCTGGCCTTCGGCTATAAACCCCCTTACAGTGTGGTAGAGGTGCAGTCCCCCTTCACCTTTCCATCCAGGAACTACGGAGCAAGCGCATAATTCGACCAGTATCACAAGAAATCCATCGTGAAATGGCGCCTCCGCAGCATGAACCCATCACGTGCTCCGGATGTCTTCCTCAACGCGACCCTGTTGAGTTCTCCGGCACCGACGATCATGACGCAGAAGAGTGGCTTTTATCCTTCGAAAGAGTGAGTGCCCACAACAGGTGGGATGACCCGATGAAGCGTGCTAACGTCGGCTTTAGCCTTACTCAAATAGCCGAGCGGTGGATCCTAAACAACGAAGCCGACATGACAACTTGGTCGGCCTTCCAAACGAGATTCTTTGAAGTGTTCGGTCGCCCCTCGGTTCGCAAGCTTCGGGCTGAACAGCGCTTACGTGGCCGCGGTCAGCTTGCCAACGAAACGTACACAAGCTACACCGAGGACATTGTCGAACTTTGTAGGCCCATAAATCCTGCTATGCCCGAGTCCGGGAAGATCAAGCACGTCTTGAAAGGCATCGAGGACGACGCGTTGCAGATGTTGTTAAGCAAGGACCCTCAGTCGATTGGAGACATCATCAAATGGTGTCTTAGCTACGACGAGCTCAGGAAGCTGCGCATTTCTACTCGCCAACCTGCTCACCGCATGATGATACACATCACGCGTCACTTTCAGCACTTGCTATCTCCCCTGATCTTGCGCCTGTTATTCCACACATCGAGCAATTCGTGCTATGGACGTGCCCTTCCCTGAGTGCAGCGAGATCCCGACACCTTCGCGGCACAGGCCTGCATCCGGGGAGACCCCCTAATCTCAGCGATGGCTGTGGGGCCCCACCACCCGTGTCTTCCTGACTTCTCCGGGAAACGGGTGCAAACTTGTACCTGTAGGACCTTATGCCAAAGGGCATACTGTAGCAAATTAAAAAAAAAAACATTCGTGCGCGAGGAGGTTGTCGTCAACTGAACAATCAGTTATCGGTATCCACGCCATCAATCCACTTGCCTACGACGGTACGCCGCGTCATACAAGAACGAGTCGCCGAAGCGCTGCCGTCAGACCGCCAGACTACATTATCAAGTGCGCGCCTGGTCCAGGCTGTTACTGCTCACCTCGACTCGTCCATGGCCGCGCCCGCAGCTCCACCTGTGGCGGCGCCTCTCTTTTCACCAATGGCAGAACCCATTCCTTCAGCCATGGCGGCGCCTTTCGCTTCACCTCTCGCAGGGCCTTAAGCGTATGCTGCGATTTGTGCTCACCCACCGCCAGCAACATTTCAGCCGCTGCAGTACGCCACAAGTCAGCGGGTGCTCCCATATTCTCGTGCCGCAGCTCAAGCCCCCAACCCATAGCGCGCGCCCGATAAATGCCTCATACGTTTCGCGTGTAACGTTCCCGGACATTTCCCGCACGTTTCTGCCGACGCCGACCGCCTCCTACGAGTGACTTCCTCGAGCGCCCGCCTTTGACTCTCAGCCCCACCTAGCTTTCGTTCCTTCTGGCTCAACGCCTTATTCGTATTCATCCGACGGGTTTACCGTTTCTGGATGCCGTTCTCCTACCCCGGCCGCCGTTACATTTCCCCGATGCGCCTCTGTGTGAAGCCTCCAGCCGAAGGAATCTACCAGCCGCAGTTCCCGAGGCACGAGCTGCGAAACCGTCGAACGTTCTAAGTCCTTATATTTCGCTTTCTAATGTGATTGATGTGATTGTGGATGGTATCCCGGCACTCGCGCTTATTGACACTGGAGCAGCCGTATCTGTGATTCATGAGACTTTTTCCCGCAAAATTTGTAAACTGATGGCGCCGCTTTCAGGAGTTATTCTGCGCACTACCAACGAAAGCCCGTTCAGCCTCTAGCCATGCGCACCGCTCGCATTGCCATTCAAACCATTCCCCACATCGTTGAACTGGTCGTCCTACGCTCATGTTCTCCCGACGTTATCCTCGCTGGGATTTTTTGTAATGTAACTTCGCTGTCATCGATTGCTTCCGTGCAGAAGTTAAACTGTTCTCGCCTAATGATGGCACGGCGGAGACTAGCAGCGTAAAATTGGTTGCTGCCGAAGATGCTTCCATTCCGCCATTCTCTTCCGTTCTTGTACCTGTGTAGTCCCCTGATGTTCCGGACGCCATCCAGACTGTTTTCGTCGCGCACAAACCTACGCCTGCTGTTCGCTGTTCTGAAATCAGATGTGGTTCGAGCATGATTTCAATTTCTGACCCGTCTCCTTGTCCGTCTCAAGTGCTTCGCGGCGAATGTTTTGGGTGCGCCGAGGTTGTTGCGCCACATCTCATTGTCGACATCCCGAACGAGTCAGCCCCAGGCCATCTCGACGCGCTAAGCCCCGACACCACTTTTGATCCCGCAGTTTTTAAGTAATGACTTCCCTTCATCGACCTGCTTGCGTGCAGAAGTAAATGTTCTCGCCTAATGATGGCACGGCGGAGACTAGCAGCGTAAAATGTGCTGCCGAAGATGCTTGTATTCCGCCATTCTCTTCCGTTCTTGTACCTGTGTAGTCCCGCTGATGTTCCGGACGCCATCCCGACTGTTTTCGTCGCGCACAAACGCTAGCGCATGCCGCCTGTTCTGAAAGTCAGATGTGGTTCGAGCATGATTTCAATTTCTGACCCGTCTCCTTGTCCGTCTCGAGTGCTTCGCGGGAATGTCTTGGGTGCGCCGAGTTGTTGCGCACACTCGTTGTCGACATCCCGAACGATTCAGAACCAGGCCATCTCGACGCGCTAAGCATCGACACCACTTTCCCCTGAAATCCGGCGAGTTTTTTGCCTTTTATAGATGCTGGCCTAGTTCTTCTACAACGATCCCGCACATCCTTGGACCCCCACCAAACATCCCTAGGGCGCACATGAACTGTCTGTCATCAGGTTGGTACCGGGAGCCACGCACCACTGCGCCAGCGACCGTACCGTGTGTCACCCAAGGAACGCCGCGTTATCGAGGAGCATGTAGCCGATATGCTGTCCCGGGACGTTATTCGACCCTCCACGAGTCCCTGGGCTTCTCCACTCGTGCTCGGCACCAAGAAGGATGGGTCTATTAGATTTTGCGTGGAACTAGACGTCTTAACAAGATTACACGAAAGGACGTCTACCCGCTACCTCGAGTAGATGACGCGCTGAACTGCTTGCAAGGTGCCCAGTTCTTTTCTTCACTATACCTGCGCTCGGGTTGCTGGCAAGTACCCATGGCTGAGGCTGACCGACCGAAGACAGGGTTTGTTACACCGGACGGGCTCTACGAATTTGACGTGATGCCCTTCAGTCTATGTAATGCACCGATGACATTCGAAGGAATGATGGACAATGTTTTACGTGGGCTGAAATGGCATATCTGTTTATGCTACTTAGACGACATCGTCGTGTTTTCGCCGGACTTTTCTACCTACCTCCAGCGACTTCACCAAGTCCTTAAGTGCCTTACTTTTGTTGGTCCGGAAACGAACCTGAAGAAACGCCGTTTTGCTGCACGCCGACTTACTATGTTAGGTCACGTCGTATCTAAAGACGACGTCCTGCCACACCCAGACAAGCTGCGTGCGGTGAGCTAGTTCCCTAAGCCGAACACCATGAAGTAGCTTCGAAGTTTTCTTGGGCTTTGCTCATACTTTCGGCGATTTGTCAAAAACTTCGTGTCTATCATTGTACCGTTGACGCAGCTGATTGGTCGAGGCAAGGAAGTATTAGATTGGTCGACTGCTTCTGAAAGAGCGTTCGACACCTTACGCCGACTTCTGACTTCACCGCCTATATTGCGCCATTTTGACCCTCGCGCACTCACCAAACTTCACACGCATGCCAGTGGTACCGGTCTGGGCGCTGTCCTTGCTCAACGCAAGGCTGGTTTTGACGAATACGTCGTGGCGTACGCCCGTCGCGCTCTGACAAAAGCAGGAGCACAACTACTCAGTAACAGAAAAAGAGTGCCTGGCCATCGTTTGGGCTATTGGCAAATTTCGACCGTACCTCTATGGCCGTCCATTCGAGGTAGTCACGGACCACCATTCCCTATGTTGGTTGGCATCATTGAAAGATCCGTCCGGACGTCTGGCGCACTGGTAACTTCGCCTCCACGAGTACGACGTTCGTGTTATTTACCGGTCAGGACAAAAACACACCGACGCAGACGTCCTTTCTCGTTCGCCATTACCAGCGGAAACTACAACGTCAGCTCTGATGGCGAATTGCGACGTGTCATCTCTACAAATTGACGACATGGCAAACGAGCAGCAGAAGGACCCTTGGATTGTCTCAGTACTGGGATTCCTTACAAACCCTACGTCGTCTTCCGCGTCTCGCACGCTACGGCGCCAAGGAGCGCATTTCGTCATCAGAGACGAGATGCTATACCGGCGTAATTATTCCGCAGAAGGCCGCAAATGGTTGCTCGTCATACCGCGTCACCTACTCTCGCAGGTATGCGTAGCGGTTTATTCTGACGCCCAGTGTGGCCATGCTGGAACATTCAAAACGTATCAACGCCTACGCTTCTACTGGCGAGGAATGCACACGTTCGTCGCAAAGTACATACGGTCGTGCACTGCCTGCCAGCGTCGCAAGACCCTTCAAGGCACCCTGCTGGAGAGTTGCAGCTGCTAGCGTGCCCGGAACGGCCTTTCGATCGGGTTGGAATTGACCTCTACGGACCTCTTCCAAGCACTCCATCAGGCAACCGTTGGATTATCGTCGCGGTTGATCATCTAACTCGGTACGCCGAGACAGCCGCCTTGGCCACCGCAACGGCTCGTGACGCCGTCATTTTTCTCCTCCGGAATTTCGTCCTACGGCACGGTGCTCCTAGAGAGCTGCTTAGTGACAGAGGGCGCGTGTTCCTCTGTGACGTTGTGGAGGCGCTGCTTAAGGAATGTCAGGTTGTCCGCAGAACTACCACTTCGTACCACCGACAGGCCAATGGGGTAACAGAAAGGTTCAACCGCACCCTTGGCGATATGCTCTTCATGTACATATCGTGGGACCAGTCAAACTGGGACATGGTGTTACCTTTCGTCACGTACGCTTATAGCACCACCCGGCAAGTGACCACAAGCTTTTCACGCTTTTTTCTTCTATATTGGCGTGAGCCATCTTGCCTCATTGACACTATTTTACCCTATCGTCCTTACGCCTCTGAATGTACCCCAGATTCCTACCCCAGATTCCGAGATGGCGAGGTATGTCGAGCAGTGTCGCCAGCTCGCTCGCGCCTTGACATCAGAAGACCAAGGACGTCAGAAGTCCCGCCATGACAGCTCCGCGGCGGCGCCCGCGTTTAAACCTGGATAGCTTGCGTGGCTTCAGGTTCAATGCCCCACTTTTGATCTTTCGGCTAAATTTCTTGCGCAATCATCATCATCATCATCACCAGCCTATCTACGCCCACTGCAGGGCAAAGGCCTCTCCCATTATTCTCCAATTACCTCGGTCCTGTGCCAACTGTGACAATTTATCCCCGCAAACTTCTTGATCTCATCTGCCCATCTAACTTTCTGCCGCCCCCCTGCAACGCTTGCCTTCTCTAGGGATCCACTCTGTTACCCTTAATGCCCAGCGGTTATCTTGCCTTCGCATTACATGCCCTGCCCACGTCCATTTCTTCTTCTTAATTTCTACTAATATGTCTTTAACACCAGTTTGCTCTCTGACCCACTCCGCTCTCTTCTTGTCCCTTAATGTACACCTATCATTTTCCGCCTCCATTGCCCGCTGAGTCGTTCTCAATTTAAGTTGAACCCTCTTAGTGAGCCTCCAAGTTTCTGCCCCGTAGGTGAGTATCGGTAAGATGCAGCTGTCATACACTTTCTTCTTTCAGCGACAATGGTAGGCTGCTATTCATTATCTGAGAATGTCTGCCATATGCACCCCACCCCATTCTGATCCTTCTAATTATCTCTGCCTCATGGTTGGGATCTGGGGTCACAACTTGGCCTAAGTAGATATATTCGCTTACCACTTCCACTGCCTCGCCACCTATCTCAAACTGCTGTGCTGTCCCGAGGTTATTGATCATTACTTTAGTTTTCTGCATATTAATTTTCAGGCCCACGGTTCTACTCTGTTCGTCTAGTGCGGAAAGCATGCTTTGCAATTCGTCCCCCGAGTTACTTAGCAAGGCAACGTCATCAGCAAATCTGAGGTTACTGAGGTATTCTCCATTAACCCTTACTCCCACCTGTTCCCAATCCAACGTTCTGAATACTTCTTGTAAGCATGCTGTGAATAACATTGGAGAGATTGTGTCTCCTTGTCTGACACCCTTCCTTATAGGTATTTTACTGCTCTCCCTATGGAGGATGATGGTAGCTGTAGACCCACTGTAGATATCCTCTAGTATTCTTACATAATGCTCATCTACCCCTGGTTCCGTAATGCCTGAATGACTGCTAGGGTTTCGACCGAGTCAAATGCTCTCTCATAATCTATGAAGGCTATATATAGGGGTTCAGTATACTCAGCGCACTTCTTTATCACCTGAGAGAGGTGCAGCGATGGCGTAGAGGTAGAACATCCGCCTCGCGTGCAGAAGGACCGTGGTTCGAATCCCGGTGCCGGACAATTCCCACCGGATTAAAAAAAAATCCGCGTATGATGGAATTGCACAAAGGGGCTTGGGGTGCGGCCTGACCCCGGCGACCATTGCCGGTAATGCACTCCCTCACCAGAGCAGGATTGGCCACCCTGGTGTAGTAACGGCCACAACCTCCCATGAATACGCCAATGCCTTGCGAAATACACGGCCCATATAGAATTATCGAACAAACATGCCCATGAACTACCTCGTCGAGCCGGTGACACCCACACCAGACCTTTGTTGTCGACGTCGTAAAATTGTGCACATCAACCGTTTGAAGCCGTATTACGATCTTCTTGTCGTTTCAACCCCTTAAGTCGGCAGGATGGCTCCTCTTTTAGCCTGGAGAGTGATTGTACTGGAGATAGTAGTCCTGGACCCGACATGTCATGTGGTTGGTGTGCGCCAATATCTCCTGCGCAGCGGACGGGGTATAAGCCAGGAGCAGGACCATTATGCGCCGGAGAAGATGGCAGGCACAAGGTACTGGGCGCGAGAAGAAGCAGGACAACCAGTATTGCGTGGCTGGGAACGAGAGCGTGCTCTAAGAGAACGTGCTGAGACATCGGCCTTCGCTGCCTTGCTTGTCTTTGGTCTCTATCCATTTTCAAACGTCTTGCTTGTCTCCGGCTATAAACCCTCATATAATATATATATATATATATATATATTGAAGAGGTGTTTATTGGCAGGGAATGGTAGCGCTCCAGGTGACGGTATTCAGGTAGGCACTGAGACTAGCCGGAGCGATGATCACGATGCAGCGAGCTATCAGAGATCGTGGCGCGTTCTCTCCGAGGCCGGTGCTACCTCCTCGTCGTCTTCACAGTCCCCATTCACTACGTAGCCATTATTGCCCATGGCCACCGTATCAGATCATACCCACACGGGGCAAAGTGCGTCCTTCGCAGTGCCTGATAGCATACTCTAAGTGGGCAAATTTTTTGCACTACAATTACCCCCCGCGGACATAAGAAGCCATCCCAGCGACCTAAGGGCAATATAACCATCGGTTCGTGGTAAGCCTTGAGACGGTCAACGTGCACAATTTCGCGACCGCGACAACGAAGGTCCGGGGACAAAGTGAGCGGCTCAACTACGTAGTTCACTGGGGATGCGCGCTCGATTACACGGTAAGGACCATGATATTTGGACAGTAACTTCTGAGCAAGACCAGGAACAGTCGAGGGTATCCACAGCCACACAAGAGAACCGGCAGCGAACTCAGGGGGCGGTGTTCCATCGTCGTGACGCTGCTTCTGGCGAGATTGCTCCTCGGAAGTCAGGGCCCGGGCGAGCTGGCGACACTCTTCGGCGTGTCGAGATGCCTGTGACACGGGGATACATTCAGATGCATCTGGTCGGTACGGCAGGATGGTGTCGAGCGAACATGACGGCTCCCGACCGTAGAGGAGAAAGAAAGTCGAAAACCCCGTAGTTGAGTGAGGGCGGGTTGTACGCATAAGTTACGTACGGAAGAACTTGGCCCCAGTCGGTGTGGCTGCCGAAACATAAGTTGCCAACATATCGCCCAGTGTCCATTAAATCTTTCCGTGACCCATTGGTCTGTGGATGGTAAGAAGTAGTGGTGCGGTGGATAACGTTGCACTTTGCGAGCAGGGCTTCAATTACTTCAGATAGAAACACACGGCCTCGTCACTGAGCAACTCTCTAGGGGCACCGTGGGAAGAATGAACCGGCGTAGGAGAAATGAGGCGACCTCGCGGGCGTTAGCGGCTGGTAGTGCGGCGGTTTCAGCGTATCTCGTTAAGTGGTCTAGGCGACGACGGCCCAGCGGTTTAGAAGCCTGTGGGGGAGCGGCCCATACAAATCGATTCCTACGCGGTCGAAAGGTCGTACTGGACACGGCAGGGCTGCAACGGAGCCGGCGGTTTGTTTGGTGGGGACTTACGGCGTTGACATTTTTCGGAGGAAGGACGAACTTGGTGACAAAAGTGTACATTCCACGCCAATAGTACCGCATGCGGAACGTCGGTATGTCTTCAGTACACCGCATGCCCACACTGGCATCGGCGTGAAAACATGCGCAAATGTCTGAACGGAGATGGCGGGGAATAACGAGGAGCCACTTCCGGCCGTCTGCGTTATAATTTCGGCGGTACAGAAGCTCGTCACGAATAGCGAAGTGAGTGGCCTGTCGCCGTACAGCTCGAGGGGCTTTTGGCGAAGCGGGGTTTGTCAGACAGTCCAAAAGAGAAGTGATCCAGGGATCCTTGCGCTGCTCGCGAGGCATGTCGTCAAGGGGACAGAATTCCGTCTATGGATGACAAAAAGGCACTTTCGGCGGTCACAGGAGAGCGTGAGAGCGCATCGGCGTCGGTGTGTTTGCGGCCAGATCGAAAGAGCACTCGAATATCGTACTTTGTAAGCAAAGGGGCCCACCTTCCAAGACGACCAGACGGATCCTTCAAAGAAGATAGCCAGCATAGGGCGTGGTGGTCGGTGATTACGTCGAAGGGCCTGCCGTACAAGTAGGGAGAAATTTGCTTATGGCCCACACAATAGCCAGGCACTCTTTCTCCGTGACAGAGTAGTTTTCCTCCGCTCTTGTGAGTGTCCGGCTCGCATAAGCAACGACGTATTCGTCAAAGCCAGTTTCCGTTGGGAGCACAGCGCCCAGGCCAACACCGCTGGCGTCAGTATAAAGGGCAGTAGGGGCCGACGGGTCGAAATGGCGGAGGATCGGTGGACACGTAAGCACAGAACGGAGCTTTTTGAAAGCCTCGTCACAGTCTGAAGACCAATGAGCGATGTCTTTGGACCCGTACAGAAGCTTCGTTAGAGGTTCCGTTATCGACGCAAAGTTCCTCACGAATCGTCGGAAGTACGAGCAGAGGCCGATAAAGCTTCGGAGCTGCCTGGTGGTGGTGGGCTTAGGAAACTCGGCGACCGCACGAAGTTTGTCAGGATCAGGACTGACGCCATCTTTGGACACAACGTGACCTAAAATTGTAAGTTGGCGGGCAGCAAAGCGGGACTTCTTGAGGTTAAGCTGAAGTCCTGCATCAGTGAGCCCTTTCAAGACTTGTCGGAGGCGGGTATTTTGCTTGTCGAAATCGAAAAAAAAAGACGACAATATCATCAAGGTAACAGAGGCAGGTTTTCCACTTTAGGCCGCGCAAAATATTGTCCATCATGCGTTCAAACGTTGCAGGCGCGTTGCAAAGGCCAAAAAGGGATGACGGTAAACTCGTACAAGCCATTTGGTGTTAGAAAGGCCGTTTTCTCACGATCAGCATCCGCCATGGGGACCTGCCAGTAGCCAGACCGTAAATCAAGGAAGAAAAGAACTCGGCTCCTTGCAAAGTGCTCGATGGCGTCGTAGATTCTGGGGAGAGGGTAGACATCCTTGCGTGTTATTTTGTTGAGTCGGCGATAATCGACACAGAAGCGAATGGATCCGTCCTTCTTTGTGACGAGGACAACCGGTGACGCCCACGGGCTGTTGGAAGGCTGTATGACGCCACGTTCAAGCATGTCGTCCACAGGACTGTCAATAACGCCCACGTTCTTTCGCTGACACACGATACGGCCGTTTCGTAATGGCGGGTGAGTTCCTGTGTCGATGTGGTGAGTAACCGTAGATGAGCGGCCCAAGGAGGATGTCTGGCAGTCGAAAGACGAGAGGAACTCTTGAAGTATGTCGAGAAGTCGGTTTCGTTCAGGCGCAAGAAGACTCTCGTCGATTGAGCGGAGGAAACCCGATGTATCCGGGGCTGCGGCGGAGGGGTCGAGGAGAGCAAGTGAAGCGTCCGATGAGTTATTGGGAACGTCGATGACGATGAGGGTGTGTCAATCTCTTCTACACGACCCAAGCATATACCATGAAACAGTGTAGCTGGAGAGGAATAGGGGTTGCAAATAACATGGAGCTGAACCCATGCTGCATTTCTAAAACTGCGAAACGGAAGCGGGAAGCATTGTCGCAGGCAAAACAGCTTGGAAGGGCTGAGCAGCACTGTGGCGTCCGGAACTGAGTCGCACAAAACGGGTACAAGTACGGCAGAGCTAGCAGGAACGTCGGTGTCTTCGGCGACAACTAGGCGAAAAGAGGCAGGGGGCTCGTCCGATGAGGCGTCTTGAACTGAAAATAACTCCAGCTGAGCACGGGCGCAATCGATGACGGCGTGGTGGTTCGACATAAAATCCGAACCGAGAATGACGTCGTGGGAGCACGAAGTGAGCACGATAAACTGAATGGGGTAAGTGATGTGTTCAATGGTGACCCGTGCTGTGCACGCAGCAACAGGCCGGATGTGTTGTGCGCTGGCGGTGCGGAGTGTGAGGTCGGACACTGGCGTCGTCACTTTGCGTAATTTGCGGCACACCGTTTCGCTGATTACTGACACGGCAGCACCGGTATCGACAAGGGCGATTACGGCGAGTGCTTCAACAGTAACATTAATGGCATTATGAGGTGAAAATCGAGGACTTAAGGTTTTCGACGTGGACGCAGCTCTTGCCTCAGGAACTGCGGTGACTAGTTTTCCTCTTGTGTTGGGTCAACGCGGGGACGCATTGGCGAGATAGATCGGCGACGCGGCGAGGGACGACCTGCGGCTGTTGAATGTCGGAAGGGCCGCAGGAGGCGAGTTCGACGGCGGAAAGGGGGTCTGCTGACGAAGTGGCGGCTCATACACGACGTAGGACGGCGACTGAAACGACTGATCGTATGAGACGGCTTAGCGGCGACAGTAACGGGCGACGTGGCCAGCGACACGACACACGAAGCAGATGGGGCGGTTATCAGGCGTTCGCCACACGTTGGGCGCATGAGGTGCTGGTCGGGGCGGCGACATTGACGGAAGCTGCGGCGATCGTGGGGCGCAAAGCGGTGCTGCTGGCGAGGGTCGTAACAATGCTGCTGTGTAGGTTAGCGGCGGCGATATGGGAGCAGCCACAGGCCCGGATGGGCAGGCCGAAGGGAGAGCGTCGGCGGACTTGTTCCCGTATCGCGAGCTGAAGTGTTGAAGACTATGGGGCCGCTGATACAGTAGCGGGTGCACACGATAGAAGCGATAGTTGACGCGCGATTTCTTGGCGAAAATCTTGAATGCGGGGCATCAGGGAAGACTCCTCGCGGCCGACGACCAATCCCGAAAGGGGCTGTCCCGGCTGTGACGCTGAGCGCCGCGTGAGAAGCCGCTGCTTGCGGAGCTCGTCGAAGCTCTGACACCAGTTGATGACGTTCCCGACAGTCTGTGGATCCTTACTCAGCAACATCTGAAAGGCGTAATCGTCTATCCCCTTAAGGAGATGCTTGAACTTGTCAGCCTCGCTCATAGAAGGGTCTGCCCGCTTGCACAGGCCGATAACGTCTTCTATGTAACTCGTGAATGTTTCGCCTGTGTTCTGCGCCTGCTATCGCAAAAGGTGTTCGGCGAGAAGTTTCCGCACGGCTGGGTGGCCAAACACTTTCAGAAAATCGGTCTTGAAAGCTGACCAGACTGCAAGTTGGTAGGTAATGGTAGCGTTCCAGGTGACGGTATTCAGGTAGGCACTGAGACTAGCCGGAGCGATGATCACGATGCGGCGAGCTATCAGAGATCGTGGCGCGTTCTCTCCGCGGCCGGTGCTACCTCCTCGTCGTCTTCACAGTCGCCATTAACTACGTACACATTATTGCCCATGCCCAGGGTATCAGAGCATACCCACACGGGGCATAGTGCGTCCTTCGCAGTGCCTGATAGCATACTCTAAGTGGGCAAATCTTTTGCACTACAATATATATATAAATATATATATATATATATATATATATATATATATAATATATATATAATAATATATATATATATATATATTATATATATATATATATATATATATATAAGGTTAGTAGAGACAGAGACACCGAGAGGGACATTAAAAATAAAAAATAAAAGTGCACTCTGCACTCTGAAGAAAGGGAGTCCTCTCCCTGAAACGTCAGTAAACTTTTATTTTTTATTTTTAATTCCTTCTCTGTGTCTCTGTCTCTTCTAACCTTATTTTTTCCCACTCTGTGTGAGTGTTTGATTCAATATATATATATATATTATATATATATATATATATATATATATATTGTGTGTGTGTGTGTGTGTGTGTGTGGACGAATACTGTGTGGCTGAAACGCACGCCGCTACCAGGCTTTTTGACACCAATATGAAACGATCGCATTTTTAACTGCCAATTATCTCGGTGAACTTGCCATATAAATTGGCCGTGGATGTGCTCCCCGCTTGCAAATGTCGTCGAAAGACGGGACTCGTGTACCACAATGCCACGTAAATGCCTGTCGTTTAGTGTTAGAATTGGTCGTAAAAAATGTGTTCGCTCGACTTAAAGGTGAATGACACATTCAAAACAGCACATCGCACCAGCGATAACTTCAACAACCCTAATGGGCGATGTACGAATCAGAATATCCAAAAATAATTCTATTTACCCGCGTTTTGCTACTGACACGCCCTCTACTAAAACCTTGGTTACTGTTGGAATTATCGGAATTCCGCCTCGAGGTCTAGGATAGGGTGCGAGTGCTCTTTGTATTTCTGGATCAAGACAATGTTTTCAACGAGAATTTTTTAGTGTGCTATAGTAAAAATAAAGCAGCCATGTATGTTTATTTAGAGAACACTGCAACTACCACTTACGTATTGATGTTTTGTCTTAAACGTACCTTCAGTTTCTTTTTGTTTACTGTGTTGACAAGTGTGAAGAGTGCTTCTAGATTTTGTGGTTTGTAAAAGTTTTGCCTGTGTAAACCTTTATGGGCTAAGCCTCTTAGGGGCTGCGGCTGTTGGCGTCTCCTGTCGTCGTCGTCGTCGTAATCGCCGCCTAATGTAATCACGGTACTAAAACACCGGGAAACTCGTTTATGCCTCCCGCTAGAACGTAACGCGAAGAAAAAAAAAACACCGGGACACTCGTTTACGCCTCGCGCCACAGAACTTCGTGCGGCAAAGACAAAAATTCCCCGCATTTCCCCGAGGGGAAGAATGTGAAAGTGCGAATGCACGAGTTGAATTTGCGCGGTTCGGTAATGTTCGCGAAAGAGAGATCACACACACACACACAACTACAAAGAAAGAAAGATGCATTTATTCACAGACACCTATTTGTGTTGTCGTTGTACTTGATTGCTAGAGCGGATCTCAGCTTTGAAATTTCGTGTCAGTACTCCTTTAAGCGGGTGCATTAGCCCTTCTCACGCCCGATTCCTGGCCAATCCCCCACGTGGGTATGTGCCATGTCAGCGGCCAGGCAGCGCGCGCCCATCTCCCCCCGTTGCCAAGGAAGACGAGGAGATTCCTGGCCAATCCCCATCTCCCCCGTTGCCAAGGAAGACGAGGAGATTCCTGGCCAATCCCCCACGTGGGTATGCTATGCGGACATCGCCGGTGGACGCAGGTTCAGGGTCGCTTAAGAAGTGCATCGCACTTAAAATGTTTTACAGCAACGCTGTGTGCCTCTACCCCAACAGTTTCATCTCCGTTGGCAAAAATGCAACGGCGCCAAGAATACACACTGCATGCTTCGCCCCTCCCCAGGTTTTACGTTAGTGGAGATGACCCTGGATTTTTGCTCAAGAATTAATTCAACTTTTGGGTGGGTGGCCAAATCGAGTGCAGAGAGACAGACGTACATACAGGCAGACTAGAATTTTCGTGTTTGCATAGCCCAAGAAAGATGGTCGCCTGCACCATGTGCTTTTGTCGTGTGTTCTGCGTGGTTACATGGATGGCTACGACAGCGATTCGGAAACATTTGAAGCGTGCGGTTACACTCACGCGCCTTCCACCTCGAACGTTCGTTTTGCCGTTGTGGATGTGATGGTTTAAGGTGATGTGGGTTGATTGTAAATGCAGTTGTGACTGGGCATCGCGAGTGCACGCGTTCCCTGTCGTATGGCCTTTCGCACGTTACTTAGACCTCCACGTGTTTATTTTCTGTAACAGCGTGAGCACCCCGGTGCTACGGGCTTTCTAAGCGGTACCGGACAAAGGCGCTTGCGTTGCAGATTGCATTGTGCAGTGGGTGTTACTCTCACCCTCGTCACCGCTTTCAGCACGTGGTGGCGGGTGGTCCGTTCGCATTCCTGTTGCTTAAACTCTATCACTTTTGGAGGCGCTTTACGGCAAAGCGAGATATTACAAACTAATTCGGGACACTTAGGCCTCCTTACGTGTTTGAGGGCGAGAAATACGCGAACTATTGTGACGGCTACATTTTTATATACACGTCAGCATGTCGATACAGTATCCTCGCTATTTTACCGTCGTTAATACATCTTAATTCATAGTAATTCATATTATTTTGTGTTTATATATCATCTATCAATATCCACCCTACTCCATTTTAGGCTTAATCACCAGACAAAATTCAAAGTCAAATTCAAATTTATTTTTCTCTCAACATAATACAATGTCGATGGTCTCCCTGGCAAGAAAGCTGTTGCTACAGCTTGACGGGGCCAGGCAGCCAAGTTGGCAGCTCAATGACGACTGTACAATGCGATTAAAAAGAGGGATACAGCATGACAATACTTTGAGAAGGCCGATAAACATCACGAAAAACTGAAAACAATAAAATACTTGTATAGACAGCTTGAACGCATTGGTTCGGCGTCACATAATTTGTACAAGTAAAAGAACAGACCAGACAATTCACGCATATTTACACAACAATATAGCAAATACAATTCAAAAACAACCATTTCTGACAAACGCATCACGTAAGGAAGCACGTGTTAATGTCCCATAATTGCCGCTAATTCCTGTAATTTATTTAATGTGCTTGGAATGTTGTATGCCAATGACTGCCAAAGATAATTTGTTCGTGGACGTGGAACGAGCCATTGTCCCGAGCCACGAGTTGTATAAGTGCTAATTGTATAAGTGCTAACCTACACATTAATCCAATTAGCGTTGTATTAATCCACATTACCGCACCTTAATCCCCCCAAATGCATCTTAATCCCAGTCTTAAGTTATTTCAATCTGCCCAAATTTACTTGAGTGTGCTACTAATTTGAGTTCTAAGAGAAACAAAAGCGAGCGAGCGAAGCAACTTTATTTAAAATGCCTGCAGAACGATTAGCCCTCCCATGTAAGGAAGGCGTCACCGTGACGCGGCCATGACGTCTTCCCGGCGTTTGGCAGCCTCTACTCCGGCCGCGGCCTCACTACTCCCTTTGGTCGACTGCGCCTGCCCCTGTTTTGGGGGTGGCAGCCTCCCTCCGGTTTCGCTCGGTCGTTGCCTTTCGAGGGCCGCCGAGATCTGCTGGACAGGGCCTGGGCTTGGACTTCTTGATCGTAGCAACGCATTGCGGCCTCGAGCCACGGCGGGATCGTTGTCACCGTTGTAGCTTGGTGCGGGTTCTTGGCACAGTCCCAAAGGATGTGAGCCGCAGTGGCTCTCTCCTTTCGGCACACACAACAAAGGTCACTTACATAAACACTCGGACATATGTGTTCAGCAGCACCGGGGTGAGTAACGACCTTGTCTGTAGTTGTCGATATATTACTGCTTCCTAACGGGTCAAGCCCGGATGAGGTGGTGGCATAGTCCTTCTATCTAGTCTGTACCACTTCACGATTTCATTGTAAGAGGTCATCCTGTCCTTGGTTTCCCACCACCACGTCGGGTCGACCGCAGTAGCAGCGGCACGGTTGGTTAGTCCTCGCGCCGCCGCGTTCGCCGTCTCGTTGTGGTTTGCGTTGAAACAAAAGAAATCTTTTTCACGGTGGCGTTGCCGCCAATTTCAAGAACGAAACGTAATAAATTCTGGGATGTTGTAAATGAACCGCAAAACTTACCATTCTGTCGTCTTATTTCCCGTGGTAACCAAAGCCTCACACTCATTGCGCTAACGCTTTAAATGAGGGTTTTGGCAAATTGTTTTCTTGCACTGCTAATGCTACTTCCCCTGAATACAATTAGCAGCCTAGATTTCCAATGAACTGTATTATGATTTATTTTTCTGGCATCATGCGTGTCACTGACGGTTTAAAGCTGGCATCGTAGGGTCCCTGTAGTATTACGTCTGAAATCCTAAAGGAAACTAGAGCATAGACCGCAAATATATTACTTAAGACAACTGGTCAGTTTAAATGGCATTTTTGATATTTAATGCGGGGATTATAAACCTGGTCTACGAGGCGCGCCGTAGTGGAGGACTACGCACTAATTTCAACCACCTGGGGATTGTTAAAGTGCGACAAAATCTCAACACAGCGGCGTTTCTACAAGAATATACCAAAATATACGAACAGTCCCTCCTTATCTCTAGGGTGCCAGGTGGTTGTAAAATGGGAAATAATACACCCATTCACAAGTCAGGCTACATGCATTCCACAGATAACTATCGGCCTGTGTTGCTTACCAGTATTTTATGCAAGATCATTGTCCATATCATCGTATCTCATCTAATTGGTTCCGTCGGATCTTAATCTTTTTTTCCAGCGGAACAACCCGGCTTCCGGAATTTTTTCTCGCAAAGACACAATTACTAACTTTACCTAATAACATGACTTCAATTTTACATCTTGGATCAGAAGGAGATTGTAGTTAGTAATATTTCAGCAAATTTACTCCTTCATAAGTTAAGAAAACTTAGTTTTAAAGTGAATAAAATGTTTATTAAACATGTCCTAGATACTTCAATGTCTGAACTCATCGAAGGACAAAACACCATCCAAATCCCTGGTGCTACGCGCACACCTACAGGATCCCCCGACCTTCAGGATTTAGACAGTCCGGTACCTCATTCCCATGACAGCCAATACCACCTAATTCGCGGGCCATCACCAAGGTCGCCCCAATCCTATGACATGCATGTCGAGTTCATCAAAGGACGTCGCAACGCTCGCGTTCGCCACCTACGCAAGCAATACTCACCGACCAGCGACACCCGCTACACCAACATCGCTTACCTTCTCATACAGCCCTAGCGTTCACCGACACCAACGGCACCATCTGCACCACAGCTACATACCACCACCTATCTCCAGCTGCAGCGGATACTACTTCAATAACCTTAGCACCGTATACAACAGCTTTCGATTGCTTCACTATTATCACCGACTCACAGTCAGCCTGTTGAATAAGCCTCGTCGGAAGAATTCCCTTAACTGCCTTATACAAGTCTTACACAAGCCCTATCATCCCCTTTTACCACCACAATAGTCCGGACCCCAGGTCATTCCTCCCTTCCTGGAAACGAAGCAGCCCACGCTGCGGCACCAGAACTCCACAACCGCGCACTCCAAACGCGGCTGGACGACTTGACCGCCACGACAGACGTGTTACACATATCCCCAACCATCTAGTCCAGTATCGTACCGAACTTTCACAACACCCACCGAGAATACTTTCCTTTGTACCTTACAGCCACAAACGAAGTATCCCACATCTCGCGACGTCTCCAAACTAATGCATACAACTGCACCACCATAAACTACATCTCCCCCAGGCAACACCTGCCCTGACTGCCACACCCCAGCCACTACCCCCCTTCGTATTCTTCTGCCAGCACACACCTACGCACTTTACTGACTGTCACGCGTCCTGACTGGCAAAGAAAAAGGACATGGGAAAGCGAGGCAGGCTTTGCGAAACAAACATTTATCGCTAGTACACACCAATACACCCGAAGCACAGAAAACAGTTCCACACGAAACTAAAATACTACCGAACACTCTACAATAAATATCTACAATGTCAAGACAGATATACCTTCAATATCTGGATGTTTTGATATGAGGGTTCATTAGGCACAAGGCGTACCTATGTCATTGGCGCTTACGTGAGAGTCAAAGTAATTGCAGTAAAGAGCTGTTGCCCCCTTGCTGTCGTAGCAATGTTATGCTACCGACGTACGTGCGACCCAGTTCGTGAAGTTTGCCGTTGTAGGTAATAAACTCTGCGGTTGTCGTAATGTGTGACGGGATTCCTAGAAACGTGGCCCCTGTGGTCTTGTGGCTTGATTCTCGGCGTCGCCGTTGTGGGGATTGTCCTTGACTCATGACACTACCCCCCTCTTCAAGAGTTTTTTTTTCCAAAAACTTCTCCCCAAACTCTCTCAGGAAGGCCAGGACCACTAAGTCCACAACGGCTGTTCACTTATCACGCAGTCATTGTTCACCATCACATTGTTCTGCCTGACATCGTTCACCATCACGCACTCACTGTTCACCTCGGCGTCACAATTGTTCACCATCACTTTTTCATCACCGTGCACTTCACTGATGTCACGCACTATTCCCGTTCTGTTCACACAATGTTCAGTAATGTCCCAACCAACCTACCACCGTCTCTCTCACACCACGTTACTCATACTGTCCGATGACAATAGATCACCCCCATGAACACTTCTCTAAATATATCACAATTCACAATGACACACGGGTGTCCTGTTTAGAAACTATCTATTTGTAAACACCAGTGTACCGACTAATTTACCCGTCTTTACATCCACCAGTGCTTCTCTAACTTACTGTACTAAAACCAGTAGTGCACTACAACACAATAGTCGTCTTCCCAGAAAAGTTGTCGCCATGTTTGAAGCCTACTGTTATGGGAATCCCGTTTCATTAAACTTTTTTCCGCCGCGTCCATTCAGAACCTTTGGCTACACTGTCACTTAGATTTTCGAAATGCGTCCCCGTTTCGTCATCGACATGCGTAAGCAGCCCGAACACTTGCTAACCGGTACTTTTCGAATGCTATGCTTCTGTGCTCTACCCGGAAGACACCTGAGCCACTTTGCCTCCTCTAGCTTTTCGCTCGTTAGAAAAAGCTGGCCTTTTCGTTCAAAGTCATGTTTCCGAACTTGCTTACTCAGTGCTTGTAAGACGTTTTTGCATTGCATCAATGGCCCGTGCATTGGATACCGGTCAAAACGCATGAAGTCGGTGCTCTTGCACGACTCTAGACAACTCGGTCCCAGGGCACTGCCCTACTAGGTCATAAAAATGGTACTCCTGCTGTTCTGGTTTGGCCTCTGTAACACCCTTTAGTGAAGGGGCCGTGCAGAGTGGGGGCCAATCCGCCGGTACCGGTGGGCGTAACGTGCGTGCTAGAGAAAGCAGCATCGAGGGAAGCAGGGAAGAAGAAGAACGACGTCCGAAGCTGTTCGTTTAGGAGGCAGCATGACGGCCACCCTCGCGGTGGTAGGCCCGAGGACCGTCGCCGGCTCTCCCGTCTGAGCCACCGCCCGGGCTGTCAACGAGACGACGGCCGACGAGGATTACAGAAGGTGTTGCGACAGTCAGCGTAAGCGGTGGTTCCGGTGAATGGAGCGCGGGCAGCGAAGGCCTCGGCATGGCGCAGGCCTAAGCACTTCCGTCCCGCCGCTAGCCATCGGCCACCATCACGTCCCTACCAGCGAGAGGGCAACTCTTCATCGACTTCACTAATCTGCCCCGTCGCCATCCAGAGAATGTACGCCTCCGCGTCGTCGCATCAGCGATCGTCTCGTCGCGCGATCGGCGTCTGTGAGCGCGTGACTTTCTTCATGACTTTGTTTACTGTCTTCCGCACCTTGAATCTTCCCGCATCTAGTTCGCTCGTGTGCTACAGTGTCTGTTCCGGCTTTCTCCATTATCCAGCTAATATAATGTTGTGTGTGCGTGTGCTGAGAACACAGTAGTCTAGTCTCGTGACTTTCTTTGCGGCCCGGCCCCAACATTCTTTACACACCCTCTGCCCCTGAGCAGTCCACTTGATTGTCCAAAGACGTCGATCTGTCCTGAAGGACAAAGTTCCTCTCCGCAGCCATAGGCACTTTGAAGGAACCTTACTACACCCTTCTGGCGTGGTAGTGTTCACGCAGGCATGCGGAGAGGCAGGCACCTAAGTCTCAGTAACGAGTATTTTGGATACTTCTAAACCACTAAATCAGGTGTACCGGGGGCATCAGCCTTCCGTCTCCGATGTATTCTCAGCATGGTGACCTCCATGCGGCTGGTTTGCCACCGTGACACATTATAGCGTTCATGTCCCTGCGGCTGGACTCCCACCGTACCAGAACCAGAACATTCAATGCCTGGCGCTTCAACCTCGGCTTCCTCCTCAGTTAGCTGCTGAAAGCCCTTTTCGTTTTCTTCTATATTTCGTACGCACTCATCACTGCATGCGATTCGCGTGTTTTGCCGTCCACGTGCGGCGAGTTCGATTCTTTCTACTGGTTTGTAACTTTCTTGGACGAGGCGCAGCTTTGACTGTAGCCGTTGTATATCTTCTTGCAATACTGTCCTTTCTGCCTCAAACGCCTGCTGCTCTCTGCGACTCTCTTTCTCGACTATCTTAAACTCCTGCTCCTTGTTCAAACCGTGCGTTTGAACTAATGTTAGAAATTTTCCCCAATCCATTGTTCGAAGCAGCCAAGACGCATGACTGGGCCAGTCCTGGCAGTTATTGCGCCAGTATCCTGGCAGGCTCGCCAAATATTTTGTCACGCGTCCTGACCGGCAAAGAAGAAGGACATGGGAAAGCGAGGCAGGCTTTGCGAAACAAACATTTATCGCTAGTACACACCTATGCACCCGAAGCACAACAAACAGTTCCACACGAACTAATAAACTAGCGAACACTCTACAATAAATTATCTACAATGTCAAGACAGATATACCTTCAATATCTGGATGTTTTGATATGAGGGTTCATTAGGCACAAGGCGTACCTATGTCATTGGCGCTTACGTGGGAGTCAAAGTATTGCAGTAAAGAGCTGTTGTCCCCTTGATGTCGTAGCGATGTTATGCTACCGACGTTACGTGCGACCCAGTTCGTGAAGGTTGCCGTTGTAGGTAATAACTCTGGGTTGTGGTCGTAATGTGTGACTCGATTCCTAGAACGTTGCCCTCGTGGTCTTGTGGCTCTATTCTCGGCGTCGCCGTTTGTGGGGATTGTCCTTGACTCATGACACTGACCTACTCCCGAACTGTTGGAATGCGCGCTGACAAGCTCCGACCTACACGACCAGCGAAACTGGTCCAGCCACCCCCGAGCAGCTAAAGCGGGCGGCTACCTGAATCAAGGGGGTCACCCATCTGCTCCAAATTTAGAAGAAAGAGAGCGTTTTTTCCTCCTCCTCGTAAACAATTCATCTTAGTTCGTTTCCGTTACAGGCATAACTCTTCGCTAATACCAGTAACGTGTGGTGTACCACAGGGGTCAGCAATTGCCCCCCTTCTGTTGCTCATATTTAGAATAATAACTGTCTACTTGTCACGTAGTGTTATGTCGTCAATTAATGTTACCGTATACGCGTACTCCACAACGCAGTTCTCCCGATACGCCACGTGATACTGCCACGTACACAAGAAAAAACAGTTATATGAATGGCGTTTATTCAGGGGGAACGCGTGCCCAACGAGACAAGAGACGTTAGCGTGGCGTTGAAGTTGCGAAGCCCTGCTCGACTTAGCTCGCGGGATGTCACCTGCACGCCTTCTACTCCGTCTTCCTTGAGCACGTGCTCACGAGGCCTACTGCGCCTCAGAGCGCTCGCGTACCTGTTGCGAGGCTGGCATCAAGTCAGAGGGCTAGGTGGGCGCGTGATTTCGTGATTTGCATCTTTCCAGGTGGAGTGCATGCATGTGTCGATGTCTTTTGTACCTTTCGTGTTCACGCCAAGCGCGGACTAAAGTCACTTCTGGGCACTGGATATTTGCGTGTATTGGGACATATCACGCTTTGGGCCTTAATTAGGCTTGACCCTGGGGAAGTCACGGTGTATTATTCACCAATGCGCCCGCATTTCGATCCGACTTGGAGATCAGTATTTAAACATGTCAAATGCTTGTCCTTACACTAACGTAAAATCCTACGCTAAATACGTTAGAGGCACGTCATCCCCTTGGAGTACACGTCTTCTTTTTGACTACTTTCTTGGCACAAACTTACAAGATGTGCCCTAGGTTATCGCAGGGCATGAAGCCAGATAGAGTATAAAGCATTTTACGCGGAGAAAATAAAGCGTTGACCATCTGCGCTTTGAACTATTCACGGGAACCAGATCTTTAAATAGCCACATTAGTTATGCCAAATTGCGTTTTCCACGTATTGCAGACGTTTGAAGAGATGTGCCTTTAGATAGAAATGTTTTTTGTTTGTGGCGCGGGTGTGGTAGCCACTTTCGAGATTATAGCAAGTAAAATAGGCTAGAAACTACAACTCATTTTTCTGACATGTCTGTGCTTCCACATTTTTACGCGGCAAGTCGCCCTTTTCAACACACTTAATCATTTGCTAGAATTTTAAACCAATATATTTGCATATTTGTAAATTGAGTGTCTTGGAGGGTCAAACGGAACAGTCCGAAGGTAGCCAACGAATAAATGACGAAAGTCAGCTTTCTACTCTAGCAATAGCTGCAGCGCTGGGGCGGGATGTATATTGTATCCTTTTCGTAGTTGCAGCCATTACGTGTTTGAACTGCGCATAGAAATAAATATCATTTGTTATCGAGACTTTTGCTTACTAGTACCTACAACGACACGAAAACAGTTTATGTGACTTTTTGCTGGACCTTGACTTGCCTCCACAACAGTCTAGATGTCCAATTCTCACCATCAACGCGTGAGTGTGTGATATTAAGCTGTTAAGTTATTTCGGGCGTACAGTTTGTTGCTCGGGCTGTCTTTATTTAAACAGCTGCCCTAACAGAGCTGTGTCAGAACATTAGTCACCTTTTGTTGTCTGAGGAACTCAAAGTCTCCGTGTTATTCTCTAGGAGTTGTTTTGAGGGTTCCATGACAGATGATGTTCTCAGATGCCTACGTGAAAGCTGTTTCTGTAAAACCGCATGAGGAGCATCGCTCTGGACGGGCTTCCGTGAGTTTTACTGGTGCGGAGGAAGCTTACAAACGACACTTTCGTTTGAAGCTGATGATTCGAAGACTTCTCACCAGACTGCTACTTGTAGCCTTAATGACCATAGTACCCTGGAGTAATACTCCATTTCAGGCACCAGTTCAAACCCGAAGTATTGCGCAATATTTTCTGAAAGTGAGAACCGTTCTTTGAACGCGGAGGGTGGAAAGAACAACTCTTCAACTTACTTCAGTTCAACCGAGTGCTCACAGCGAAGACGACGCGCCTAAAGGTCCCGCAACGTCCCCCAACTGCTTTCCGGAAGGAACACTACATCGACACGACGCCCGTGTGTGTGTTTGCCGCAGCGGTTGGAATGACGTAGACTGCGCTGTTCCTGATGCTGTGTGGTTCAGCAGGGACTTCCGGGAATGGAAATCACAGGGTCTCATAAACGACGGGTAACACCACGTAAAATTGTTAATGGTCTCGTCCTCAACCACGAACTCGACCTTCTTGAAATAAGGGTGAATGAGCTACGAGATTCCGTGGATTATTACGTCATCGTGGAAGCAAATTACACTTTCTTTGGCACGAGGAAGCCGCTACACCTAACAATCCAACATGAGTGCCGGGTTTTTGAGCGAGCACGCGCACAAAATCAAACCCGTTGCAATAACCTCCCGAAACTATGAATACGGGAGCCCATGGGCAATTCCAAACTGTCTGCGGGCATCCATCTGGAGTGAAGGTCGGCCCGCAACTCGAAGACCTCCAAGACGACGATCTTTCTGGATAAGTGACGCCGATGAGATACCAAGCCGCGACGTTCTGTTCTTTCTGAAACACCACGACGGTTACGGTGAACCCATCGCAATGAATCTTACGCTGGTTTCTTTACGGCTTTTCTGGGAGAACGAAAAACCGGTCAGAGTAGCTGGGGTGGCACCATTTATTTTCTGCGCTACAGATGCGGTGGACAGTTCACTGTGTCTTCGAAACTTGGATGCGCGATTCTATCGCGAGCTGCCATCAAGCGCCGGGACACGTCACCAGCAGTGGACCATCACGGGAAGGCCGCCACGTTATTCAGGCTGGCACTGCTCGTGGTGCTTCGACGCTTACGGCATGCAGGTGAGGAGGCGTTGTGTACGTCATCATTCATGAAATATATCTCGGCTAAATATATAATCGTTGATCAGCGCTTTTTAAACCACACTGGGGCAAAAAATAGGCGCGTTTGTAGTTTTTTTCGTTCCGTGTCGGCGGCCCTTTCTAGGGGAATGGGTGCTATGAAGTGCTGGTACACTTTAAAACACACTTAAGGGTCTTTCACTTCTTATTCTTACCCTGCCATTATTTCCTATGGATGGGAGCAGCGGTGATAAGTAGGTGTAGGGCGAAGGGGATGTGCTGTTTGTTATGAGGTACCCTGTGCATTGTGCGAAAGCGACTTAGCGTATGGCGACCCGTTTGGGCGATTTTGAGTCTTTCAAGCTGGCTGGACTGTGGGCTTCAGCGCGTACTCTCATGTATTTTGCGGACCAAGTTTGCTCTTGTTGATAGAAGTGTTCGGGAGAAGGCCAAGAGGAAGCTTGGACGCCTTCCGGATCAGGATATTGAGTTTTCCCTGCCTCGCTATTCTTGATATTGATGTATGGAGTGCCGTATGTAATCCTACTGATGGTTAAGGTATGGGTCAGGCGTATACTGTCCTGCTCTTTGAGACCGTGGCGTTTGTTTCTTACGCGGCAAATGAGATGGGTGACTGGAAGTACCGTTTCTTGTAGTTTTTGGAATGTTGCGAGGTCTGCTCCGTCTGTCCTCAAGGTGAAGCCGAGTGTGGGCATAGTGGGCATAGTGTTAACGATGGTTAACGATGGGCCATAGTGTTATTCTTGACTGAGAGCTCAAAGTCGGGGTTGGGGGCTGGAGGGCGATCTTTGCTGAGTTTCTTGAGGAGGAGTAAAATTTCTGATTTGTCAGGGGTGCAAGAAAGCCCGCGAGCTCAGAAGTATTCTTACGTGCTGTTTATCGCTGTTTAATGTTCGTCGTTTACTCCCCTACTGAGCCTGTAAGCGTCCATATACTGATGTCGTCTGCGTAACACGCATGTCTGACTGCTTGTATATTGTTTAGGAGTGGTGGTAGGCCTCGAATCGCCAAGTTGTGAAAACATCGGAGGAATGACAGAACCTTTGAGGGTATCTTTTGGTGTGTTTTTTAGCGATCCTGTACGAAAATTTCAGAGGCCATTCGTGGCCGTGCGGTCCGTGAAAAAGTCACGCACATAACGAGATATTTCCTCTAAGCATTGAATGAATTGCAGGTTTTCGGGTATAGCTTGTTGGAGACATTGTCGAATTCGCGTTTGCGTCTAGTGAAAGAATGGTGCCCTTGTGTCGGATGCTGAGATTGTCCAATATGCCTCATTTAATTTGTAGAAGTGTGTCCTGTTTGAGAGTCCGGGGCGAAAGCCAGACATGGTGTGCGGGATGTACTTATCGCCTTCCAAGTGCGGCGATAATCTGTCGTGCACAGTGTGTTTGTAGAGTTTAGCCAAACAAGAGGTGAGGGAGATGGGGCGCAGGTTGAGTAGTTTAAGAGTTTCCCCTAGTTGGGAATCATGCTGATGCCTGCGTGTTTTACTGCCTCGGTAATTGTCCTCATCCCCAACTTTCATTGATGTATCAGAGGAAACTGTCAATGGTTTTGTAGTCAAGGTTGCGGGGTTTCGTAGTATTTCGCTGTGATACTATTGTGTCCTGAGACTGTTTCGCGGGTCAGCTTGCGGATATTAGCAATAATGTCTGTCGTGGGAAGAGTTAAGGTCAAAGTTAGGAATTTTAGCGTAATAGCAGAGTCCTTCAATGCTTCTCTGGTCATGAAACTCCCGGCCAAGTTTCGTACGGGGACAAAGGGTACCGCGAAGGGCGCCACCGCAGATCAGAGGGCATCGGGCGGCCGCCGCTGCTCTGAGTTAGACCGGCAGGCAGGAACGCAAGTAGCAGCATGCCCATTCGCACCAAAATTTTCGCCATCACAAAATGATAAGCTCCATTTGAGCGGCCCACGACACGTAAAGCGAAAGCGCACTGCTGATAAGGCGGCGAGCGTCTGTTTTATCTTACTCCGCGGTCCGTTCCCTGCCAAAATGCGCTCTGACCACGCCTCCGGCTGCCCTCTCGATCAACACCAGCGCCGCGGCTCGGACTCTCTGGGCAGCGCATGAAGCTCCCTATAGCGTGATGGCGAAGTTTCATACCAGAAAGGACAATGAAGGACTCTGGTAATAGTATGGGACAGTGGTAGAGGAAAGGTAGCGTCAAAAAGGTGCCGCTATGGCGGGCAGTGATGCCGCAGAGAGAAATTTCTGTTCTCCTTACAGAAGTTCGGAGAAAGTGTGAAGGAATGAACACAAAACATATTTTAAGCAAGAAATGTTCGAGTCGTTACAAGCTTTTCTTGTTTGAACAACATGTGAGCGCCACAAACCGTATCAAAAGCTTTCCCAGAGTTGACGGAACGCACCACAACTGGCCACATAATTAGTAAGTGATACTAGCGGCCGTAGGCAGGAGATACTGCCGCAAAAGCTATGTTGCTGGAAGTGAAAGATCATCTCAGTTCAAAGTTATTTCATACCCTGCTGATTTTAGTGTGCTGTACATCGCACAGTGATGCTATTTACTTTTTATGTGGACGCGGCGTTTCTTGTTTACTGGGCGTTTATATAGCAATGGAGGCTGCTTCGTGTAGTTTGAAGTAGGTGCAAATGTGAAAGCGTTTATTTTGTTTCAACAGCCGGTCGTGGAGATGCAAGTGAAATCAATAGTGTGCTTCGGAAAAGTAAGAGTGACGTCTGAGTGGAAGGAACGACCTTGGGCAATGGTTCAACGCATGCGCATTACGCAACAGGTGTTTGCACTTGTGGATTGCCGCTATTTGACGGAGATACGTAAGCGGCCACGGGACCGGCATATTGTGTCACAAATTTAGCGGGAACAGTATTTCGAGTTCCTTTCTTTGTACCGAGCTATTTGTTAGACTCGCTTTTATCTTTACTACACGTTGCGGTTATATTAAAAAAAAACTATCAGTGTATACGAGCATGATCATTTACTTAAAACTCATTATAGTCTAACGTCTTGCAGTAGCAATTCCAAGCTGTTCGCTCTACGTAGCGGCAAACTCCCATTCTGCGGGCCAATGTTGCAAGGTGCGTTTGTGTTGGGGGACGCTAATATAACCCGAAAGCAACGAATCGCCCATTGTGTCGGAAATATGGCGTCGCGGCGAGTGAATGAAATACCGTGTATCCTATTTTGTCGGCGCTTGGGCGCTGCTAAGAATGAGCGTAGGGTTGTTAGGGGGATTTCTTTGTAAGGTGAAAGTGGGAAGAACTCATTTTGCCTCCATTCACTGTGTCACCGGCCTGGCGGTAACACTTTCGTCGCTTGGTGTCGTAGGCATCGTCGTCTCCTGCGCATCGCCGCAAAGTCGGTAACCGTGTATTGGTGCTGGGGGTTCCCGAAAAAAGAGTACCAGTGCGGGCGTGCACTGGTACGCTCCACCTGGTAGCGCACACAGTAGGTGGAGGAGGGAAGGACCAAGATTGGAGAGACGTGGGCCACGGTCACAGTCGCACCGTAGTGCGGGCATGGTAACGGCGAATAGATGTTGTAGGTCAGCCTTAGTATGGCAAGCGCCTGGGACACTGCTAGAGGCACCAAAGCAATAAAAGCGGGGGAGACAGAAAGGCGTACGCAGCGCCCCCATCTTAATTTGTCGGGTTTTTAGCTTCTCGCTGCGAGAACTCACGGGAAGGGACTGCAGGGATATGGGGAGGGCTTGCCAGGGCCGTGAGGTAGGATGTCCGGCGGGCGTGACTTAGCTGTTGTTCATCTATTGGGATGGGATTCTTCTCGAGGGACAGGCAAAGACGCCGCCGTGATGGTTGGGGAAGGATCTGAGCAAGCACGGGGAGTACATGCATTCTAGCACGGAACCCCATTCTTGATAACGGTTTCCTCACCCTTCCGAAGCTGAGAAACGGCTCCTAACGAACATGGCTTGTAAGGGTTCCATAGCGCAATGGGTTAGAAAAAGCGAGCTTTACCGCGGAAGTAGCGAGTGGTGGCCGCCCACTGCCGTAAACGGCAATGAAGCAAGGGAGTGAAAAAACACAGCAGGCGATGCGAATGGGACAGCTAGCGAACTTCACCATAGTCATCTACAATTCCTTACACGGGTGCAGGAACGCGCAGCAGCACAACCCACGGGGTACAGACCGAAGCCAGTCTTAAGGCGGAAGCGGATCGCGAAGCAAGGTGTCTCAAGCGGCAAGAAGCAGCCCATCGACGAAGCGAGGCAGATGCAAAGCGTCTCAGGGATTCAATTCAATTAGACATCAATAGTTTCGCGCTCCACAACACATAACAAGTCTCATCAATGTTTTTTTTGGAGGGGGGCGGAAGAGAAGGGGGCTTTAAGACGTTTATGTCATCTGGTATGAAACTGGTGAATTGCGCTTGATTCTGTTTCATCGGGAAGCAGGAACAAACAATCCAAGGAAAATATGGGGTCAAAATCTTGGCTCCCTTACGTTGTCACGAATATTCTCAGGCCTAACTGCGCTATTGTTGCGGTGAGTAGGGGTAGGAAACATCGCAGTAGCTGTTAGCAATATGATAAAGGAGCAAAAGAAGACGCTTTCTGCGCTTCTACGTGAAGGAACAGCAGGTGCGTCTGCGCTTCTGCGCTTCTACGTGAAGGAACAGCACGAATTTTCACTTCTTGTTGTTCATGTTGGTTCGCGCGTCACCCGAATCGCTCCCAGCGCTTGTTGTTTGCAAGCTGTGTGCCTGATGGATGGCTTACATTAAGCTGTTAGCAACTCCTGCCGATGCGCTCTCACGACATACAAATTCCACGTATTGTCGTAGCCACAGGTAGTCTGATGCCTTGTTTGCCGTTGCTTTTTCTTCGAGACCAGATGCGTGAAAACTGCCAATCGCGCTCCTGTTCATAACGGCTATTTGTATGATTGTTTTGCACATTAACATTTTATGATTAGTCGGGCTGCGGTTATTTTCCGTCCCCGTCCTGCATAAATATGCCTCCCTGAAACATTTCGTGCCGACAGCGTTGGTGGAACGAGCTGCTATCGTCGCCGCCGACCTCCAACCGGCGGCCACCACGCTTGCCCTAACCCCAGTCGCTCAATAAAAGTTTTTTCTCTCTCTCGCTCGACAACAGAACAATATAAGCCAATGCGTTGCATCGGCGAAATTATTCTAATTGTAAAACTTCTTGCCTCTGTACATGCAGTGACAAAATTTTCAAAGACTACAAATGAAACACACATTAACAGTTCACATGATTCGTTTGAAAAGGTTTGCGCACAGTTCCCTTCCCCCAAATAAAAATTCCGAATGCAGAAGTCAGTTGCAAAGACATACCATGAAATGAGGGTTCATGGCATGTGTGTTGGAATTAGGGGTGGCTTGTTAACATCAGAAACACAAAAGTTGTGGAGACTATTCAGAACTTTCTCACTGTAATGAAACCTACTCTATCTCTAATGCCAAGTAGAAGGTATTTTAAAATACACACCAGCATAAAAAAAGGAAACCGAGAAAATGACAATAACACCTAAACCACCCACAAGTGTAACCTTGAATTATCCGTAAACATAACTGACCATCAATGAAAAATGAGAATTTATATCAGAAAAATTAAAAACTGTAAAAAGTTTTTTAAAAACGATAAACAAAAAATACCATAAATTTAGCTCATATATTTATTTAGATTGAATGCACATTGAATGCCCATTGACTGTTCATTGAATGCATTATAAGGTAAAATGTACAAGACAAAATTATAAAAAAAACGGCCTCGTATCGGCTCCTTTCGTTGCAAATGTCGACGAAAGACGATAGTCGACTGGCGCCCCTGCCAAGTAAATGCCTCCCTTCTCTTTCCCGCTCCCCTCTCATGCTGTTCCTCTCCCGTCTCGTTCCTCCCAAGATAACACGCGAGAGGTTTGCTCAAGTCAATTTAAATTTACCGCTTTGTCAGCACTGCCGTACGGCGGAGACGCTCGTGATGCGAGACACCCTACTACAACGTTTATAGAACCCCGGTGCGTTACTCCACGAGCGTTCCAAGCGCAACGTGGATCCTATCTAGTGGGACCTTTTGTTGCTACTGCCTTTCGATTTCTTAAATGCCGCCAGGAGGTAGCGTGGGCAACAGCAGGCGACTCTTTTCTGCCGTTGATGCAGTATTTCATTTGCTATCGCAAAAACCAAGCCTGCATGAATTTTGAATAGGAGCACTGCAAATACCACTTATGTCTTGATTTGCGGCCTTATATTTGCGTAATGTCTTCTTATTGTTCAACAATGTTCACAAGTATGAACATTGACACCGGACTTACATGTTTAGATTTGGCTGTGGGTCTATAAGACTATTGGGCAGCTTTTCTTTTACTTTGGCCGGGTGGCTGAGCCCAGTCACGGGCAGACAGACAGACATACAGAAAGTGCAAAATTTCTGCGTTTTCTGCCAAAATTTCTGCCAACGTTCCAAGCGCAGCGAGCAGAGAATGCATGTAACACGAAAAGCCAAGCGTTGGTTATCAGTATTACTAGCAATTGAAAGTACACTAGGCGTCGTGTTCCGTAGCCGTGAAAAATCAGTACTTCAACAAGTAGATGCCAGTATTTTCAAAACTGATTACCCCCCCCCCCCCACTTTTGGCCCGAGATTGTCCAGGAATTGTGGCTCGCCTTTTTCAAAATTGTATTGAACGCTAACATTGTCGAAAAAAATAGTCCAGCGGGTCATGACACACACCCTCCACGCATTTGGGCAACAACGTGCATTATATTACGCGATTTTTCCCCTTTAAAACTTAGGCCCACCTTAAGAGGTTAAGACGTGACCATATTAGGCATTTGGTTAGGCTGAGTGAAACACATTTCTGGACAAGGAGATTCATATCAGCTTTTGAAATAGGATATATAAAAATGACACACGAGATGCCCAGCACAGGCGAAAACTCACAACTGCTTAATTTTACCGAAAAATCCCCCAGAAATAATCTTGCGCATCCACAGAAACGTATTTAAAATAATAGGTCAAATTAGCAACCAAGTATAAGCAAAGACTGTCCAAAAACGGTATTTATTTTTGAAAAGGTAAGGGAAGAACTCGATCAAACAGGCGTTTGCGGGTGTAAATACGTCCCTGGTAAAGTATTTGTGACGCGCAGGGGTAGTTTGCGGTGTAAATTGTTTTTCTTTGTTTCTTCTTTCTATAAGCACACGTCGGAGTTTTACAAGGGTGTGGCAAATGCACGGGTATGCACAGGTCTTGTCGCTTCTTACCCGTTTCGTGTATTAAACTTCCATCCTTCAAATAACCACCACACCACCAAAGCACCCTTTGACGTTCCCGAAATGGCAGACGACTGCATTCCTCAATAAGAAAAGTGCAATGTGTCGAAGCAATGTTTATAGCACGTTTCACACTGAAACGGTGACCATGGCGAAGATGTTTCGTGGAATTAAACCAGCGCATTATCCCCCAACGGCCGCTGATTATTGCGTGTTTAGAGGAAATGCGGAAGCAGAGGTAACGATGTCCCTGCTTACCGCCAAACAAGTGCACATATTGGTTGTTTTATCATGTGCAGCACGCGTCTAGCGCCTCGCGCAACGTGTACGAGCAGACGACGCGAGAGCGCCATCCACACTAGGAGCGGTTCGTCCCGCCGCCGCCAGGGGCCGACTGTGTTCTATCTCGGGGCGAATTGTCCAAGATGTTTTTTTCGTGTGTGATAAGTATAGACCGAAACTTTAGGCACGAGCAGTCACGGTTTTAGGCGCCTACAATAAGCACTAAAAAGTGTCATTTAGGCATTTATACGCGTCAAAGACTCTTGTTTAGGCATATTGCCGTGAACCAGGCATTGGGTTTGTTTATTTGTTTTGCTTTTGCCACCCGGCTACGCCGGTATGTGTTATCGGTGTTGTGTGCCAAGAGAGGGGCGTCTTCCCTTCTTTCTTTCTGTGCCGAATGTGTTATCTCTTCTGATAGGGAGAGCGTTCCGAACTAACGCGAACAGCCTCGGATAATCTTCGTTGATCTACAGTGTTCCGGATACAATTCGACTATTCCAGAAACCCTCGCGTCGAGTGATAAATTCCCGCTGAGCAGATGCCGCGGCATTCGAGTCGTCAACACCAGTCTACGCACGTCACTTTGTTGACTGCTGTTTTGCCGCCTGTGTATTCTTTGAGTTGTTAGGGGAGCACAGGTTCGCTCCAATAAACTTGTTTTTTCTTCAAGACAGCTGCGTCGTCTTTGGCTACGTGACAATATATAGGCCCAATTAACATTTACTGAGCAGCGTATTTGAACACAAATTCTTCACTAGCAATGGAAACAGCGCGAAACTGTGGTGCCATGAGAAAGTACTATTACTTTCTTCGTGAAAATGCGCCGTACGAGAATGGACATTTTAACAGATCCAGATCTACCTTAAAATCGAGTGATCGGGCAGTAAAAGAACGGCTTAAAAGTCATGGCCAACCAGCCGTGGCAATGTTTATACGACATGGAGCTATATGACCTTTCAGTCGATATTCCGTGGGAAAAAAATAAAACACTCAACGCCCTCTGAAGTTGGCGGAGCGTTCTAGTACTTTGGATCGCTCCACCACCGAAATCTGTCTGCCATAATATTGTCTGCCGGTCGGAACCTCTGGAAGTTCTTTTCGCGCGGAGTATCCAGGAACTTATGCGACATGTTCGAGACAGATCTAAGATTCGTTATGGCTCCGTCAGAGAGAGAGAGAGAGAGATGAGAGAGAGAGAGAGAGAGAGAAAGAGGTGAACGTTTATTTTAATGAAAGGTCTTGATTGGGCTAGGCTAGGTTTCGTCCTTTCAAGGCCCCTGTTTCCTCTGCCCCAGACGTGGCCCTAAAGATCAGATACTTCTGCACCCCACTATCAGAGCTGGCTAGAGCTGCCTCCCATAGCTCATATAACTCGGTGTTGGTGTTTACTGAGCGCCATATAATACGGGAACCCCAGGATTCAAGGAATAGAGTGGATATTTCACCGCACTTACTACATGTGTTTCAGAATTTTTCGGGGAACATCTTCGGTAGCCTAAGGATGTTGGAGTAACCGGTCCTTCAGGGATGGTAGTGGACGTATTCAGTGATGTCCACCTATGGAATGAGCTCAGCATTCTGATTTAGAGTAGTGCCCAAGTTTTACGCTGCTGAATGCTTTCTGCTCAAAATGTGCAATAATCGCACGAATCTACCAAGCCAGGTTAAGCGCAGCGCCAATTAAAATAGTCTGGGATGCTTCAGCTTTGTCTGCTGCAAAGCTGTGGTTAAGCCACAAGTGTTTACTGGCAAAAGAAAACGCAAATTAGTCTGCGCTTGTAGCCTTGCCGAACGAGTTATTTGCGCTTAAATTTAGGCACATTCTTTTTATAGCAGTAAGAAAGGTGGGCTAAATAGTGGAAGTTACGACAGTACAGGTAAACATAGAAGTACCGATGCGTACTGCTGCTGGTACTGGGGCGACTATGCTCGTTTAGCTGCACAGGACTGCGGCGCTTTGGGGTTGTCTAGACGACACTGGCCGAATGGCGTAAGCGGCGGTGTCTTACGTGACCATATTTGTCGACGAACATCATGTTTCACGAAACGATTATTGGTCTAGCTGAACAAACATGCCAGGTACAATACGGTCAAAAACAAAGCAAAACAGAAAACGACTCGACGCGGTATGAAGGCGCCATCTAGGTTCATCATCGTCATCATCATCATCATCATCATCATCATCATCATCATCATCATCCCATTAATCTCCAATTACCCTGGTCCTGTGCTAACTGCGACCATTTTATCCCCGCAAGATTCTTGATCTCATCTGCCCATCTAACTTTCTGCGCCCCCCTGCAACGCTTGCCTTTCTAGGGATTCACCTCTGTTACCTTAATGACCAACGGTTACCTTGCCTTTGCATTACACTGCCCTACCAATGACCATGTCTTCTTCCTAATTTCTACTAATATGCCCTTAACATGCATTTGTTCCCTGACCCACTCCGCTCTCTCTTGTTCCTTAATGTTGTTACACCTATCATCTTCCGCTCCATTGCCCGCTAAGTCGTTCTCAATTTAAGTGAACCCTCTTAGTGAGCCTCCAAGTTTCTGCCCCGTAGGTGAGTACCGGTAAGATGCAGCTGTCATACACTTTCTTTCTTCAGGGACAATGGTAGGCTGCCATTCATTACCTGAGAATGTCTGCCGTATGCACTCCACCCCATTCTTATCCTTCTAATTATCTCTTCGTTGACTAACGGTAAACGACAATCTGCAGTCATGTCCTCCGCGACCGGCTGCGGCCGCCAGCAGCAGTTCGCGGAGGCCATGCCGCAGTACACCACACCAAGTTTAGCTTGAAGACCTGTTGGTATGATGTCAGTGCAGACGTCATGAAAACGCAATTTGGCGGGAGGATCCAAATGTTAAGTCAAAAGGATAATTTCTCAGTGAATAAAGCCTCGTTGCTTTGAGACAAGCGCTTGGGCGCTTACAAACGCGAATTCTTTCGAATAAAACAAACTTGTATTTTGTCTGCATGGCCCCTTTAAGGATACGATCCCACAACCCCGATGAATCCCATGGATAGCGCAGTAAATTGCAATAATTCCAGATAAAAAATTGAGTCCTCCTGTCCAGCAGAATTCGATGCCCAGGAAAGCTGCTGAGAATAACACCACCTACATAGTCATGCTCTTTATACAGACTAACATTATTCAGCAGCACGCCAGGTAATTTTCAACTAACCCTTAGAGCTAGATTGCAAACAACCTACAAAGTTGCCCGGCACGGCAAATGATGGTGTTGCGACCGGATTGAAGGAGTGCTCAGTTCTGGAATGGTTGTCAGGAATGCTCAGTCTATGATATCTCTCGTTCTTCCGTCGGTTACGGGCTGCGTCCTGCCTCTTGACGGCTGATAATGTCGCCATGATCGGCCGCTGGTGGTGGACGATTTGTGGCGTCGCCTTGAAACTTTAGTGTGTCAGATGTTGTTCACGGGGTTTTCCTCCGTGTGGGCGGGGTTGACCTTGAGTGCGGTTGCGTTCCGTTTATTACCCTTGTTTGCTTTTTTTTGTGTCAATTTTTATTGCGTTAGCAATGTACAGGACATGCGGCAAGAGATTTGCCATTAATACCCGGACACAGGGCGACAGAATAACATAGAACGAAAAAGTGATGTTCACACTTGGCAGTGACGTTGAATGCTGTGTCGCTGCGTTCGAGCCTCGTTGCTCGGGGTAGCCCTGGGACGAGGGTGTCGCGCCTCGAGCGCGAGTTTTCGCGTCTCGGCGTGTTTGTCCCGGCACGTGGATTCTCCTCGCAGTTATCGTTAGCCAAAGGCCGTGCTGGGGGTTTCTGAAGCGAGAGCAGTTTAGCTGAACATGGACGCTAAAACCCCACAAAAGTAACATATAACCCAAATAAGGCATTTTAGGTACTAAAAAATGACACCATCTTACCGTCGGAGAACCCTGAGTAGTATTCAAAGCAGCCATGGGGTCGATTCAAGTGCCCATTAGTTTTCAGTTTCGTCGTTTCCGTTAGGTTGAGGTACGTAGCTACCGTTATATTTACAGTTTGGTTTTCATGGCAACTACCATACTTTTCACTTACCGGAACTACGAAATGGGAAATTGCGTTAAGCCCATGGCTGTTTCGCATACTACTCAGGGTTCCACTACGGGAAGATGGTGTAATTTTATTAGATGCGACGGGGCTATGTCCCTTCC
The DNA here is from genome assembly GCA_013339765.2 of Haemaphysalis longicornis. Lineage (NCBI taxonomy): Eukaryota > Metazoa > Arthropoda > Arachnida > Ixodida > Ixodidae > Haemaphysalis > Haemaphysalis longicornis. The sequence goes on along the minus strand of CM023456.1, from coordinate 117,888,396 downwards.
CTGGACGGTTGTTGCGCCGTTCACACCCCCTACTGTTGCGCATGCTCGGCTTGCTGAACGCCCGGTGGGGTCTTACCCTTTAATGGCTCCTGGAGCGACAAGTGTTACCGGTGTCTTCCTGGGCCGGGCCCGAGATGAGGCAGAGAATGCGCAGTGGGGGTGTGGACGGCGTCACAACAGGGAGGGACATAGCCCCGTCTACCATGAGATGCTGGAGCCAGACAGGGTTGCCGTTACCGTTCCTGGGCCGGCACGAGACGAGCACGCTTCCCCTAAAGTGGCTCCTGTAGCGGCAGTGTTGCCGTGTCTTCCTGGGCCAGGGTTGGACGGACGACAGACGACGAGCCGAGAGCAAGAGATGCTTTGCATCTAAAGCCCATATATAGGCACGAATCTGCAAATGTGTAGGCACTTACAGGCTCAATAAGTATTGACTAAAGTGTTTTGTTTCACTTAGTTTTGCTTATATGTCAAATAGGCATGATACGGACTCAATGAAAAAATCGGCATTTTGCCTAAAGTTCCGGGTCTCAAGTGATAAGGCAAGTTTCGTTGGCTATGCGCCAACAGTGCAGTAGGGAAATAAGTTGAAAGAACGTTGGATGGATGTCGTCAACTTTTCAAACATTGGGAAAGTTGGCGGAATGTTTACATAGTTTTGTACAAGGGTGAGTTCTTGAACTACACCTGCTATATGAGGGCAGGGCTAGTTCTTAGAGCTGGCCCCGCCCTCCTTTGCAAATTCAAAGAAATAGATACTCGAACATCAGCATACGCATATACATGCGTACTGGCATAGGTTATATTTCGTGCCTTGTCGCAAGACAGTAACCACATTTTGGACACTGAGGTTTTGTTCGTTCGAAAGTTTTATTTCGTAAACTTGTTACTGTCGCCTTCACCCTTCCTTTCCGGTACAGGTGAAGCTCTTGTCAGCGCAAAGGGACGATGGTGTGCGTTGGGAGACATCACGGAGAAGAAGGACCTGGCGTACCTGCAGTCCCTCAGGAAGGCCGGCCGATACTTGGACAACAGTCCTCCTCTGCGAAGGTGCGATGCGCACGAGGGGGCTCCCACCTACGTCAGGAATAACGCCCACCGATATCGATACCTAATGACGCCGTAGAATTTCTATTTTGTGACCCCGAGGCAGACCTCACTGAGGTACGCCACCGGTGCCACTACTTTGTGCAGTGAATTTATTTTTAGCGTGTTGCAGTTGTTCTAACACAATGAGCCGCAGTGCGGGTGCGAGTGTAACAGTGATTTGCATAACTGCTTTAACTGCTGCTGCTGGAATTAGAAGATTAAAGAGAACCCTACAACACTTTCGACAAGCGCTTTCACTCCTTACTTAACATCTGGAACCACTGCGAAAGCTATAGTTATCGCCAGCACGGAGCGGCGCTGCATGATTTTTCTCGTCGCAACAGATACGCCTTCCATTTCTGCTTTGTTCTTGTGGCTTTATTTTTTAGGTTGCTATCGAAAAGCGTTCATTGCTGCAACTGAAGGAAAACCAGCCAACTGCCGCTACATGGCCTTAGTGATGTAATTCGAGCCGTCGAAGAACATCAAGACCGGGAAAGAGAGAAAACTTTTTGGGCGAGTTTTCAAGTGATCTGATGGGCAGTAATTTTTGGCTGAGGTACTTTGCGAACCATTAATCTAAGTACTGGGGTGTTGGGTTGAGTATACTTTTTGCAAGCATTTAGGATTTCAAAAAAGTTAAAAAAATAGTTCGCGCCAATCCACCCTGTGAATGAGGTGGGAAAGCAAAGCTATAAACGGCACCCACAGCGATTACCCATGCGGCGTCACTTAAATTTACTCACGTCGCTGTACAAATACTGAAACCAAAGAGAAGTGAAATGCACTAACCACACCCTTTATTACTTCAAAGAGATATACTTGGTTAGGTTAAATCAATGCATGATGCTTGAATGGTGGTTGGTTGAGTTGTATTGGTGTAGCACATTATTGGGAACTAATTTTTGTTACATTAAAAAAGCTCAGACCCGGTGTTAGAAGATCTCACTTCTCCCTCTCTGCCACCGCGCACGGAGGCGATGAGATCGGCAGCAGGGACGCACGATGAGGGGAAGGGGGAGTATGAGGAGTATGAGGAGGAATTACTTCTATTCAGATTTCTGAACAGCCCAGAGTGCGGCCAAGGGGAGTGGTTCCTTCTTCACTGGAGGCCATATGCAGTCCGCGCCGCCTGTGCTCTGTCCACCAGCTGAAGTGGATAGGCAGAGAGGGCCTGCACCGTAGCATCTCCCATTTCTCTTGTTGGGCAGTTCACGGGAAGAGAGGAGGGTGCTCAGGGCTTAAGTCGCACACTCCGATTATGTGGCGGAGTGTTCCTACTTCTGAGCAAACTTTACATTCAGCGTCGTAGCGATTCGGGTGCTTTAAGTGGAGACGCGTCGGCTGTGGGAAGGTGCCGGATTGTATAAGCCGTGGGGTAGTTTGTTGTTCTCTGGAAAGGTCAGTGCAACGCGAAGATGGGGTCTCTCTCTGAAGACGATTATGCTGGGTTATGTCCCTGAACGAGACATGCGGGTGACTATCCTCGCGCAGCTCCATAGCACGGGGGGTAAAAGCTCTGGCTTGTTGGCAGGCGTATTCGTTGCCCTCCATGGAAGCGTGAGCGGGCGTCCACATGAGCTGTATGGAAGCGGTTGGATGAGTGGTTTTTTAGCACACGCAGTGCAGCTCAAGACACTTACCCGGACTGGTAATTCCGGTAGGATTGTTGGGAACCAGTGACTGCCTTCCGAACCCCTGGTTGAGTTAGAGCTAAGGCGATGGCTGGAACTTCTGCTGTCGTCATGTCTTAGGTCTTGAGTGAGGCTCACGGAAAGAGGTTGGTTCTGGAGGTAGCCACGATGATGGCGTACTCCTGTCCTCGATGTTGGGAGGCGTCTGTATAGATAACTGCATGATCCCCGTCGAGGTTGGTGTTGAGCGCTTGAGCCCGCGATTTTAGGCGACCCTCGTCGTGTGAGGGATTCATATTTCTAAGCAAAGGGAGCATCTTTAGTTCTTGTCGCCAAGACTCCGGGAGTACATCAAGCGGAGTGACATTCTGTGCTGCCCATCCAATCTGGTTGAAGGATGCGGCGACCCACCACAGTTCTGCTCAATCGGAGCTTCTGGTGAGAAAGGTGGCCCTCTATCAGATCTTCCACCGTGTTGTGGAGCCAAGTGCTAATCAGCCACTCTGTAAACGAACTCGTGGGAAGACCGATGCCTGACCAAGCACCTTTGTAATCATTATATAAAGCATCTTTATGTCCTCCTTGCCCAGAAGAAGACAGGTGTTGACGTAAGTGATCCTCGAGAGGACAAAAGCTTGCATTAATCGAAAGGTATCGTATCCCTTGAGGCCTCGCTTCTTGGTGGCAACTCGTCTGTTAATGTTTAGGATTTGATTGATGTGTTTGAGACGCTCCAAGGACACGTCACCCTTGGTGTTGACCGGGAGACGTAGGCCCAGGATCTTGATGGTGGTGCTTGGAGTGATGGCTTGGGCTTGGAGTGATGATGAAGGAGTATTTGAATGTGTTCCTTGATGTGTTGTTTGGCGTGAGGGCGGACGACAAGGAGCCGTGATTTTTTTACGTGAACACTGGAGGCAACAGGTTTTAGCACATTGGCCTACTCGGAGTGATATGCCATGCGTTGGTGGGAGCTTCCTTTAATGTTTGTAACTCCTAGCGCACGCGCAAGGCGCGCACAGGGCCGCTAGACGTGCCGTGGGCGCAACGAACAGCGGCCCGAGAGGTCGCGTGACGCTACCACGGGCATTCAGCGAGAATGCCGGGGTAAAGACGTAGATGTGCTTGGTGAGTGCACCGCCTGTTTTCCCCGACTGCGCGTGTGCTCGTAGCTAAATCGGTAAGGCAACGGGCTCTCGCTTTGACACTTCATTTGTTCGAGGTTCGATTCCTGGCGGTGCCAGTAAATTCTTTTATTTATTCGCGGGAGTTTTATGTTGACACCAACGGTTCCGAAAGAACCCTTGGGGGGTACAGGTAAAAAGCTTTGCTTTAAAAAGTGTTGCAGGATCGTTTTAAAACTTTCAGTCAAGGCAACAAACTGCGCAGTGTGGGCACCTTCGTTAAGTTGCTTTCACAGCTTTTATGCAGCACTTGTCGTTTGCGTGGAATAGGAAATAAAAAAATTGAATGCTTGATTGAGATAGTAATTGATTGTTTGGTGAAAGTGCCATGGTGAAAGTTGGTCTTGGTGAAAATAAACAAACACGTAAACATATTACTCAGCTTCCCCGGTTTAAGAAACATCCTTGTAGAACAATTTATTGCCAAGCTTCCTCTTCTGTGAAGATATTGTATAGTGGATGCAATATCGTTTCTTTGTTTAGTTGTCTTGTGCATATGCCTTTTCCTTTGCATAATTTGTTACCGGAATAGAATTCGAATTCTTGGGTGTGTTCTGTTTTGATTGCTGTAGAAGCTGTACAGCATGCATATTGTCGTCTGCTGCTTTGAAGATTGAAGACCAGCGAAGCAGTACTGGCGTGTAACTATGTTGTGTTATGTATAGTCACTTTCTACATAGATCGAATAAAAACAAATACACAAAACATCGTTAGAAGTAATTCAAAGGTATTCCCATAATAATTTTTTCAGCACAGTCTCAATTAAACAACAGTTACAACCGCTTCCTTTAAGCGTATTCCCTCCGCAGACGATCATGTAGTCACAGCAGACAGGAATTCTGTAACTACACTCGCCGCGGTGGCTCAGTGGCTAAGGCGTTGCGCTTCTGAGCACGAGGTCGCGGGTTCGATTCTCGGCCGCTGCGGCCACTTTTCTGGTGGCAGGGAAAAGCAAAAACGCCCGTGTGTACGAGATTATGGCACACGTTAAAGATCCCCAGGTGGTCAAAATTATTCCAGAGCCCTCCACTACAGCGCGCCACATCGCCTGCGTTGCGTCGGCGCGTTAAACCCTATAATCAATCAATCAATTCTGTAACTACGCTGTGAACTTGCAAAATTGAAAGTTCACTGCGAAAAATTGCAAAAATGTATCTGGGCTGGCCCGCCTTAGCCCGAATTCGCCTCTGTACACTTGCAGAAACACTGAACGATGGCACGTGCCCACTTTTCGTACAATATACGGTCTGGAAGCTTTATCGAATACTCTACCGCGCTAACTGGACAAACTAGTAGCAAGAAATATAGATATGACGCGTACTTTGAAAAAGTAAGTTTCTTGACTGATAGAGTCATTCTGGTAATGTTTCTTTTTTTTTTTCTTTTTTTCTGTCGCCCATTTTGTTACCGTGAAGCTAGCGCCTATCAATGCTGCTTGCAAATCGTTCTTGCAGGGCCTTCCTTTGATTCCTTCTCTTCTTCGCTACTTTTCAATCCTTGGGGCCTCAAATAACTGACATCACTTTTTTCCTATGTGTAACGTTTTAGTGCATTATGCATCTCACTGCGTGTGATACCATGATGGTTGTTACCATTTCTCTTGAAGGGCTTGTTTCTGTTCTGTTGTAGGCAGTGGTTGATATGTATTTTCTTTTAATACCACTTTTTGTTTTCCAGTGCATCTTTGTAGACTGACAGTGTTTCTATTTTGTATGTTTTTGGATGTGCCTCGTCGTTTTTTTATTTTTTTTCTTCCTCAGCAAAAACATGTTTTTCATGAAGCGTTCTCACATTTTTCGAATGCAATATCATTTCTTTGTTTAGTTGTTCTCATGCATGTGTTTTTACCTTGCATATTTTTGTTACCGCAATAGAATTGCGATACTTTGGTGTGTTCTGTGTTGATTGCTGTAGAAGCTGTACAGCATGCATATTTCCGTCTGCTGCTTTACGTTTGAATTGGGTTGACGGGCTTGTCAAGCTCCTTCTATATCGTCGGCCATGCGATGTACTAAAGGCAAAATGAAATAAAAGATACCTCACCTCAAACTAGGTAAGTAAATACAACTCGGTGTTATAATAGAGTCATCTCTGTTGACAGTTTCAACACGATTTGTTCGACGATACCTACATTAATCTTAGAGCTGAAGGCATTTTACACCGTCTCTGGAGCGACCGCGGGCGATATTTTGTCGACGCCAGCCAGCAGCCTTAGACAATTTTGGACAGAGCCTAACGCTAGACAGCTTGTTTGTGAAAAGATTTACTAGGCTACTATACACTTTTGTTTCCGTGAGTAGCGCGTACTTTGCTGAGTACCATTTATTACGAGAAGAGTCACTCGCGCCCATCACCTAGGTACGTCAATTCATCATATCGAGGTCTTTTGTGCCATTTCTGTCTGCTTACCCCAGAAAGAAATCTCTTTATTAATACCTGCCAGAGGGATTACAATGTTTGTATGTCAAATACAACTCGTTGCCACACAGTACGACTAAAATGGAGCCTATGATATACCCTCGTGGTGGCCTATGTTATTGTTATATGTTTCAGCCGTATTGAAAAGCTGAAGACACTGATTTCCGCTCCTTACTTACTCGGTGTATGCACCTACGCAGGTAGCGTTGCCATGTACATGACGCAACCCCCTTTATGTCATGCGTGCTCGGCTTATTGCCGAAATGATGGGTCGCACTGCATCAAGTTCTGTACAAAAGTCGGAAATCCTGCTCATTGTTACGCACTCCTTGCTTCTAACGGGAACTTTTTTTTTTTTTTTGCGAAAAAAGCTACTCACTTTATTTGTCTGTTTTTTTACCTAACTCCGTAAAGGCAGGTATAACAACACACACGTTGAAGAATTTTGTAGTTTACCTTGAGGGTGTATTTTTGCATGCGTATTTCACTATGTTTCAATTTCTTTATGTTTACATTTAATCGTGCTGCAACCATTTTAAGTAAATTTATTATTCACTTTTCCGCAATCCCTATCTTCTCCGTATTAAACAAGCGGTGTCATGCGCAAATCTCCAGCGACGTAAGCATTTCCCATGTATTCGTAGGTCTTTTTTTCAATTCAGTTCCCTAGCCACACCTGCTGGACAGGCTGCGGATAATTTGGGAGACACTGTGCATTGCTCTTACAACGTTTCCTGCTAGCAAACTTCTGCGCTTGCTGATACCTTAAGCTTTTTTAAAATGACACTGAAGTAATATGTAAACATTAAGTTACTTTTGAACGTTGAAGTCTAGATTTCCTTGGCCATTTTTCGAGAGCTCTGGGTGTGTTAACATAAATTTATATACTAGAGAAAGTCAACTCGAAGTTCTATTCTCCTTTCTGCATCCCCTTGCCGATTTCATGTTACTTTTCCTATGACGCTTGCTCGTTTGGATTGGCTTGACTGCGCCTACTCCGCGGATCGCCAAACCGCCGACGGGTAGTCAGAGGTCGATCGCGAAGTGAAAACTGATGCGCGACAAGATGTGCACCCTGAAGAATGTGGCTCCATTATGCTAGTTCGCGAAGCGATTGAGCTTAGTAAAGTCTACGAAGTCAAAATAACTCCACAATAGCGCTTATGAAACCGTATGTTCGCGTTACGAAGATTCGCTGACTGCGCTTCACGGGTGTTGTAAGCTGCATATGCCTGTGTGACTGGTACGCTTATAGATAACCTAAGGCAAATTCAACGCAGGTGAATCGACAGCAAAGTTAGTCTAGGTAATAAGGAATTAAAATCAACAAAAACTTTTAGCGTACAGAGTAAAACTAAGGTACGGCAAGCTGTTTTTTCATGGGGTTAACTATATACGAGACCGGTCTGCAGCACGACCACACATTTGCGGTCGCTTTTGCTGCCTGAAGGACGGCATTCGCTGGTGATGAGATATTTGTGGGGCTAGGGTAAAGCTTACTGCACTAGCGTTATTCAAGAAATGCGCAACTTAGCTGCTCGTACTGCTGCGACCGAACAAGCAGCAATGAGCAGTACGCAACACACTTGTCTATGACAGTGAGCTCAACTTCAACTTGTTACATCTGAAAAACTACCGAAACACTTGTTACAAAAATGTTGGAGACAAATAGGGTGGGCTTAGACTTCGGAAGTCCGCAGTAGTTTTCTTCACTTCCCGCTCGGGCTAGGCTAGGCAAGGCTGGACATACGAAAGCTATGTGATGATGATGATGATGCTGCATAGCGGCTTTGCCTTTGTAACGGGGTGGCAACGGATGTTATAGACGCGTGTGCTGCTCTCCATCATCTCGGGGTTGGCCTGTGAAAAGTTAGATGTTAGTTATTTCTACACTGCTGCGAATGTGGTTGTAGATAAGTAGTACGGAGCTATACGTAGTGGTGATTCACTGTGCGGGTTCGAATCCCACGCGTTTTTCTTTCAATTGGCCAACTGTCGGTCTTCGGTCCACGCGCTTTTTATGACCCGGTGAATACTACAGAGACGATACAGGCGATCTCCCAAGAGGAAAGAGAAACGGCTCGTTGTTGAACGTCTCTGGTGGCTCGGAGGACATTCAGCACTCGTACGCCTCCGCTTGTCCTTCATCACTGTATAGAATGATACCTACTTGCTCGCTAGAAGCAGTGATAGGAGGTTTAGGTGGCCAATTTAGGAAGCGCACCGTGGGAATAGCGGGCCATGGCGATTCCTGAAGTATAGCAATGCGTTATCCCAGATGACGTCGGAAGCCATGGCCGTGTTGCACGAAACCGAAACCGCAATTTCTTTGAACAACTTTCCAAAATAGACCATAAGAACTATATTCGGTCGTATGAGCTTGTTGCCAATTGTAGTAAAGTTTTTTTCTTTGAAGAACAACATTGACACAAACGCAAGTGCGCATGCATGAACTTTAAAATTATTAACATCGTCTAGCTGATCACATCTTAAGACGAGTTTGTGTCATTTTGCATCACTGCTCTAGTTGTTGCGGCCGCAGAAGCCACAGAATGAATTTGTCAAACACAGAGGTTTGACAAATTCTAGGCCTTCAAGGCATCATCCTACAAAAAAACCTTTGTTGTTGTAGTAGTAGTTGTTGTTAGCCGGTTCCCAGAACTGCAAGGAGTAAATGAGAAAAAAAATGTGGTTGATCTGTTTTTCATACGAATCGAAAGTGACATGTGCCTTCACAGGAGCATTTGAATGTTTTTTGTGCATCGATGTGAACTTGCACATCGCTGTTTATATTTTCTCGGTATGGCACCGTTACGCACACCAACATTAGACATTGGATTGCACGCGCCGGAGCATTGCGTAAATCTGATTGAAACCCCAGGCGCTCGCAAACCGTGCGAGCGAAACCGAACGGGTTGTCAGCGAATCGCTTGGTGAAGTGCCGGCCAGCTACAGTGAAAGCAGCAGGATTTGCGGGTCGGCAGCACTCTTGTAAGTGTGCTTGGCGAGTGAGGTCCTGCGAGCGACGTGTTGCTGGCGGGTCGCTTCGGCAAAGGTGCGACCACATTTGTCCTGCTCTGTGGCGTGTACGCCAGACGCTTGTGTTGCGGCGAGCTCAGCTTGTGGAACACGGCGGCGGCGTTCCACAAGCTGAGCGGCGTTACACATAGGCGGTGGACAGATAAACACAGCAGCTTCAGCTGCTATACGCTGCCCTGTCGAGGCGCCAACTATCGGCGCTCATTAGCGTCATGACGCACTACTTCGCTTCAGCTCTCCTAGACGGCAGCACCATCTGAATGGAGAAGTTAGAGGGAAGGACATAAGGCGCGTTCGTACTGCTATCCGTTCATCACTCCATGGCTCAGTTGGTAGAGCGTTTCACACCTCCCGTTGCGGCCGGACTGATCGTGGGCTCGAATCCTAGCGCCGCCGCGCCAATAGAACATTTTCTGGTGATTTCATTTCCGTGACGGATAGGACGTCGGTGAGGTTTGTGTACCCCGGCATAAAATACTTTCGTGTTAAAAGACATGTGTGGCCTGATAAGATTTGAACCCTTGTCTCCACAGTAGCTGCCGAATGCGCTGCAACTGCGCTATCCCCGCACGATCCCAGAGCGGAACAAAAGCTGTTGTTTTTCTTGTTCCTTTGTTCTCCGGAGATACCCACTTTGGGGATTGGTCAGAAATCGGGACGAGGGGCTAATGTTGCTATGAATGGTGACTTAGCGTCTAAACGTGTAGTGTAGTTCGTCACAAAACAAAACGCACATAAAGGTTGTTTGAGCGCTGTTTGCTGGCGTCTGTCGCGCAGCTTCGTGGGAAGAAGAAGAAGAAGTAAAAGGCCTGAAGCGCTTTACACAGGCTCCGTGTATTTTTAGCCGAGAATGAGGTAATTCTTTGGGGTACGCGTATCCCAATCATACCACCGTATTCACGAGGTCTTCGCCGTCATCCTGACACCTCGTTTGGACAAGTGGGTGTGAAATATTTCGGAAGCTACTTCCATATCTACGGCTAGCCCCTGGCTTACACTTGGCGTAGGCCTAGCACTGGAGTTGTCATGCAAGACACAACCACCAGCGGCGACCGAATCAACTACTGTGAATGCAGTCTCAACCCAACTCCACCTCGGCCGACGATGAAATGGATTCAGCTCAGATCGAAAGAAAGGCGTGAGCATACAAATCAAGAAGAGCTACAAGATTTCATCGCGATTGTCTCCAAAGCTCAAAGAAGACGTCAGCGGTAAAGCAACCTCTTCTGACCTGACTTCACACCAGTCTCGTCTTCAACCATGCCGCCTCGTTTGCACGCAGGTAAGCCTGCGTGAAACCCAAGCTTTTACCAAAAGACGACTTTCAAGCTGGTGCTAAACCCCAAGGGGACTAGCTCTCGGCGACATTCCCTATGTTGAGCTCTCCTTGGCGTTGCTGACCCGCAATAAACGCCACGTGGCGTCAGGCAAATCTTCGTTTACGGGCTGGACGTCACGCAGAACATAGCTACAGTCAGCACCCCGTCATCGGAGGCAGCGAGGTTTGCTCAGCCAAGTTAACAACTTACCTCTGACAAGAAGCAATACCTGTTCAACTGTATGGACTTGCACCTGACGACTCTATCAAATGAGTCATTCGTGGCGTGCCCACAAGATTCACAGAAATCGAAATCATGAAAAACATTGACCAGACGGTGAACGAAGTATATCACTGTCAGACGCATTGGAACCTCCTCCACGGTAATCATCACCTTTGCTGGCCCCCAAAGTCCCTTATACAGTGCGGCTATACGGAGCAGAAACCCTTGCTCGATTTACAAGAAAACAACTTCCCGTCTGCGGCGCCTGCACAGGGTTGGACATCGAGCACCAGCCTGCCCTAATCCAGCGACTGCGGGGTTGTGTGTCACGTCTGTGGCCTCCAAAATCCACAACCAGAACAACGCCTGCAACCCTACGTGCAGCCTCTGTGGCGGCTCCCATCTCTCTGGGTCCCCCTGGTTGTGCACTAAACGCTACGCTGAACCCTTCGTTCTCAACAACGACGGACTCCGACAGGCACGACCTGAATCCTCCAGGTACACCGCAGGACCTATCACCACATAGGCAGTCGCTCACGAGACCGTTAATCTACGCCCTGCTGCGCCGAAAACGCTACCCGTTCCAGAAGGCAAGTTCAGGCGGGCCTTATGCCCCAAATCACCTGGGGATAAACTGGATCGGCACGGCACAAGTAAGCTGGGCTCAGATGGTTTCTCCCACAGCTCAACCCCAATCCTGCCCACCCCTTCCTACCAAAGCTACACAACATCGAACACCCTGCATGGAGTGCAACAAACTAACCCTTGTCCTGGAGGAACAAACTGCCTTAATTACGTCTCTTCAGGCCCGTATTGAGTCCTCAAAGCTCTCAAAGTAATCTCAATGAGAAACGCAGAAACCCAATCCTCCTCCCGCCACCTCAACTACCCCTAACTCCCCTGCTCCGCCCAAAGAATCAGAATCAATGGCCCTTCCCCAAGTTCATGATAGGCTCTCCCAGCTCACAAACCAGCTAAGTGGAATAACTGAAGAAATTCAACTCATCCGCCTAGAAAATCAGAGCCTTTCAACAAGAACTCCAATCTCTACGGGCTGATCAATGTTCCCCTCCGAAATGAAATCACCATTCACAACCCGACCCCATCTTCCCCAGACCACACCTATGACCTCAGCACTCCTCGCACCGAACGCCCCAGTAAAAACGTGACTCGCGCCCACGGAAGAGCTCTCCCTTACGCACCCGTCTCTCCGATGCAGTCTTCTCCCTCCCCCCCTCCCCGATGCCAGGGACGCGGTGGTCAAGCTAGCTTAACCACCATTACTTCAATGGAATGGTAGAGGGATCAACAGAAAAGAGCAGCTCCTCCATCAAATTCACCTGCACCCTCGACCAAAAAACCAGTTGTTATAGCCGTTCAAGAGGCCAACACGTGCATAACATACCTGGGTACATATCGTATGGATCAATCGACACCTACCCAACTTTAACCTTTTGGAAATAAGGCCGCATCAGCTGTTCATCACATCCTTCCGCAGCACGAATGTAACCACACCCTCCTGTGAGCTTCTGTCCCGTCCACCAAAACCAAGTCCAGCATATTCATACTCAACATATATTGTCGCCCTACTCAAAAATCACCCGACATTAAAGCCACGATCAACCGAGGCCATCAAAATCGCCAAAAATAGACCTCTTTTTCATTTTAGGAGATTTCAATGCTGCTCATCCTAACTGGGGCTACCACTACAAAACCAGCGGGGCTCCATTCTGCCAATGTTATCGACGACCTTAATCTACTGCTGCTCAACCAACCTGATTCACCAACCCGCACTGGTACAAGCAGTCACCGGGATAGTACCCTGGACTCTTTCATTCTGTTGGGCTCCTAGACGTCTCCTGGTTTCTCCCGCAGGAAAACCTTGGATATGATCACTGAGCTTATACTACTTACAATTAAAAACCACATGTATAATGCTTAGCCTGGGGGTGGCCCGCCTTACCAACTGGGATGCCTTCAGAAAAGGCAAATTCTTCCAAACCTATTGACCCCAGTCAGCCCCTATCAGCATGGATTGATGATTTTACTCCAAACTGTTTCACTCAACAACCAAAACCGTGGCTATCACCTACACACCCCTGATGTCGACCCGGAAACTCTTAAGGCTTTGGGAGGCACGACGGAGCCTCACCAAGCGCTGGAAGCCGACAGCGGCACAACCGCAAACTGCGTCTCCGAATCGCACTTCTACATCAACTAGGCAACAGAGTACGCCAACCACCTTCAAAAGAAAATTGGCTACAGCGCTGTTGTGACAGCCTCCGAAGGTACCCTGACAACCAAAAGAACTTGGCACCTGCTCCGGCATCTCATCGACCCCCAAACCAATAGGAGCGCTTCTCCGAGCATTGACCCAAACTCTCCATTCTTCGATGGCTCTTCTGAAGCCCTAATGCGTGCCTTAGAAAATATAACATCCTCCACACAGCCAGAAATTTCACTCCCCCTCCCTACACAGGCCAGCCAATCCGGTACCTTGATCCGAGATTTCAACTTTACGAACTCCGCACATCTCTTTCCGAATGCAACAAAAACAAGCACCCCGAGCCCGGATCATGTGACCTATCTCTCTTAACCAACTTGGATGACGCCTCAATGGAACAACTTCTGCAGCATATTAACGCCCATGTAATCCGGAAAACTTCCCCCCCAATGGAAAACAGCAGAGATCCCGCTTTATCCGAAGCTAACAAAGTCCCTCCACCTATTACAACCTTCGTCCTATTTCTTTAACATCTTGTGTGGGTTAAATTGGGGGAGCGCATCGTTATTACGACCACTACAACCCTACCTAGAAACTAAGGATCTCATCCAAAGTACAATGTACGGCTACAGAAAACATCTCTGCACGCAAGGACATCCTTCTTCGCATAAAGGACAAGAAATTCTCATACCAGCCTCCCGAAATTTCACCTCGTGCAATTCTTACATTGGACTCTAAAGGGAGCCTTCGATAAACGTCTCTCATTCTGCAATCCTCTTCCGTCTCAATTAAAACAGGCTGCGGCTTGCGTACTTACTCCTACATTGCCGATTTTCTCACGCAAAGACAGGCGATCCTAAAAGCAGGCGATGTGAAATCTGACCCAATCACCCTAGGAGAACGAGGGCACTCCTCAAGGTTCTGTTCTTTCACCTTGCTTTTTAATATCGCTCTCCTAAGTCCTCCCTCGTCAGCTTAAAGCAATTCCCCGTGTTCATCACGCATTGTATGCGGATGGACATTATCATTTGGACTGACACGGGTTCTTTAGGTGAAATTTCAGGATACCCTTCAAAAAGCCACTGACACTGTAAAACAATATGCCTCATCAATTGGCCCTTCGGTGTTCCCCTCCAAAATCTGACATCATTGTACGGAAAAGCCCCCCTGCATTCAATAAGAATCAGTTCAAATTACCCTCGATGGTCAGCTTATACATCCCAGACCTTCACTCAAGATACTTGGTGTTACAATCCAGGCCAATACACGGAACGATCAGACATTAATTCAAGCTCACCACAGTATTACTCAAGTTACCCACATGCTTCGGCCGAATCTCCAATCGACATCGCGGCATGAAGGAGGAAGACCTTCTCCGCCTTATCGCGCGCCTTCCTCATATCACGGGTCATCTACATCGCCCCCCTACCTAACTCTCAGCAAAACTGAACACGGAATGCCATTGATCGCCTCATCCGCAAAGCTCTAAAGAAAGCTCTTAATCTTCCTATGGCCACCGCGACAACCTAAACTGCTCCAATAGGAATTCACAACTCTGTCACGGAACTCATCGAAGGGCATCTTTTCCAGGCAACGACTCCGCCTTACTCAAACACCAACAGGACTGGCACTTTTACAGGACCTCAAATGTCAAACTCCGCAGACCACGGACAGAAAAACCTCTTTCCCCATAATTGCTGTCAATCCATTCGTGTCCCGCCACTCTTCCCAAAAAATATGCATCCCACTTTGCACTCCGGTCGTCGACACGCCCGTAGCCCAAGCCCAAGAACAAATCTACGGAAGCAATCCTAATGTTTTGTACACAGATGCCAGCCCTTACTCCAATCCGTCCCATCACTTAGCCATAGCAACCACTAAGGACAAGATCATCACCTGCTCCTCAATCAAGACCCCATCTATCTGGGGCCGCGGAAGAATTCGCTGTGGCCCTCTTCCATCACTCAAACACCCCTCAACGATTCTAATTACAGACTGTCAAGCCGTCTGTCGCAGCTTTTTATCAGGTTACGTGGCCTCAACTACGTGGAACCTCCTGGCTCAACACGTCCCCTAACAGGAAGATCGACATTGGGTGGACCCCGGGACACTCCTCACTAACGGGCAATAATTTTTGCCCATAGACAAGCCTGCGAAACTCTCCTCCCAGGCCTCTGAGAAAACACCAAGTCTAGTTCCCCTGCTCACATTTCAAGACATCACCCAACAATTACCGCACATCAAGACAACATTTTCCCCCTCCTCACCCGCAGCTTACTAAAACAGAAGAAGTAATACTACGAAGGCTTCAAACAAACACCTTTCCTCACCCAACTTGGCTACATCGGATGTACCCCACCCAATACCCTGCCACATGTAATTCCTGCCCTAACCCATGTACCCTCATACACATGATCTTGGGATGCGCACACAACCCAGCCCTCCCACCTTTACACTACTTCCCTTCCCCTCCCTGAGCTGTGGGAGAACCTGACGACCAGCGCCGGCTTGGATGCACAGCAACTCCTGGTGTCAGTGCTGAGGACAGCAAGGTCGCCCATGGTCTCCTGGACTTAGGAGGCACTCCACCATCACCAGGCTCACAATAAAGTTTTTCCTCCTCCTCCTCCTCCAGCTTCGTGTTCACGTGGTTCGCCCAACATGAAACCGTGCGACGGTTCTAGGGTTTCCTATATTGCAACACTAGCGGTAGTACCCGGCGGTTGCCCGGGTGGGCCATTATATTAAGGAGAGAAATTGGTATTGGTTAGTCCCCATATTAGGCTACCTTCATTGGGAAGTGGTACCACACTCGAAGCGCCTGCCTGCTCTCAGTACATAGGCTCCTCTTCAGGCGCGTCGTGGGTAATGTGAAAAGGACTGGTGCTCGTGTTTTACTCCAACTCTAGCTAAACAAATTGCACCAAGAGGGCGCGTTTGAGAGAATGAATCAGTGAGTGAAAAAGGTTTTATTGAGCCGGCGAAGTGGGAGTGGTTCCCAATTTCAGAAAGCCATGTGATGAGTGGGCAGCCTTCACTCTGGAGGAAGTATTGTCTGGGCATCCAGATCGCTGTTAGTCACCAGGTTCTCCCACAGCTCAAGGTTTGGAAAGTGGGATGAAAGAAGTTAGGAGCTGGTTTGCTTGCCACTCTTAATAAGATATGAAGAAGATTGCCAGGTTGCAACCACAACTTGAATTCCGAAGGAGATTGCGCTGGGAACACATGATGGAGGCCGGCTGGGTGAGGGGTATTCTTCCTCGTAGGAAGTGCTATCTCAGAAGATATGAATTATGCTCATCGGTACAGTTTTATCATAAGTAACATGGGCTCCCTACGGGAGGCGCGAGGTTGCAGGAAGTCCCAGCAGATGCCGAGGGCTAACCTCTCGCTTTTTACTGGTACATCTTCTCTTTTACATTTATGATATATGACAGCTGCTCCTACGGGAGTCGCATAGTTGCTGAAAGTGTCAACAGATGGCGACTGCTAAGCGAACGCGGGAAAACTCAACTGAATTTTACGTCCCAAAAGAACGCAGATTAAAAAATCTCGCTGGCCTTCTTTATCCGCATGTTAGGACAAAATCCTGAAAGTGGTTTTTGGACAATTAAATGGGAAGCATTTTAAAGAAAAACGAATGGGAGATATCATCTGGCCGGGGTGGTTATTTACGAAAGTGTAAAAACACAGTGTTTTCCCGAAATCCCGCTGGCCTCTATTGGGAGGGTGTCATGAAAAATCTTGTATAACAGTGTTGAGATACGTGAGTAAGTTGCCTATCCCAACGAAAATCAGTTCGATATCTCAGATGGCGGGCTGTAAAAAAATTAATATCTGAAAAACTATTTTACCGATTTTCACTCTCTCCATGGTGGAATTTTTAAAATTTTAAGAAATGTTGACCTCCAACACCGTAATCAGAATGTGCCCTTGCAATCTGTAGCCGTTTGAAAGAGCAGTTTGGCTAGACGTGTACATAACCTGTCAGGCCTTTTTGGCTCATCAGCCGTGTCATTTGTAAAAAACAATTTCACCCTTTTAGCGGCGTCGCAGAGCGACATCCTTAAAAGCGGTTCTGTGCATTTGTATGAGTAACATATTCTAGCAAAAATCAGTTGGATTACTGAATCGGTGAAAGATTTATTTGAGAATCTTTAGGAACACCGTTTTAGTTCCGGAATGCGGAATCACCTCGTTGGTGTAGGTTAGGGCGAAATCCAAAAACTACTTTTTAGGTATTCTTAAGGGCTACTTATATCAGCAAAAAGCGCTTTGATATGTGAATGGGTGACCGAGAAAATCGCGAATTCGCGAAACCATAATTCCCGCCCTTTTTCTTCGGTTAGTAAGGCAATTTCTGAAAAACCCGCTTTAGTGAGCACCTATTCAATGACGCAAATAAACTCGTGATATTTCAAGTCTCTAGGTCTAACAGTTTTGGCTGGGCGTTGATGAGTCAGTCAGTCAGTCAGTCGGGCACTTCTCTTTATAGGTATAGATAGTCTCATACAGCAGCAAAGCTCAAGGGGCGTAACATGACGTAATATAAAATAATTCTGCATGTAATAATATTATGTTCTAAACCTTGTTTAGAAAGCTTTCCTTTCCACTGTAGGTTAAAATGATGGGCTGCGAACACACTATTTTATGAATATGAAGGGCTATAAAACAATGTAGACCGTTCCGTTGGGCGAAAGGGAAACGCACCCTCGTACTCAGCGGTCACGGCGCGCGGGCCGCCTTTTTCCCTCTCTCGAGTGCGTGTGCAGGTCACGGCGCGCATGGCGCGGCCGCTCCTTTGCCTTGACTGCGCTTTGTAGGCATTGCGAGGGCGAGCTTGACACTAAGTTACGTATTGTTATAATGAAATGTTGCTAATAAATGAGCCAGACTGGCAGCTTGTGAGTTGCGCACTTCAAAGCAGACGAGGTTTATGCCAATTTTGTTCTGATCAGCTCTTTCTGTAGACCGACTTTGGAGTAGTGGCAGAAAATTTGGCAAAATATAATGGTCTCTGTGCCTGAGACAGCAGATTTCTTTGCTACAGGTTGACGTCACAATAAGGCAGGGAGGAGGTGGAGGAGCAAACTATTTTGAGCGAGCCTTAGGTGCTGATGTCTGGGCACCCGCCTGGTGGGGAGTTTCCTCTAGTCTGGCATGCCTTGGCCTGCGCTGGCCACAAGGGCCCTCTCTACCAGGCTACGCTGGAAGGAGATTCTAAGCTGGTCAGCCGTGCCAGCCACTGCTCGTAAGGAAGATAACAAAAGCTCAATCGATGGTTCCCTGCCGAAATGCCATCGGGGTCTCGCGTATACCACGTCCTGTTTTCGCGGTAGCTGACGCAATTTTCGCAATCATGCTTCATTCTAGCTCTAGTTCTCCCAGTTCGAATGCCTCTTCGGCCTAGAGGAATAAGAGCGCCCAAATATGTAGACATTACAGCCACCACTAAGTAGCTGTGTCCGAAAGCTTGTATTGACTGGCACCTAGCCGCGGGTGAGTAGAAAAATAAACGGTGGTTTATCTGCCCTTATACGTACCTTATTTACAAACTTACATGGGTAACTGAAACTATTCTATTTCTATTTCTAATTCTAATTCTATTTCTAGTTCTGTTTCCACCGTTGCTGCGGTCACACTTCTGCCTATCCAGCTCGAAGCATTACGCGAGCTCGCCCTGGCGATTTTCACAGTGACTACTACTTCCCTAGGATTTCTCCCAGCCAATCTGAGGTGGGGGGGATGGCTACTGAAGGGGATTCCGCCTCCCTTCCTTCCCCATCCCTGACTCGGGAAATAATGTTGTTCACTCACTCACTCCAGCCAAGAGTTCGGTCTATTGCCAAATGGGACGTATCCTCGTCGCCACCATCAAATTAAGCAACGCAATAGCGAACGCGTGTCAGGTAGCCGGACAGCGGACGCTTATAAAACACTTTCCGGGAGCCGTTTTGTTTATTTTATTTATGTTGTGCGTTAGTTGGACTGCTAAATTTTGCGGCAGAGCACCTTGGAATTCTAGAGAGATGAAGTTTTGTTTGTAGTTGGTGGCAGTGGTGGCTGAGAGTGAGGTGTTGATATATCGATGACCATTGAATACACACTATATAATATGCCAAACGGTTACTAAGTTAATCCAAAGTTACCTGTATTACAGCCTTACAGGGATTTGAAACTAGCAGCCTTACGCTCACACGCGCTTCTGCTTGTTGCCAATGGGCGCCGAGCATATCATGGTTAGATCGCTTTTTTTTAACAACCCCTTTTGCAGTAAAACGATCACATTACCCGCTATACGCGATCCCAGGCAGACGCACACACAAAAAAACTTGTGACGAATTATTGCAAACATATGTTCGACCTCGCGTCGTTTACCCATCGTGGCCCACGCTACCTAGAGGCGAATTTTCGCTCACCAGAGGCCCAAAAAGCCGCCAATTTAAGCCAGATTGATTAGATTGGTCCTGCGGGTCCTGTGCAACAACTTTCCCATTGAAAGTATATTACGGAAGACGACGCGCCACAACAGAAAAAAAAATCCTGGGCCATATCCACTACACGTGAAACCTGGTGAGGGGCAAAGCATACTGTCCATCAGCAGTTTCGTGCACTTCTGCAACACCACCGCCTTGCCAGATGTGCCTACCCACCACCGCACCAGAAGCTTACCCGAGAAGAAGCTGTAGCCTGGCGGCAACTACAGACCAACACATACCCCCACCTTAGCTTCCTGCACATCATACACCCCACAATATATCCACCAACATGCCCACAGTACAGCGAACATGCAACACTCTACCACACCACGTGGGCTTGCCAGAACACACCAGCAGCCCCCATTATTCGCAACCCCACCCTCGAGCAGTGGGAGACCGCGCTTTGCAGTTCGGACCCTGAGGACCAGCGACAGTTGGTGGACCGGGCACGCAGGACCGCAGCCGCCGCAGGGGCCCTGGACTGAGGGCTTCTCCCGCTTTCAAGTGCAATTCGGTTGAATAAATGTTTTTACCACCACCACCACAGTGTATAAGTGTATTCTTGGCGCCTTGGTGTTTTTGACAACGGAGATGGAACCGTTGGGGGTAGAGGTATACAGCTTTTCTGTAAAAGCTCTTGTCTGAAGTCTTAATGTAAGGCTTTAACCGCGGGCCCAATAAAAGAAAAATTATCTTTGAAGCACGAAGCTCTCTAGTGCGAGGCGTAAACGAGTGTCATGATTTGTTTTTTTAGTACGCTTTACGAAGCGCTCCGGCGCGAGGCGTGAAAGAGTGTCCCGGTGTTCTTTAGTGCGCAGCCCTTTGGCGGCCGTCTATGGGCCGAGCCGCGTTGTCGGCGTAACCGAACGAACCATGGAAAAAGCGAACGATGAATGAAATCAAATGAGGAGAGTGTCGCAAAATTGGTAGGGGAGGGCGGTTCGCAGCGGCGGCGCGAGCCAGCGCTCTCCGAAAGTGTGCGGTGGGGGAGGGGAGAGGCAGTGTGGTGTATGCACGAGGAGCTCGACGGCGCGACACATGGCGTTCGCTTACGCATTAAGTTCGCTGTCCCTTCCTGAGAAGCACTTCGCGCCGCCCACGCAGAGGCTCATCATCGCTGCCGTCGAGAGAGCGCACGAGTAAGTGCTCACTGCTGCTGTGCCCAAATATCGCATTGGGGAGTATCGTAATCGCGGTTGCGTTCTAGCGCGACGAGTAAACGAGTTTCCCGGTGTTTTAGTACCGTGACTACATGAGACGAACGACGATTACGACGACGACGACAGGAGACGCCAGAAGCCCCAGCCCCGAAGGGTCTTTGCCTCTAAAACTTCGCCGTGACGCAGCTGGCGCCCTTACGCTGCAGAGCAAACGCCGAATCCAGCAAATCGGGCAGCTACCAGAGGGCGCTGCGCACGCAAGATGTTGGTGCACGCGAAGATAAAGGGCGACAGCGAGCGATGAGTGGCGCAAATACGAGGGAAGGGCAGAGACCCGCCGAAAAAGTTTTGGAACCATGTTCGGGCATTAGGGAAACGCACGGGTAATACTGAAGGTGCTACTATAGAAAACGAAGCGGGGAAGATGCTCAAGGGAGAGCAGGCATTGGCATATCTTCATTAAATTATCACTGAGAAATTCTGTAGACTTGATAGAGCGGGCCGGCAACGCCACAGTGATGTAACGACGGGGAGTCCGAAAGTTCTGGAGATAGGAGAAGAGAAGCTCAAGTGGGGGAAAGAAGATGGAAAGGTATCCAAAAATACCGCAGTGGGCACGGATGCGATACCGATGGAGTTGATTAACCAATTAGGACTAAAGAACAAGGGAAGGGTACTACAAGCCATCAGCACAGGGATAGAAAAGAAGGCAATACCGGTCACGTGGCATACTAGCAGGATGACCGTAGTCTATAAGGGCAATTGAGACAATTCTAAACCGAGCTCGTGTAGGCCAGTCACCGCCACGTCCGTGCTATATAGGTTGGAAATGCAGGCAGAGAATTTGGAGCAAGAGCAGTGGGTAGAGGAGAATACAGTGCTAGGGGACCTTCAAAATGGGTTTCGACAGGACAGAAGACTAGACGTCAACCTATTTGTAGCACGCCAATGCATAGAGGTAGTGAAGATGCAAAATCGACCTTTGTTGCTATAGCCTCTCTGGACATTAAAGCGGCGTAGACAACGTAGACAGGAAGCAGCTATGAGAGATCCTGGAGAAGAAGGGAGTGGGGACAGAATTCGTTAACTTACCCAGGGAGATATACCGGAAGAACCAAGTGGAAATAGTATGGGAGGAGATAACATACAATAGGCCTGTATATACCTACAAGGGTTTGAAACTAGGATGTCCTGACTCTCCACTGCTATACATGATCAATATGGCGGGTTTGGAGAGGAAGCTAGAGGGCAGTAGGCTGGGATTCGACTTATACATTAAAAACGGACAGGCGGTGGAAGAGCGAATCCCAGGATTTGTATGCAGACGACATATTGTTGATGGCGGATGACCGGATAGGTATGTAGGGTCTGATGGATATATGCGGAGAAGGAAGCAACTCACCTTGGGCTATCCTTTAGCAGAGAAAAATCAGAGATCATGGTCTTCGACGAAGACACGGAGCACAAATCGGTATCAGTTCAACAAGTAGAAATACCACGGATAAAGGTGTATAAATATTTAGGAGTATGGCTAAATGACGGCGCCGATTGCACGCATGCGCATGAGGCCCACCTTAAAACAAAAGGAAGACGGAGCGCGGCTATAGTGAAATATAGAGCACTGTGGGGCTACAACAAATACGAGGTTGTAAGGAGAGTCTGTAAGGGGGTCATGGTACCAGGATTGAGT
This sequence comes from Haemaphysalis longicornis, assembly GCA_013339765.2. Classification (NCBI taxonomy): domain Eukaryota; kingdom Metazoa; phylum Arthropoda; class Arachnida; order Ixodida; family Ixodidae; genus Haemaphysalis; species Haemaphysalis longicornis. The sequence continues at coordinate 117,865,938 of CM023456.1, read as the reverse complement.
TTCGGAAATGCAGTTATATGCATGAAGTCAGAGACCCTACGGGCTTGGAGGTAAATCACAGGGCGGTAGGAGGTAGGCCCTAGGGGCCATAGCAAAACTACGAATGAAGCGGTACAGAAGGATATGGGCTTCGTCTTGAGGCAGGAGGCGGCGAAAAATTTGAGGCCGCGAGGGTGTTTAAGTACCTGTATATGAGGAGCGTGGACACGTGGTGGAAACGGACTACCAGACAGCTGACCAAGCGGTACCGAAATTCGGCAGGGTAAGGTGGGTACACAACAGTTAAAAACCAGGAATGCAGCAGAGACTGCGAATTGGGTGCAGAGAATGGAAGGGAAACAAACCCTAGATGCTTACAGAACAGAGAAATAGAAATCAGGAAGGAAGGTTTCTATGGCAACACGCGAGGTAGTGCATTGCTCTTTGAAGCACGGGCGGGGTGTCTGAGAACACGGGAATACACGGCTAGCTACAGGCAACAGGACGAAACGTGTGTATGCTGGGGCAGGGATAAGCAGCCCGTACAGCGTATTGTCACGTGGCCAAAGACGACGCAGTTGTCTTCAAGGAAAACACGTTTATTGGAGCGAACTTGTGCTCCCCTAACAACTCAAAGAATACAGGCGGCGAAGCAGCAGTCAACAATGTGACGTGCGAAGGCGAGCGTCGATGATTCGAATACCCCGGCGTCTGCTCTGAGGCTTTTAAGTGCGAATGCACTTTATAAGCGACCCCAAACCTTCCACCACCGGCGGCGGCGTCCGCAGTCCTCCTCTCCCTAGCAACGGCGTGGAGCGGAGAGGAGCGTCGGTAGCAACGGCGCGGTGACGTCACTTCACCACGTGACCGCGCTCGCTCCGCCTCCTCGCCGTGGCTGCGCGTGTGCGCGCCGCTCCCCACACCACTCCTCGCGCCGTGACGTCATGGTATGACGTCACAGCGCGCCTCCGCTCCCCAGCAGCTGCCGCGCGCCTCTCTCTCCACCGTGACGTCACACTCTCTCCTCTCCCCCTCGCTCGGCTGCAGCTGCCGTGCGCTGCTGTCCCTCTCCCCTTGCGCTCGCCTCCTCTCTCAGCCACCTGGCTCGGCGCGCTCGGCGCGGCGTACCTCCCTATATATGCAGCGATAAACTGCCAGACCTCCGTGGGTCGGCTCGCGCGCGCTCACGGGCGAATGCCAACGGATTTTACTCCCCCTCATAGCATCACCCCGTGCATTCGCACTTAACCATGTTCACCCTCGGGGAAATGCTTGGGAGTTTTTTATCTTTCGGCGCACAAGTTCTCGAACCGTCGATTCACATCTAGAATAAAGAAGATTATTCTAGGCTGTTCACGTTACTTAGGAATGCTATCCCTATCAGAAGAGATAACACATGCGGCATAGAAAGAAAGGATGCAACACGCGCTTCCCTTGTCACACGGATAACACAGACCGGAGCAGACGGGCGGTAAAAACAAAACATACATAAACAAACCCAATACATGGTTCGTGGCATTACCCCCCCCCCCGTCTAAGAGTGCATCGACGAGATGCTAACATAAGCGACAGTCCGACAAAGAAAAAATAAAAGTCCGTCATCGTGCGTAGAAAAGGTTTTAAGCGAACCACGTGGACGACTTCGGCTCTCGTGCGTCGTCGTGATGTGCAGTTCCACTTGGCGTTACGAGATGGCCTCCTGCTGTGCGTATATGCGGCCCGTCCCATCTTGTCGTAACATTCTTCAGTTTAGACGCGAATGACCCGCTCATTACTGAGTAGTCGGCTCCCGTGTCGATGAGGGCGACTACGTCAAAGCCGTCGATGGACACCTTGACGTCGGACGCCGCCTTCCTCGAGTTACGGGTGCGTCGAGGCGTCGCATCTTGGCTTGTGCGTGTTGACGGTCGGCCACTGTGCGTCCTCGTTGTCGTCATCGTCTCAGCGGCCGGTTCGGTCATGTCGTGTGCGCGTCGCGCCGTGTGGTTGTCGAAGTGTTCTGGAGTCCCGTCCGGAGTAGATCGGGCCGTCGGGCTGAGGGCATGTCGGGAATCATCGTCTTCCGCGAGTCGTTGCGTCGTTGGACGGTTTTCATTTTTCCGCGGTCGTGGAACTTCACCTCCAGAAGTTGCTGCCTTTTGTTTCCCCTGCGAGAGCTGGGGTTCATTCCACGTGCGAAGTCAGCATTGCTAAGGCGGTTCGGCGACTCGTATGGGTAGGGCGATGGCGAACGGTTGAAACGGGCTGGGCCACGGCTGGTTTGAGATAGGTAGTCGTCGATCTCACGTGGTCGTTGGCCAGGGAGAGGGCGAGGTGCGTCGACGGAGAAACCACGCAGTCCGAGTCTCCTGTATGGGCAGCGACGGTAGATGTGGTCGGCCTCTCCGCAGTGGTAGCACAGAGAACGATTATCGGGTGTTCACCATACTTCCGTCTTTCCCGGCGTCTGGTTGCGGACTACAGGGGGTCGGGCGGGCGACAGTGGGTGGCGGTACGGCGGTGCCTCTTGACTACGTGTTGGAGCAGGGCGGGGTTGACGAACAGCCGCGGAGTATGTCATAGGTTGTGGCTCGCGGGGTGCTTCGGGTGGCGTAGAAGTTCCCAACGCTTGTTGGACTTCTTCCCTAATCACGTCGGTATAGGGTAGCGACTCGGGCTGCGGCAGTGTGGGGAGAAGTTTCCGCAGCTCCTCTCTCACTACTGCGCGGGTGGTATCGCGTAGGCTATCAGCCGGAATCCTCATGTTGTCGATGTCGTTCGGATTGGCCGCGCAAACAAAGTTTCGGTCATGCTGCTAGCAAGCCTTTTGAGAGCCTTCTCAATCGTGCTGGCTTCGGTCCCGAATTCGGCGATGGATTTGGTTGGGTTGCGGACAAGTCCAGCAAACAGTTCTTCCTTCACACCGCGCATGAAGAAGCGTAACTTCTTTTCTTCCGTCATTTCGGGGTCCGTGCGGCAAATAGTTGCTTCATCTCCTCAACGAAGATCACGACCCCTTCGTTGAGGTGTTGCGTGCGCGTTCCCAACAGAAGGGCGGCTCGTTCTTTCAGCACGACGGTGGAAAATGTTTTGAGGAACTCCCTCCTAAAGCGAGTCCAGTCGGTTAGGCAGCTTTTATGGTTTTCAAACCACGTTAGGGCCGTATCTTCTAAATAGAAGAAAACATGGCGGAAAGTTTCTTCGTCATTCCATCTGTTAAAGACGCGGACGCGTTCCACTTATCCAACCAGTCCTCAGGGTCTTCTCCGGGGGGATCCGCGGAACGATGTTGGTTCCCGGGGCTGTTGAAGTAACGGGGCAGGATTGGTAGTGCTGGTCATGGTGCCTGCGTTGATCATGGTGGTGGTCACGACGTCTTCTTTCTTCACTTTATCCGGAAGCAGTCCAATCCGGCTGAAGACCTTGCTGTCGGCGGCTGGCACGAGTGGGACTTGCTTGTCGTCTTGACGAGGGCGTAGGGTGCATCTACCCAGCACCTCCACTAGAGGTCACGTGGCCAAAGACGACGCAGTGACTTCAAGGAAAACAAGTTTGTGGAGGGAACTTGTGCCCCCCCAACAACACAAAGAAGTACACAGGCGGCGAAGCAGCAGTCAACAAATTTGGCGTGCGTCGGCAACGTCGGAGAGTGGAATGGATCCCGCGGCGTCTGCTCTGCAGGCCTTTTTTTTTAATCGATACTGTTTCTCGAACCGTCGATTTACATCCAGAACAAAGAAGATTATTCTAGGCTGTTCACGATAGTTCGGAACGCTCTCCCTATCAGAAGAGATAACACAGGAGTAACAGAAAGAATGGAACACGCGCTTCCCTTGGCACACAGATAACACAGACCGGTGTTACGAATCGGCCAGCGCCGCCATACTTTCCCGCATCACTCCTCGGCTGCGCGGCGAAGCCACTGCGTGCGCCTTTGAAAACAGGCGCCCCAATGTCGGTGACAAGCTACAAGCCCGGCTCAGACGCTTCGCTTTCGGCGCATTTCAAAACTTCGGCGGCTGCCGGCGAGGCTCCTCTCCACGCTCTTCAAGGACACAGAGGCCCCGCGAACTCAGCGGAGTCCTCCCCTATCCCCTCTCTCGCACTCAACGTGCGCCGAGGCTACGAACTGTGGAAGAGCGTTGTGTGTTTCTGTGGCGTTTTTGGCGTGTTGCTACTTGTTGGCGTTTTGACCGTTACCGCTTTTGGGTATAAATAGACCCCCGCAATCGCTGTAAACCATTCCTGTTAGAGCAGCGAATCGATGCTGACGCTCTGCTCGAGTCCTGTATTGTAACCTCGCCCGTCGGGGCATTGTTCTTTGGCTTCGGCTCACCTCTAGCTATGAAGTAAACAGTTACGTTGGCCTATCAGCTCTGGACCTCTTCCGGTTGCAGTCGGCCTTCCGGTCGCAACAACTTGGTTGGCAGCGGTTTAGGATGGCAACTTCGTAACACCTGGAGCCAGCGGGTTGCGGCACCCAACACCAAGGACGTCAAGGCGGCTTCGGACTTCGCAGATTTCACGGCGGTCAGTGGTGAGTGCGGGACTTTTCTTCACTGAGTTTTACCAGGCTTCTGAGGATAGCTGGTAGGGCGTGTGTTTTTGTCGCGTGGGTTATTCGCGCAAAACATTTTTGGAGCAGTGGGAAAGCAGTACTCTAGACCGGCGATGAATTTGAAGGCGTTGAAAAAACCGCAATTGTTGGAGCTTGCAAAAGAGTTGCGCTTGGATGTCACGGACGCGCTGAGAAAGCCAGAGCTGATACAGGCTATACTCGCTGGTGGGCTGACGATGACGAGCTGTCTGAGTGCATTGAGATGATCAATGGCAGGGAGACAGCTAAACGTCAGGCAGCAGAGGCTGAGCGCCAGCGTGAGGAATGCGAGGAAAGAAAAGCGAGAACAGGAGCTCGAGAGGCATAAACAGGAACGCGAGTAAATGAAACAACAGGAGCTCGAGAGGCAGAAAGAGGAACGCGAGGATAGAAGGCGAGAACAGGAGCGACAGCATGAGCTGGAAATGAAGCGTCTAGACGTCGAGGCGTCTTGACCTAGGCGTGAGAGTGACAGCAGTGCGCCAAGCGTGCAGTCTACGGCGACTGAGTGACCTACGTTGCGAATGTGTCACCTATTGCTACCCTACAAGGTAGGAGAAGACATCGGTCTTTTTTTGGTCAACTTCGGAGCGTACGTGTGAGAGGGCCCAGTTTAGCCGAGACTCATGGCCGCAAAGCTGCTTACGCTTTTGCCAGGTGAGGCATCCGACGTGATGACCCGCTTGCCAAGAAGGAGGCGGAAGGACTATGAGAAAGTCAAGTCTATCCTCGTGCGTAAGTACAGGCTGTCAGCAGAGGCATTTCGCCAGAAGTTCCGTGAAGCCGAGAAAGCTAGGGGCGAGTCGTACTCGGAGTTCGCCTACAAGCTGAGGGCTAATATGGAAGAGTGGCTCAAGGAGGCAAAGGCTTTCGGAGAGCACGATAAGACAGTTGAGTGCTTCGGTCTTGAGCAGTTTTACCGCCGTCTACCAGAAAACCTGAGACTCTGGGTGCAGATAGGCCAGGGGGTAAATACTGTGGATCAGGCAGCTCAGCTAGCCGACGAGTTCGTCGCACGACGAGGTGCGCAGGGGCCGAAGGACGGCCAAAAAGAGTTCAGGCCGAGGCCTGATAAGACAGGGCCGAAAGGCAGAGCTCCCCAGGAAGGTGGTGGAGCAAGGGAAGTCGTTGTCGTGGATAGAGAAACTGGCCACGATAACGAAAAGAGAGCAGCAGACGCTGAGGAGCAGCGCAGAACAAAAGCTTTGAAGCGCGCAGGACAGGCTGCGTGTTACAACTGCGGTCAGACGGGACATTTCGCTGAGAGTTTTAAGAAAGGAAAACTCGTCTTTCACGTAGTAGATCAGCGTGAGGACAGCAGGCAGTTTCTGGAGCCGTACGTGCGTGAGCTTGCCGTGAACGGTAAACCGTGCCGAGTTCTTCGCGACTCCGCGGCGACGGTAGACATGGTCCACCCTTCGTACGTTGAACCGGATCAGCTAACGGGGCAGTGTGTTTGGGAGAAGCAGCCGTAGGAGCACGAAACGTGCGCCTGCCGATTGCTAAGGTCAGCATCGGAGGTTCGTTTGGTGACCTTGTGACGCAGGCAGCAGTATCCCCTCAACTTCTTCCAGAGTACAAGTACCTATTCTCGAACAGGTAGGATCAGCTGTTAAGCGACAAGGGGTACAGTTGCGAGAAACTGCCGAGGAAAGAACCAGCTGGGCTCGCGCGAGTGCTCATGTAACGTTAGTGTCGCCACCTCTGTGAGGAATGGCGAAACTCAGACAGAAAGCGATGATTGGGCATTTCGGGAGGCTCACGACAGAGGGCAGTGTAAGTCCACTGAGAGCGGAAATGTGCCTGTGTTGGCTTCGGAGGTCTCGGCAGGGTGTTTAGATGGTTCAAATTCGCGGGAGGCCTTGAGAGCAGGTACCAGTCTGAACATGAACATTTCGCTAGATAGCGACGTTTCGCAGGAATGCGTAAACGATGAGGTTACCGAGAGGCCGCATGAGTCCGCCGAAACGAAGTTTGTTCTTTCGGACGGTAGTGCAGAAACGAGCGACGTGGTGGCAAAGCGTGCTGCCGAGGCAGTGAGCGGTTTGCACGGTTCAGTTAGGAGTCATGACGATCTAGCCATTGATCAAGCCGATTCCGTTCTTTCACCAGCTCAGGTAACCGAATTCGAGCAACGGCCAGCCGAGCTCATAGAGATTCAGGTGTCTGGGGTGGCTGAGCCGTTTTTTGAGACAGAGCAGCCTGGTTGTAGTGTAGTTCTGGTAGTGAGGAAGGAGAACGGGAACACGCTTCGGTCTTCGCGTGCTGAGGCTGCCGCCGAAAGCACGAGGGACGCCGAGATAGGGCCTGTTGGAAGCTACGAGGTGTCTAAAGAGCTCGTCGTACCCGTTTCACTCCCAGTTGATGGTCCCGATGATAGGCCAACATCGGCTGAGCTAGTTGAGGTTCCGGTGTCGCCTGTGGCTGAACCGAAGTCGGGAACCGACCAGCCTAGAGCAGAGAACGTAAACGCGTTCCGGCGTTTGCTTGCCGAACGCGTTCGTAAAAAGGCGAGCAACGAGGAGATAGCAAAAACTTCCGCGGGTACTTGCGGCGCGTGTTTCAGAGCGGGCACGCCGAGGGGCAAAGCCATGAGCTCGCATCGCGCCAAGGGAACGCCGCCTCCAAGGAGTGCGTGCCTAACGTATGAACGGTGGAAAATCCCGCTCGCTCCTCCGCGCGCTCGACTGTTCTCGAAGGGTACGGCCAATGTCCTCTCACGCGGTCGTAGTCGCTTTCAGAGAGCAGCCACACCTAAAGTGCGGTAGAAAAAAGGACAAGCTCGGGGCATTGACGAGAGCTCAAATCGCAGCTCTCAGCGCGAGAAGTGGCTTGTAGACGCCTGACTTTCCCAAGTTTATTGTTTGTCCTGAAGCCGGTTTCGCCCCTTTACGATTATGTTTTTTTTGTGTGGGACATTTCCAATCACGCGAAATGTCACCTTTCAAGTTTGTGCACTTGTCTAAAGTACTGCTCGGCTAAAATATAACTAGAGTAGTAGTTATTAGCGTATTTTTCGCAACTAAAAGCCAGGTAGAGCTTCAGTGTTGATTTGTCTTCGCACTTGCCGGCGATGCGGTTGTGTCTTCCTGTGTTGTTCTGTTGCTTGCCTAACCAAGCCAGAGGCGTTCTTGGGGAGCCACTACTCGTCCAGTGACCCGCCCGGTGAAGCTCCAGCACGGTGTCGTACAGCCCAGGCCTGGAGTCGAGCGTCTGCCGAGCACTTAACTTCGACAGCATCCCTCCGGACAACGGTTTGAAGACCCTTATTCATCGGGATCTTGGACCCCCCGGCGGAGAAAGCTGTTACGAATCGGCCAGCGCCGCCGTACTTTCCCGCATCACTCCTCGGCTGTGCGGCAAAGCCACTGCTTGCGCCTTTGAAAACAGGCGCCACCATGTCGGTGACAAGTTTCGACAAACCCGGCTCAGACGCTTCGCTTTCGGCGCATTTCAAAACTTCGGCGGCTGCCGGCGAGGCTCATCTCCACGCTCTTCAAGGACACAGAGGCACCGCGAACTCAGCGGAGTCCTCCTCTCTCCCCTCTCTCGGACTCAACATGCGCCGAGGCTACGAACTCTGGAAAGAGCGTTGTGTGTGTCTGTGACGTTCGTGGCGTGTTGCTACTTGTTGGCGTTTTGACCGTTACCGCTTTTGGGTATAAATAAACCCCCGCAATCGCTGTAAACCATTCCTGTTAGAGCAGCGAATCTATGCTGTCGCTCTGCTTGAGTCCTGTATTGTAGCCTCGCCCGTCCGGGCATTGTTCTTTGGCTTCGGCTGACCTCTCGCCATGAAGTAAACAGTTACGTTAGCCTACGGCTTCTGGACTTATTCACGGCTGCAACAGCGGCTGGCCGCTCGCATCATACACGCTACCACTCGTAGGCCGGATGCCACGAAGCTCGGATCGGGTGCCGCCACTCGGTCGCAACACCGGCGAAGCCGGGCGGTAAAAGCAAACCATAAATAAACAAACCCAATGCATGGTTCGCGGCAATATGTAGTCGAGCTCATCGTTTTCTCGGCGTGCTCTCACAACATGATTCTCGTATGGGACTTTTTGTCGCACCACGACGCCATCATTGCCTGTGATCGCGCTGAAGTTGAGCTGATTCCGGAGGTAGCAAACCCGCACGACGAGACAACCGCCAAGTTGCGAGTCAACGACGACACGGACATTCCTCCTGGCTCATCTGTGCTTGTGCCATTGTCGTGCAACAGTATTTCTGACGCCGCAGTCGTCTTACCGCCATCCGGTCTTATTTGTGCTCGCAAAGGGTTGTCGCTGCCGTTCGCCGTTCTTGATATTGCAACTGGTGCCGGTACAATGTTTATTTCGAACCCGACGTCGTTCCCTGCCACACGTTTCCGTGGCGAATGCCTTGGCGTTGTAGAAGAGGTGCATCCCGGTGTAGTTGTCAGTGTATTTGAGGAATTGACGCCCGTTGACATCACCGCACTTGGTCTTCAGTCTACACTTAATGACACCCTTTTGAGAAGCGCCATTGACGACGACCTTCGTTCGGCCCGACCGTGACGAGCTACTTACTCTTTTACACCGCTTCACTTCATCATTCGACTGCTACGAAACTGCTTTGGGCCGCACGTCGACTGTGATATGGGACCCAAGTGCGGACTGGTCGCTGGCCGAGGGACTGACAAACCCTTGTAACCTAATGTCTCAGGGCGAACTAAGCCGACGGCTTTGGACATGCCGCCGTGACCTGACGTCTTAGGGGCGAGAGTGCAGAGTTGCTTCTCAGAACCATCAGTTGTTGTACCATGAGTAAACTCCGGCAGCAGATCCGAGGGTTTGGGAGGAACTACGCTTCCAGCCCTCAAGCTAGGCTGACTTTCCTGTCTCCGACGGTCGGTTGCAAAGCTCACAAACCCAAAGGGTAGCGGTTAGCCCGTGCAGGGGGCCCGCAAGATTGGCAATATTGGCACTGTGTGATGCCTTCTCTGAGTCAACTCAGTCCTCAAAAGGAGTCGGACATCAAGAATCAGAACAAAATACCGCTGTCCCCAATCCCTTCCTATTTCCCATAACCCCTTCCCTTCTCCCACTTCCCTTTCCCTCATCCCAACCCTTCCTGCTACTTCCCAGGGGAGATCAGGGGGAGTCTCCCCGGGCCCGCTCTCCTGGCTGTGGTGTCGCTTAGTAGCATTTTTCCCACTTTATTTTATTTCCACCTTCGGGTGGTTCAAACCTCTCTTGCCGTTTGGCCCTATTCATTATTTCACAATTGGCAAAGGCTGGTTATACGCAAGTGGTACCGGCAGACGCAGTATATATTTTACAATCCTTTTTGGAGCCTCAATTTAATGTATATGTGTGTCATGAGATCGACACCGGCACGCACGCACCGTTGCGACAGCGACCCCTATCGCGTGTCCTCCACCGAACGACGTGTCATTGATGAACAAGTCACGGACATGCTGAAACGCAACGTCATTCGACCATCCGTGAGTCCTTGGGCTTCTCCTGTGGTTCTCGTTAAAAAAAAGAACGGCTCTATTCGATTCTGTGTGGATTATCGCCCGCCTGAACAAAATCACGCGCAAGGACGTTTACCCGCTGCCTGGCATAGACGACGCGTTCGACGGCCTGCATGGAGCCGAGTTTTTCTCGTCATTAGACTTGAAATCCGGCTACTGGCAAGTGCCCATGGCCGACGCTGATCGTTCAAAGACGGCTTTTACGACGCCGGTTGGCCTTTACGAGTTCAACGTCATACCGTGCGGACTCTGTAATGCGCCGGCCACATTCGAACGAATGATGAACAACGTACTGCGGGGCTTGAATTGGAAAACGTGTCTCTGCTATTTAGACGACATAGTCGTGTTTTCGCATGATTTTGCAACCCATCTCACACGCCTCAAACAAGTGCTATGATGCCTTGCCTCCGCTGGTCTGCAGCTGAACTTTAAGAAGTGCCGCTTCGCTGATCGAAAACTCACCATTTTAGGACACGTTGTCTCGAAAGACAGTGTGCTCCCGGACCCGGGAAAACTTCGTGCCGTGTCGGAGTTTCCGAAGCCAACCACGCAGAAGGACCTACGAAGCTTCATCGGCCTCTGTTCGTACTTACGCCGCTTTGTACGAAACTTTGCCTCCATCATTGCGCCTCTCACACAGCTTCTCGGTGAAAGTAAAGACATTGCCGAATGGTCTCCCGAGTGTGAGAGCGCTTTCTTAACGTTACGTTGGGTCCTTACGTCACCACCGATACTGCGGCACTTTGACCCGAATGCGCCCACTGAGATGCACACTGATGCCAGTGGTGTTGGCTTAGGTGCTGTGCACGACGGTTTTGACCAATACGTGGTGAGTTACGCGAGCCGTACACTGACGAAGGTCGAAGGCAACTACTCCGTAACAGAGAAAGAATGTTTGGCTATTGTATGGGCAATCAGCAAATTTCGTCTTTACCTGTACGGTCGCCCTTTCGACGTCGTAACGGATCACCATTCTCTGTGTTGGTTATCGTCGCTGAAGGATCCCGCCGGCCGTCTTGGCCGCTGGAAACTCCGCCTTCAAGAGTATGACATCCGCGTGGTGTACCGATCAGGACGGAAGCATACCGACGGTGACGCTCTTTCTTGATCCCTGTTTGCGTCGGATATAGATAGCTTGGCCGCGCCAGACCACAGCCTGACCATGCCATGACGGACATGGTTTCTGAGCAGCGCAAAGACCCTTGGGTCTCTTCGATCCTCGAATATTTGTCGCACTCACGGGCATCTCCTGTGCCTCGACCACTGCGCCGTCAAGCTGCCCACTGCACTATTCGTGACCAGCTCCTATATCGCCGGAACTACTTCCCCGAAAGTCGAAAATGGCTACTCGTGATTCCTCGACACTGGCGCAAGGACATTTGTACTACGTTTCACACCGATGCGCAAAGTGCTCACGCTGGAATCCTTAAAACCTACGAGCACCTCCGACTTCGCTACTACTGGCGCGGGATGTATACCTTTGTCGCCAAGTTTGTTCGATCTTGCCTAGACTGCCAACGTCGCAAGTATCCACCGCAGCACGTCAGTGGCCCACTCCAGCCGCTGCCCTGCCCAGTGCGACCTTTCGACCGGGTAGGCATCGATTTCTACGGCCCACTCCCAAGCACCGCCGCAGGTAACCGCTAGATCATCGTCGCCGTTGATCACCTAACGCGGTATGCCGAAAAAGCTGCTCTGCCGGCCGCCTTGGCTCGAGACGTTGCGTCTTTCCTTCTACGCCGTTTTGTTGTTCGGCACGGTGCTCCTCGCGAACTACTGAGCTACAGATGCGGCGTTTTTCTATCCGGAGTCGTCGAGGCCCTTCTAGCCGAGTGCCACGTCGTTCACCGAAAGAGCACGTCCTACCACCCCCGCACTAAAGGACCTAACCCAAAGATTTAACCGCACACTTGGCGATATGATCGCCATGTACGTCTCCTCTGGCCCACTCTAACTGGGACCCCGTTCTTCCTTGCGTGACGTATGGTTATAATACAGCCACGCAGGCGACCATAGGATTCTCGCTGTTCTTTTTGCTCTATGATTGTGAACCCTCCAGCATGCTGGATACAGTACTTCCGTAGCGACCTGATGCCTCCGAGTATGCACCACTGTCTTACATCGATCGACACGCCGAGGAATGTGGCCAGCTAGCCCGACGATTTACATCGCAAGAGCAGCAACGCCAAAAGGCGCGTCACGATGACTCCATTACAGCTCCAACATTTAAGAGAGGATCACTGGTCATGCTTTCAGTACCGTACCCGGCTCCCGGTCTTTCGTCAAAATTTCTTTCTCAATACCAAGGGCCTTACCGAGTACTGGAACAAACGTCACCTGTGAACTATGTTGTTGAACTCGTAAAGTGAACCTCGGACCGCCGACGCCGTGGTCACGAGACGGTTCACGTCCAGAGACTGAAGCCATACTATGACCCGCTCGTCTTGTGTTCCCCGTAGTCGCCAGGATGGCTCCCCTTGCCGCCGGGGGTACTGTAGTAAGCATGTTTCGCCTATGAGAACTGTGATGAGTATCAGCCACAACGGGCAAATTCCCCTACGTGGATATGCTGCGCCGGATGCCGCTTGAGGAAGGGGACGCGCTCGTTCAGTGTCAGTCTCGCGAAAAGCTGGTCCTTTCGGGTCACCCCGTCTGCGTCGACGCCTCGTTCGTGAATAAACAAGTCCACGTCGACTATCTCCTTTAATATATATATATATATATATATATATATATATATATATATATATATATATATATATTTTTCTGCAAGGCCGGTCCCTCGGCCGAAACGTTAAACCTTTTTTTTTCGACGTGTGTCTTTCTTTTTTTTCTTTTTTTTTGCTACGACTTGCCAGTGTCCAAGAAATATTTTCCTGCGATATATATATATATATATATATATATATATATAAAATTATGTACAAGAAAAGAAAACTTCGAAGAAGGGAGAAACCACGATTGTTGCCAACGTTTCAGCAAAGAGATTGCCTTCGTCAGGGCAAATCCTCGCCTGGCTGGCACGGCTTACATATGAGTAGGTCCCCAGGTGACAGGAAAGAAATAGTGGAATTGAGAAAACGGATTGGTTTGGGAGTATGTAGGCGGAGATATTGAGGGGGAAAAGCAGGTTGTATAGTTTGAGCCGCGAAGTCGGTAAGATGGAAGTCAGCCGGGGTTGATATTCCGGGAAATGCTTGGCCAGAGAGGATGAGAGGGGTTTGTTGCCTCACCATTCAGCCTTATGTGGCCACCTAATTTCTTTTGTTTTCATTCATTCGTACTCGCTTGTTCCCTTTAACAGTGGGCCGCACTGTACATTACTGTGGAAAGACGCACACGAAAAAAAAAGAACAGGAAACTTTAAAACAATAACATAAAAAACGTAGGCAGCTAATCATGGCCAAGTCTGGCTATAAAAAACTCGCAATGAAGACCGGCGGCGTAAGAATACAAGAGAAGCGCAAAAAAAAAACAGCGCCAGAGGCAAGACAACGATTTAGAAGCTCAGTTACAAGTTCAGCGCAGTTCTCGTCGTCTTGGCTGTGTACTTGTGTTTTCTTTGCGCTGCTTTTTACTGCAAAGCAGTATATGACTAACCCCCCCCCCGCAGTTTTCATTCCGGTGTCACCGATTTATTCGGCGTCGCACCGGGGCTCCTCCTCACCACCGTTGACACTTCTATCACAAATACCTTCCCCCTCGCCTCCACCGATGCCCATTTGGCAAGTTGCGCCGTCGGCAGCTAACGGCGGTATGCGGTTATCAGATGATTGCGAAAAATAATCAGAAGCACGGATCGGCGAGAAAAATGCAGTGACGATTACTACACTGCCTAATATGAAATTTATGCGGAGCGAGAGCTGCAGTCTTCTCCGTCATGGCGCATTTCTGTTGCGTCTCAGGAAGTGTTCGCGTGATCAGCCGACGTACGGCGGCATGATCTACTCTGCTGCTACCTCGCAGTGCGCTGCCGCCGCCGGCCAGCATGTTGCAAATCGTGTTTGAACCTCCCGCGCAAATGTCACGCGGTTCGTATTAGCCCCGCAAAAGGGAGCAGCGAGCATGTTGTTGCATATCGTGTTTGAACCTTCCGCACAAATATCACGTGGTTTGGAGTAGCGCAGAGTGGAACAGCTGCTGGGGAAAGTGTCAGGGGGAGGGCGCTCCTTGGTGGCGACACATGAAACACGTGTGAGGGAAAGGCAGTGAGCCGCACGTGTCGTACTCCACTTCACCCTTCGCTGGACGCTCCGCTCCGTTTTCTTTCTTTCGTCGCTGCTGTGTTCGCTCACTCGGTTACGCGGACATAAACACACGCCGCTCCCGCGAAGCCCAGGTAACGGCTGCCAAAGGGCTGCCCCCTAAAACGACCGAAACCCGCCATCGCCGTTCCCGCTCAAATTCACTTCGCCAAGTAGCTGCGAATCCCTCCCGGTAGAAGGGAAACGTCCCCAGTTGGGACGCCGACTTGAGCTTATATTTCTTTTCAGCTTGGAAGGCCTTCCGAGCGACATTTTCGCCGGTGTCTTTCACGCCTAAGTATGCGCCATTACCGGTTGGACGGTTTGCGGGTAGAAAAAGGGACAGCTTCAGGCACAGGTAGGCTTCATACCTCTACCGACGAAATGCTTGTTTTGCTGGAATTTATATGTATAAATTACATTGGCTCAATGCGGTTAGTCGGCTGTCCTCCTCCATAGAGTGTTCGGGTGTGGATTGATGTGTTACACAGACATCTTACACACGCAGTAAGATGCATACGAGGGGGAAGGAAAACAGACAGCCACATCTTTCTATGCGCGGATAGAGCTCAAGGGCTTCGAGGTTTAAAATCGTTATGGGACGGATGCATGCCGTTCGTTTTGAGGAAGAAGAGCAAGAATCGAAGCGTTGGCCCGAACAAGCGCGGGCCTGCCCGGAGTCCTTAGTGGTAGATCAGACTGGGTTTGTGTGTTAGGCTATGTTCAGATTACCGACGCAAAACTGGTATCGTGATGTATGGACATAAAAAAATGCCATGTCACGCAGTTCGGCTGTGTGAGTCGTGAAATGATGTCATTCTTAAAATTATTACGACAGTTGCGGCAACAGCATTAACCCGGCCTTACACAAGCGGTAAGATGCTTACGACGCGGGAGGGACACAGACAGTTCCATGTTTATCTGCAAGAAGAAAGCTTGGATCCCTCAGAGGTTCATTCAGCTAATTGGCTAGGAAGTACATTCCATCGCAAATTACGACACAGGCGTTTTGTTTCGTGCACCCCGGGGACTTCGGCCAGCTTTGCAGGTCATCCTTCTTCAAAGAGTGGAGGGGCACTAATTTTTTGATCATGCACTAACACGCAAGTTTCTCACGTTAGGCGTAGAAATACTACGCATTAGTAGAGAATTATTTGGATTTTCCCCCTCCTTAATTTGCTTGTTGAGAACATTGCAACTTGACACCAACAATATAAATAATGATGGGCATTACATGCCCTTTTCCAGCGGCCGCAAGTTGTGTGTACGTTTCAGGCATGCAGCCTCGCAGCTTTTGTGGCGCACCAAAGGTCCGCCACAAAAATGCCATTGCGTTGGTTTGTAAGCTGCTTCCCGAAAGCTGGAGTTCCTGAATAGCTTTTTGAGACACTCATGACGTTACACCCTGGATCAATGTCATTGTCAAAACTGCGACCAGAAGAAGTGTCACTACTGGGGCGGAATTATGAGCTTCGTGCGCTTCAAGAATTTCATTTTCGCGTCCAGTTCATAACCTCGTCGCACTCGCGAACTCTCTGACCAATAAAATCCCGAGAAACCGACGCCTCGTACTGCGTCACGTCAGCGCCGTCTTTTTTCAATTAATCAAGGCTCGCTCAAAATGGACACCTTCAAATGAACAAAAAACAGACAAAACTCAGAATTCCGCACCTGGTTACGACGACACTGTGCCGTGAAGCAGCAGTGGCTTTGAAACTAGCGAATGCTAGAATGAACCACGAGGTTAAAGAAGGCATCGAGAGAGTAAGCGCCAAGCATCAGAAGCAGAGTACATTCGGTTGTAGTGACATTTATTTCATGGCGAATGTCGAGATTTTGTCATGCGTGCTTTCGATCAACGCAAACACCGGATATACGATACATTGCTACTAGTGATACCTTAATACACATGTGTGTGATACTTGCATTCAAACATGGCAGGAACTTGCTCGTGAAATGTGTGCAGTTCATTCACAAAACCAAGTGTGCGTCCTGCGAAGGTAAAGACTTTATCCATACCCTGAAAATTGGCAAACGGTTAAAAATATACATCTCCTCATTAAATCCGTGAAGTTTTATGCAACGTCGATAGCACGGGGCCTGTGTATCCTGCCCAATGGTTGTGCCACCCTTGTCCCCATGTTAAATAGAACACGTATGTTTTTATGTGAGAACTCATTGACTGTCTTGATAGGTGGTTATTGTTACGAAAGGTGCGCACACAGATATATTGCCTTGTCTTTGTGGCTTCCTTTAAAATCGCAAGGGTGGCTACCACCGCCTTGTGGAGCCGGACTAGACGAGACACACGTGTCGTTTCAGTGTACCTGTCACCGCGGGAGGGCGGAAGAAAAAACTAGGGACGCAAGACCTTAGAACGATGAAAACAAGAGGGCGGTACGAGCGTGGAGATGGCGAACACGCACTGCTCGTACAGCGGGATATCTTTGGTAAACACTTGGAGTTAAAGCAAGTGCGGACCCATGTAAAAGAACGCAAGTACGCAAACAAGGAAACGCACAGACACAAACACCTCGCGCTGAAGACACGTGGATCGCTAGATTTTTAAGTGCGAATGCACTTTATAAGCGACCCTGAATTCCGTTGACCGCCGTCCGTCCACATAGCAACAGCTGCGGGTGCGCGCGCTCCTCGTCTTCCTTGGCAACGGGGGAGATGGCACATACCCACGTGGGAGATTGGCCAGGAATCTCCTCGTCTTCCTTGGCAACGGGGGAGATGGGCGCGCGCTCCTGGCCGCTGACATGGCACATACCCGTGGGGGATTGGCCAGGAATCGGTCGAAAGGGCTAATGCACCCGCTTGGAGCTACCAAAATTTCAAAGCTGAGACCGCTCTAGCAATCAAGTACAACGACAGACAAATAGGTGTCTGTGCATGGCATACCCACGGGGGGGATTGGCCAGGAATCGGGCGTGAGGAGGGCAATGCACCCGCTTAAAGGAGTACTGACACGAAATTTCAAAGCTGAGATCCGCTCTAGCAATCAAGTACAACGACAACACAAATAGGTGTCTGTGAATAAATGCATCTTTCTTTTGTAGTTGTAGTGTGTGTGTGATCTCTCTTTCGCGAACATTACCGAACCGCGCAAATTCAACTCCTGCATTCGCACTTTCACATTCTTCCCCTCGGGGAAATGCGGGGAAATTTTTTCTCCAGCCCGAACGACTACCGCCGCGGCGGGGAGCCGGAGGAAGCTTTCACGCGATCGGTTGGCGCGGACAAAAAGAAGCTTCACTGTGTTTTTTGTTAACGGAGAAAAAAGTAGATGCGACTTCAGCCATATCCAACTTCGCTGTAGAATGGGAGTACGAGAATAAAAAAACGTGATTACATGCGTCGGGGGCTACGTATGAAAGAACGGAATACGGACTTGGAGGAAAACGATGCGATGTAGAATACTGACCCCATATTATACTGTGACGCCGTTGTTTTCTGCTAAAACAGGCCCCGACTTTTCTTCTGTTAGGCGCCTCTTACTTGGGTTCAGCACCAACCAATAGGTTACCACTTCCAAAACTATGGCGAGAGTGGACGCTAAAACTCCATGCCCAAAGACGACGGCGAAGAGTTCCCATGATATAGATATGTCGACGAGCTCTACTGCTTTACGACACCTAACTTGTTCAATTGCTTCTGCGCGCAGAATCCACCCGGTTTCATGGACACGGCGCAGCAGTGTGTTGTAAGCGTAGCGAAGCTCGAAGTCCCTGCGAGCTACTGGAGACTCAATTACATGTCCGAGAGCTTCTGTACCCCTTATGATGTTGTCTCCAAATTCTCGTTGCAAAGCACACTGCAAAAGGGTTCGCAATAAAGCTGCATGCGTTCCTTTTCTGACTCCGCTCATGCATACTGGCCTGTAAAATGTACCGTAGCAACGCTTGTTGCCCTTATTACCGAAAACTAAATCCATGAAGTACTTCTTCATATCCTCGTTGACCAGTAACAAAATGGGAAAAAGTTCGAGGTCGATGCAAGGGCAGTAGTGATCCCCTGAAAAGGCCTTGCTGAGGGCGTCTACTGTGTCGAGTCCTTTTGGTTCAATTGACACAGAAATGCAAGACGTCAAGATGCACTGAAAATATACCAGCGTAACTAAGCACCCAAGAGACCAAACTGCGAACAGAAATCTCCTCGTCGAACTCATGATGCAACGTGACGAAACATCGGTCCCGTGGGCGACGGTGCATGCGGCCATCAGAAGGATGACGTCATTTACCGGCTCTCGCAGAACATAATTTGAGACCAGCACAGCGATCGATACAGCGGTGAATTCAATTGCCAGAATG
>CM023456.1:117651865-117847220 GCA_013339765.2 Haemaphysalis longicornis | reverse complement strand
ATAATATCTCATTATTTGTTTCAAGTTTGGCAAAATGGGCATCATTGTTATCGAACACAAAAGTCTTTTTAATAAACCAAACGTGTTTTTTGTCTTCATGACCCCTTTAAAGCATAGACATATTAGCATAGAAGGCAAAAAATGATACATTCCAAAATTTCTGAGTGCCAAAGCAACGCACAAGTGCTTAAAGTTGCCATGCAGACAAAACACAAGTTTGTTTTATTCGAAGGATTTGGTGTTTTATAGCGCCCCCAGCGCTTGTGCGGCAGCAAATGATGCTTTATTCACTGAAAAATTATCGATTACGTTAAAATCTTGATTCTCCCGCCAAATTGTGTTTCGTGACGTTTGCGATGACGTAACGAGGATCGGTCGCCAAGCGAACGTTGGTATGCCGTTTAATCTGCAGCGGGCTGGGGACATCTTGTCTACCTTCAGTCCTCCTAGGTAACGCCGCAATACTGCGCAGGACCGATGTTCACCCACGCTTTGTTTTTGAACTTATTTGTACCTGGCTTGTTCTTTTTTTAAGGTAGAAATAATCGTTTGGTGAAACATGGTGCTCGCTCGACAAACAGGGTCACGTAAGACAATGTCGCTTACGCTAATCAGCCAGTGTCGTGTGAGACAGCCCCAGAGCGCCGAACTGCTGTGCAGCTATAACAAGCATAGTGCGAGCAGTACCAACAGCAGTACGCACTGCGGCACTGGTACTTCTGTTTACGTGTACTTTCGTAACTTCCACTGTTTACCTCACCATTCTTACTGCTTCCAGAGTTTATATAAGTAATTAATTAACAAAAGGACTCAACAGATGACGCGCCAGCGACGTGAAGGCGAGAAAATTGAATTGAGCAAGCCATTGCGTTTATCACGCGAGGACCCAGGCAGGATGGCAACAACGTATGAGAGGTGGACGGGGGAGAGAGGAGAACCAGTTACGGGGAACGGGCGACAAAACACTAGGACGTCTTTCGGCGACATTTGCAGCGGTGCGAGCAGATACGCGGCCATTTTTTTTTTTTTTTTCTTTTTTCAAGCTCATATCACTAAATAGCCCATTGAGAGAAAAGGGTCCGGTGTCTGGGTGCTGTGAAGCTCCCACTGGCTGCGAGGCTAGCTAGTGTGCCAGAAAAAAAGAAAACCTGAAGATAATGAGTTCAGCCATGCATTGGCTGGCATGCACCGCCATGGCGTTCCCATTGGCCGCTACGTGTTATGTGGCTGCGAACGTGGGTATGGAATGGCTGCGGACGCAGGCATGCGCTGGCCTAGCGTTGCCACTGGCTGCCACCTGCCATGTCGCTCGAACGCAACAAAAAAGAGCATGGCATTGAATTGGGCACTTAGGGTGAGTATGCACCGGCAAAGCATTAGGCCTAACTAAATTTTGGAAGGTAGGAGCCCTGGCTGGCCTTTTTCGGCCAGCTTTTCCATCTCAAGCGGATCAGTGCAGCTAACCCTATTTCGAACACGGCGCACCGGGGAACGGCGGCAACGGCTGCCTCAAGCTTAACGAGGTTAGGCTTAGAGTCCGGTGGTTCCGGCCAACAATCCAGACATGGACTGTGACGTGGAAGTCCCCAAGGACATGGACAACACCCATCATGAAGAACAAGCACCCGAGAAAGACGACTGGGTAGAACAACGAAGAAGACGGAACGAAGAAGAAAAAGCCCCAATCCATCAACCCCGACGTCGGAAGCCCCAAGCCGGACATCATGTCGACATCAAGGAAGCAGCAGAAAAGACTCCCTCTCCTACAAAGAAACGACTACAAAATCATCATGCCAAGGGGAGCACTCAAACTATCTAACCTAGAGATCGTTCACCTCTCACGAGCGGTCGCTGAAAAGACGCAACACGGCAGCAAGCGGACAGCTAAAGCCTTCTTCCAAACACGGTAGACGAAATACAGAACATCGCCATCGTAAGCCCTCCGTACGAAGACGTGGCACGACACATTCGAGGCTTACAATCACTACATATCAACGAGTACGAAATCACTGCGTACATCGCTGCCCCGGATGCCTCATCGCGTGGCGTGGTACACGGCATTCCACCAGGTTCTCCAATCAGCGAACTCATCGACAACCTCCACGCGCCTGGATACGAAATATTAACCGCCCGAATGCTTGGAAAGACATCGACGGCCCTAATAACCTTCGCCGGAAAGCGGGTGCCCAGAGGCGTCATCTTCGAACACGCGATGCTCCCCTGCAGCCTGTATCGGCACACACGCCCCGTATGCTACGTCTGCCACGAAGTAGGACACCGCCGCCGCGTGTGCCCAAACCCGGACACCGTGAAATGCGCAGTGTGCGGTCTCTCCAACCCCACGAAGGAACATGCGTGCACACCTCGGTGCGTCCTGTGCAAGGGTGCACACCCCACGGCGACAAGAGGTGCCCTGAGAGACTGGTCCGACGCTCACCACCGTCACCTCAGGCGAGCCAACACCAAAGCCGAAGAGACACCTTCAACAATGACCAGTCACGATCCTTATCCCGAGGACCTGCCGGAGCCGGAGCGAGCCATCGGTCCAGTTCCAAAAGGCAGCCTGCCCAACAGCAACCAGCTACCATGGAGCCGAGCCGATACGGTCAACGCCACGGGAATGGCAAGTTGAGCTGGTCAGCACGGCTTTTCCCACAAAACAACCAGAACAAATCGACCCAATCCTCATCTCAACAGACCACTGACATTAACCAGCAACTAGCCGAAATAATAGGTCAAATCAGAGAATTAAGAGCAGAAAACCAACAGCTAAGAGAGGAAAACAGACAACTGAAAGCATTGCTCAATACCAAAAATTCAATCCTTTCAACTCAAACCCACACACAAATCGAAACCGAAACAGCTCCCCAACCAATGAGTGACCCCTGTCCCACACCAGCTCCTGCAGAACCCGTAACAACATTAGAATGATGGCCTCTCCGAAGCCATCATGCAGGTTCAGCAGCAAATGAAGGAAAAACATGAAAAAACTATGGCAACACATGCAACAAACTAACCGAAAACAAACTACCCTTGAGCCAAACGAGGATGATCAAGGCAACCGCAAGAAAGTAAAACTTACCGTTAGCCCAGAAACACTGCCTCTGCCTCCTGACACAATGGACGATTATGAATAAGCCAAATAAGCCAAACAGTAACAACCTAACAATCTGGCAGTGGAACTGCCGCATGTATAACAGAAAAGCGGCCGCCGGCGCTTCACACCAATACATACGACACGTAGATGACCGCCAGACGTAATAGCCATACAAGAAACTGGATCTACACCATCACAACCAGGCTGTAGCACGCACACAACAGCATCCCCAAATAGAAGAATAGCCACGCTTGCCGCAAGATACCTTACAGTCGCAAGATAACATACAATAGATGGCAGTAATATTGATCACATCCTTATAGAGATCCTGCCCACCAAAAGGGGTCTTATATAGTCCTCCTTATATATAGTCCTCCAAGCCACAAGAAAGAGGACTTCGATTACCTATTCGCTACAACCCTGAAACAGGTCAAGAGAAACGGAGCGTCATCCTGGGAGATTTTAATGCGCCACACTCGGCCTGGAGATACGCAAAGCAACCGCAAAAGGAAGTAAGCTATGGAACTCATCCATCAACAAGGCCTGACCCTTTACACGGATCCTAACTACCCAACAAGAATTGGTAACAGCATAACACGAGACACCTGTCCTGACCTGACGATGACGAAAAACCTTTCAAGAGCCAGAATGGCACAACTCTGAAGAGACACTTGGGAGCGACCACAGTATTCTAGTCACACAGTCCCTCTCACGTGCAAGAACCATCCCGTAAAGAAAACACGCCTCGTCAACTGGGATGCATTTCGAAAGCAGAGAGAAAACAACTCCCCCTTCAGAGAATACCAACATAGAAGAGTGGGTTCGTATCTGCACGAAGACGCATCCAGCCAATCCAAGGAGCTGACTTTATTGGAAGAAAAACCAGCCTTTGACCCTCATTTACTTCACCTCTGTCAAGCCCGAAGAAGTATGCTCAGGAGATGGCGCCGACAGAAACTGAATAGGAGACTCAAAATTCGAATAGCAAAAATTACGCAATAAGCCGCCAAGTACGCAGCGGAACTTATGCGGCAAAACTGGAACGAACTCTGCAACAAACTCCAAGGCACGTTAGGTGGTGCAAAAACGTGGGCGCTATTGTGAAATTTCCTGGACCCTACAAAAAGCCGATCAGCTACGCAAAACACCATCAAGAAAATCATGCACCAACACCCAGGAACCAACCAAGACATCCTTGATGCTCTACGGGACAAATATATAGGGCAACAGCAACTGTCGGACAAGCCAGTGGACAAATACAGAGGCGACCCCAACGAAGGCCTGGACAGACAAATCACCGTCCTGAAGTCAAGCAGGCGGTTCAGGCCCTCACCAATAACACCCCACCGGGAGCAGATAAAGTCACGAACCGCATACTCCGAAACTAGACGATACCTCCATACAGGCCCTTACAACTTAGGCAGCGTCTGGAACCCAGCGCGGGCAGGAGATTGAGCCCCCTCGCAACGGCTCCTGCCCCGCGTGACGTCATAAATACGTCATAGTGACGTCATATTAACAGCAATTGTTATTATATTGTGCAGTAGAATACAAAAAGCACATTTTTTACATTTATAAAAAAAATGGAAAGCCACTCATTTGCTAAAAGTTTTATAAAAGAATTTTAAATGCGGAGCATTTCTTAGGCTCGCCTGATCCTGCGTCGTTGATGGCGGCGCCGTCCACCGCTCACTGCGCATGCGCAACTCTCCTCCTTACACCCACAGCTCCGCGATACTACACTATAAAAAAAGGAATAGTTAGCGATGTCTGGTTTCGATCCCACGACTCTCTGGCCGCAACGGGAGGTACGCGGTGTTCTTCCCACTACGCAACAAATCCGGGACAGGAGCGAGTGCTACGAACGCGCCTTATGTCCTTGACTCATTCAAACTACGTCAACAAGCTACTGATACAACGAAGGCACGCGAAGCTGAACGTCAACGGAAACGACGAACTGAAAACTTTAGAGAGGGATGCTGAATTTCCCGTGGGAAAGCTGTGGCGGGAAGCGCCACGCGCCTTGCAGCTCAGCCAGCCCCGTCCGCAGCGCCTCTGATGCTGATTGTGGCAGGATGCCCCTCGGGATTGGCCAACCAAAGAATCCATCACAAGATAGGTTCGCGTTCAACCACCGTCGTCATCTTCCCGTAGGGGAACCACCGAAAAAGAAGAAGAATGAGAAGACAAAGCTACGAAGAGGAGGGCGTGTACATTGCTCTCAGCCGCTGCACCAATGTCAACAACCTTTACCTCACCAAAGCTGACGGAGACTACCGATTCTACCACAGAGACAACATCGACAAGAACATGATGGACGAGTTTCGGCGCCTCGAGAACCACCGCCTACTCACAGTAACACAACAGCACTTGCGTGCCTTTGCCACCGGTGTGGACCCGGACGCGGAATTCCCTCTGGCGCTAGTACAAACCAGATCACTCAACATAATGGCAACACAATGGAACCACACGGAACCGCCATGATGCTTCGCATCCTCATCAGGGTTCCCCACGGGAAGATGGTGTAATTTTTTTTGTTCGTTCTTGCGGAAGCCGCTGGTGCTGCCACTGCTGGCAGTATGGCGTATCCGAAAGCCCTGAATTTCTTGGGTCGACAACGTAGATGAAGCAGAGTTGATAGAGTTGAAGCACTATCAGAAGTGCGAGACGAGAATGTTGCCGTATGCGGGGACCAAGCCAGCCTTTCCACACGGTAGCGAAATCCGCTCTCGAGTAATGCTAACCTGCGACCGCCTTTAGACGACATCGCGCAGCCAGTGGCCCCGTTCGAACAACCCACGCCCCACGCAAGAAAAGACACCGTCCGAGCGTGATTATGTGAGCCTGCTGCGGCATGTCCGCGCGGCGGCATCTGCTATCAACAGTTTGCACCACGGCAAGTTCAGAATGCTTAAATCGCGGTGTGTTTTCAAAATGACAGCAGCGCGGAACGTACAGTGCTCAGGACGTAGGCTAGACGCGGCCACTGATATTTGACTGGTCGCACGTGCGCATTACAAGTGCAAACCACGGATAGCTAGAAAAGGTAATCATTGGTGTCCCCACAGATGTAGCGCGTACAACCCAGCACAGTAGTTTCCCCTTTAAGGAGATTAGCAAAGAAGACCCGAAAATCGGCAGTTTGTCGCGTTTTTTGTATATATTTTCGAGTGGACTGAATTGTGGCTTAGAATTGTTTACCCGAAATACGTTTTGTGCGCGGAAAAGTCTGGTGAGCATGCGCTTCTTGCATCATAAATGCTTGGTATTCAGCGCTTGAAAAGATTTTTCAGAAGAAATTATTGCAGCTGTAGTGGTGAGCCATTTCACTACAGTAAAATGTGGCAGAAATACATCTGCGATACAAAGGATGTGAAAGAGTGAGAAACACTGGCAGTCTCGTATCCCTTGGCCCAGATTGTGGCTGGGTAGTTTCCGTCATGCATTCAGCTCCTCACATTGGCACACACATGATGCTACGACAAATTAGGACCTGGGTCCTCCAAAAGGTACACTAGCTAGGCGCTTCATGCCATAGCTGCTGCATTGGCATAAGCTTCACGTCTCTCTGTATATCCGGCGGTATATGCTATGTTGGCCAGATTTTACCGAGTCCCCTCATGCAAAGGGACTCAATTCAAGGACACCCAGCCGACAGGGTCAGAGAAGAGCTGTACAGACGGTAACAGGAAGGGTATACACTTGGCCGACCATCGTGGTCTAATACACATATATGCACTCCCGCATATTAAAAACCCATTGGTTCCACGCAGGCTCAATAGTCAACGTCAGAGAGAATCTTAAGTTGTGCCTGTAATGTGAAAGTCTCAGCGCATTGTTGTGTCGATGGGTATAAGCAGCGAGCACACTGCAAATGTAATTCATAGGAAAAGGTCAAGGCTGTAATGGTGCTAGTTTAACCAAAAGGAAATGGTGAAAGACATCCCAATTTCATAACTGCATTGATGTAATATAGGCACGAGTGACGTTATATGGACGTGCACTGTAAATGCAGTTATCTGTGTGTTTTACTGTACGTTAGCACTCAAGGATACGATCAAACGGAATGGAGGCCCCCTGCAATTGCCCCAGTTAAGCTTTTTTTTTGCGGTGGGTTAGGTCGGTGGCTGTCAATTGCACAAACAAGATCCTGTGATGTCTAGAAAGTGTGTAGGAACTTCCACTGCTGTATACATTTTCTGTACTACCTTATTTGTTTGAAGTTTACAATAAAATTGATGTCATTTGTTTTTGTGGCCAAAGAAGTCTCTTTGATAAACAAACTTGTATTTTTCGTCGTAGCCTCTGTAAAAGCCTGCCTACTGTGCCCCTAAACAGTGGTAGCTAAACAAATGCCCACTTTCCAGCCAGCTTGAGGGGCTTTGTAACGATTTAATAGGTTTTTCTCATGTCCAACATAAATTCCAAGGAATCCACGGTGGTTACACTTTACTTGGCAGTGATGCTACGTTCTTCAAACAATGCCTGACCAGACAATTCGTCGAACTTGACACTCCAGGGCAGTGCAAGTCTCAAAAGAAGTTGACAGCAGGACTGGACACTACACACCAACAGGCTTCATAGGTGGAAACCAGAAGCCCACCCACACAATGCCATGCAATAAGCCAATGCAGTGAGTCTGTAGTATTAGGAGCGTAGGTTTTCATTGATTTTTATGCGAGGCATTCAACGTGTGGATTGACTAGTGAGGCCTAGCTGGCCAGTTTGGGCACAAAATACTCACTTTTGTGATTTCAGACAGCTCTCGAAGGCCTATCTAGATGTCTTTGTTTTTTTCGCAAAAAAAAAGCTTACAGTTGGGGATCTTGAAAACATTGTTTAGCCTCTCCAGCAATTGTGCGAGCCTGAGGTAACCCTGCCTATAGGTGGTCCTCATATTTGCTAGCTCCCTCAGCAAGCACATGAATGCAGTGACTGAGAAAGATGGTGGCCAAAGGGAGAAGAGAGGGTGGTTCCTGAACAAACAGCCCTTGATCATCAAAACAGCAGAAAAGAGCGCTGACGACTCAGAGTCCTCGGCTGGGGTGTCAAAATACCTTCTGGCCTACGTGTACAGTGCATTCACAAACTTTTCTCTAAAAAAATCTTGCAATTACTCACACTCTCTCCATGGAAGGGGTTGTTTCTGGCAAGGTGGTTGAGTTGAAATTTGTGATTAGTAACAACCTCAACTCGCCATTCGTCCCTTTCATTTAGCATGCTTCCGAGCTTCACTTTAAAAAACCCTGCATTTTTCTAATTTACGTATAAATGGATTGATTACGCAATATTCTCTTATTTACCTCTGTTCAAATAAAACTGTGTTATACCTTAAACGCTGCTGTGTCCATGCAGGCGTAACATTCTTCAATGGTGTTAGGTGGGGTACATTAAGCTCAGTATTAATAAACTTGAAACCAGGGTAAGTGAATATAAATTTTTGTAAGCATTCTAAACTGTCTACCAATACTTTGGGGGTAACTCAACTACTATCACCCTTTTTCCCATGCCTTTATTATTGTTTATGCTCTACAAACACATTCCCAGCTGTAACATGCCTGCTGAATTTAGAGCCCAAATCATTCTTTTGCTATTTCACACGATTGCAGCTGTATGAAACATTGCTTTTGCTTAGTTTTAGCCAGTGATTTCCAACAGGCCACTTAACTACTGCAAAACCATAGTAAACATTAATTGCTATTTATAACCAACAGTATTCTTACATCTTACATAAAACATTTTGTGTGTAACCTCACTTGACG
Organism: Haemaphysalis longicornis; assembly: GCA_013339765.2. Taxonomy (NCBI): domain Eukaryota; kingdom Metazoa; phylum Arthropoda; class Arachnida; order Ixodida; family Ixodidae; genus Haemaphysalis; species Haemaphysalis longicornis. The sequence continues at coordinate 117,838,361 of CM023456.1, read as the reverse complement.
TTTTTGTTACCCAGCCAGCCTGGTTCATTTATCTGGGTGTGAATGACATCTGCACAACAAATGCCTACTGCAATACATTCACATGCCGTCTTACAGCTAATCAGCAGTGACAGAAAGCCCACAGTTTGGCTTTCCAGCGGAGCTTTGGTGTCAACAAAAAAGGAATCTTTTTTGGCTTCTCTGCAGAGCTTTGCACTCAGGCAGAAAGATCACTTGGAGGTTTGGCTTTCCTGCAGGACTGTAATGTAGTGCTAGAAGGCATCACTTGCTTATTTGGCATTTTTTCTGTATATTGTGCCAGAAACCTTGGTGTTTTGTTTGGAAAAGGAACTTCATACCACATTACTGTGCCGAGAAAAGTAGAGCTACTCACTGACTTTTTTCACAGCCACGTAAGTTTGGTATAATCACTTGTCATTGAACAAACACCATGTTTGCTTTCTGTCTGAAGGTGTGATGGTGGGAGAGTTGGTTTATATTTTAGGGGAAAATACAGCGACAATAACAGTACTGAAGTACAAGGAAAGGTGCTGTGATTAACAGGGTCCATGTGTTCACACTTTTTTGTCCAGGTTCTTCTTCCCGTGTTGTTTCATAAAGACTTGCTACAGTGCCTGATCAAGCCTGTTTTTGTGTAACATAAATGTCAACAGTGAAGCTCTAATCAATGCTCAACATGCTGCCCATTAACACCAAAGCAGAAGTACGTTCATTGGAGTTCATTTTATTGTTGAAGCCTTCCACGATACATACACTTTCAGCTGTACTGCAATATTTACAAACACCAACAAAGACATTCACGTCCACATAGGTGTCCTTGGCTCCAGTTCCTGCACAAGGTATTAAGTACTCTCGGGAGAGGGCAATGTCAAGCTGTACAAGAACCATTCCCTCGTAGATGTGCTTCATAAACTGTTTTTAGGTTGTTAGGTTAAAAAATAGTTCAGTGCCCCCCCCCCCCATTTTTGTTTTCGAGCTAATGACCACCGCCCGTGAATGTGCATTCTCGTCTTGCATCGTTGCAAACAAAATATGGGACACTGCATATTCACTTAAGCAATTAGCCGAAACAGTTTTTTACACAGCACAGAGTTAAAAAGCAATAGAACATGAAATATCTCCTTGCAATTAGAAACTTTTTACTGTTCCCCCCCCCCCTCCCCCACGCACAGAGCAGACAATTACGAGCTGTGAACACAAAAATTAACGTTAGTTGAATTCCACAGGGTGCTCCAGATGGGTACATTGATGTCCACAGTCAATCAGAATAGTGAATCCACTGTAAGCCTTCGAGAGAAGCTCTCATCATTACTGGCCATCCAACTGAGTGGGCATGAAAGTATTGTGGTTGGTTATGTTGACTTCCAAGCCAAACACAAGAGTAAACAAAAAACTAGCGTACCAAAATACATAATCAGAACAGATGCAGGATGAAGTTTTGTTGACTAACCGGGTTGAAGAAGGCAGAAAGGGTAGTGGGGCTAAAAGGTTAGGGAAATAAAATCCATGCGGTAATTGTGAATGAAGTTATGAGACGCTTCCAGAACGATCAGCTGGTGAGGAGGGGGAGGCTATCCTAACTATCCCTTGCAACCTCTTTACTACAATTGAGCAGATAACAAGCTTTCATTAAACTTGCTAGCTGGCAGTTCCACGTACCCTATGTAGAAAATTCCAAGGTAGACAAAAGCGTTGCTTTCTTCTGTGCTGCCTACAGATTGCTTAGAATTCGCAGCTCATTGAGGTCTTGCCTATCATGAAAGCACAATAGTATTATTCGAAGCAACAAATTCGAAAAACATAGATGAACAACAAGTGTCACTTGTTTACCTTGAGCACACCAAACTTGAAAGCACTATTTACACAAGTGTCAAGCTTGGCACAAACGGCGATCTTATCGGCTTGACTTCTCCCGAACTTGCACATTTGGAGCTTGAGCCTCCTTGCACAGGAAGCCAGCCAGTGAGCGGCTGGTTTCACCCTTTACCTATGCTGCCCATGGACGGGCGGCTGCTGGGCTCTCCCATTCACCAGGCCACCCACGAAAGTGGAGCTGCGCTCCCTGCATGCAGCGTGCACGGATCGTTTCGCGGTGGTAGTAACGTTCTTGCAGTGCCCCGCGAGAAAAATTGCAGAACAGGCTACATGCGAGGACGGATTGCGTTCGACGATGCCCTGCGCTACCTGACGATACTTGATTCGTGACACTGACGCCGCTGACACTGCGTCGCTCGCGTTATCACGTCATCAAAGTCAGCTACCTCGTTAGCCACGACAAAGCGCTGGAAAACTGATCCGCACGTACGTTTCACGCCAGAATCAAAATACAAGGCTTGGAATGCAAGTAGCGATCGGAACAAGTAGACAACGAATGCAGGAGCATAAAGCCGATGGCACGCGAACTGCAAGACAATATGAAGCTAGCAACATATTTAACGGCAACAAAAGGAGCACGGAAAAAAGCGGGGCGAAGCAGCTTGCCAAAGATAGGATGCGTTAGGCTTACCAAGACTAGCAGCAGCAAGTTCACGAAAAATACTCAATAAATAATGCAAACAATCCTCCCAACAAGAAAAAAGCGCCGCGAGGCAGCCGCTGTGCAAGGCGATAAGGACGTAACGTTGCGCAGGCTTGCGGTTGGAACCAAGGCCGGAATCCCACATGGCGCACACATGCACACGCCGTCAAACAAACGTCCTCGATTGTGCAAAAAAAAATATTAGAGACGTCACAGGAAGTCACGTGACTAGTTTTAGTTTGACGTCACTTCTGCGGGGCAGGAGCCACCGCGAGGGGGCTAGATCTCGTACCCCGCGCGGGGCACGAGACTTACCCATAATATATATGCTAAGGCTGAATTTACTTGAGTAAAATGCGGTATACAATTTTTGTTGTCGTACATGTACGTCCTCGCGTGATTCCTTTGCACGCTTTTTTTGTTATTCCGAATACCAGACAAACCAGTGGCAGACACTTCAATCAAAATCAGCGTGTACTGGGCAGCCCTCGGCCGGTGTTTGAAGCGAATACAATAACGGGCTGCCACAATTTTCTTATTTAGTGGCTATAAGTGCACTCGCTTCGGTAACAAATTTCTTTGCTTGAGATGGCCCTCATTGCCCTCTTTAGAAGAAATTGGCCATGGTGCTGACTGTCGCGACAGCCTGGCTTGACCAGTGGCTCAGCCGATGCTCGCGATCAGACGTCCGCATGTCTGGAGACTGTGCCTGTCACCAATCTCGCTTACTAGCGGCGTCCCGCTACAGGTGCGGCTTCCTGGAACACGGCCGGACTCAGAAACTATCTTCTTAAACGGGAAGGGAGCGTTAAGTCTGGCCGTGCCTGGAAATAGTTGCGGTGACTGAGAAAACTTATGAGGGGAAGGGAGGGGGCAGAGAACTCACTTCGCACGCACCGTAAAGTGCTTGCTTCTTTCTGAGGCATGCCTCTACGTATTCTGTAAATCATGGATGGAGCCGCATGTTTCCCACGTGGCTTCTTTTTTCCCCTGTGTTTGCACGTAGCACATTCATTGGTTATTTAGTGACAAGGCAGATAGTTGAAATAACGATGTTTTGATAAACCAAAATGTCGAAAACAGAAAAAATGAAACATTACAAAAATCGAATAACTGAAGAGAGAGAGAGAGAAGTAATAAATAACAATATTCGTCTTCAACGTATAAAAAACGCGAAGACCAAAATAAAAAATGCGGAGAAAAACGGCGGAAATACGAATAAAAAAATTCCCCAAACGGACCAAATGCCCTGCACTAGCACAAAATTGCATGGTTGGCAGAAATACCGCGTTTAATCGATATCATAGCGTAAATTGAGATAACCGGTTTAAAGGAATCTGAAAAACAAAGAAAACAAAAAAATGAAGAACTACAGAAATTATAAACTGCACTCCAGCAAGATACAACAAATTTGAACAGAAAACCAACGTGGAGTTTTATAGAATCATTTTGCCCGAAGAGGTGCCTGGGACCATTTGTTCCGGGACCATAAGTTCCAGGACCATTTGTTCCTACTTTCGAGTTGGGACCATTTGTTCCGGGACCATAAGTTCCGGGACCATAAGTTCCGGGGCCATTTGTTCCGGGACCATTTGTTCCTACACCCCGCCCTAAACATCCCTTATTGCCACTAACACCGAAAATGTCCTTACCTTGCGTCTTTCTACTACCTTTGAAGAAATCAGAAAGGCCCCTCTCCTAGCATAAAGAGAGCGCTTGGGAAAAAAAACAAAATTCGTACGGGCCATCCTATATACTACAGGCACACCTCCGGAAAAAAAATTACAAAACCTCACTCCCTACCGAAAAACACAGATCGAAACCTAGATAACTACATACAACAAGCCAGGTTCAAGTTCTTTCTGAGGGAAGCACCAAACGATCAAAACGCAGTGCACGCCGACGCATGGATCATCGAAAGTGCGCAGGAAACAATTTCCCAGTGGACTACCATGTCAATCGTTGTGACCCCATGGACCTCATACACACTGGAACGGCAGAAACGGGAATTGGAGCCTTCCGCTTGGCACTCCGCCTAGTGGCACTATTTAAAAAAGAAGCTTAATCATTACGCACCCTTAAAAAGCCATGAGACTTGGCTGGAGGCAGAATACATAAAAGGTTGAGAAAGGTTTCGCCACCCTCAATCATTAAAGTTCACATCACATTTACACCCGGAAACGAGGGTCTTCAAGGATGCGTTTATGTCTTCTATTGTGTTGGTCAGGATGATTTCTTTTTTCCTTATCGCATCCCAGTTCTTAAGTTTCGCTTCTCCTAATTTTCTTCCGTAGACAAGCCATGAACTTTGGTCTCGATGATCATGTGATCACTTCCTAAGCTTTTCTCCTGATTTCTCCAATTAACGGTGGAAATGTTTGATGTTAAATTGAGACGCGGACAGGTATAGCTATCGTCGGGCTAGTGCAGACCCGAGACCTCTACAACGAAATTTTACAAAGCATGAAAAAAATTGAAATTTCCTATCAAGCTACGGCGGTAGACAGTCACTTGCTGCACACCTACATGGGAAGCCCGGCTCAGCCTAATGCGGAGATGGAAGAAGCAGAGACCCAACAGAAAGCTCCGACTACGAATTTCCAAACTCAACACAGAAGCGGCCCAGTATGCGCCACAGTTTTGCCGCCAAATTTGCATTATATTTGTGGGCACCCTAAACGGAAGACTCAGCACTTCGAAGTCATCAGGACTATTATTAGATATATCATACACCCCACCAAGCAAGCAAGGGGGAAACTAGCAAGACAATGCAGACTATAATACACCAATACCAGTGCTCTGGAGAGGACGTCACGTGTACCCTCAGGAACAGGTATTTCCCGGACACCCCCAAGGAAGCTTTACCGACATACAGTGGACCACCGGATGCCACCATAGATCAGCCAATAATACCGGTTGAGGTGCTGGCGGCCCTGGCCAAGATATGACGGAACACGTTTCCTGGAATGGACAAATAACTAACAAAGCCCTGCAAACCTCGACGACGCTTCCAGCGTGGCTCCTGGTCGCTACATGAGCGATTGCTGGATGACCAGCATTCCTCCGACTGCATGGAAGGAGGCAGAAGGCGAGATTCCTACCCAAACCGGGTAAGACGCCACACGTCAACAAGCTCAGCCTGATATCTCCAACCTCCTGCATCAGGAAGGCCATGGAACACGTTGTTCTATACAGGTTGCAAAGGCACTTAGAAGCTACAGAACAAATGCCCCACCATGTTCGGATTTCGACCGTACCTATCGACGCAAGACATCCTACTTCAACTCAAAACAGACATCTTCGAAGCAGCCATTGGGACAACGCTGCAGGCCATCCTCACATTAGACCTCAAGGGGGCCTTCGACAACGTGGTTCACAGCGCCATTCTGAAGAACCTCAATGACCAGGCTGCAGTGAATGGATGTGCGGATACGTCTACTGCCTACCATCTTCCTTCAAGTTGTGGAGGGCGCGTCTCGGTTCTGCAGTCAACATCTTTAGCCCTACTGCTGTAGCTCCACTCAAGTCACCGCCTAATTAAGGAGATCACGGCCATGATGCTCGAACTCACAAGCGCCACGGCTACGCCTAGCCCACAGTGCTTCGTCACCAGCCACCAGCGCGATTCTCCAATCTTTGCTTGCCTTCGCGGGCGTGATGTCGACGACTGTATGAATGATGACGACTGGCTGGAAATGCACTCACTCGAGAGGCAGCGCGTTTAGCAGGTGGAGCGACAGCCTGAAGCTCCTGAATGTCGCCTTTTCCCTCTTTGACGCCGCAGACACATGGTACTTAAATCACGAGGAAGCCACCAGTGACTGGACCACCTTCATGAGTCAGCGCCGCCATTTTCGTGATATCCGCAGCTCACCCCGAAGGGGCGAAAAGAACCTAGAATGACGCGCCCAACAAACCTGTCAAACCTGCACGTCTTATATTAAGATATTCTAGCACTTTGTCTTAGTGCAAACAAGGATATATCAGAGTCTGAGCGCGTACGCTACATATTAAAAGGAAGGGATCGGCCAGTTCGCCTTCACGGCGCTCCCGCTTCCAACCCCGATAACCATCTTGAATGTGACGGCGACGTGCCAGCGCCAAGACAATCTTCAGTTCATCCGTATTCAGCAGGATACGTTCACCCGGCATTTAGGCGATGAAGACCTTCGCGTGCTGATGAGGGAGCTGATTCGAGAAGAGCTGGACAGCTGCGCCTCCGCGTGTGCTGCTGCTACTACTCACCACTCGTGCGCACCGACTTTCAAGAGATGATTAAAGAGGAGCTAGCATGTGTGACGTTCGGAAATTGCCACCGGTGCTACCATCCGAACCACTCTGCGTGCGTACAATGCCGTCCTTCACAGGGACGAGACCAACGCCACGTTGAAGTGCCCGCAACGCTAGTGGAGGCGTTACGTACGCGCACGGAGGGAACAATAGAGAGTTATAGCAGATCGGAAAAACGGTTCCGGTACGGTACGCGGTACCGTTACCGGACCGTACCGGGAAGGCTCGTTTTAAGGGTTATAGCAGACCGTAACTACCGGACATGCTACCGTGACTGCGAGCGACTTTGCTTGTACGTCGTTTGGCAATTATTTGTGAGTCATGTGGCGTTTTCTGTGCTGAAATATTAGTTTTCAGGTCTCAAAAGCGCTAAACGAAGTTAAAAAAAACGCCCAACACCCCTCCCCACGGAGATTCGAACTAGCGACTGCGTGCACGGCCTCCGCGATCGGCTGCCGGCGGCGCGCCGTTGCTCGGCGCGCCGCCGGCAGCCGATCGCGGAGGCCGTGCTGCGTGCATTTTACCTCCACTCCATCTCACAGGTGGCGCCAGCAGGTCAAGCTGGGCTGTCAGTACATACGGCGGCTGCTTCTAGTTTTTCGTTGTAATTTGCGCGCACTGATACCGCCTGTTCCTCCCTCGCCGATTTGTAGACGGGCGCCATGTTGCTGTTAATACTAGTTATGTAGCCGGATTGCCTTTATTTAACCTAATAGAAGCTATCGTACATTCGTCGCTCGACGACACAAGCCACACAGTTGGGTCGGGGCCGTGTTTCGCTTGCTGCTTGAGCTGTCAGAATCGCGCGGATTTCACTTGTTGCAACCTCATTTTTCTTAAACGATCTCATATTTACAATTCGTTCGACTAAGCGTGAGCTAAGCGTACGTCTACCAAACTCTTCCAAAGCGGCCGTCCGCTTTCGGAAGACGGACACGGTACGTCTCGGTACCGTCCGGCCAAGTCGCTCCGGTTTACGGTAGGGTTCTGCGCATGCGCGGTGGCGTACAGACGGTAGACGTTACCGCACCGGAACCGTTTTTCCGATCTCTATAACTTTCTATTGACCCGCCGATGCCTCCTTTGTTCCCCAACGCGCCATCGCTTCTTTCCACGCAACTCGCGTGGAAGGTATATGAAGGCACTGAAAGAAGCCCCTGGGGTCACCTTCTCCACCCCGGCGGCAAGCAATTCCGCGGGAGGAAGCCGCCGTAGGAGGTAGCCGATAGCGTGCTCCTGCATTCCGGTCGGAGAACGAGACCGACAGAAACGCCGCTCCCTGCATCTTTCACTAACCCGTACTGGTGGGCCCGATGCTGCACTCCGGGATCACCTCCAAAGCCCAACGGAGTACGCGTTGCCCGGCCCGAGAGCTCACCCCGGCCCAGCGGCAATCGCGCGCCTCCCGTGCACACCGGCGTGAGAGCGAAGGAACTCGCCTCCACGACCCGGCACCAGCCACCCACCTGACACGCTTCTACCTGATCAAGGAGCCGGGCGAGTGCCGATGCTACCCCGTTCTCGTGACCGCTGAGGGTACCAGGGCTGTTTATAGCCTTATTAATGATACTTAATTGTTATCTGTTATTAACCCTTTCATATCTCTTTTCTTCTCAACTCTGGGTAGAACCACCCAAACGGGAAACAGTAACCCAGCCCCTTCTGGGCTCGCCGCACATGTTCGCCGGGCCGGACTGTGCTTGATTATGCCGCTCCTTTTGCCGCGGCGTCCTATTCTGAAGTCGCTGGAATCGGTTCCTTTGCCCAAGGAACCGACTACCGTCTAGCCTCTTCGCGGATATGTGGCCACCGGGCCTAACCGACCAGGGTTTTTCTACTGCGAAATCCCCTACCACATTTCTCGGTTCTGTCGAAGGCGTGAACCGGATGCACGGTGCAGCAACTACACCTACGAATGCAACGTAACGATCCATCATTATGGCCGCCGACAGCGGGGATACCTGTCTTTGATCCGCCATGCGCCTCCTCCTGCCGATTTGCTTTAGTTACAGTGCAATTCCCGGGAAACACGACGTCGCTCACCATCGCCTTTCCGCCGAGTTGTATCACCGCTTCTCCTCGTCGTGCATGACAGTGTTCATGTATCAGAAAACTACGCCACGCAGTCTTTGGAGGGGAAACTGTAACCAGCGAAGACATCACTCCTCCAGAGCACCCATCGAACATGTTGGGTGTATTCGTTGAAGGCGTTCGCATCGAAGCATTGGTGGACACCGGTGCAAGCGTCTCAATTATTGATTGTTGGGTTTAACGCGCCGACGGTATACACAGGCGATGAGGCACGCCGTAGTGGAGGGCTTCGGATTAATTTTGACCACCTGAGGATCTTTAGCGTGTGCCGAAATTTCGGAGAGAGAGAGAGAAATAAACGTTTATTGTCTGAAAAAACTAGCTAGGGCTTGGTCCTTGCCGGTCCGAGGTGGTAGGTCTCCTCAGTCCAGGAAACCTCTGGCGGTGGCTGCCGTCTTCGCCCGGTTCACCAGATTCTTCTGGTTCTCCGGATCCTCGTAGACGAGCAGTGCCTCCCACTTTTCAGCAATGTCGGGTTGACCGGTTGTATGCGTGCTTGGAATATCTTGTGGTGCGGCAGTAAGGGTTGTTGATGATGCTTGGCTACCCACAGGTGGGTCTGGGCGGTGGTCTTCGCAAGGGCACTCCAGGATCATGTGCGGAAAAGTGTCGGGTACGTCGGAATAAGGGCAGAGATACGGAAATTGCGTGGGGTAAATGCGGTGCATGATTACTCCGTGTGCGTATGTGTTTGTTTGGAGGCGACGAAAGATTACGCTTTCTTCCTTGGTGAGATCGAGGTGTGGTGGGGGATATCTCCTCCGCTCAAGTCGGTAGTGCTCCAATATTGCCCTATAGGTAATGGGTACGTCTTCTGCACCCGTAGAAGCACGGGGATTGGGCGGCAGGAAGGCCCGGCTGGTATGTTCTCGGGCTGCAGCGTGCGCTGCTTCGTTTCCAGCCATCCCTTCATGTCCAGGGATCCAGCTGGTGACGTAGGTGTCAAGAAGTTGGGGGCTCGTCTTTCACACAGGTGTTTGCGGTTTTCACCTCCATCAGAAAAGCGGCCGCCGCGTCCGGGAATGGGACCCGCATCGTTGTAACATCCAAATTATTCATGATAATAGGTGTAAAAGATTACGAAAGTTGAGAACACCGTATTGAGGCCCCTCATTACGTTCTTGAAATGAAACACAATTCGAAACTGCTACCTATTGTACACTGCGCGTCGTCATTGAATGTTTTGCCATTATATCCAGTGCCTAGTACTACTTATGCTCGGCTGGGACTTTCTCTCGTAGACATCCGGTGTGATTTGTAGCCGCTTTTGAAAAATACTTTTACCACCACAGATACGTATTACTCAACTGTTCCACAAACAGGGCCGATTTTTTAGTGCTGACGACCGACCCTAGGCAGCTTAGGCAGGCACCAGAAGTTAATAAAGTGCTTAAAGACGATGACAGCTTGAAAAAATGAAGGAAGCTCACACTAACTCTCAAGACTTGAAGGTAGCGAAGCTGTACACACCTTTCACATCCATCATAACGGCGCAAGTCCTTGATTTCAGCCTATTTGCTCCTTCTTCGCGGCCGCAATGACCATTACTCCATCATTGTTGCTATAAGTGTGAGCTTCCTTCATTTTTTGGAAGTGCTAATCATTGGACATCACCTTGGAGGGGCGTACACTATGTCATTCTCGTTCCGAGCAAGTGTTGCAACGATTACGGTGAACGCTAGAGTTTTTGTTTCTTGGTCCGTATGCTTGGCTTGACATACGTGCGCCCGGGACGCTGGGGAGCCTTCGCAATGCAGGCACACACGAGTGCTCGGCATTTGCTTTGTTTTTTAACTGCCGGGGGATGGGTTCGAGGCAACGCGCTCATGTGCGGGAGCTCACGTGTGCTCGGCATTTTGTTGGTATTCTTAACTGCGGACGCAAAAGCCCAACAATTTGCTAAGCAGGTTTGCTTTTGATCCGCCAATAATAACGGCTGAGGTGCGGAACACCTCCGGCGGAACACCTCACCGGGTAGGGACAAAATAACCAACAAGGCCCTGGCAAACCTAGACGGCGCTTCCATCGGTGCTCTGACCTCCTACATGAATGGAAGGAGGCAGAGGTGAGATTTCTACCAAAACCGGGCAAGAAGCCATGCCTCGGCAACCTCCGCCCGATCACCTTCACCTCCTGCGTCAGGAAGGTTATGGAGCACGTTGTTCTACCCAGGCTGCAAAGATATTTAGAAAGAACTGAACCAATTCCACATACGATGTTCGGGTTAAGTCCGCACCTTTCAACACAAGACATCCTACTGCAACTGAAAACCGACATCTTCGAATCAGCCAGTAAGACCACGCCTGTTGTATATTTATGAAGAAGAGGATGATTCACAGGGAAAGCTATGAGCCGACAGAACGAGAAGGAAGAAGAGGATGATCGGAAACGGGGTACATTCATAGCTGTCTCATGTAAATAGAGTTATTGTTTCTTTTACGGTCGGCTTCGGGCTCCTTTCTTCATCATCTTATGATGAAGAAGAAAGGAGTCACGATGATGAAAGAAGGGGTCCAAAGCCGCCGTAAAATAAACAATAACTCTATTTACATTACATCTCTATGAATGCCCATCGTGTCCGATCATACTCGTCTTCTTTCTCTTTTCACCGAACGCTGCACGATCAGACGTCCTCTTCTTCATTAGGGTAATTGCCCTACGTCCACCGCAAAAATATAACAACGCCCAAGGCCATCCTCACGTTAGACCTCAAGGGGGCCTTCGACAACGTGGCTCATGCCGCCATCCTAACGAACCTCAGCCACCACGGCTACGGCGAAAAAATGTACGGATACGTCCGCGACTTTCTTGCGGACCGGCAAGCTGTCTCCAAGGTGGGCGACCTGCGATCCGACCCCTTGACATGTGAAAGTAGGAGTACGCCTCAAGGCGCTGTCCTGTCTCCAGTACTTTTCGATATAACCCTGATAAACCTGCCAAAAAAGTTGAACAAGACCTCGGACATCACGCACGGCATTTACGCCGACAATATCACTATCTGGGTAAGCAAAGGGTCGGCAGGAACCATGCAGGAACACCTTCAACAGGCTGCAGACGTGGTGAAGGCCTACGCCAAAGGGTGTGGTTTCGCCTGCGCGCCTGAGAAATCGGAGCTTGTCATGGTGCAAAAACGCCGCCGAGATACAACCACGAACATCTATATCACTTCGGATGGGACCAAAACCTATCCTACTCTAAGCATCAAAGTACTTGGAATGATGAGGACTCCACCTCCTGAAGACGTCACACAAATTTACTACACAATAAAGATGTTTATCCTCCTCCTTGGCATGATATATCAGGTAGATAGCAAAAACACCCAACTAATAAAAAAACTGGACTCGTCCACCACCCAAATTGTCAGGATGCTTCGCCGCATCGCCAGCCAAGATCATGGCAAGAAGGAACAGGACGTGCTGCGTCTGGTCCAAGCCTTCATAATTTCGAGAATAACGTACGTCGCTCCCTACGCCACCCTCCTGGCAACAGAACGCCGGAAGATTGAAGCCATCATACAGAAGGCCTACAAACAAGCCCTCGCACTTCCGACCAGCACTTCTACCGCTCGCCTGATGGCTATGGGAGTACATAACACCCTAGACAAACTTACGGAGGCGCACCTGAATGCCCAGAAAGAGCGACTAAGTACTACGCCTACAGGACGCCAAGTACTCTCGAACGTGGGGTTCATGTCACCAACGGAAACAGATACTGCGGTAGACGTACTCTGGGGTATAACATCCAAGCTAAACGTTCCTCCACTACAAAGAAACATGAGCCTTCAGCACCACGAAGGCAGAAGAACGTCCAGGGCGCTGGCCCTCGAAAGACAATACGGCGACTCGAGTACAACAGTCTTCCCGGACGCGGCGGACTACGCGCGCGCAAACGCCAAAAAAGCGGTCGTCGCCACCCTCACTGCTCTCATTACAAGTGTCACCCTTCGCAAGTCCACCATCCTCGAAGCAGAAGAAGTGGCGCTCGCACTAGCCACAACGCAGACGCAAGCCACGACCATCATCACGGACTCACAAGCGGCGTGTCGAACGTACACGGCTGGAAGAATTTCTAATGTAGCCGCACGAATTAAAAACCGCAACCCCCCAAAAGAAAACAGTCAAGATTATCTGGACACCTGCTCACTCGGCTCTTCGCGGCAATCAATCGGCACACGCTTACGCCCGAGAACTTGCTTGCCATGCAACGCAAGAGGATGATGAGAGGACCCGTCACTCACTCATCACATGCAATGACATCACCCAACACTACATGCTCACACGACGCACCTTCCCGCCGCCGGCCGACCAGCTAACAAAAGAACAAGTAACCCTTCGATGGCTTCAAACTTACACATTTCCACACCCACGCGGCTACACACCATCCACCCCACGTTATACTACCCCCTATGCAAACACTGCGGCAGCCCAGCTATGCTCTACCGTATGGCTTGAACCTGCCAGTCAAACCCAGACCTTGATCCAATCCCTAATGCAACTCACGAGCAGTGGGAGAGTGAGCTTGCCAGCTCAGACCTGAGACAGCAGCTTTGGCTCGCTGAAAGGGCGAAGACGGCAGGCCGCACCAACGGAGTCCTGGACTGAGGACCCCGCCCACGATCCCGCTCGACTTCATTGTTAATAAAATTTGCTCCTCCTTGCTTTTAATAAGAGTGTTCGGCAACTCACACTGTATTGACACCGCAGTGATAGGATGCACCGATTTTAACCGGCAGCTCGTTCCGGCCCGTTCGTTCCCAAGTTAGTTGTAGTTCTCGAAGGCGTAATCCAAGCTATCATTTTACTGAATCATATAAAAAAAGTTTCGGGGATTTCAAAGCACTGTACGCATGGTTTCATTACGAGCTGACGTTTTCGACCTGGGTCATTCCAAGCTAAACATCCCAGGCGTAAAGTTGGCATGACGAATTTCTCTGGGGTAAAGCTTGCACTCACGCGCAAGGCTTCAATGGCGAAGCTATAGCTGTTACAGGTCTTCATTGACGGACACAAAGTTACGGTTTATTATCGATGTGGGGTCGTGGTTGACGTCGGCGGCATAGCATTTCAATTTCCTAATGTTCAGCAAGGCCAGAGTGAGCTCGTCGGTTTGATCGACGTTTTCGTACGCCGCTCTGCAAGCGCGCCTTATCGTCTCTGGCAGATGCTTTGCACGGCGAGCGTCTCGAAGCGCGGCATCTTCCTCGGCCGCGCGAACAATCCGTGGCCGGACCATGTGGAGTCAGTGATCACCTACAGCAGCTTCGACATTCAAGTCGTGGCGTTTCTAAGGTGCACAGCGCATGTGGACGACGACACAAGGACGAAAAATTAGCAGTGGCTTAGCTCGGCTATGCCAGGATATACGGAGCGTAAGTTAAGGTTCAGCAATACAGTCCAGTCCAGTCCAGTCCAGTGCAGTCCAGTCACTGCCCCTCGCGCATGCGCAGCACGGCTCTCCAGGAGCCACGCGAAACGGCTATCAAGCGGCTCCGACGGAGCGTGAGACTTGGCTACCGCGCAACGAAGGCGCACAGCTGGGCACGCGCCGGCGCCAGTGCGTCTGCCGCGGCTATGACGTCACTCCTCTGGAATGCGCAGATCGGCTAATGTGCCGACCCAATTCTCTGCACACCAGTACTGCAATTGGATTGGATTTTTCAATCCAATACAATGCAATGCAAGTCGAATCCAATCCAATTCAATCCAATGCTCCTTGCGCTTGCGCAGCACGGCCCTTCAGGGTCCACGCGAAGCTGCTCAACCTCGGCCAGTGTAGCTTACGCTACAATAAACAAGGGGCGTACTCTATTACGTGTCTCTCTCGGTCCGAGCAAGTGTTGCCACGATACGGCGAACGCTGGAGTTTTTAATGCGTAGCACTCTTATAAGAGTACCCCCACCACCAGGACCGTGTAACGCCCTGCATTTCCACAAAAATGCAGATGTCGCGGAAGCTCCACCGGTAATCGCTATATGGGGGAAGTGGAGATAACTGGTCACACAAAATTATGAAAAACTAGAAAATAAGAAAAATATAAAAAATACCGGAAATACCTTAACCTTTATTGCCCTGCATTTCCACAATAATGCAGATTTCGTGAAAGTTCCTACAGTAATCGTTCTAATAAAGTAAATTTAGGTAAGTGGTGGGACGAAATTTTGAAAAATTAGGCAATAAGAAAAATATTTAAAAAACGGCGGAAAATTGCAAGAGGCATGACGCCTGGCATTTCCCCAGCAACTCAGATTTCGCGAATGTTCCACCTGTAATTGTTATAATACCGTAAATGGTGATCATTGGTCCAACGAAATTTTGAAAAAAATATATTGTGAGGCACAGGCCAGGGGTCGTCGGGCACCGGTTTATTAAACTAATCCCGCAGAGAGCGACAGGCTAGCGAGCTCACGTCGAGCGCAGAGATTCCAGAACATCCCGATGATGATAGCGTGGACGACGATGTGCGCGGCGAGCGAGGCTGGTGGCACATAGCATCTGGCACATAGCCACTGAGGAGAATGTCCACATACGGCTGCTAATGTCTGCCTTAGTCATAGCTTACAACATTTCCCTCGGGGCTGAAGCGGCCGACTCGGGCGCTTAAGGCGGATTCCGGGAGTTGAAAGGCTTCATCCGGGAAACATGTACAACTTCAGTGCCGCGACAACGGCGGTCGGTGACAGTAGAGGTGGGCGTAACGCGGTAATTTACCGGTGAAGTCTGTTCCTGGATAGTGTAAGGGCCTACGAAGCGGAGAAGGAACTTCTCGCACTGTCCTGGGGTACGGAGCGGAGTGGAAAGTAAGACATGATCGCCGGCTCGGAACGAGACAACGCGGTGCGAAGCGTCGTAGTTTGACTTGCGGTCTTCCTGTGAGGCTGTCGTCCTGAGACGAGCGAGATGGCGGCTGTAAGACAGGCGAGAAATAAAGTCATCGATACTGTTCGATGCAGAGGCCACAGGCGCAGTCAAGAAAGAATTATCGAGAACAGTTGAAGGTGGGCGCCCATGAACAAGGAAAAATGGCGAAAATCCCGTGGTTCGTTGTACCGCTGTATTATAGGCGTAGGTGACGAAGGGGAGAATGACGTCCCAGTTTTTATGGTCGGGCTGAATGTAACAGGAAATCATATCCGAGAGCGTGCGATGAAAACGTTCGGTCAAACCATTAGTTTGAGGGTGGTAGCTGGACGTGGTTCTATGTACAGTTTTGGTGGCGCGAAGAACTTCTGCAAGCACGGCCGAAAGAAATACCCGGCCTCGGTCACTAAGAAGCACTCTGGGCGGAACACGTCGCAGAAATATCGTCTTCAAAAAGAATTCAGCCACCTCTAAAACGCAGCCCGTGCGAATAGGAGCTGTTTCCGCGTATCGTGTCAAGTGGTCCACTGCGGTAATGACCCACCGATGTCCAGCCGAAGTGACGGGAAGAGGACCGTAGAGATCGATGCCAACGACTTCGAAAGGAGAGGAGGGGCACGGCAGGGGTTGCAGTGTGCCTGCAGGTCCCGAAGTTGGACGTTTGCGGCGCTGACACAATACGCACGATGCAACGTGTTTGGCAACAGAGGTGGATAGGCCGGGCCAGAAGAAGCGGCTCTTGATACGGTCATACGTTTTGTGGAAGGCAAGGTGGCCCGCGGTAGCGTCGTCGTGAAATGTCTCTAAAATTTTGCGCTGGAGGGCACGGGGAATGACGGGCACCCATCTGTCGCCTGTTGGGTGGTAGTTGTACCGGTAAAGGGTTCCATTACTGAGTCGAAATTGGCGGAGCTGGCGGCGTGAACGACTATTGCGTGGTTGAGCGGAACCGTCTAACAGGTCAATGAGGTTGCGACAGTAAGTGTCGGACCTTTGCTGAGAGGCCAATTCAGAAAGTGGTTCCGTGCAAGTGTCCACAGCGGCGATCCGTAAGGCTGTCGTTGATTCAGAAAGCGCTTGAATGTCATCTTTAGCGGGGGATAGCGGGCAGCGTGACAGAGCGTCTGCATCCGCGTGCTTTTTGCCAGTCTTGTAGACGACGGTGAAGCTGTACTCTTGTAAGCGGAGTACCCAACGGCCTAGCCGCCCGGTCAAGTTCTTTAGGGAAGATATCCAACAAAGGGCGTGATGGTCCGTGACCACAGTGAAGTGACGCCCGTACAGATATGGACGAAACTTTTGAACTGCCCAAACTACAGCGAGGCACTCCTGCTCTGTTATTGTGTAATTTTTCTCAGCAGGTGTCAATGTCCGGCTGGCGTAGGCAATTACCTGCTCAACAGAAGATGTCCTGCGCTGTAACAGAACAGCCCCAGTGTCGAGTCCGCTGGCGTCGGTGTGCAGTATAGTGAGCGCTGTTTCATCAAAATGGCCGAGTACGGGATCAGAGGTTAGGGCACACTTCAGTTTCTGAAAGGCAGCTTCGCAGTCGTCGGACCATAGAAACGGTGTGTCAGAAGACAGCAGTTTATGTAGAGGGGAAGCGATTGAAGCGAAGTTTCGAATGAAGCGGCGGAAGTAGGAGGCCAATCCTAAGAAGCTGCGAAGGTTTTTTTTGACGGTTTGGGCGAGAAAAATTTAGTACGGCATTGATTTTGTCAGGATCGGGCCGGATTCCCTCTTTGCTCACCAGGTGACGTAATACCTTGATTGACTTGCTTGCAAAGTGGCATTTCTTTGTGTTAAGGGTCAGGCCGGCGTTTGAAAGGCAAGTTAACACTTCCTTAAAGGGGTCCTGAAATGCCTTCCGCCGATGCATGAATGTACATGTAACCAAATAAAGCAATGTATTAGCAATCTCCTCCTGCAAAGAATTTTGTTAAACGCGATGAGTATTAGCTGAGAAATCGTAAATCAAAAACCGCGAATTATCGTCGCGCCGTATTTCCTCCTCCTTTCACTGTTTCTTCGCTGTTGGGCCTCCCCTCCCATGATGCTTCCGCTCCTCAGCGGTGACGTACTTCCGCTATTGCGCTCCCACAGACTGCCGTCTGCTACGGGCCAGCTCTTTCGGCTTTTTCATCTCTGTAGACACCATGGGCACAGGCTGGAAAAAGCGAAACGAATGACCTGGCCGCATGTGTGCGGCCTGGAACTTGCCCTTTCGCGGTGTACGTAGCTGCAGTTGGTATCGGCGGCGAACTCGCAGCCGCGTGGGAGAATCGTGCGCTCGTTCCCTTTGGTGCACCGCGCACTGTTTATTCCGGAAAAGCCGCGGTCTCAGATGTGGCCCCGCTGGTGCCGGGGTGTTATCTTTGCGGTGGTTTGTAATTCCTACTACCGACCGCGGCATGTGGAAAAAAGGACATTTTTTCAACCGACACAGAACCCGTGCACAAAACGCGCCGGATCGGATCGCTTTATCAGCGGCGATGAACGTGAAGGCGAAGAGCAAACCAACGCTTGCACTCGATCAGGCGAGAACCCGTGTTCTGACAAGCTGCACCCATGTGTTGCATTCAACACTGACGGGAAAGCGTTTGTTTGCACTTGTTTGGATAGTCGTAAAATGTCCAAACACTCCGGCACTCCGCTAGCAGATCAGTCGGCGAGACATTTCGGAGAAACATTTAACAGATGGCGCCGTATGCATTAGTGTGTCGCTACGCAAAACTGATGAGACGCTCTACTAAAACTCCCATCGCGGTGTCACGTAGCGGGACGCAAAAATTTAGCGTTTAGCGTATGCAAAGGCCACAAAACGCTGTACTAAAACTATATTAGCAGCAAAATAGCGTGCGTATGTGAAACCGCTTGCGTTTACAAAGCTGCACGCCGAGCGCGTACGTTTCAAACCTAGTGACATCGTTTAAATACACTGGCAAGCACAGTGTAACGTAGTCAGATATCAACCGTATGCTCAGGCGACAAGCAAGAGCTTGTTTATGTGGGGCGGAGATTGCGCATAAAGGCCCGTTCGCACTTGCGACGAAAGCGAGTGAGAGCGGCAGGAATTCCGTCGCTTTGTCGCGCGACGATCGTTTTTGTCGAATGGTCGGGATAAATTTTGGTTGCGCGACAGAATTCCGTCGCTTTCGCTCGCTTTCGTCGCAAGCGGGAATGGAAAGTTCTGCCGCTGCCGTCTGCTACGCAGTTCGGAGGTAACCGCGCGATCTGCTCGGGCCGGATGAACGCGCACACTCCCGCACGGCAGCGCCCCAAGCGGCCAGACGGCCGCGTACATCGCTCCCGGGCGCCCGCCTGGAGCCCGCCCTCGGCACACTAGCCAGTATATTTCAGGCACTATAATGGAGGAAAGATTTTTTGCTTCCGATGAACCTAGTTCTTTGCCCCTGTGTTTTTAAATACGTGAAGTGGTAGCACGTCGTCCCTCACGCAGCTCTGTATCGTCGTAGCATCGCTGATTGTCCGAACGAAGCTTGCAGCTAAGCCAATGCAGCGACCGAAGCTGTGTGTTGTGTGTGCATCGCCTCCCTGTGTGTTGTGGACGCGTTCGTTTCGCGATGAAATGCGACATTGTACTTCTGCGGGTCGATAGTGCTTCCCATGGTCTGGATTATTCTTTCTCGAACGACGTACCACTCAACCTCGCATGGGGTATGTGCAGTGTGCCTGGCTAAAAGCCTTTCTCGCTTGCGCGCCAGAGTTGTGACTTGCTGCTCGTCCCCGCAAAACCGGGTGTGAGGTGAGTGCCGAATTTACGACGGGCAGGAGGAGGCAACTCATCGTCTGTCAATCGCGGTTCAGACTTGCAACGCATGTTGTGACGTGGCGTTCGTTCGAAACGCATCTCTGGATTGTTTTGAAGTTGAATAAAATGTACGCGTCAAACCCGGGCATTCGGCTCAGGGCGTTCTCTGCGATTGCACCAAAGAGTGCCACGGGACTTCTTTATGGTACGTACTCACGTAAGATAAAATCCACGTCGTGTTATGGCCGTGTTGCATTCAATACAAACGGTTAAGCGTTTGTTTACACTTGTTTCGTTTGTCGTAAAATGTCAAAGCACTCCGGCACTCCGCTGGCAGATCAGCCGGCGAGCCGACGCTGAGCAGACGACTCATCTCTTGCCGGAAGTGCGTTGAAAAAGCCGCCCAATAGCAGGATGTCTAGCTCATGACGAACATCTGGGAATCGATGATGTAGACATGTGAAGATGGCGGCGTCCAAAAACACGAAGGAAAGGGTGAGAAAAAAGCGACAAACTTTGCCAACAAAAGTGTGAGCTTTCCGCTGCGCGTAAAGAGTAATACTTGGCACAGGTGACGTTGGCGACCCAATCTAGCGATTTGCGCTAGTTCATTTAGTGTGCTCAAAATGCCTTTCAGGGCCCCTTTAAGCCGACGGAGATGTTCGGGAAAAGTAGAAGAAAATACGACTATGTCGTCAAGGTAACATAGGCACGTCTTCCACTTTAAGCCGCGTAAAACCGTATCGATCATGCGTTCAAATGTGGCCGGAGCGTTACACAACCCGAACGGCATTACGTTAAATTCGTAAAGACCGTCAGGCGTGCTGAAAGCTGTTTTTTCTTTGTCTTGCTCGTGCATGGGAATTTGCCAGTATCCCGATCTCAAATCCAGACTGGAGAAGTATTCGGCCCCTTGCAAGGTGTCCAAAGCATCATCAATTCTAGGCATCGGATAGACATCTTTCCGAGTTATGTTGTTAAGCGCCCGGTAATCCACACAAAATCGTACAGATCCGTCCTTCTTCTGGACTAGAACAACGGGCGATGACCAGGAGCTGGTTGAATGGCGAACTATGTTTTTCTTCAGCATGTCGTCGACATGTTCCTGAATTATTTGACACTCCTTCAGTGAGACGCGATACGGGCGACGTCGAATGATACACGAGCCATCTGTGTCGATTCGGTGGGTGGCTGCGGAGGTCTGCCATAAGATGGTAGAAGAAGAATCAAATAAAATTTCGTGTTTCCCCAGTAGAGCCAGTAGCATTTCCTGTTGCTCTGGGTCAAGATCCGAACTGATTGTTGCACTAATGGGAAAGGATGAAGGCTTAGTGCTCACCGAATGATCGTCCGACGTGACAGATCCCAATGAGACGACATTCACTGCATCGTCGCGCGGAGCACAAGCAACGGTGGTCCCTCGGGGCAAGAAAACCGCTTCGGCTGTAGTATTCGCTGCGGCCAGAAGAGCAGTTCCCGCAGAAAAACGGACGAGGCAAGGGGATATGACTACGCCATGAAGGGGGAGTTTTCCTGTCGGAGCAATGAGTACATCACCGTCGAGAATTTTGTCCGAATTAACCGAGAGTATAGTTTCTTGAGCAGGGGGAAGAGTTAAGTCGCAGGACGCCACCAATCGCAAGTCTGCAGTATCCGAAACACTGGCCAAGTCTGTATCATTCATATGAATCATCGGTTCACCACAAGAAATCACAGCAGACGCCGATTTAAGAAAATCCCAGCCTAATATCATTTGGTGAACGCATGATGCCAGTACTGCGAACTGAATGTGGTGTCGAATGCCGTCGATAAAAACACGAGCTGTACACAGTCCAGATGGTTGAATAGCAGCGGAGTTCGCACCTCGTAGAGCCGGGCCAGAATATGGAGTTTTTACTTTTCGCAGTAGAGAACATAAACTTTCGTGAATTATCGAAATGCTCGCACCAGTGTCCACAAGAGCTTCAACACTAATTCCTTCAACTAAAACTGATAACGTGTTCGACGGTCGATGAGGAGGACTTACAGAATTCCGAAGTGACGCAGTTTCGCCCCCAGAAACTGCCGCCTTTAGTTTTCCGTGTTCTGGGAGGCAGGACGAAGCGGCGAGGTAGAGCGGCGGCGGAAGGGCGTTGGGGAAGATCGTCTCGGCGGGCGGGAGCTGCGGTGCTGGTCCTGGTAGTCTGCGGGTGACGGCGAACGTTGTGCGTACGGGAACCTTTGAGAGTAATAGTCGTAAGACGGTTGACTCCTGGTTTGTGGAACGGGGGAGTACGCGAGCCTTTCATCTTGTTGGCGTCTTCGGCAGAAACGAGAGATATGCCCCCGGATGCCACAATAGAAACAGGTTGGGCGGGACGGACGCCAAGCAGGGTAGCCATACGCGAACTGAGGAGGACCTGGCAGAAACTGAACGGGACCAGCAGGTGGCACTGGGTGAGGATACACGTGGTCAGACCGGGTGAGCATGGGCGGTCGAGAGACAGGGGTAGACACAGGTGCCAAAGGCGAACATACCGAGTCGGAGAGAGGTGTCGAAATCGTGGCATTCGAAGCATAAGGCAGCGAAGCCAGTGCGGCTTGAGTTGAGCCGGGATGAATATCTGTTGCTGATGGGGAGGCCGGCATAAGGTAGGCCAACTCTTGTTTGATCATCTCGCGCAGATCCGGAGGAGATGTCTCGCGTCGTGATTCTGAAAAACCGAGCGGTGTCTGCACTCCCAGTTCCTCGCGGATAATTGATCTTATCATGGAGCGCAAGTCCGCTTCGACCATGGAAGCGCGGGAGTCCCACTGTGTTGGCTGCACACGGAGGGACTGCAGGTCGTCGAGGCGCTGACACATCGTTACCACCTGGTTAACGCTAGTGGGGTTCTGTGCGACCGGCGCGTTAAATGCGAAGGGAGAAATTCCTTTCAGGACATGGCGCACTCGGCTGTCCTCCGTCATATCTTTGTTGGCACGGTGGCATAATGCGAGAACATCCTCAATGTAGAATGTGTACGACTCACCAGGTCTTTGTATGCGCTCGTCCAATTTCTTTTTGGTGGCTTCCGTACGCGTAGACGACGTTCCGAAGAATAGGCGCAGCTCGGAAGTAAATCGCTGCCAGTCAGTGAAGTCGCGCTCGTGGTTGTAGAACCACGTCCTCGCTACTTTTTTGAGGGAAAGGGAGACGTTACGGAGCTTGAAGGCATCGTCCCACCGATTGAAGGAGCTGATTCGGTTGTATTCATCCAGCCAATCCTCGACGTCATCGCCGGGAAGCCCAGTGAAGAAGGAAGGGTCCCACTCGCGGCTGGTTACGAAGCACGGTGGAACGGCTGAACCCGCCGCGCTGGCTGGTTCAGATGTCATCGGCATGGCCTCTTGTGGTAAGCGACGACCTGAACGGAGTTCGAGGGGTAAGTAGGGGGTCGAGGTACGAAGGATCAGACCGCTTTACCTCCACCACTTGTGAGGCACAGGCCAGGAGTCGTCGGGCACTGGTTTATTAAACTAATCCCGCAGAGAGCGACAGGCTAGCGCGCTCACGTCGATACGCAGAGATTCCAGAACATCCCGATGATGATAGCGTGGACGACGATATGCGTGGCGAGCGAGGCTGGTGGCACATAGCATCTGGCACATAGCCACTGAGGAGAATGTCCACATACGGCTGCTAATGTCTGCCTTTGTCATAGCTTACAATATATATATAAAATTAGGGAAACAAGGCGCATCGTCTGACGCCCTGCATTTCCACAATAATGATGTTTTCCTGACAATTCCAAATGTAATCATTATTATAACGTAAATGGAGATAATTGGTCAGACGAAATTTCGGAAAACTTAAAAATAGGAAAAATATATAAAAATTGTGGAAAATGGCAAAACATACAACACATGAAATTTCCACAATAAAGCAGATTTCGCGAACGTTTCCCCTGTAACCGTTATATTAGCGTAAATGGAAATAATTGGTCTGACAGGATTTAGAAATATAAAAAAAAATTGAGTGTTAGAACTCACACTGAAGACAAGCGGCAAAAGAATGCTACGAATTAGTAGATAATTCTCTGACTTTCTGCAGAATTTTTCTCGCTTCGAGATAGCAGTAAACGTCGAAGGTTCACTACCTTTGTTCTTCTCACGGCAGAAACATTAACGCCGGTGAGCTCGCTCAATATTGTGTACACGACGACAGTGGTGAACTTCGAATGGGGACGCATGGTTTAAGCATATACGTTGCATACCAATTGCTTCGTGTGCTTACGCATCCCCTTGTGGGTGGAACCCGTCACAAGCGCTTGTGGCGAGTGAACAGGATATCCAGAATGTGGCGGCCAGCCCTTACCTCAAGACTTCTTCCGAGTGAAAGCTGAACTTCGTCGTGCAACTTTGATATCCATTTTTTTTATTGCAGAAATTTGCTATTCAGCATAGGGAAAACTCTATGTACTCCGGATACACTCCGGATTCCCGAAGGAATCGGAGCAGGGGGCCATGGTATTGGCCTTACATCAACGCCATGAAATCTGGCGGACGTCGGGGGCGCGGGCCGCAGGTGGTGATGTGCACCAGGCGGGGGCTTCGCAGGGCAGGCCAAATCCACACCAAATGCTCTGCTGTAGACTAGTCATCAGGAGCGGGACCAGACGGGAACGTGGAGTTAAACGGGGCATGGTATTGAGGTGGCCAGGACCTCGTCACAGCCGGCGTGAGCGGCGACTCCCAGGCGAAGACGTCTGAGCAGGACCTCATCTTGGCGCGACAACCCGCCAGGTTGATCAGTACCGCACGCGGGGGTATGAGAGAGCGCGCGGTGCGCCGTAGACATTCCTTTTCACTGGCAAGGTGAACACCGTTTCACGAAGGGGCAAGCAGAGCTGGATATTGCACACGCGCGGGGTGTGTACCAGCATCTGGAGCCTGCATTGCGGGGTGGCTGTTACGTTGGCGCAACTGACACGCGCACACGACATGGGTAAGTGTTGACTATGTTCGGAATTTCTAGCAGAAGTTCGTTTTTCGTAAGCGTTTTAGGAAGCTCTCATACAGGTGCCGATGGATCAGTGTAAATTGCACACTGGGGTGAAGCGTGCTTGATTATCAACGATCTGTGTAGCACAGCATCCCGCACTTCAAAGAGTTCTGCCTGCGTTGATGGTCACTTCTCCGTTATAATGTAAGTGCAGGTCACTGGATCGGGAGCCACAGTCGGACAAAGTAGAGCGGTATGAAGAAAGATGTCTGAAGCAATTCGCGTCCGACAAACATTAGCGTAGAGGAAGGGCTAGCCAATGTCCATAGACGGCGGAATTGTAGCACCAACCGTTCGGGGATGAATACGAGCAACAGGTCGTGTATCCGTTAATTGGTGGAACTTCTATGGGAGCCGTATAGTGGTGTTTGATAGTTGTGGGGTTGGTGAACTGGTCATGTACGCTGCAAGAGCGGGTGAATCTGGGTCAAGGGCTTGTTTTTGGAGGCGGGCTTGTCGACGCTGATGCACTAGCTCATCAAATGTGTTGAGCTGTGCTTTCTGTTGGCGAATATAGGACGGGAGTGAGGGCTGGAAGACCAGTTATAGCTCGCATAGCTGAATTGTTTATTGATTCGAGTAGTGCCCAGGCTGAATTTGTGAGAAAGGGGAATTGAGCTTGATAAACTATGCGAAGCTGACGAATGGCTCTGACACGCATGCGGGTCATCTTGGAGGCCGCACCGCCGGCTTTTTGAGACATGCGACGGAACAGATGCAGCGATTGTGAAGCTTGATGCTTAGCAGAGGGAATCCAAGGTTTTGCAGAACCGGTGACTGCGTGTATATGTATGGCCAACTTGCAATATGGGACATGTTTCCAAATTTAATAAGTGTGACCTATTATGTCGGCGCCAGCCCAACGGACCCTTCTTTTCCTTTCTCGCTTAAGTTAAATTTGGCTGCACAGATCCCCGAATCTCTATATTGGTTCTCAGCCTTGGCATAAGAATATGGTGTTGTGCTCTACTGTTCTTGATCACTTATTTGTCGCAAATGTGTTTCGCGTGCAAGCTGCATCTCTTTTCCAAATTATCACCATCAGCATCCACTTTTCATGGCAATGCACGGTTCTCCAGCGCTACCCGCAAGGAGCTCATCGACTGTCAAGGCTGTCAGCGGCACCCCGACTGAAACGGCTTCGAAACTATGCACGAACCCCACGCGAATGCACCATTCCCACTGGAACCCCAGCCAGTGCCGGGAAGCGCAGCCATGGCTTCAGAGGTCAATCAGGCACAGGCCTTTTCAGAGAAGAGGCAGCAACATGTTTCAGGCACCACGCTTGTGCACTTACCGTTGATGTATTTCGGCCTGCTGCTCCTCGTCGTTTTTCTCCTCATCTTGTACATCACCCTTACTGGTGGGCAGCGACCTTCGTTCAACGAAACCCTGTTCCAACCAGCCGTGGAAGGCACCGAAGAAGTGACCCCGACCCTTGCCAAGCCTAGGAATCCGTCCTTTACCTCGGTAACCGGAGCACTGCTGTCGCGCTTGCCTTCAATAACACCCGCAGTGGAGACTACAGATGAGGAAGTTGAAAGTCAACCGGCGCAGCTCCCGAGTGACTTCAGTGTGCAGAACGTGACAGGGGTTGGCGCTTAGTCTTGTTTAAATTTTGTGCAAGTATTTTAGCCAACCAGCTATCTTCGTTACTTTGCCTTTATGTTTCTGATTATTCTGCCATTACATAAATATATCGTGCATGTCAGGACTCGAAGTTATTCGTGATCATGTAGCACATTCCTGGGCTTCTTTTACAAAAGCGAACCATGTAGAAGTAAGGCGCGGAACATTAAACAGACTGAAATCTCGTCTGCACTCCAAGTTCGATATTCTTGGTAGTTGTTTTATCTTTTGGGCCTTGTTATTGGATGTGTCTTGGTTTATATGTCTTACATGGCGAAATAAAAAAAAATAGTTGTAGTTCAACGCTTGTCCTGTCATTTCTTCCTTGTGTGTCGGCGTCTTTGTGCGCTGTTAACCCCTTTATGATGCTCCAACAACTAGCCCACCAAGCCATCCTCGTGAACTTAATACACTGCATGTTTCGCCCCTCCCCTGGTTTCACGTTAAGTGAAGATGGCCCGGGATATTTTCTCGGCTAAAACAAAAACTGCTCCTATTAAACTTTCTCAAATAATCAGGCGATGAAAACGCAGCTTGCACATGGACAAAAGGGGAGACGACTGGACACACACGAGCGATGGGACAAACAGTTTATTGAAAAGGGATATACACACATATATATGCGCAGTTTCCACACAGCTGCTTGTTCATTAACGGCGCATGCGTGGGAAGTTAAATCCCTTCTCAGCGCTATGGGCGGTGAGCTGACACACTCCCGTCTTCACCTATTCATAAGATCTGCCTCAATACTCTCCCGTGTGATAGGGTCATAGCATTTTTAAACTGCAATTGTTCTATCAAATAAGGGCACACATCCACACGTGGGGCAGTACTGTGCTAGGAACCAATCGCGGATATTTCTTTGGAGTGCGTTTTTAAGGTCGTTTGCGTGCTATATTATCCTATGATTAAGCATCTTCCGGTTTGCGCTGTGTTCACCTGGCCATGTTAAACCAACGTGCCCAAGTAGACCCTTTAAATCATTTCTTTTCTATAATGAACTGTCGCAATTTTTACTAGTGGCTGCGTTGTATTTGATATTTTTACTACGAGCACAATGATGCCCAATTTAGGGGTGAATACGGGCCGGTAAGGAGATTTTTCCAAACTTGACAAATGGTTTCTCGCACATTTATCCTTTTTTGAGTGTCAATATATTTCGTAAAATTGTCCACAATGGTGAAATTGAGTAAAAAAATCCGTCATTGGTGGGAGAGTGTGCTTGTATTTGCTAAAATAGTTTGAAAATGCGTGACATTGTTTATTTATCTGAATGGCCTATGAAAAAAAAGCAAAAATCTACAACAAATCGACATAGCGCAGCTCAGGGCCTCAAAATGATGTTCAAGAACGAATGGTGGCGATTGAAAACAAGATAATTTTTTAATGAAATTTTTGCAGACCTAAGTTTGCTTTGGACCCTGGAGATAAAAGGCCGGCTATAAGAATAAATAATTTTTTTTGGACAAAATACTTTTAGGGAGCATTGTGGGCCTCTTGTGATCGCTCTTATGAGGGAACTCTTATGATCACTGTTTATCAGAACCAGTTGCTCCTTTCGCCTTTTGAAATAACTGTCAAAAGACAACCAAATTGGTCTTCACCAATTTAGACACGACTGGTGTGCGGACGCCGACGACGCAGGAGGGACATACCCCAGAGCAAGAGATGCGTCGCATCTAAAAAAAAAAGAGTTGAGAGAGTTATCTAACAGCTTAATTCATGGAATACTGTATTTATTGTCACTGCCGCGACAATATGCAACACTGTTCCTGTTTAATATATGAATTTCTTACTACAATTTGGGCAATTCTTTTAGAACCAAGCTAGGTGATGGCCATTGTATGCCTGCCGATGTCGGCTGCATAACGTCCGAGCACGTGTTCAGAATACGAGCGTATCAGCCCATTATACGGAATGACAAATAACGCCGTAATACTGAAAATTCGTCATATTTTATGAAAGTTCACTGACACTGCCGACGGACGATGTACGAATAGAAAAAAATAAACACAAAAATGTGCGTTTATATTCAGAAGGAGTTACCTGCTTTTTGATCTGGGAAATAAAACACCTAACGATAAGAGCATTTTATGAACTAATTTGAACGGTTCTGTCCCCATAAATGAGGGCTGTGGGGCTGTGCGGCTTATTGTTAGGATTCCCTACAGCGTAAATGCAAAGCTTGTGTCTCGTAATATGCCTGCGGTAGGGCTGTCCTTCCGCACAGCTAACACGCTGTGCCCTTTACGAACGCGTCACTCGTTCGTTTTGATGGTGGAAGGGAAACAAGCTTGCGTGCAGCGGTAGAGAAATGTTGACTCCGGAAAAACACGGCAACAAAATTTAAAACTTTACGACGATCGTCACAGCGGCTGTATGCACCTTTGTTGAGATAGAAAATTGCAATAGATGCATGTCGTTAGATGTAAGTAGTGGAAAATGCTACCAGTTGAGCGCCCCGTGATCTCTTACGTCACAGCAAGGTCTGAGCTATCATCGTCATCGACCTTGCGCGCTGCATGCCGGGACGTCTGCGGGAAATTTTGAAACAGGGGCGCGGCCAATCACCATCATCAGTTTCGGCTGGCGCTATATATCAGCATCCTCGATAAACCGCTCTTGTGCGCACAGGGGCGAACCAGTGCGCCTTTTCCTTCTCGATAAACCGCACCGGTGTGCCCCATCTACACAGGCAGTACTGGGCAGGTCCTGTCTCATTCTAAATGCAGCTGTTCTAAGCTTGAAATAATCACAGCAGATGCATCACACTAAAAAATCGAGGAGTTTTGGGCACTCTGTCTAGGAGTAAAAAGTTTTGCCCCATATTTCACTCCCTTTGGAAGCATTGGGCTACTTTCCCGAGTAGTTGCGCGTGGCGGTCAAAACGAGAGGCGTAACACTCCTCATGGGATTTACTTGCTGCTTTCGAGGCGGAGTACTTGAACCCTGTGTGGGAATGGCAATGTCATCTCCAAGGCAGCGTTCCGTCACTCCCTTTAGGCGTGAATAAGCTCTTTTGGCTGCGGCGTTCCCAGATACTGCAGAAGGGTACTACTACTCTCTCCTGGAAAGCATCCCGTTACGCCCCAAGAGCGCTCTGCTATTCCCCGCGAAGCAGCGTGTTTTCTCTCCGCCTGCAACTACCCGACCCCTTCCTCACGATGGTACTATAGACAATTACAAGCAAACAGAACGGGACAAGTGATTTCCAAACATGGAAAAGAAGAAAAAAACTAGCTTAGGCCTTATTTTTCGAGAAAATACCACAACAATCGGTTCATTCTGCAATTTCACACAAAAAGCAACTGAGTTAGAATTAAAATATCACAGTATAAAAACGGTTCCTACTCCACAAGCACACAGGAGACGTAGCGCCTATTTAGAGTACATCCAAGAAAAATCCACAAATAAAAATGCAGCAATGCAACTGAAAACACTGAAAAACAAACATTAAATTAAGACAATAGAAATGACATTAACACCCACAAATAAAAAGGTACTGGCTATTAGCCACGAAAAGCGTCAGTACAAATACAGCAGTGGGAGAATAGTAAATAGTAAAATAAAACCAAAATGGCCTTAGTACATCAGTGAGGGCTTCACATGGACTGGAAAGCCAGCTCTTATTTGAGACACATTAAAAACATTTACAAATAAATTTTGCGAAACAAAAATCTGGGACTAAAACAATTCAGCGTGGATTACTATTAACGCATTACAAGGTGCAATCAACACAAAGATACAAAGCCGTTCACACAGGAACTTTGCAACAGATATATGTTGGTGGGACAATAGGAAACCGCAGAAAACATTGCCACTGGGTTTTTTAGGCGGGGTGGTTCTCAAATGAGGACGCGCTAGTAAGTTTAAAAAAAAAGCCATAACTTGGTATTAAAAACAACCCCGTTCGAGTTGACTGCTTCATAATGTTCGTGGCGGCCTTCAGAACACTACCGACCAGGGCACCGTGCTTGAGCCGAAGTAACGCCTACAGAAGCAAGAAGGTGCGCTTCGCCTTTGAAGCGTATTACACACTGAACAGTAAAAACACAGACACCAGCAATGGGAACCCATCCACGATGTCCAAGGCTGTGAGGAGAAGTGTCTTGAATGCGACGGCCAGTCCTGCTGACGCCTCTGGGATTTTCCCCTCTCTCTCTCTCTCCCTCAAAAAAAAAAAAAAAAAACTTCGAGCAAGTAGCGTCTTCACGAGGTTCCTACATCGGCAGAAAGAGGGGGACAGCAAAGATAAGTTCTACAACGAAAAAAATATTGACGAGGTTGGCCAAGTTAAATGAAGTTTATTGGGCGATAGCTTAATTTTTGCGCCGAGAGCACGCACTGAACCCGTATTGGAATGCAATACTGCTTGGCGCAGTCACCAGTCTAGATGCGAATGTGCGGTGACCTTCGATGCAGCCACGCTTATTGTGCCACTTGGCCAATGTCATGTCAGACAGCGCGCCCTAAGCTCTCTGCCTACGCACTGCGCCCCAAACCCATTAGTGCTTACGTGTCCGTAGCTTCTATTGTTTACCCCGCTATCGTTCCCGGTATAAAAACATTGCACAAAATTTAAGTACTGATAACTCTTTTTGTAAGGTTATAATCCCTGATTAATTTGCATTGGATTTTGTCCTCAGCCGACTGCAACGTACGGTCCATTATACGTTCACAAGTCCAGCGTGGAAAAGTTGCTAATGGGTCATATAGCTACTGTTTTCTTCATTCTCGAGTACGCTTCGTTGCATACACGCTGCAGATCGCAATATTTGATGAGCACCAATAGACTCGTTATTGAACGATTAGAACGCTCAAACATTAAAGGGGTAACCACATGCAGCGACGGCGATAACCGACGCGAAAAAGTAATGCAATGGGTATAACCAACGCCTCCTAAAAAAACTTTTAGGAGGCGTTGGTATAACAAACTGTGCGGGCGACAGCGACAAACGAAAAAAAGTAATGCATTGCTGCCAATGCGCTTCGCGGTCGTAGATGCCGCTCGCTTGTGGGCTGCTTCTGGTCGGGAATAAGCCCGCGACGGCAACGGCCCGTCGCCTGCCGCAGTCGCCCCCGACAGCGGCCTGTGTAATTTTTCGCGTGTCTGTGTCGCCCACAATACCTGTTTGCTGTACCCATTGCGTGAGGTTTCTCGCGTCGCTCATCACAGACGCATGTAGTTACCCCTTAACAGTGCGGGGCGTACGCCCCGAAAAGTCCCGTTTCCGTCCATCCTGCCCTCAATGAAAACGCAAAAAACATGTCTGGACAGCATTTCAGTCTGCTGCTGTACGCGCGGTGGTCACTAAAATTATTGTAATTTTAGTGACTGCCACGCGCTACACGCGCTCCTATCATTCAGCCTATAGTACGCAATTCTTTGGAGCCATGCAGGTAGCCACAGCTACTGCACGGCAGCCACTCAAACCCTAGCCGCCGAGCCAAGAGTGCAGGGTAGCGCTGCGACTACTCGCACAACCGTGCTTCTTACCTGCGAATACATTCGGCTAGGATACCAACACTTCACGAATCCAAGATATTGAAATGGTGCAAGAATCGACGCTGTTTTCACACGGGTACAAAAGCCGCCCTTCAAATCTAAGCAACGGTCAAAATGAGTCACGAAAATGTTAGGGCTAACCGCTTCCGCGGTAAATACACAAGACACGAATACCAGGTTAACTAATGGCTTACCTCGACTTCCCGCCAGCGTTTCTTCGTCCGGTAGATAAATCCAAAGTCGTCATAGCAGCGAAAGATCCCAAGCTTAAGGCGCGAGGCCAGCGACGGCCGCGAATACAGTCCGGCCAATAGGCGCCGGACAGCGCCCAGAGGGCGACACGGAGCCCGCGACACCCAGCGCCCCCTTCGGCAGATATGCGCAGCACTGGGTCGGTCCCCGCAAGCCGTTACGTTCCTGGCTGGGGATCGAACCTCATTTTGCAGCGTGGCTGCAGCATATCTTAGTTGCCCCTTTTGGGTTTAAAACAAAGTAAAAGATTGAAGCGTAATCCTGCCACATCGCGCAGGTGAATGAAGGAGGATTTATTCGGTTTAACTCGCGTGTGGGAAGGCATATATAAAGGCCGCATAGGCGTGATGTCCAGAAGAGAAACGCTACAGCCTGCCAGCGGGCAAAACTTTCTCAAGATCAGCATGTTTCGCTTGAAAAGAAAACGTAATTTATATCGTGCAATCCCCAAAAGAGGAGGCTTTGTCTGAAAATATTGTAACGTAGTATTTTGGTCACATACTGCCGCTACTGTAGCATGAAGATCGGAAGGAAAAAGTCGAGACGTCGAAGAGGTTTTAAAGGTTAACTTGTTTACTTTACAGATGACATTGGTGACATTCAGCACATAGAATTAGAATGAATACACTTGTTACAAAATGTAGAAACGGCAGTCGATAGATTCAGAGTACTCAACGAAACATGGTTGGCGGGCGAAGGGCTCCCGGCGTCTGGCCCCGCGATCGGAGAACAGTCGTCTGCAGGAAAGTCCCACTTGCAAGGCGGGGCCGCGGCGTATAGCTTTGGGGGACCATTGGGGGAAAAAGCGCATCCTAGCGTGTGCGGACATCGGGAGCAACCTAGGCACACCCGCAGCCAATCGAAGACGCTTCGTCCCCAATCAGTATGTTCCCGCCAAAGTGAAAAGGACCCATTTCACAGAGCACAAGTTTGATCGAAAACTGCGTTTGGAAAGTAACGGCGTGAGCAAGTAGTTAGACAAAACGCACTAAAGTAAAAGGGGAAAAGGGAAGGTTTACGAACACGAGCGGCACGCGTAGGCGCGCACGGGGGTCGGAGACGCCAGGAGGTAACAGCAGCCGGGGCGAGGGTTCGCTTCCCCAACAGCGTCGTCTCCCGGTCGGCCGACGGGCAGACACACGCCCGGATCGTTTCTCAAAAAAATGGGCCAGTGCCCAGCCGCGTCCGAAGCGTTTTACACACAAACTTTGGAGGAAGAGCCCTGGCTCGGGCCGAACGCAAAAACCGAACGAAAACATCAAGAGACCTCGGCTTCGCGACAATATATCAGATGTTGCACGATGTTCCGTCAGGGTATTCCAACCATGTGAGTGCATTTGAGACTGCAGAACGACTAACTGGGCCGCATGGGTGTTACATATGGGTCTTTGATCTGAATGTGATGCTCCATGCATGTACTCAGAAGGGGTAAACTGCGCCAAGGAAGACGCTACACAGAGAGAGGTACACAAAGACAGGCGCAGAGTCTTTGTGTGATGTACCTCTCTCTCTGTATAGCGTCTTCCTTAGCGCAGTTTACTCCTTCTGAGAACTCGCCCAACAACCAGTCCTTCTAAAATCCATACACGTAACTGTATGAAATTCACATTTGCTTGTGTATAGCGAAAGTTCTGCCGCTAATAAGCGCCCGCTCCGCCGAGAAACATTTGGGCTTCCAGGTGTAGCCGAGTACGCCGGCTGTATAAAAAAAAAACGCCAAAAAAAGAAACTCTTCACGAGAAGGCTATCACAAGAAATTCCATTGGGCGGGAGAGGAGGGGGGGGGGGTAGGCAGAACATTTAATAGGCGTAATACATTGCGGAGTATTCTTATTCGGGTATTTTTTCCCTCCACGCCAACGGGTCCGGCAAGACACCTCTGTTAGAAAGAAATGGTACCGCTATTACAAACTTGAACATCTTTGCAACAATAGTCAAGGAAGAAAAATTTAGCTCCCTGAGGACACCCCTCACTGGTCCGGAGTTAACCGCAACCACAACGGATGGGATAAATACATTTCCTCCTCTTCCTTCCCAAGCGCGAAAATTTTGTCCTGCGTTCATATATTTCCAACCTTTATTGCGGAATGCCTTATCTTTATTTTTCTTTGCTTTTCAGTGCCTTAGACAACAATTTCATTGTTTGTTTTGCAAGAAGAGGCGGTGATTTTATGCTATCCAATAGCTTGCGAAACATTTGGGAACGTTAACACCTAAAAGTGTCCGCCCCATATGTGTTTATATGTATTTAATACGGCGATATAAGCACGTGAAATGTTAGATGAAGCAGAGTATAACCGCTGGGTGATAACCTACACTGCTATAACTGTGTTGGGGGCCCTGTTTGTTACCAAATTTAATGCGCACTTATCTGTATTTACCACCTGCTAACCAGCCTACTAACAAGCTGCTCGTACACCACGGCAGCATGTAATCCGCTCGCTTAAAGTGGACTTCAGAAGATTCAGTAACCACACTTCGTACCTGCGGAAAAAAGAGAGAATAAGAATCCGCGGGAGAACGCAAAACATTGAACACACGCTTCCCAGTTGCGTCAACCTACGGCTCTGCAGGAAGGCGACATCATTTTATCGGCGCCCCGTTTTATTTGGAGGCTTCCCCCTAATATAATAAATTTCTGCATGACTTCGTTGCACTATGTAGAGGATATACACGCAAATAATCTTATGACAAGCGTTTTTGCAAAGTTGCGTTCCCCGGGGTTGAAGGCGGTGTGCGCGGCGGGGCCGACCCAGAGTTGCGCGGGTCTGCCGCGGCTGGCGCTGCGCTCGCCCGGCAAACTTCGCGTGCGCATCGCTACACAGTGGACATAGTTCCGGAATCGGCCTCGGCGCTGCCGCCGCTGTGATGTTCGTCCGAAAGAAAAACTAGTTCCACGCACGCACGCACGAATGGACCAATATACGATTTGCTCGCGTGTTCATGATGTCGCGCTGACGCACAGGCGTGCAGCAGCTAGCCAACACGCATCGTACTGCGTCGAAGCAAGTATGACGAAAAGGGCAGGTCCAACTTCCCTTGTTGCGCGAAGCGTCTGCTTGAAAGCCCACTTCGTTCGTAGCACATTGTTTACAAAGCGCAGCCCTGTATTTTACGCTGGCGGCACATTACGGTCTGGCGCGGTCAGTGAGTCGCCCGCCTGGTCTTGGCTGTTTCACCGCCTGTGTAGGTGTTTGAAGTGGACGCGCGCTTCACGGCTCGCTGAAGGTGCCTTTCTCACGCTTGCTCGCGCGGTTCGCGTTACCTGACACGGCGGATGTATGACGCGTTACGTATCGTGTTCCACGCCTGCGCCGCCGCACCATCCGGGGACCAGGGGGGTTTCAACATTTCTCTTCGCTTAATATAGGCGCTTGAGTTCGAGCAACCGATCGGTGTGTACGCTTTTATCGTCGCTCGTCAGCCAACGAGACAGATTTTCATTCCTCCATGCAGATTTTACAGTAGGCCGTTTTCACCGTAGACAGTGTATTTGAGATGCCCTCGCAGTGATATAGCCTGTTCCTCACACGCTGATCTTGCAGGCCCCATATTGCTGTTAATACCAGTTATGTAGCCGGATTTCCTTTATTTAACCCAATAAAAGCTATCGTATGTACATGCCTATCTCAGCAACAGAAGCCACGGTAGTTGGGTCGGGTCCGTGATGTGCTTGCGGCTTGAGCTATTAGAAGAGCGCGCACTTCACTTCTTGCAACACCATTTTCCTCAATCGATCTCTGATTTACAATATGTTTTTTTAGATCGACGAGGCGTGAGACAAGCGTACGTCTATCAAACTCCTCCAAAGCGGCCGTCTGCAGCGGCCCGTAGATTGGTTCCTTCGGTTTGCCGCCTGCCGCCACTGAACGCTGCGAGCAATCGTTGCAAGAATTCATATCCTTGCACGTTTAGAATGCGCGGCAGAAGTGATCGGGCGCTTTTTACAGAACTGCTTTATACAATATATTCGTATGCAAATAAAACATCGCTGATGAGTTGGTGTGCGTAGATGGTAGGAGTACATCTCCATGCTTACTCCTGCAGTGGACAAGAATGAAATTGCAAGTTTTACTCTTTACTGGAGATGGGAGACGATGCGCAGGTTTACTCTTCACTGGTGCGGGAGCAGAACTGGGGCTGCACTCCGCCGCGTACGAGAAGAGTACGCGGTCAGTTTTGCTCTCCTCCTCATGGGGAGCGAACATTGCATCCAACTCCCCGCATCTTTCGAGGGGAGTCCGCCAACGCTTACAAGAGTACAATGACTGCTGGACTCTTCAACTACTCCCTTGATTTCTTAGTGTGGCGCACCTGTATCCATCACGTGCTCACTGGTCTGTTTTCATTTTTAGCCAAGTATGCTCAGGTTTTTGCTTGATTGATTTTGGGGTTTAACGCGCCGACGCTACACAGGCGATGACGCGCACCGTAGGTGAAGGCTCAGGATTAATTTTGACCATCTTGGAATCTTTAACGTGCACCGAAATTTTGGAACCCACTGGTGTTCTCGCTTTCACTTCCAGAGAAAAGCGGCAGACGCGGCACAACGCCATGGTTACTGAGCCACCGCGGCAGGCCATGGTCAGGTTTTCAACATTCTTTTGGGTTTCTCAATTACCCAGTATATCAAGAGAATAAGTGTTGTACACGTTCCTCTAAAATCGGAACCAAAGCTCGTTCCTCGTTCCTTCGCATTTTTGAAACGAGTTCGCGTTACAAGTTCCTATATTCAGAAAGGAACGCGTTCCAGTTACACTTCGTACATTGTAACGTGTCGTTAATTAACGTTACATTTGAGTTTTCAAATTAAAATCCAGCGTCGGACAACCCTAAGGCGAAACGAAGTGAATCAATTTAACGCTCACATCGAACTACGTATATTATACGAATATGAACACCGCCGGCAGCAGAATATCTGGAGATAAAATGAATTCGACGAAACACTCCAAGACGAATTTTTTCAGGGAGCACCGAATATATTCCAGGCATGTTTACCTGAAAGTGTGGCGCTCATCTATTACAAGTGCAACACATACGACGCTTTCTACTTGGGTCTTCAAATGCGCAGTCAGGATACTGCGCTTCAGATATGCAAAAATAAAGTTACTCACCTGCACGAACATAAATGTCTTGCACAAGAAACCATATGCGTTTATTACAGTTAGGGTGAAGTGAGTGAGTGAACAAATTTTACTGAGCTTCAAATAAAGAATGGTGCGCGCAGGCACCAGATGGGGTGGTTCCCTATTCGCGGGACCCAGATATGTGTCCAGTAATTATCCTCGAGCCACCAGCTGTTGCTGAATGGCGAGGTCAGAGCTGGACAGTAAAGTCTCCCATCGCTCGAGCGGGTTAGAATTGGGGGAGGGGGGAAGGGTGTAGGGGGGTGTCTTGAGTTTTTTTGCACTCCCCAATAATGTGCGCGAGAGTGCCGTCTCCCCGCAGAACGGACATGTGTTGTCCTGTTTTCTGCAGGGTACATTTCTGCAGAAGCGCCGGGTGTGCGAGCGACCCTGCCTGTAAGCGCGCAATATCGCCTGCTGCCGTCTGCCTTAGTTGTGCGGCTTCGGAAGCCTCGTTCTACTTTCTTTGTATAGTGCGGTTGCTCTTCCTCGGCCCGGAGGGCTAGTTCACGGGCATAATGGTCGGTGGTGACGTCCACGAGCGAGTGAGACCCACACGAGCGTCCACGACGTCCACGAGGTGACGTCCACGAGCGAGTGAGACCCACACGAGCTCGGTGACTCGTCCCGGTGTTGTGGGATGTTTCTCGAGTATAGTTGCTGCCGCGGAGGAGACGATCCCCTTCCGATAGCTTGCGTATGCTTTCTTGGTGTCGGTAAAGAATGTGCAGAATACGTATTCGCAACTTAGTAGAGTCTTTCGTTTTAACTCAGCACAATGTTGGTGTCGGACAGACGAACCCGGTTTTTTCGTCAACACTTCGTTGGCAATGTTGAAGAGCCGTACCACCAAGGCTCTTGAGGGTGCTGCCATGTTGTACTTGAGGATAAGTTTTTTCAGTCCATCAGGCTCAGGAGCCTGCCTCCGTATGCGCTCATAGGCATGTGCTAGCATGCAATGCGCACTCACGATGTACAGTGGTTGTTTCGTGTATATTTTGTTTGGTGCCCGCAGAAACCACTCTGTGGTACTGTGCGCATAAGTTTGACCGTTCTTGATTGCTCCTTAAATTCTGGCACTCGCGAGCATCGAGCAAAGCGTCAATAGCAGAGTGTTACTCTGCGGGATTGGGATTTCGTGCTCGCCTTTTTGCCGCAGCCTTGTTTGCTGTAACTTTATGCGACAGTTTTTAAGTTTGGCCTCCGGCTTCTCGTTGTTGGAACGGAGGAACTCTGCGCACGGCAGCAGCAACTAGCTTAGGGTTACCAACTCTTCAATGAAGGACGCAGGGAAGGGGGGAGAGGGAGGTAGCTTGCTCTAACATATATGGAGGCAACGAAATCAGTTTTTTTTGTGGCGGTATCTTCCAGACAAATTTATTGTTTCTTTATGGTTGCGGCCTCTTGAAGTGGTACTTCATCTGGCTACATGTTGCTCGCAACAATTGCTCTTGCTGGAGAATGTACTCGTAAATGTTGTGGCACTTCACGTGGAAGTTCGGCATTACCTGAAGCTCTGCCTCGACAAGTTCGTGCTAACTTTGTGTTGCGGAGCCTGACGCGCCTAATTGTTGAGCGTGCTTTGGATCGAAAAAAGTTCCTAGCTGGGCGGTCCGAAACAAATCCGGGACGCGTAGCTATCCCGACAGCGACGGCGCGGGACTCGGACGTTTGTGCGAAAAATCGAGGACAGTACCGCAAAATCCGGTACGGTTGGCAACCCTTCGTGAGAATACAGTACTCGGCTCGCCATCGGTGCCTGGCTGAGTCACTGGTCGCTGTACATGTGTGGGTTCTTCTGTGGGATTTTTTATCGTAATCTGTGTGCATGTGGCGTTGTATGCTGGATAGCTGGATGCTTCTTCTGATGTGGAATGTCTTCTTCAGAAAAGTTCAGTTGACGGAAATGCTCTCCTAACGAGCATTAGTTGTAGGCGATTCAAGTGACTGACTCACAGCTCCTACACTACCTTGTGGTGTATACTGTCTTTACTTGTCATCAAATGGCACAGTTTTCTTGGTTATGACTGATATTGCAAATATTTTATTTGGTGTACATGTGTTTGTTCTTGCTCTGTGGTTAAAACAATGCACCACTAGACCCTAACCGCAAAGGTAACCAGCCCTGATATTTTGTACCCCATTTCGAAGGAGCAGAAAACGTTTTTCAGGTGGTAAAAAGTGGGCGTGCGTGAATTCGGGCATGAGGACGCGAGACCTAGCGGATTTCAGCATATAACGTAGTACTGCATACACGTGTTTGAAATACAGTAATCTAAGTGACGTGACAGTTTAGGAGGTGACGGTGTTGCCCTGATTTCCGATGCCCGTCACGGCCAGCCTCCAACGGTGACGGATGTGGCCTCGATGCGGCGCGACCCTCCGTCCAAGGATTCATCCGCGGCCGGCAGCACGGCGCGGCCCCAGGAAGCCTCGTAAGCGGGGAACAGCGGCGCCTCCCTTACGTACAGAGGCCGCCTACCGAACTGGCCGAAAGACGGGTAGCAGTCGGTAAGCACGTGGCCTCCCGGACCCACTGTTGTCCACCTTGAACTCTTCGCCTGCTTCCATCCATGTCGCAGGCTGATGACTGGACGTGCCTGCATCGAAGGAGACTTCAAATACTGGAAATTATAGCAGATCAGCAACTGGCATACCGGCAGAAAACACGACCCTTGCTAGACACAGATACCCTTGTTCTTCTAAATGCGGCTATCTGTGCTTCTCAACGTTCCTGTACATGTAGGATCTGCTCAAGAAATTCGAATTCATTAGATTCAAAGACACAGTATGTGTAAATTTAACCAAAATTTAAATGTCATTCCAAAGCCTTGAATGTTGCGTCCCATTTGCCACAAGAACCGCGATTCTCTTCAAACTTAAACACACATCCGCAAGTTTTCCTATTGGAGAGCTCCAAATTTAGCAGCAAACACTCCCGTAGCGACGAATTATGCGACCATGCTAGCCAGCAGAGTACACATATCACGTTACTAGAAAATCACTTCTCACGTGCAGTCGGGACACCGCACGACATCTTACCTTCCCGCCATCTTGACGTGACCACGAGATGTCCATAGTGCCTGGAGTGCGACCACCACTTGGTTGCAGTCGGAGCTTCCGCGCCCGGCGGCGGGTGCGAGCCCAGGTGGCGGCGAACTCGACTGGTCAGCAGGGACGAGGCTGCAGTGCCCAGCAGCAGAGCAGGAAGGCGCTCTCCAGCTCGGACAGGCCGATGGGCTTCGACAGGCCCACCTCGGCGTTGTAGTCGCGGATGCACGGGTGCTGCTTCTCGCGGTGATTGACCAGCATGAAGCGCAGGTTCCCCGACATGCGCAGTTTGAAGAATCTGCGTGTCGACGAAAGAAAGGAACTAGCTCGGGTTGTTATTTCACGATACACTCATTCGTGCAAATATGTCATACTGTGTGCGATGGAAAATTGCAGTAACTTTCTCGTCATTAAAGATTTTTTTATCGCTCTGAGCGCTACGTGTGTGGTGTCTGATAACTGTTCTGTCAGTTTGAGATACCTGGCAGTGTGCTTACGAAATACACAAGAATTTAGCTAGTGGTGTAATTTCACGATCACATTTGGCAACAAGCAATACTGAAATTGCGATACGGAAATTGCAGTAACTTTCTCCGCTCATCATAACAGAAAATTTTCCTATCGCTCCTGTCCTCCACGATGTAGCTTCGGCTGTTGCAAATGTTTGCGTTCATTATATGTACCTGGGCAGTGTGTCAGCAAACCCAAAAGTTCAAAGAGATGGCGCATCCCCTTCCCGTCGAGCAGTTGGTCGAGACAGGAGCAATCACTCCGGAACTGATTGCCACTTGCTGTAACCGTGCAATGCAATGATCACTGAGGGCCCACCGACATTGGCTGTAAAGTATTGCTTCATGAGCCATGAAGAGCTAAACGCAGTTGGTTCATCAAACAGTTTGGTCCTAGATGTTGTTAGAATCATACTGACACCACTTTTAACCTGAACTTCGCTCAAATAAGTTGTAAAATTAGGAAAAAAAGGAAAGGGAATGCGACCGACTCACTCATTTCCCGCAACAGAACCTATGATGTCATACCAGCCAGCTCTGCGATTGGCGGAGGCCGGCAAAAGCAAACGCCAATTAGGCAGAGCTTATAAGCTTGCCGAACGAGCTATTTGCGCTTACATTTAGGCCACATTTTTTTTAAAGCAGTAATAATGGCGGGACCGACCGTGGAAGTTACGAAAGCACACGTAAACATCGAAGTACCGATGTGTACTGCTGTTGGTACTGCGCGAACTATGCTTGGTTTAGCTGCTTAGGACTGCGGGGCTTTGGGGTAGTTTTAGACGACACTGGCCGATTGACGCAAGCAACGGTGCCTTTCGTGACCATATTTGACGAGCGAGCACTGTGTTTCACGAAACAATTATTTTCTCCCTGAAGAAAAACAAGCAAGGTTAAAATACGGTCAAGAACAAACCAGAGGCAGAAAACGGCTTTTGTTGTTGTAGAACTTTTATTGTGAGAAGAAAGGGGAAGGGGGCAGGGGTGAAAAGTTGAAAAGGAGTTCATGGGTGGGGCCCAACGTCCAGGGCTCCAGATGCAACGGCTCCCACCTTGGCTCTCTGGATCAGATGTAGCTGATCTTCGAGAGATGAGCTGGTAAGGGCTGCCTCCCATGTCTCGATAGGATTAATCTGTATACTATTGTTTTCCTGGGGCCAGATGCGCGGGCACGCCCAGGTTGCGTGAAATAGCGTGGCTATCTCTCCGCATTTTGTGCACGTTTCTTGGAAGGAATTGGGGAACATTTTTGCCAGTCGTGACTTATGTGGGTACGTGTTTGTTTGTATTTGCCTCAGGATTTGAGCTTCTGTAGCATTTAATTCCTTGTGTGGAGTAGGAAAGGTACTTCTCTTTTGCCTAATAAGCGAGAGTGTTTCTCCATATTTTTCGGGGAGGAAAAATATGGAGAAAGACTCTCCATATTTTTCGTCCCCGAAAAATATGGAGAAAGACTCTCGCTTATTAGGCTTGCCACGGTATGGAGGCGCCATCTAGGTTCGGTAACGGTAAACAAGGCTTTCCGATCGGCTGTCGAGCGGTCGGTTCCTGAGATGTCATTGCAGAGCACGAAAACACGATTTTGCGGGAAAATCTAAATTTTAACGTAAATTGAATTATTTTTTAGTGAATCGTTTTGCATCCGGACAAGCGCTGGGGACACTATAAAACACAAAATCTTTCGAATAAAACCAATTTGTGTCTTGCCTTTATGGCTCCTTTAAGGACCAGGCAACATGCCAAATTTTTTTTTAATAGATAGGCACAGTGGGTGGCCAAATATTTGTGCATCGTTTCTAATTAATCCTCAGACACATGTACCATATCGGATGAGTGAAAAAAAACGAAAGTTACACTGATACACAAATCAGGCAGAAAAGATGACGTAACTAACTTCAAGCCCATACCTCTTACTTGCAGCGCCAGCAAACTACTTGAACATGTCCAAAAGCATGTAAATATATACGTCTAGCACTAGCGAATCATCTCGCCTTCCCGGTTTCCTCACAGTGAGGACATGTGTCCCGGTGTGAGGACATGGTTTCCTCACAGGGACTTTCTACAGTCACGTAACTAATACAAACTGCTCCATAATTTATCCTCAAGTGGGGAAAACCAAAAACAGGCCAACCGTATCCGATGGGACCCTTTCAATGCTTTTGATAAGGTCTGGCATAAAAATACTAATAAATAAACTGCTTAAATTCCTGCAGCAGCCACATGGTTAATGTGATTATTGAACTTCCTGCTGTAAAAGTCGGCAATGAGGAATACAAGGACTGGGTAAATGGGCCACATGCGCCCCTTTGCCGGTCAGCCCGCTCATATCCGCTAAACATGACGATGACACTTGACGATGGAAATAATGATAGTTGTTGAATGATAGGAAATAATGATAGTTGTTGAAATAATGATAGCAGTGGCCACTAATTCTCTAGTTTAATCGAAGAATTCTTTAGATATACGTAAAATGGTTTACAGACACCCACAAACAATATTGGAAGAACAGCTGATGGGATCATCGGGACAGTAATGCGTCAGCATTAGTTTTTCCTCTTTCCGCCCCTCGTGTGCGAAATTATCAGACGGACACTGATTAAAGGTTGGAAACAAGTCTTTGAAACAAGTTGAAACAAGTTTGAAAGAAGTTGCATAATGTCATTGTTTTTTTTTATTGAGCACTAGAAGAAGTTCGACAACGAGCTAACGTATCTGTGTAAGCTGACTATGTGTGTTTGGTTGTCCGGATATCAACATGAGCGACTGGCAGTGATGGCTCAACGAAGTGTTCACACCATTCAGAAATACCTGTCCTCCGTTGGGCTGAGGCTCTCGGTCGAGAACTACTCTTTTGTTCGTTTCCCAGGAAGCCGGCGCCGGTCCACCCATGTTAAATTAAGATTGTGCAGCCTGTCTATCCGTCAAGCCACTCACGTGCGGCTCCTTGGTGCAACGCTGGACAGCAGACTGTAATGGCGACAGGCAGTGGATATGACTATTCCGGCTCTGCATCCACGTGTGAACATTTTGAGGAGGATTGCTGGAGCTAAGTGGGGGAATTACCAGGCGTCCATGATTAAGCAGCACTCAGCACTGATTTTGAGTCGTATTCTCTACAATTTTCCCCTGATCTCCCCTTCAGAATCCCAGTATGAGCGCCTCGAAACGTTGCGCAGGAAAGGGCTGAGGACAGCTATTGGAGTTCCTCAGGGATCGGCAAACGAGAAGGTCGTACGGGAGAGCCAGTCTGCTACACTCCGCTTGATGGCGGAGTGTAGCAGATAATGCGTCTCGGTGAAACCAGATCTGGAAGAGCAGTAATAAGGCGGCTTCGCACAAGGACGGCCTCTCATGCGCATACTGCTCTTAGCACTCTGAGTATATTGTGTCATCAGTGGCCGGGGAAAATTCACACTTGAATGCCACCATGGTCTTATGAGAGCCTCCAGTGTCCGCTACATGTTTACGATAGTGAGCGAAAAAAAGAAATTGGGCCCATCTCCCCGCGAGGGGGACTCGAGTAAATACGTCGCATAGGGGGTGGGTGTATTGCGTTAACGTTTAGTGTTT
Organism: Haemaphysalis longicornis; assembly: GCA_013339765.2. NCBI lineage: Eukaryota > Metazoa > Arthropoda > Arachnida > Ixodida > Ixodidae > Haemaphysalis > Haemaphysalis longicornis. Next base: position 117,794,166 of record CM023456.1, on the reverse strand, counting down.
GGGGAGTTGGTGGTAGTGAATGCGTTGTATCAGCAGCTTCTTGACGTCGTTTGAATGAGTCAAGGAAATTTCGTCATTCTTGCGTGTTTCGCTTTGTTTACAAAGCAAGAAACACAAATGCTTGCGGAGTTGTTAACTAACTAACTAACTAACTAACTAACTAACTAATGACTGACTGACTGACTGACTGACTGACTGACTGACTGACTGACTGACTGACTGACTGACTGACTGCAACGGCTTACTTGCACGAATGCTTTGCTCTGTGGACAGCCAATGCACTCGCCATTTGTACAAGTGCGGCACGCACACACACAGCTGGCTGGCGCCGCATCTTTTCAAAGTGCTATGAGTTGTGCCGCGCCTCCGCCAGATGCCGCCACGGGTCCCGCGACCGAGAGAAGACGCAGTGAAACATCCCCCTCGCGAGGGGCACGATCAAATGCAGAGCATTTCCGGGGGCGCACGACGTTAAGTAGTTTGCGTTACGTTAATGTTGTTGCACTTGTGGCAACTGCTGACGAGAGAGCGCTCGTCAGCAGTAATTTGAATGAGTCAACGATATAAGGCGCGTTCGTAGCGTCCCATTCTGTGTCGGCTTTGTGGCGCAGTGGGTAGAGCACCATGTACTATGCGTTCCGCCCGCAGGGTCGAGGGATCGAAACCGGGCGCCGGATAGTATTTTTTTATATAGTAGGGACAACGACGGTGCGGACTACGGACGTCAACGCGGATGACATCGTGAGTTACTGAAATGCTCTGCATTTAAAAGTTGGAATATACTTTAGGCAATAGCTTCATTACGCTGCGGATTAAAAACTATCTAACCGGTCGCGCCCAATTTGTCATTTTAAATGGCCAAGTATCCCCACAGTTCCCATCACATCCGGTGTTACGCAGAGTTGCGTTCTTGCTCTCACCGTATTCTACATATTTATCATGGACCTACCCTCTCAGGTCACCCTGAACGTCAGACATCTTGCGGATGATTGTATAATTTATCATGAAGTAAACTCTCAAGACGATCACCTTGCCCTTAACAACGCCCTCAAAATGGTATCAAACTGGTATTCTGATTAGGAAATGTTACCGAATGCAAAAAAACAGCATTACTAACCCTAACAAGAAAAAAGGAAATGGCCAGAGTGCTCATATACCGATAATAGCACCCCACAACCTGGAGATAGTAATCACAAATACCTTAGTCACACCTTTGCTCCTTCACCAGCGATCTCATTTGGGATGCTCACAGGACTTATGTTACGTCAATCACATTGAAACTATTATTCTGTCTGATACGATCCTTACGGCTGGCACCTTCTAAAATACATTTTTAGGCTAGAACACGTACGTGCGATCTATTATTGAATACGGGAACATGGTTTCATTCTCTTACACAAAAATACATATTCCAAAGCTAGAAAGTATTCAAAGAACAGCCGTGCGATTCATTTTGAGCAAAAAGTTTAAACGAAGTGATTCACCAACAGGAATGCCTGAGAACGTAGACATGCTAACGTTACAAAAACAAGAAAGACCAGCACGCCTACGGTTCATTTACCAGCAACGCCATAAGCAAACTAACATCGACGCCTCCAAAAACGTCACAGTCAAACAATCAAGATCCACGCGAAAACAACACCGCCAAATGCTGCAAGGGTACTCATTCCGGACGAACTGTTTCAAACACTCATTCGTCTCACCAATATTAAGGGCATGAAACAGCCTAGCAGCCATGATTACTGGTAGCAAATCATTGAATAAATTTTCCTCCCTGGTTGAAGAACATTTACGTTCGGAACCCTAAAACGGCGATAGTGATGTCCTCTCAGCAAAAAATGATTGTTTTGAACTGTTTTATCATTTGACTCTTTTGCACTTGAATCATTAGGCTTTACGGCAATTCTATTGTTAGAACGTGTTTGAACTGGGTTATTCTTGGTTGGTTAGTACTTAGTTACACCTTGTTAGAACTTGGTTGTTAGAAATTGTTAGAACGTGGTAAGTAAGAATGTAACATGTATCCTAACCGTTGTGCGTATAACTTAGGCTTGTTTTTTTGTTTGTGTTTATGCCATGCGCGTCCTGCGAAAATCACGGGAAGAAATTTGGCAGTATTTTAAAAATAAAAAAATAATATAACAAAATATAAGATATATTTCGGAACTCATTGATACTTGGGTTAGTTGATTGCAAGGCTGCTTATGCCATCGAGATATGGAATGTTGTTTGGAGGATTCACCTTGCGGGGCAATAAATATTTTTGAATTTTTAGGGAAGCTGCTTTGATTCAATGATGATCGTAAAGCGTTGGGTGCCACGGACTACACACATAATGCGATGCAGCTTTCTTCTTTCTTTGAAAGACGGCCAAGGAGATATACGTGAATGGCTTTTACATTCTCAGACCAGTTGTCTCGTGCGTGAATTTTAAGTTTCTAAGCGGCATGAACCCTGGTTACACCTAAAGTTTTGTGGGGCATAGGGTAAGGTGCTGCCCTGGGAAAACAATCTCCTGAACTCCTTCGCCAGGCTACGCCCTCCAGTGCTTCTTGAAAGCACACTGTTTTCCTCTCTTTGCGAAACTTCGCTGATTGATTTGCAGTACGTTTAGAGGAAACCAAAGACCCTACAGGTATAATGGCTAATATTTTGGTGGCATGATGACGTGATATGTGCCAGATAATCCCTGCAATACGCGTTTTCTTCAATTTTACATGGAATGGGCCGCAGCTTGCGCAAAAAATATAACTTCGAACATCAACTACATCATATTCATGTCAAATCTCCACACGATAGATTAAATACCTTCAAATGCATAGCGCGTGAAATACATATTGAGTGGGTGTCCAGCTCTTCCTTATCTTCGTGCGTTAAATGAGACGTTGTAGTTGTAGGTATGACGGTGTTCCCGCCCCAAAGTGTAGCTGGAGGAGCAAGCCGCTGGAGGTGGTCTACGTAAAGAGCTGAAAAATTGCTCAAGTGACAGAGATACTCTAAGAAGGGCTGTTCACCTTGTACGACCCAAAGTATAATACGGAAAAGCTTAACCACTGTCGTACTCGCCCTACCTTCCGGATAATAAAACCAGGGCAGATAACGTAACCACAGGTTTATTGGAGATTAGCGGTGTGCCGCAGAAGTTTCTAGTTTACGAATACCACAAGCGTGCACTGCACAGGCGATTTACCTTCCTTCACCTGCAGATCCTATGCCGAATAGTTGAAGCTCATCAAGTAAATATCGCTGCCGAAGTAGAGCGAAAATTCCTCTTGTCCGCAGACGTGCGTGCGCATCCGGCGAGCCCTCGAGAACCGAATGCATGTTTTGAGAGAGTCTAAACAGACTATTTGAGAAGAAGTTCTGTGGACATAGCGCGCTTTTGGCACAGATGACTGCTTTGTTAGGGTCTTCAAGACGCAGTCCGTACAACTGTTGCAAACTGGCACAATTGGCGAAGCTGAACCGCACCGCAAACTTTGTTGTCGTGTACTTCGATTCTGCGGCTTCCATTCTCTTCTCTAGTTAAAACAGGATGAAAGGTGCACACCAAAGACCACTCTACAGCCACTGCGTACAAGATGGCATCGTGATGAGAGCCGTCCTTACTCGCGGTTTAGGGCAGTGATGTAGGGACTGCCTTTGCGAGTGGCGATGCTGACGCCAATCCGCAAGATGTTGTCGTTCAGGATGGCGATGCGGCACTGGCGATAGCCTTGCTTGCGGTAGTCTGCCATCACGAGGGCGTGCAGCATCACGGCGTCTGCTGTAGCGAAAGCGAACACAAAATAGAACTCCATGAACGTTCGCTGAGAACACAGTGGGGCTGCATGAACTGCCGTCATGTTTTTACCGCGATGTTAAGAAAGTGTGTGGTCTAACTCAACGAGGCACAGTTAATTATGAGAAATAAAAGCTAACAGGTCACACTGGTACTCGTTTGCAGCGATAAGATTTCTGGACAAATAGGCACTTCATTAAGCATCAGTTGTTCTACAGGATGCCCAAACCTGTTGCAAACAGGTCTATATTGAAGCACATCGGTAGTTCAAATCAAATCAAGTTTGCTGTTTTCCAGCCGTAAAGAATTATCCACTGTGGCTTCTAAAAAATGCGGCGGCCGCGGTGACCTCTCCCAAACAGGGTGTCCTTTACACGTTGCCGCGGGCGAGGGCTCTTGTTGGGTACGTACCGCATGCGGACGGCGACACGATGTAGAACGAAAGAGGGGCGTGCGCTATGACGTGTCTTTCTCGTTCCGAGCAAGTGTTGGCGCGATTACGGTAAACAGTAGAGCTTCTTTCTATTTCCAATCTAGGCAATCTCCCTAAGCGGGTACGCGGTCTGGGAGTTTTTTTGTTGTTGTTTTTCGTTTATTTAATAGCCTCAAGGCTTAGCAGACATCCACGGGTCGATGTACAGACTAGGTTGGCCTCCCGGAATAGTCCAGCAAGGAACGGTTGGCAGGAACATGGAGCCACCGATGGTAATGCGTGTCTTGCCGCAAATTTAGGCCTGCTGCCATCAAACATTTCCTCGAATGTCCTTAGTTCCAGGGCATGTCCATATCAAATTTCACTCCCTTATAATATACAGGATACCAGCGCAAGTGAATGTAACGGACACTGTTTAAATGCAATTCGTGTAATTCCTGCGTTAGCAACATTACACACAGATGGGTTATACATGGGAAAAGCCTAACGTCCCCACGCTTAGTTACGCTGGGTAAAATTAACGACGTAAAAAAAGCTCTTTTGCCGAGACGAATCAAGAGATTATAAAAAGCATAACAATGGTAACAGCAATCAGTAGGCAAGAAATAGAACATGAAACATGTCAAGGCAGTGTTTGGCTCTATTCTTTTGTGAAGCTTGCGCAAGAACTTGTCACTAATATTTGGTCAGTCAGTTACACGGCTCAGACTGCGACGCATACGCAACCAGTCGTATGGTGCACACGGTTTCCGAGTACTGTGACATCGGTTGTGCCCTTTATTCGGTCTATAAGCGCGCGAGCCGCTGATGCTACTCAGTTACTTCTTTCTTGAAACCATGTAGTAATGTGCAGCAGTGAATGTGGTGACTGTGGCGCAGCTCACCTCAACCATTACGGTGTCACGAAAAATTTCCAGTACTTCCGGTACTTTTCCGAAACTTTCTCAAACCTTTCCTATAGACTCAATATTGTTTCGAGGGAGCCTTCTTGACTTTAGATCCCCTTTTCCCCCACTAACATTCTAACCATCTTGTACCGAACAGCAAGGCTGTGCAATTAACTTTTCGTAACCACCAGATTTTAACGGTATTGCTACAAATACCTTTGTCGCTAAAAATAAACGCAAGTGTTTTTTTAAGCCCCTCCTCTGTTCTTGAAAAATAAAATAGATGTAGTCAATAGCTGCAGTTTAAAAAAGGCATTACATTTGGCGTCCTTGCAATAACACGAGAAAAATCTTCGATTAATTGGTCGCAATCACGCCAAGTTGATTTGTTTACCATATTTGCGCAGGAAAGGGATTGGAAACACAAATGAGTGGTGTTAGTTCTGTGCCCCAAATCTGAGTTCCGTAAGCCTTTGCTACGAACCCGCTCGAGAAAGCGTGCCAAAATATCTCGGGCCCTTAACTCTCATTACGTTATTTGAAGGCGATGCCGCTTTTAGATACAATGCATCTCTTGCTCTCGGTTCTGTCGTCCGTCGTCCGTCGTCCATCCATCCGCCGGCCCAGGAAGACACCGGCAACACTGTCGCTCTAGCATCTCATGGTCGGGGCTACGTCCCTCCCTTGTTGTGGCGCGTCCACACCCCCACTGCGCATGCTCGGCTCATCTCGGGCCGGCCCAGGAAGACACCGGTAACACTGTCGCTCCAGGAGCCATTAAAGGGTAAGACACCACCGGGCGTTCAGCAAGCCGAGCATGCGCAGTGGGGGTGTGGACGACGCAACAACGACAAGGGAGGGACATAGCCCTGTGGCATCTAATAAAATTACACCATCTTCCCGTAGGGAACCCTGAGTAGTATGCGAAACAGCCATGGACTTAACGCAATTTCCCATTTCGTAGTTCCGGTAAGTGAAAAGTGTGGTAGTTACCATGGAAACCAAACTGTAAATATAACGGTAGCTACGTACCTCAACATAACGGAAACGACAAACTGAAAACTAATGGGCACTTGAATCGACCCCATGGCTGCTTTGCATACTACTCAGGGTTCCCTTACGGGAAGATGGTGTAATTTTTTTCTGCAATGCGGCATCTGCCGCATCTCCTGCGATACTCCTGCAATGCTGCGTCGTGTTTTGGTGTCTGTCTTCACTGTTGTTTGGTCCGTTGTCTCAGATTACTCCAACATGCAAACTATAGCTGCAATTCACGGAGCGGCTTCCCCAGAGTGAGAACCCTCCTTTCCGTCACCTGTTCTACGCAAGTGCCATCGTGTTCACGTATCACGGGGAAAGCACCAAGCTAATTTATCTTCTGTTCTGGACCCGGGCCGCGTTAGCGCTGTTGTTGGCGCACTTGAATGCTCCTCCGGTGACCGGTTCCAAATCCCAGGAGGACACAACTGTGTTTACTTATGTATTTTCTCATTACAGGCTCATTTGGGTACCATTCGTGTCATGCCGACAACTGCAGTCATGTTTTCCGTCTGATGGGACATGTAAGGTTTTTTTTTAATTAAAGGAGCCATGAAGACAAAATAGAAGTTTGAAATTCGAAAGGATGCAAAGTGATGTTTTATTTACTGAGAAATAATTACTTAGGTAAATTTTATTTCCGCTATTCGTGCGTTTTCGTGGTCTGCAATGACACAACAGACCGACTGTCTGCAGCCGATTGGAACCTTGTTTACCGTTGGTGAACCTAGATGGCGCCACCATACCGTGGCAAGCCGCTTTCTGCCTTTGGTTTGTTTTTGACCGTATTTAAACCTGGCTTGTTTTTTTTGTTCAGGGAGGAAGTAATCGTTTCGTAAAACATAGTGCCCACTCGAAAAATATGATCACGTAAGACACCGTTGCTTGCGTCAATCGGCCAGTGTCGTCTGAGACAACCCCAAAGCCCCGCAGTCTTGTGCAGCTAAACCAAGCATACTGCGCGCAGTACCAACAGCAGTACGCATCGGAACTTCTGTGCTTTTATAACTTCCACTGTTTGTCCCACCATTCTTACGGCTTTCAAAATGGTGCGCCCTAAATTTAAGCGCAAATAGTTTGTTCGGCAAGATTATAGCTCTGCTAATTTGCGTTTGCTTTTGCCGCCCTCCGCCAATCGCACAGCTGGCGGGTATGACATCGTAGGTTCTGTTGCCGGAAATGAGCTAGTGTGTCGCATGGCCATCCCCCTTTTTCTTAATTATGCAGCTTATTTGAGCGAAGTTTACGTTAAAAGTGGTGTCAGTGTGATCCTAACGAGGCAATTTTTTGAATGAACGATACTTGTGTTTTCTCTTCAAGGCTCATTTAATAATCCAGAGGGAAGAACACTAGTTCTGCAGGAGTTCGACCTTTTACTCCTGCGCATTAGTAAGGACCCGTCACACACATTTTCGAGATTATTTTGCTCTGTTTTCCCTTGCGTAAGAAATCACATTTACCGAGAATGATGGCTTTTCCTGAGGCTACTCGTTCGATAACGGTGTTGAAGTCGTCCACGACGCTGGCACCGCGCCCCTGTCTGATCCGTGCCTGTATCTTCAGGAAGTCCTCGTTCTTCGACTTCTGCGTAAGTTTACATGGGAACCCATAAATCAGCTAAGAAGGTTCGCGAAAAAAACATTGTCAAGGTTGCCATTCTTAAAGATGGCAAAACCCCAAATTTTCCTCTAATAAAGCAAAAATCATTTAGATGCACTTTACACCAGAAAAAACGGAGCAGTATAATATAAAAGACGACACATTAAGCGTCACTTTCCATGTAAGGCTGCTTAGAAGCCGTTTGTTGTCGCCACTATCCCGTCTTTACGCTCGCCTTTTGGACGCGAGCAATATTTTTTTTCGGTATTCTGCTGCGTCGTTGATCTTTTTTGGCGCGTGTCGTTTCCCGTTCGTGGTTATGACGCTTGTTCTTCCATCATGCTCCCTGTTGTTCCGTCTCGTCTGAGTCATATTACGAGACGCTCTGGGAGTCCCGCACAAAATGATGCCGAACAGTATTGTCCCAAGTGGAAACCCCGACAAAATGGTCCCAAGCCAATCCTTCGACCACGTAAAAAGTCGTCAGCATCTGTAGTGGATTATTTTATGAGTGATGGAAGTTTGAAGGTGTTAAATGAAGCTGCAGTAAGATGACAAGACATTCATCATGCCCATACTGCTAGTTTTTATGCTAGTGTAGGCCCGTTCGTCACATGACGTGTTGTCATGTGCCGATTTGCAGTTTTCAATTTGGTCACATGCATTCATTTACATAGAAAACTTTGTCATACGAGCATCAAAACAAATTGCGTTTTCTTATTTCCTGCTAATTTTATTTTTTAGAAGACAAAATATAATCTTAAATGAGCTACAATGAGCCGTGATCCGACGTTGCTCAAATTCGGTTACACCGTGCTGGCATGTACTATTGTACTATTGTACTGTGTACTATTGCTGGCTTGTACTATTCCTGCGGAAAATATTTTGCATTAACAAAGGCTAGTACAGTCTCAATATACTGCCGCCTCTCGTATATAAACGCCGAATGGCCATCATTGCACCTCAGAAAATCTGTATTTGTCAAAATTGTAACTTTCGCGTTGCGGAATTTCGTGTGCCTTGTTACGATTCTGCGCGCCGATACCATGTTAGCGCGTATTGGAAAGTTTTGCGGTGTGCCTGGGTGTGTAAGAAAGCGCCCTCGGACAAGTTGCAGCGTGCCTGTGAACGGCCGCTGCGTGGGCGTCTCTCCCTGTTGGGGGTTCAACCTTCAGCAGCGGCAAACGCTTGGTGTAGCGACTTGCCCATAGGACGCGGACGCCGCAGTCGAGATCTCCTCTCCCTCCTCTCTCAGGCTCAACGAGCCTCGCTACTGCCGGCCCCTCACGAACTGCGAAAGAGTGTTCTGTGTGCTTGTACTATTTGTGGGTCGTGTGCACATTAGCGCTGCGAAAGGCGGGCAGCCGTTACGTCTATTGTGTATAAAACCGTCTTCTCGGTGGATAGTTCGCATTCGTTTTCGAGCAGCAAATCCATGCTGTCCCTTTGCTCGAGTCCTGTACTGTAACCTCGCCCGGAAAGGTATTGCTCCTGTATTGCTTCGGCGCATCTCTCGCCATACAGTAAACCATTTAAGTTTGCCTTCGGCTTCTTGTCGTCGTCACCAAGGCAGCAACCTTTGCTGGCCGCTCACATCCACGCTACCTCACATGACGGAGGCGACGGAGCCCAGTTCGGGGACGCCTTACGTAATGCAATACTGGTTGTTAGCGGTGGATGTCAACTCTGTAACAGCCGGCAGGCCCAATGCAGCCTTCATTCATTAACTGATGACCAATGTGCAAAAGCATAGCACCCCCTCTTTTGGCCGTTATTAAATTGCCGTCAACATCAAAAGTAACATAACACAGACCTTTGCTATGCTACAGTAAAATCAGAATGCCTTCATATAAGCAGGAGAAAAATCAGCCGGCCCAAGAAGGGGACCAGGGGGATTAATTCTAACGCCTCTTCCAGGACGTTTACTCTGTAAAATCAAATCCCTCTTCTGCAACCCCACCTGCATCGCTTGCCTCTTCCATCTCTTGCTAGATATTTCTTCACACCCCCTCCAGACCAACAGGTTTATGCGAAAACGCCATGTGACGAACGAACGGTGTCCCGCCAAGGGCGGCTAGCATAGATTAATAAAATAAGATTAAAAAGAATAAACGCTAGGAAACATGCCATCAGTTACCAACTAATGCGAACGAAGTGATTGAGGGCGACGATTTGCACTAAAATGCTTTGCGCGCTTCAAGCTGATTCGGAACCATTTCGTCCGGGTTTGCGCTTGGGACCATATTTTCCGGGTTTGCACTTGGGACCATAATGTTCGGTACCATTTTGACCAAGACCGAACTGTCTGGGACAAAATTGTCCGGGACCATATTTTCCGGATCGCCGGAGAGGAAAACAGAAGTCACGTTTGTGTGCACACTTTACTATCGACTAACATGATTACCCCAGAAAGCATATCCGGTGTTTTATGTGTGCGTGCGTGCGGGTGCATATCGGCAATCACGTCAGTTCTGGGTTTAGTATCCATCACAACCTTTACTCAGCATAAAATGGGTAGATAACATAACCATTCGAGCAGATATTTTAGGACTACTTTTTGATCGCTTTCTTTTTGCTTGTTTAAGCGCTGGACACATGTACGACTAGTGCACGCGATTCGCATGCGACTGATCGTTACGATTGATCGTTAGGACCCGTTTTGGCGTCGATCGCTGGTCGGAGGAGGCTCACGACGTGCGTCTGGCAAGCCAGATGCAGTCGTGCCATCGTTGCAATCGTCGTGAGGCCACAGCCAATGAGAGCCCGCTGAGCCCCAACACCCCGCAACCGGCGTGCGTTGCTCTGGTCGGCTCGGGTGTTGGAAACTCTAGGCTTAGCATCCTGGCGGATATTTGATTGCCGCTATCTGTGCAACTGCGAATGACAATCCGTAACACAACTTTTCACCACACTATCATCCCTTTTCTCGCATAAGCTACTTCTTTTTAGCGATCAGATTGATTCAGAAGAGCAGCGACAAGCGCGGTTGCTACCGTGGTCTGCGCCGGTTCGAGCCGCTGAGTGTGCCGAGCTGGCAGGCGCGACCGGCGTGTGCGCGGACTGTTTCCGAAGGCAGAAAACACTTCGCGATTGCCTGCTTAATCAATTTCTTGCGAACAAACGCGCGGAATCTACAAATTCAGCTCAGCGATCGTCGTAGTTGAACATCTGCGTAGCCTGTTTCGATGCTTCCGCGCAGGTATTGCCATCTCTCGACCGTCGGCGCACCGCCGCCGCGCGCCGCGGGGGCCGGTCAGCGTATACGCTTGCATCGCGGCAGATATCTGATCGCCGCTTTTAAAATAAGCCCTGATAACAATCCCAAGCACAATTTTTCACCACACTAACACCTACTTTCTCGCATGTGGAACTTCATTTTAACGATCAGATTGATTCAGAAGAGCAGCGACAAGCGGTTGCTACCGTGGTCTGCGCCGGTTCGAGCCGCTGAGTGTCCGAGCTGGCAGGCGCGGCCGGCGTGTGCGCGAACTGTTTCCGAAGGCAGAAACGCTTCACGATTGCCTGCTTTATCCATTTTTTGCGATTAAACGCGCGGAATCTACAAATTCAGCTCAGCGATAGTCGTAGTTGACCATGGAGCAAAAACGGTGGGCGGAGCGACGCCGACGACGCATCGCATGCACGCATCGGGTCATGTGTCTCAAATTCACGCGTACGACTAGTCGTGGTGACAGTCGTGACGATCAGTCGCATGCGAATCGCGTGTACAAATCGTACATGTGTCTAGCGCTTTATAGAGCATCCAGCTTCTACGTACGTGCGCTGAGGACGAATGCTTTTTTGAGCGGTGCAGGAACTGTTGTTCAACATGCAGCACTGTTCTGAATTGTGTTGTACTCGACGTGAGCTTACGAAGGAGCTTCACAAAGAAAGAATGAAATAGCAGGAGGTGTTTTTGTCAAAGTTGCGCTTTTCAATGGGACTTCCTTCCACCGCGGGCGACAGCTGAATGCCAATGCAGGTGGAAAGTGGTGCAGACGTGGCCCTTCTATTTCCAATTTTAGTTATCACACGCTTAAGAAGAGGTTCATTGCGAAAAATAAAATGTTTCTTTGACGATTACGTTGGCCTGCGCATTGAAACTGGCCCCTGCTTCCACGAGAATGGTTGCATAAGCTTCTGTAAAAAGCACGCTATTAACGAGAACTGCATCGAAATTTTATTTCTATTGATCTCAGTGCATGCGCGAGTACTCTGAGCTTCTTTCCACCCATGACTGTAAACTCCGCTGTTATTCCAGCTTGTCCACGTATAATTTTAGAACTACAGTGGCGTTCTACAAAATGCCATGCATGTCATCGCAAAAGAGTATAATGCCTTAGAGGCCACTGCTCTTATTCGCTCTCTCTCTACACTTGCCGCATGGCGGACGTGAAACGCACCCAGATCTCCTGCTCCACGCCGGTGCCGTAGGGGACGTAGATGTGCACGTCCTCCCTCCTGGCGACCTCCCGGAAGGAGGAGACCAGCCAGCGGGGCTCGGGGACGGTGAGGAAGGCGATCAGGTTGCTGCTGTAGTAGGCCATCACGATCACCACGTACAGCCACCAGGTGCCCACCACCAGGCGGGCAGACGTGCCCACCGGCAGGTGCACGCCACCTGGACATACGGCAGCATCACACCGGCCTTGAGAAAAAAAAAACTTGCGAATGCTGGTAGGAATTTAACGCTAGCCTCGCAAAGTTATTCTTTTGTATATTCATGTGGCCGAGTCATCTACCAAATAAAAACAGCTAAACACATTTGTGAGTACTTACTACGGCAATATATTCGAAGCCTTTCAGTGTCATGACGCTAAAGGTAAAGTGAATACGTTACTCGTCAATTTATTTAATGATGAAATACCAGTGCTCAAGCACCGACGAAAATTTGAACACGTCATTGAAACCGCGTTTTCGGGTGTCGGAGGAGCGCGCCTAAGATTCACAAAATAAAAAAAACACCTTAACATTAGGACACGCGATACACCATTAGGTAAACTATAGATTATGACTGCAGTGATCTTTTCAATATTCTATGCTGCCTTTGGAAAAAGGAAGACCAAACAAGGTTTTATTTGAGTTGTGTCGTACTTCGCCGCGAAAGCAGAACAAACATCTGCTGCAGGCGGCCATCAATCAACCACTTGAAGCAGTCGCCCGCGAGAGTTCAACGTGTTTCCCGAGAGTTCAACGTGTTTATAAAAATGATGTCGGACTACATCAAGATTAAGGAGGAACTTTTGGGCGCGGCACTTCTGCAAGTAAACAGAGAGGAGTGTGCGCAAAGTTATCATCCGAAAGTTAAAAGAAGCGTTGAAGATCGGGGCTCGACGCGACCGTCCTCCCGGCGTATTCCTGTTTCCGGCCATCTTTTAAAACAAAAGGGCGCCACTTCGTGGATAGAGGCAGATTTCGTCGCGCGTAAGCAGTAGGGCGTGCAACAACGGATCGACATCTTCTGTCTTCCCGAGGGGCCCTAAAGTGTAAATAAATTGATCTTTTTTTTTATACATTCGTTTTTTCGGGCATGCAACAGTTGGAAGTTCTTTAGTTCCCCGCGGATTCCGAATTATCAGCCTTCGACTGTATTTACACCAATTGCGGGCGTTAACGCCAATGTTGTTAGGAAGTTGTCGTTACTTGTGACACTAATACAATTACAACGACCACTTCGGCAGAATCTTCTGTCGAGCGGACAACACACACGTCTCCAGTGTGGTGAAAATCCTGGCACACACAGTTGCATGTTTTAAGTTATGGGACTAGGCGCGGGCATAGTGTCTAAGAGCGGCCTTCAAAGCATCCTAAAAAACAGCCAACGCCAGTCACCGGTTCACCAGGCTGGTTTTCGTGAGGTGCACACCCGAAGGCGCGCAAAGCGTCTGACCTTGCAGTTCATGTTTAGCACGTGCCCATAACGTGCGCCTTTGTAATCAGAGAGTTCTTCAAACACCATGAATCATTTTTGTCATGTTTACCGACGTTTATTTCAAGTAGCAGTCCCAGATAGACAGCTTCAGTCCTGTCTTTTCAGTGCTATTTTCGCCCATTGCATGCATCAGGATTAGACCCACACACTACGCCTGTCATACGTGCTAGAAAACTGCTCGAGCTTATGAAAGCACTTGAATAACAAATAATGAAATTGCATACTCTTGACAGCTTTCTTCCGGGGCACTCAGTCAGATTTGAAGAACGTTGAGCCAAAACGGTTCATGCTCTGGAGCTGAAATGGCAGCAAACCTCGCATGGCAAAAGCAGCACCTGCATGTACCTACCTTGCTGCAGCAAAGCTCCGTACGTGTACAGAGGCAGTTGTGCAGTCTCGCCAAGCCGTGGCCACTGCGGCACCGAGCCGCCTCTTCAGGTGACCAGTTGTACACCAGCCATAGGACAACGCTCACGACAGGTATGCTGGCCAGTAACAAGAACCCACACCTGCAAGTGTTTAAATACTCGGAAATTTATGCCAGCGTAGGCGGTGAATTACGTGGGGTTTACCATCGCAATTACAAAACCTATACGTGGTGCATAGGCGAATTGTATTGTGCTTAATTTCCACGCTATAAATGGTTGTGATAATAATTAATATTGTAGGTATTTAGGTTTTTCTCTACACCCTCATACTAAAGTTTCTTCCCTCGCGCTACGCAGCGGGAGCTACCTGTGGGACTACACTTTTCTTAACTCACACAATGTGAGGAGTGGTGACTTGAGCCATGTCTGCCCTCTCGTTTTGCACTCATAATTTTCCCCAAAAAGCAACACCACTCGTAAAACGTGCGCGAAGCCACCACGCGGGTAAAGGCAGCCTTCTCCTGGCTGGGCAAGGGGTCTAAGCACCGACGAGTTGTCTGGTGGCGGCGGCCGAAAAAAGTTAAAGCCAATATAATCAGAACGCCATCTAACTAAACCGATCTTACGAATTTCCCATTCTAACGAACAAATTCGGAATCCCCCGCACTTTTACAAATTCGAACTAACTAGATTCAGCGCCATTCCCAATTTAACGGAGTGTTTCGAGAAACAGACACATTTAAAAGGGAGCAGTTTCGAATGTGGTTTGTCAGAACGCGTCGAAGTTTATTGTTCAACGTCGGAAAACAACCATGCGTCTAGTTTTGATTTTAAAGCTAAGCTTTATACTACTTCCGTCCAGCGATTTCATGGAGGATGCACAAATGACCTTTTGACTTGAAACACACCCCCTGCGACACACCCCTCGAAGCTCATCGCGTGATTCGCCGGGCCCGCTGTTGGCGCCTGCGGGCGCCGACAGCGGTCGCCACCGCCGCTGCGGCCGAGGCAGCCAACCACCCCCGCAGCCTCCCACGCATGCGGCGCTGGGTCGTTACGGGCAAAGTGACTCGTGTCGCGCCCGGCGAAGGTGAATGGTGCGTTCGCCATGAATGAAAGCCGTGTTCGCCCGGCCTCCTTCTGTGAGCGTTGAAGGGAACCGAACGGCTTTGAGACGTGGTCGGCAATACAGTTAAATCAAAGCTGTAACAAGCGAAACCAAGACTCAGTCAGACTGAGACAAGAGTTTGCCTTGCATGTCCAAGGTTAGCTGAGCTAAACCGCAGCCATTTTTCGGAGCTCTGCGAGACAAACTCAGCAGTCCCTATTTTCGATCACTGATACTAGATGGCGCCAGCAGTGGTAGGGGCGCTTGCTTCACGTCTCGTGCGGAAGGTGGCATTGAAGGTTTCCACGTCGTGGCTTCTGAGAGAAGAAAAACGTCCTGCGTTGACAGTTTTCTGTCGCGAGGAAATGGAGCCCCCAAATAAAAATAGGAAAGTCCTAACACTCCACCAAAACGGGGAACTAATCCGTGCCGCCTCGAGCGGGCTTAAAAAATGAGACATGGCTGCCGACCACGGCACAACGGCCCACCACGCCTTTCAAAATCTTTCAGGGAAATGGCACCATCATCCGTTCCAGTTCGCCTGGAATCGCGGCCACTGAAATTACTATTTCACGCTGTCTGCTGGCATGTGCCTCTCCTTAAACATGGAATTTATGGAATCGACCGCTTGCAAAATGGCATTCCCGATTTTACGAAGTTCTCGATTTAACGAAATAATTCGCGGTTCCCGGTGACTTCGTTAGATCGGGTTTTAACTGTAGCCAAACTTCGTGGGAGAAAAATTTCTGGGAGCAAATAAATTTACTTTCGTGCTTTGAAGTCGAAAGCCTGGCAGTACTCGTTATTGATTTGATCAGGAGGTTTAAGGCGCCGACACTACACAGGGGATGAGCCGCGCCAAAGTGGAGGGTGCGGATTAATTTTTACCACCTGGGGTATCTAACAAGCGCCGAAATCTCCAACACACGGTCGTTTCAACTTTATTGAAAACTTGTTTGCGGCTGCATCGTATTTTTGTCTCTTTCTTAATTTTCGTTTGTTCGTCTCACGGTGCGAATTGTGGTGGCAACCAGATTGTCACACGCCACAGCTTCCCTAGAGAATCAGGGTTCTGTGCCGTGTACACCTGTTGTACTCCCATACAATCGCTTTAGAGTGTCACACTGGCACGCACTATTATACAACTTACAGTTTCCAAAGCATAGTTTTTAAGTTGTCGACAGGGCACATTAGCCCTTCAAAGCTCCGTATTCTTGGCCCATCCATCAGGTGGGTATGTTCCTCAAAGTAACAATGGCAACAACTTTAATTCTAGGCTGGCAACGTGCAGAGGTACCGCAGTGCTTGACATAATTATAAAACATGTGAACCATGCATGGTAAAGACCTTTACTGCTACTGTGGAGAACCGAGTTCAAATTTCATGGGAACAGACATTTATTCTTTATTTACTCTTTTCCGCCACGCCACAACACGAATGACGACGCATATTCGCCAAATTGGGATCTTAATACGAAGTTAACAACCGGATAGAAGGACGACGCTGTCAGCAATTTTTGTTAAATTGTTGACCAGTCTTAGGTACGTATGCATAACGAAATGTATAACATTGATGTGCTAATTATTCTCCAAGTGTAACCTGTGCATTTAAATATTTTTTTTACTATCTTCAATGTCCGGTTGAATCGCGTTTTTTGTGGACTTGGGTTAGGTTGAGCTAAAGGAATTCCATTTTTTTTTTGTACAAAACCGGCCGCCGATTGAGCGGCGCCGTGATCTGTTGTGCGAGATACCTGCGTAGAGAATGGCTGCACGAAGAGCATCTTTCGGGACATGATCTTGGGCCTCTGCACCAAGATTGCCACCGGGTGACTGATGAAACTGGTGCTGAGAGAGAAAGAGCGCATCCTCGGCTCGGTTATGTCCAGGAAGGTCACCAAGTCCGTTTGCTGCGAAGACCCAGAGGGAAACAATATATTTGGAGTCAACAACAAAAAACTCATTGCAAGAAATTTGTCCACGAAAGTGTAAAAACAAGAAGGCTTATTGATGTAGATCACAGTTCCACAAATACAAGTGTGCCACTCGCAACCGCAACACTTCTTTAATGGAGCCGAAAATGTTGAAAGAATTGACTGCTCGTATGGCCGCTCCTTTTTTACGTCAGGACTTTAATTTGTGACGTATCAAATTAACAACGGTGAACGTCAAGTCATATCTTCGGACCGATCAATGTGCGCCATACGTAGCGCCGGCAGGCACGGCTTCCGCTATGACAAGAACGTAGCTTCAGCGAAGCTACGCTCTTGTCACAGCTGTCGCTTCTTAAACACCGTTCATCCGTGTATATTCGTGTTAAACAAAAACACCTTCAACAGAAACGGCTTGCCACTTGAAAGGGGCAGCAGTGTCAGCAGGACATAGCCGTAGAAGACGACTTGTAAAGGATGCCGCACCGGCGGTTTGAACGACAAAAACGGCGTCGGCTGCTTCGCGGACGACTGGTGAGATCATGCCGCATTCTGACAAAAACAATAATCGCCACCGTTGCGTTTGTTGCAGCAAGAGAGCGCACGAGAAGCTAAATGTAAACAGTTATGATAGTCACGATCGGCTTCGTAAACCTTCCCACATCCGTATCATGACGGTGCAGTTGTCCTCGAGGGGGACCGACCACTAACATTCACGGTGGTCTCATCATAGTTGTTGGTCAACAACATAGATATTCGTAGCCTATGTCAGAAGCTGTCCTTGAATTACAGTATCATTCATGACCCCAAGATTGCTTGAAAGCCAGAGTCAGCGTTGGCGATGCATTAGTGGGTGGCCTGTTCGTTGCCATGAGAGCAATGAAAAATGGACGACAAAACTTTGGACTAGTCTCCACTGACTAATATAGCCGAGAGCGCCCGTGTGGGAGCGCCCCGAAAAAATGTGACAAGAGTTGTGAAATTGTTCTGCTGATGCCTAAAACCGTTGCACTCCCTAAGTTATTGCTGTCCAGACCTAAGTAGTTGTCCCTCAGCTTTTTAGGGAGAGAGTGGGAGGAGCGGAGGAGAGGCATTCATCGAGTACAATACGGCGTCCGAATATATAAGGCGCCAAGATTGTGAACTGCAGAAAATGCCGGCAAAAAAGTACAAATATGTATCTTATATATATCCGGGTGTGGAACTGGAACCGAACCGAACCGAAAACCGGAAACTGAACCGGTAATTTTGCCGGAACTGAACCTGAACCCGAGCCGTTATTGTTTTGAGCACGCTGAAGCGGAACCGGAACTGAACAGATAAAACAAATAGCGGTTACCGGTTCATGCCGAAACGGTTCGACCCTCCGTTGTTGATATTGCACAGTCAACGCAATTCAGGCCTTTTTTTCTTTCACGTACCATCAACTTCGTACCCGCTTCGCGCACTTTCCCCTCCAGACAATTGAACACTATCCCGCTCTATGTAACAACAGAAACGTTACGGTCACCGATACGGATCGCCCCTCCTTGTTGATATGCGCACCAGTCAACGAAAAAAAATTCAGGCCTTTTTTTCCCTTCACGTAGCTCGACTTCTTTACCACGGCTGCGGACTGCTCCCCTCCAGCAATTGAACAACCGATGTTGCAACTTTTTGCACAAATTTGTTAAAAGATGGCACCTGTAAATTGTTAATGCTTTATGGATGCCGCGAGCGCTATGGCAAGTCTGCACGCAAAGTGTCGATTCCCTCCCGGTTCAAGTATAGCAATTGAGGCCGTTATATATATATACGTACTATATACCTTCTAGCTGCGACTTATATGAAAATAATTAGGACTCTATTAACTCTGAACAGCGAAAGACCACAACGTGTGCAAACTTGTCATAATTGTTAAAAGGTCGGACCAGCAAGATTAAAACAATGTTTACTACGTGAGCGCAGGAGACTTGCCTTCACTGAGCTAAGTCGATTTTGACTGCTGAAACAAGTGCCCTCGATCTCCCTTCCCCCGACCGTTTTGCTGCAAGTTAGATAGCAATTGAGAACGGACGTTATATATATTATATCTTATAGATATATATATATTATATATATATCGATATATATTATATATATATATATTATATAGCAATCAGAATGGGCAATGGGGACTCGTTGAATTAAGACAGAAATAATGGTTGGCAGTCTAGAAAACCTCCGAAAGCAAAGGGGAGCATGTGGATGATGAATTTGGACAGACAGAAAGTGGAGAAAAAATGCCCGCCGGGTGGGATCCGAACCCACGACCTCCAGAATACGCGTCTAGTGCGATGACCGCTACACTACCGGCGGGGCTATTTTCCCCTCCACTTTCTGGGGTATTCATGTTAAGGTATTTCTGTTTCCGCAGCTTGGGGGTGGTAGCCAGCGCCACTCGGACTACTCGGGGTGAAAGGGACCTTCTCTTTAACCCCCAGGCCGCGACTCGAGTGTATACGACATGTCGAGAGTGGTCGATCAGCGTTGAACCCTCTTAAGCTCCCTATGGCACCAAGACTGCCAGAACAGAGGCCCTCGCTATGCATGTAGCGAATCAGAAATGGGGCATGAGGGGCTTGTTGAATTAGGACAGAAATAAGGGTTGGGAGTGAAGAAAACCTCCGAACGCAAAGGGGAGGATGTGGTAGGTCATTGAAACAGATAATAAATTTTAACACACACACTCACACACACACCTATATATATATATATATATATATATATATAATATATCTATATATATATATATATATATATATATATCTGAGAAAATGCTTGACTCACGATTAGAAACAAAAACTGACGTTTCGACTGCAGGACCAGTCCTCAGCGCAGTAACGTACAACCTAGAAACACGGACGGTTATATAGGTGCCGAAGGTGTGCTACAGTGCACCGTTGTTAAGAAAATACGATGCCTTGTTGAGGCAAGGGAACAGCGAAAGACCAGCCACTATTCATGCGCGTACAATCTTTCGTTACGCTGTCCCCCTCACAAATTCTCCCCAGCAAAAAAAGCAACTTTTCATAGCACCAGCAGATGTGGTCCCGCGGTAGCCAGCAACAAATTTACTTCTAGAAAGCAAAGCTCAATGCAACTTCATTCCACTGAAGAAGAAGAAAAAAGGTGGGAAGCTGGTGAAGAAGACACTTCACGTACGGATTACAGGAATAAGCAAATGGTACAGCCAACGTGTCAATATACGAAGTGCAAAACAAGCAGGCTCACAGGCACAAAACATACAGCACGGAGGCCTGTGGTGACACATGCATTTGTCAAAATACCACTGATGAGCCGCATGAGGAATGGCAGAGCAGTTCAGAAGTTCAGAGAAGCCTGACGCAACACAACCACTTACAAGAATACGTAATTGCAGTAGCCACGTATGTTCGGCGTTAAAGGTACCATAAAGTCGGTCACAAGTAACGGTCAGAAGTTTCCGTGTATTTTGGTCATATACACGGAAACCTGATTTTCGTCAGGCACTGGGAAACGCTGGAGCGGCGAAAATTTTCGTACGGCGGGCGGAATTTGTGGGCAACAGCATGCAGGGCATTTCGCGGCAGTGATTCTGGCATTCGAGTAGCGTGTGCCTCTATGCTGTGGACATGGCATCTGCCGATCCCCTAGTACCTTTGGACGAAGCCCGGAGGCAAACATTGAGCTGATGAGCGTTTAAATTCATGTTCATTTAGAACTTTTGCGCCGTTCGTATGGTTGCTGTGACTGTACCGCCATCCGCTGCGGGGTTCTTCTGGGCACTGCTCCTCGGTGCTGTGCTCCTCCCACGGTCATGTTGACAGTGTGTGCCGTTCGCGATTTAAAATTGGCGCTCCAGTGTTTCCGGGTGGGCACGCCTGGATCGGCGACCCCTCTCGTGTTATAGTGGCATGATGTAAGCTGTTTTTGTGTGATGTATGTTCTTGTGCGCGTTCAAAACGCACGTGGACGTGCGTTACCATGTGTGTACGATCTGCCCGAACTGCTATGAGCTAGCCGATTACCCCTGCTCATTTATTTTTCATTGGCTGCAATCCTGCTGTAGTGTTTCTGGGAGCGGGCGTTGTTCCCCAGGTTATCCTTTCTACTTTTGGGAGGCGTGGAGATGGAAAAAGAATTTGAAGGATTGGTTAGCGAGTATCAGAGATACTGATCCTCGCTTGTCGTTCCAACAATCAGTGCTCTTGCGCGTAGATGAGCTGGCCGATGGTATCCTTAGGTTATCTTCGGCAGCATGGACGTTAAAAAATTCAACGATGACACACCAAGCAACCAAGTAATACATAATTTCGTTTCGACCATAACGCACTCACCCTCTTGTTCAGCATGCCTAACGGTCCGGTCCAATTGTACTCGCCGTGTCGAACACCGGCATTCGTGAGGTTCTCCAGCAGCTGGTATGACACTCTGCGCAAAGGATCACATTGCGGAGTGACAAATTCTTATTTCTTAAATACACATTTCTTGGATAATCTTGCGCGGACATGCGGCTGTGTGCGTAGATCATTAGTGGGTTATGTACCAGTCGCTGAATGAGTGCCTCTTCGCCAGAAATTGCAGCGTCTGTAAGGATGCATACCAAGCCATTGCACCGTTAGAGACGATACAGATAACCGCTACCTCAACTGTAGCCAGAAAGTGGGAAAGGTCGTAGCAGCTCGAAGCATGAATGTACACAGTGCTGGAAAGAGCGTAACTCAATAACAGTGTGGTCCTTCGCTCACCCAATAAATTCAAATGTTATTCGGTATTGAGGCTCGAAAAACATGTGTTACTATAATGTTGAAGTAACTAGTTACTATCTCACTGCTTTCACTGTTTAATACTCAAATGCTGCTGCAGCATCAGCTGGAATTATTGTTTTACTATCAACAGTCATTACGTTAAATGGAAGATGGTTCTAACTAAGTGCAGTCGTCGGTGTTGCTTTGCTTAAACTTTTTTCTTTCAGTGTACCATTCAACCACAGATCTGTGACGGGAACACTACATACTCGAGCCTCATTAAAAATCTGAACGCTTAGATCATGAGTTTAAGGAATTCGCTTGTAAAAGTGATGTGTCTAACAAATTTTTTTTTCTGAAACCGCAAGTGACTGGAACCGCCCGCCTCGCCGTATTGTTAGTGTACGTAATACTGATGCCTTCTTTACTATGTTTGATGAAGCTGAAAAGCGAAAACGACTGTGTTTTCAAGATTTCAGCGCAGATTGAATTTCCCCAGGTGGGCGAAATTAATCTAGACAGCCCTCCACTACGGAGCGCCTCATCGCGGTGTAGTGTCGGAGCGTTAAACGTCATAATCAATCAATCATTCTTTACTATGTCGTAGTAGTGTTGTTAAATTACATCGACGCGTATGCGTGCGCGATTTGCGTGCTTTTTCGTTTTGTTGCTTGTTTTGGTATGCCAATAGCTGCAGAACTTATGTTGTCATACCTATTTCTTTACTGTTTTTATTGTACTGCCCCCTCCACACACACTGAATCCTTCAGGTGCTGTGGGTACTGTGTACATAAATAATAAATAAATAAATAATAAATAAATAAATAATAAATAAATAAATAATAAATAAATAAATAAATAAATAAATAAATAAATAAACCCCTTTTAGCAGGCTTCTCCGGTGACCTCTAAAACCGTTATCAGGTGTATCTGAAAGAACTGTAGTGTTGAGCTTCAAGAGCAACAAGTAGGTATGAAATGTATAGGGCGAACAAAAAGCGGAATTCTTTCCCGATTTCCGGAGTCTAGGAGTGCCACATGCTGCATCGGAGGATATCATTTTTCCAGTGGCCACTGAATGGTGCGAGGTTTACTGCAACGCCAAGCGCTTAAACCAAACATCACAGCCACTTATACACACGTAGTTACATACATACATACAACATACATACACATACATACATACATATCATACATACATACATACATACACATACGTGCATACATACATACATGATGCATGCATATATACATACTCACATACATACATACATACATACATACATACATACATAGATACATACGTAGTCAGGAACGATTGAATCCGAAAACGAAAATATCAACCAGATTTCCGGAAAAAATACCGTTGCTGGAGGTATAATCATGACGCTCTATTGCAATATTGGTCCACATTTCTAACTTTGGTACTGTAATTCGGCCACGCGTCAATTTGGCTTGCGTAGAAAAAAGTCGCGCGACTTCTGTGTGCTAGTTCATATTTTCGTGATCTGGTTTCAGTTGTTTACGACTACGTACACACGCATTCATGGGCAGATACACACCATGCATCACAAAACACAACACAAAGACAGAAAAATACATAACACTCTCTAGTATACCAGCAGAAACCATGTGGGCGCTTCCAGTCAGCCGCTTGAGCTTGGGATAGGAAAGCGAGAAAGGTATAATTGCCCCCTTCGCATTTATTAGGATTTCGTTTTTATTATCAGTTTTATTGAGGACGTGTTGACCCTTTACTATGTCAGAAACATAGCTGAAGCAACAGGCGCAAGGCTTGTTGAACAACCCTTTTTACAAATTCCTTGCAGAAAGTATATAAATACTATTACTCGTTACTTCGTCTGGGACGTAGCTGGGGTGCCTTATTGACTCCCGAGAGCGCAAAGTGAATGAGTCGTAACTTCGTTGCGGAAAATAAGTAACTAGCTTCTACCAACGTTCTACCCCCAATGACGAATGTACGAGTCTGTCTGTGGCACCTTGCACAAACACACAAGCTGGAACTAGTCGATGCCAGGGCATTCACTTACTTCGTGTAACTTTTTGTGCAAACATTTTGTGCAATTTCTTTCGTCATTGGAAGGAACGGGATGAACGTTTTGCATTATCTGTAACATGTGCAGCAAAGCGAAATTCTCTTTTATTCAGTCATTATTTTTACATTACATAACTGTTACTTTATGCAAACTGTACAGCAGTAGCTGTTAGCTTAACATTCATCTCCTCCGTCCCACAGCCTCAACCCGCCCACACTCTGTGTCACGGAAAAATGTCATATACGGTTAATTACCGCACACAAAAGCCCGCACAGACGAATCATGGAATCCACGCACCGTATGTTGTACATGTCCCTAACGTAGTCCATCAGCCTCAGGAAGGTTCCCCTCACGGTTGTCTGTCCAGTCGGAGTTTTCTTGTAGATTGCGTACGGAGGGTACTGCGGATGCAAAACATGACAGCAATCATAACACATAAGTTATTGTCCTTTGCATCAGCATGTGTCATATGTGTTGCTCTTGCTCAGTATCTACATTTCTTTTTCTTTCTAAGATATGTTTTCTCTTGAGAGCATCGTTAGGACTGCTGGGACCGTTTTTGCGTTCAGGCTAAGGCATTGGGACTGGTTCCATGAATTTGAACTAAGGCTTCTTGCAAAGCACGTTTTCAAAGGCTTGATAGCCTTGGTACAAAAATGAACGGTTCATTGGTACTAAATCAAAAGGAAGAGGCGTAGATGGCGATACTCTGTCTTTTCTTACCGATGCCCTGTTTTTTTTCTGTTCAGTTTTGTTTCAAAACAGCACCAAACCAGCCCATGGTAATACCAATGCATGAAGGCACCATTAGCGCAAGTTGGCAGCAGCCCCAATGTACTGCAAGCTCGTGATGAACACGAGACTACGTCAAACGCCTACGTCAATTCAGACTTGGTTTTCTTTCCCTGCTCGTAGGTAACAAATTAGCACTCGACCCTTCACTGTTTGTATCGCCCTTAACAACAAGAGCTACCCGGCCCCGCCAACCACACGCGCTTACTCCTTACTTTGCACAAACTAACCTTTTCAAGTTTTCTTTTTTTCCCACGCACCATCAGTGAGTGGAATGACCTAGCCACCACAAATTTGCTGTCATAAAGCGGTGTATTACTGTTGAAATGTGTTCACTTGTATCGCCCACCCTGCTTGGATCTAGGGTCCGCAGTATGTCATAAATAAATAAATAAATATTGCTTCTAGAGGGGCTGCCGATTCTCTGATTGCCGTTCTTAGGTTGTCATTTAGCTTGTCTACACTGACCTCGCTCTGCTTGTCCGCAAGCAAAAATTTGTTTTGAAGCGTTATTTTAAACTCCTGCGATCTGGCTCTGACTCCATACGTGGTTTCTTATGTTTCACAAGCTTCTTCCCATTTCTTTTGAGATTCAGGCTTAGCTTGCATCTAACCGTCTTATGATCGCTGCTCCTAATCTTACTTAGCACCTGTACGTCTTGCACGATACTTGGGTTGTCACTTAAAATTCAATAAATTTCATTTTTTCTTGTACTATCGGGCCTTTCCATGTCCATTTGCTATTTTTTCGTTTGTAGAAGAATGTGTTCATCAACCTCAGGTTATTTCTCTCTACAAATCCTACCGGTGCATTTCCTCGACTGTTGCGATTGTCTATTCCTAAGTTTCCATTTGACCTCTCTCCCATTTTGTTCTTACCGACGTTTGCGTTAACGTCTCCCTTCATAATCGTGAACTGCATTGTTGCCTCCTTCATTGCTGATTCGGCGTACTCGTTGAAGCTGTCTACGGCTTCGTCCTCATACCTGGTTCTTGGCGCATAGTCCTGTACTATCTTTAACCTGTATCCCTTGCTTAGCTTGATCCCAACAGCCGCGACTCTGTCGCTAATGCTGAAAAACGCCTTCACGTTTCCTGCTATTTCTCTGTGGATTAAAAATTCCGCCCCGTGTTCTTTCTTCCCTGGGGGTCCACTGAAGCATAGAATATCCCCGCTAGTGAGCTTCATGAAGCTTTCTCCTGTCATTCTAACTTCACTTAACCCTATAATATCCCACTTATAGTCCGAGAGCTCCTCTTATAGTACACTAAGCTTCCCTCACTAAAAAAGGTGCGTGTGTTGAACGTTGCCAGGGTCAATTTCCAAAGGCGGCCTGTCCGGACCCAGAGATTCTAAGCACCCCCTGCTGTATCGCTGCTTCGACCACCGCCGTGGACAGGGGCTCTATAGCTGCTGGGGATTGAGGGCCAAAAGTTGAGTTGGTCAGTCATGGGAGGTGGCGGCCAACTGATACACTAGGGTGGCCAGACCCTTCTCTGGTGAGGGAGGGCTGCTTGTGACCCTAAGAGCCTTCCTAGAATGGCTGAACCTCTCTAATATAGTCGCTTAGGTATCCGAGATGATGGTTGCTTATTGACCAGGCAGCACTCCATTCCTGCATGGGTTGGGATCAGAGATCCAGACGAAAAAGAGAGAAGTTTCCCGCGGACGACGTTGCCGCACACGCCTGCATTGATGCTGAGCCAGCGTTTGTCGGTTGTGCTTTCTATATGGGCGGTTCTCAAGGAGTAAGCTGAGACGCTGGCTTACTGATGAAAGACCTACTGACATTTGACCGCTTAACAAGAAAGTCACTGCTATGCTCGTTATAGCTACAAAATATGGTTAGTTTGTACCTCTGCTCACCAAGTAGGCCGCTAAAAATGTATTAGCGTGCTTCCTCGACCTTTGACACTATTAGTAAGCTGAAAAAAATCCGGGGAAGCTTGCACTCACGCGCAAGACTTGAATGGCGAAGCTATTATAGGTTGAGCATTTACAGACATAGTTACAGTAGCACGCCGAGCCGCTCGGAGCGCGCCATCTTCCTCGGCCGTGCGAACTATCCGTGGCCGGGCCATGCCGAGAACTGCGAAGACGCTCCGCGCGAGGGCTCTTCTACGATACTGACCGCATACGCACGACGACGCGAGCTCCAGCATGAAGGGCTCTTTTACGATATTGAGCGCATGCACACGATCACAGGAGGAGCGGAACGGAAGCTAAGATTACACGCTATGACATTCCTCGTTCGGAGCAGGTGTTGGGACGATTAGGGCGAAACTGCTCCTCCCTAGTGTTGCGGCGGCTGCTATCCACATGTCTTGCCGTTGTCGAGTGGGTGTCGCGACAGGTGCGCGATGCCTACGCGATAGCGTTCCTCGAGGGGAGTTTTATGCGCGTAACGAACCCCGAACTTACGGCCAGTAACAACAACTCGGCTGTTAAAACTATTTATCCAGCTCTCCACCAGCAACGGTGACCTTTTGGCAGGGCTGTGCAAAGTTGGGCTAACACTGTGCTCTCTAAAGTTCGGAAACCTTGGAATCAAGAAAATAGTGAAAAAAGCTTTGTTTTCGTATTTTTTACATAAAAAGCAATTACATATCTAGGGTAGCCCTTTTCTCGGACGGTCACATCAAGTGCGTGTACTTCTCTCTGTGCCCAGGGAATGCTCAGTTATTCAAATTTTGCTATGCTACCTGTATAACCCTAGGCACCTCCCTATACCTAGACACGTATGGGCCCGGTGTTTCTGACGTAGCGCTGAACTTGTTTAGAGTTTTTTCCCTTCCTAACCTAGCGTCCGATTCTGCCGAAGTTTCGATGCTGCCGAAGCTCTTCCAATGATCTTTGACCACTGCCCAGCGAATAATTTCCTTTTTTTTTTTCTTGAAATTTAACCCCGCCTGGCTGGGGCGGTTAGGCTTGCGGTCACTGCGGTTTATTTTGCATCGCGTTCGACTACCGCTGTTATTATTCGGCCTTTCCTCGATTCTAAGTGCCTGAACGATGCAGCGGACGAATTTTGTAATCTATTTCAACTGTTTTTACAGGCCCAGACGGGCGATTTTACTTTCTTATTCGTGATTTTGAGCCTGTGACTTAGCCGATAAGGCTACGGTGACTGCGCGGTTTATTTACAATTGGGCATTTGACTGTAACTTTACCGCAAATGCGCCAGAGATGTGATTAAATTGCCAAACAATCGGAACAGCCCCTCGATAACGCGAGTATGGCCTTTAAGAGGGCAACCTGTCACGGAAGTTACCTGCATTTGTTTTACTTGCCTTGGCACCTAGCTTTAGTTGTGACTCGAACGCGGCCACCCCTGCGCCGGAGCAATGACGTTTATATATCTGTAAAACTATTGGAGCAAGGAGGTTGAAATTTAGTACAGTGCAAAGGTGCTGTAGAACTTAATGAAATAGGAGTTCAAAAGGGTTAGAACTTACATGACAGATTTCCTGACGACAATTTGAAAACTAGCGCAGCTCCGTCCAAAGAAGTCAACCATGACGTCATGGCGCCATGAGTTGATTGATTGATTAATTGTAACGTGTAACGCACGGACACAACGAGGCGATGAAGCGCGCCGTAGCGGAGGGCTCCGGATTAACTTTGACCACCTAGGGATCTTTAACGTGCTCCGGAATCTTGGGCGCACGGGCGTTTTTGCTGTTCGCCTCCATCAGAAAAGCGGCCGTCGCCGCCGGGAATCGAATCCGCGTCCTCCTGCTCAGCAATGGCTCCATGGTGGTGATACCAACCATCGTTGCATAAAATACATCGAATTCTCTTATTTAGACAGCTGTAGGTATTTATTGGTTCAATTGGTCTCCTTGGCAGATGACAGGGCGAACAAAGACGGGCGAACGTGTTCTTATTTTGTTAGCCTACCACCTCTTGCCGTATATTTTCAGCGCGTTGGAAAATATTATAATTGAGTTCTAGAAAAAAAAAGGCGAAAGTACGACCGACACATTCGGGGATATGGGATAATGCAAGGTTGTCCGGCAGTCAACACGTCCGGCATAACAGTGTATTCAGGGTTAAATACGACCTCATGAAGCCCTATAAAGCTCTAAGCTGAACTTTTTTTATAAGAAACCATGCTCTGTATGAATGAAACTACGCACTAATCTGGAATGCTATTTGACCCATTGAAGATCTCCCAAGTCATTAAGCATTTTACGAAGTGGAGATCGGTACGTCGTATGTTCTATAAAGAGAAGCTTCATAAGCATTTGGGAATAGTTAGCTAAAGAGGAAACAGAGACGACAAAAAGCCGTGGAGGAACCAGTCCACAAGTTGAAACTGTGGCGATGTCGAACATTGAAAAATTACCCACCGGTGTAGCGAGTCAAGTACAGCCCTTTTTCGAAAATACCTATGCACCCCTGGCTGGGTGCCCTGTGCGCAAAAAAAGCCATCCGGTGACACCTTTTAGCCTGGGGAAGCAGAACTCTCTGCCCGGCTAAAAGAGGCTTTATTTTTTGTGTAATTTGGCAAGGGTTCTCTAACCTCGAACTGCGAACTTTACAGCAGCGCACACGAGAACATCCACCAATTAAGTAGCTGAGCTGGGACATTTCATAACACTGAGAACGGACAAGTTGCTCTGGTAACTTCATCAGAAGATTTCCTTCCCAAAGGGTCTGCTTCCTGCTGCCGATCCGGTGTGCATGTGGTGCGGGGAAATGACTTTTCAGCCACTCACCTCTAACATGACCACATAGAGCGTGCGGTTCCTGAGGTAGGCCTCCACTTCGGTCAGAAGCACCGAACGGCTGAAGGTGTCGTTCTGTCGGCTCCAGGTTTCAATGTGCTTCAGCCGGTACCACTTGGTGTCCACGGGCGCCAGGTAGAAGATGCGGTAGCGGGCAGTGCTACTGTGCATGCTCAGCCTCTTCATTTCTCGCTGCGGATAGAGTTTGGTCATTACATGATCGATTGATTTAAATGAATGAATGAATGAATGAATGAAGAAAAGAAGAAGAAAGAAAGAAGAAGAAGAATGAAGAATGAATGAATGAGAATGAATGAATGAATGAATGAAGAATGAACGAACGATTGATGATTGATTGATTGATTGATTGATTGATTGTTGATGACTGACTTGAATGATGATGATTGATATTGATGATTGATGATTGATTGATGTTGAGATTGATTGAGGATAATTGATTCGAACACCTCATTCTTTCGGAATGTACTCACTTGCACGGTAGTGAAACATGATAGTTACGTGGAAGGGAGGGGTAGTTATTTGGCAGGTTTTGAACGGACGGACAAGCGTTTTAGTGGAGTTCATGTCCTCGTCGCTCAAATGAAAGTTACGTTTATATAGCACGGTAAACACCACAGCTGCCCAAGTAAATTGGCGAAAATAATTTTGATTCGGTACTAAACATTTGAAAATCTGGAAGGTGGCTCCATGTACTGTCCAAACGTGGCAGTCCCGTACGTCTACAATCCTCGTCGGTTGCAATGCGTGATTGGAAAACCTCATAAAGTAAAAGAAAAGTCTGCAGTTTATTTTCCTTTTACGTTTGAGCACGTTTTTAAATACCTCTTGTCATTTTATGTACAGGTAAAATTATGTTGCCGCACGTATCACTGTCATGGTTGCCAGTGCTCATTATGGCAGCAAGGCTGGTAGGTCTAACTCCGTTTTCGCACGTTCAAGTGCCCTATCAGGAAAACCGCTTCGGTTTAAGGTGTTTGAAGTGATGATGCCCTTTAATTTTGGACAGATAGCGTATACTCCCCAAAAATCGGTTGCCTTCCCTTTAAGATAACAAAAATGACGAACAATGGACAATGGCTAGAAGAAAAACTATGCAGTAAAAATGAATCACCCTGCGCCACCCACAATTATGCTCGAATGCCTCCCCATTACATGAATTTTAACCAAATGTGCCCAGCTGCAACTCCATGCGTGCTCTGCCAGGCATTCAGCGCCCTCTCTGTCTCCTGTAAGCTGTATATGCATGTGGCTGCAACGTATTCCGCTACCATTACGCAATCAGAACTCGCCATCCACGACGAACTTCCCTCGCGGCAGCCTATCAAAATACGGCTCGAATACGAAAAGCCCAACGTTCAGTCATGACAAGTTTATTATGGCGTCGTTAAACTCGATCGGCAGCCTGTGTGCCTTCTTTGTGTTTGGGAACGAAGTGCTTAAAGCCACCACTAAAACTTGCTCCGGGAGCCTCTACGCACCTTGCTTCCCCTAGAAACGAGAAGTGGGCGCAGAGAAAATCGATTAGGCCTTCCCTTAACTCTAGTAGCTTCAACGTCACACCGATGTCTCACGTTTTGAAGGCACGGATCAGGAGCGCGAGTAATTGAGCCAATTAAAGTCGCATCGGCCATTCACACAATTTATACACAATGCGGCAAATAGAACAAAAATTTGGCTAGTTTTAATTGAAGGTGCTTTTTTCTTTTAAATTAAACACACTTCCCGTACATAGCGTAAAATGAGCGAGAGCTTGCGGAAACATGCGTTACTGTGCCTGACAGTAAAATACCAAGAACGCTGTGCTGTATGTTGTTTCAAGCACGGACGCTTAACACACACACAGGTATCCATCCGTAGGTACCGTTATGACGCAATGGGAAGTGCGTAATGCTTGTGTGAGTAAACGCTATTACGCTACCACGAAGCATGCGTACATCTCTGTAGGGAGCCGCACCCCTCATTGGCCAAGGCTTTGGTCCGCCTACTGCTGCACGCATACTGCGCGTGCGTCAGAGAGCCACCATTCGCCCTAGGCTTCAG
Source organism: Haemaphysalis longicornis (assembly GCA_013339765.2). Classification (NCBI taxonomy): domain Eukaryota; kingdom Metazoa; phylum Arthropoda; class Arachnida; order Ixodida; family Ixodidae; genus Haemaphysalis; species Haemaphysalis longicornis. The sequence goes on along the minus strand of CM023456.1, from coordinate 117,762,701 downwards.
TTTCATTGCAAAGTATTGCTGACAAATCCTGCGTCCTTTGCTTTGGTGGAGTTCGCCGCTTAAGTTGCAGTTAACATGGCTAGCATGTGTTGCTATCATGCGTTAACCCCTTCCGTACGTATCTGACGTGTTTGTTGTAAAAAACACGTCACGTCAACGAAATGAAATTACGTGTAAATTTGGCGCTGTCGGTCAGCCCCTTCTACCTCAGCGGCATTTTGCCCCCATGAAAATAAGCCAAAAATGTTCTTACCTGTGCAGTGTATGTTTGCCGCGTTTTGCAGTGAGTTACTCTTCCTTTCATCAGAAATCACCATGCAATGCTTCTGCTATCTAGATGTTGATTCTGCCTGTCTATAGCGCTGCCAAGCTTTGTGTTATAACTTTTCCTAGCACGAACCAGAGAAGCTGCAAAATTCAGCAGCATTTCAATGTTGGAGGATCTTTTTTTAGACAACAGGTATCCCTCGCTCTTTTAAAGGCACTTATCATACCTGGTATGCCTCCGCTATATGCAAACTTGGGCTATATGTACGTTAGAATTTAATTGCATTTATATGTTGTTCAAAACGTGATCAGTATGCAATAGTGCAGACCCAGCCTTTAAGACCCACACCCAAATGCTCACACACGAAATACACCAATACAGGCAATAAGCCGCAAGTGTCAAATTCACTCCCTTCCTAAGCAAAAGAAACAATTCCTTTCACCGTGAAATGGCACAGCCCACATTCGAAGTTGTCCACCAATGCATACATACGGCGTGCCATATCCCATAAATACCGCCTTTTTTTGTCGCTTGTTTCCTAACTGCTTTGCACGCTCAAATGGAAGCTTCATTTGTACATGTTAAGCAGTCGAGTACAACAATCTATAGCGACCTTTTAAGTCTAGAGCACTTTAGGCGCTCGCCTTGTCGTCGTAGCTCGCTCGCTGGAACCAAGCATATCGCCACGGCGTTACGATGTAGCTGTCACGGTCCCTTCGCCGCAGCGTAACCCAGAGGCTTCGAAAGCCAAGTGGCTATGCCAGGATATACGTAGCGTGAGCTAAGGTTCAGCTGGTTATTCTTAGCTTTCCTGGCTGTCTAGGATTAGCTGATTATCATGCTTACTGCTGCTTATCATCCAATCCAAATCCAATCCAAATCCAATCCAATCCAATACACGCTAAGCCAAGCCAATTCAATCCAAGGCAATCCAGAACTCCCGCTGCGCAGTTTCAGACAGGGGTCGCGCAAGCATTGCGAAGGCGGGAAATTTCAATTGCATGGGGTGGTAGCAAAAAGCGGATAACGGCGGTACAGCCCATTATGGCGAATCACTGCTCTGCACTTCCGACAGCTTTACATTGAGTGGAACGGCTTTAATTTTTTAGAGATGCTTGCGAGTAACAATTTCAATGGAATGCTCACCGTGATATTATTTTTCATGGCCTCCATGAAATCGTCCATAGGCGTGCCACAGCCAGTTGGTCCCGGTACTTCCATAGGCATTTTCGAAGTGTAGTTCATGACGTAGTGCAAGAAGACCAGAGTGAAAATATCGGGGGAAGCTGAACTGCGTATCAATGGTATATTGGGACACGTGATCAGCTTCGGTTGGAAGGAACTTGGTGCAGTGTCTTTAATGGCCTAGCATTGTGGTTGCAAAAATAAAAGAATATGGTTCCATAGTCGCGACTGGCATTTTTGCGATGAAAAAAAAATATACAAATTTAGGAGGATCGATTTTCTTTTATAAAATTCAAATTTGGGAAAACAAGGAATAAGTTGTGCCGGAAGTGTCGGTAGGCTGCCGTTTATCTCTAAACTGGTTTCTGCCACTTAAAAACCGGTGGTTGTGATAGCCAGATCGGTCAATTCTACTATTGAGAGCCAAATATAGCAAGTTTCAACGGCTTCCACATTTGAATGCTAGATTTTAGCTATAGGCGACGGGTGGTCGTCCGTAACATGATACTAAAAAATATCTGGTGATCGTCCTTCACATGAAGCAAAAAACAACAACCAAGAAATAAGACAAGAGACTTAAAATGAACAAACGAAACTGAAAAAGCACAACTAATTTATCGCCTTCACGCGATTACATCGAAAACAAAAACAAAAATAAATGTCGGCCTGGTTTGTTTCTAAAAAATCTGTACAAGTACAGCGTTTTACAGAGCTATAAAAATCTGAGCAAGAACCGACGCAATCACAAAATATAACAACTCAGAGATAAATAAAAACAATGAAGCATTAGAAAAACTAACCAAAGCTAAGTCAGAAAGTTCTATCCGATCTAACGCCTGATGCGATAATTAATAAAAAGGAGGTGCTGTCCGCGTTGACGTGTTCTTTAATCACATCAGGCAACGGAAATGCAGAAACGGAAGCGGAAATGCAGCGCCAACACGCTTCCGCATTCGTAGGAAATTCTGAAAATTTCTCCATTAGCTTACAATCTAGAACAGAGGAACAGTCGCAAACGAAGATGCTCGTCTTTTTGAAGGGCTGTACACTCTTACAGAGCTACTGAAACAGGTAGTGATCTGTCTGGTTCCAATGTGAGAGGAAGAGACAATATGTACGCTGTGCAAAGAGGCGCCCTTAACTCTTATATCTGCATTGCTTAAAGTGCAGCATGCATCCTGCCCCACATTGATAACGAAACTACCATTGAATGAATTTGATTGCAAGTTTCTGAAATACAATGTAATATGAGTGCCTAAACTGCCAGCTATAGCTTAGATGCTCCAGCTGACTCAGATGTTTTATTTTTCCTGCAAGCCTGTAAAGTTTTCTTTATAGGAGTGGGGAGTTTCATTTTACTTGTCGTGCTGTTAGCCTCAACACTAAAATAACCAGACGTTAAGCCTGATTATAAGCCTTAAATGTACGATTCTCTAGCGCTCTTAGTATTAGTGACAGACCAAAAGGAGAAATGACGTGAAGCCACATGCGTCTTTCTTCACGTAATGCACCCCTCAATATCAACACGCAGCATCACAGAGCTTAGTTCTTTTGTTGTTGCTGTTGTATCTGCGTAGCTAGTTGTAGCTTTTGTATATGCTTTCACTGCTTCCTTTAGTAATGTAGCGAGCAGCAGTGAAGCAATATCTACATCTGAAGTGACAAATATTACTTTACGACAAACATTACGCAGACCGGATTGTATTCCTCGTGAAACCTTGAGGACCACAACATATCTTATAGCACAACCGCGGGAAGGAAGAACTATGGTAGTGCTGTAGACGCGCATATGAACAGAAAACAGTTATTCATGCGCAGGGCACCAAAACCAGCTCGCATTCAGTAGATTGAATCTCACCGCATGTCCGTCGGAGCCCAGTAGTGGCTGGCGCTGTTCATGATGTCCTTAGTCTCGTTGATATAGGCGCGCGTGATGACATAGATGAGCTTCTCGTAGGGGTAGCTGGTCTTGTGCGGAAAGTACCAGCGGCCTATGTTTCTGTCCCAGCCGTTGTAGAACACCACCATTGCGCAGTTCGGGTCGATAGCGCCCTCATCGATCAGCTGCGAGATTCAAGAAGAAAACGTTGCACTGCTTGCCCAAGTAAGCTACTGGTGAGGTTAAAAGTCCTAACAGAAATAAGGTTTGTTCCAAGAAATGTGCAGGCAACCACTGTGGTGACCGGCCTAATCGGCGTGATTGGGCAGAGTTTAGGCCCCGAACTCCCACGTCGATCACACGTTATCGCGCGCGGCTACTCCAGAAGTTGTCAGATACTCTCGACAGGTAAAGACGAGGGTATTTAAGCTGGGAGGGTGGCTTGGTTTGTGTTCCCCTTTTTGAAGCAGTGCTTACTTGGCGGAGCATAATAAACAGGCGCTGAGCTCAGAAATGGAGTTTATTAATACCACGTCTAACAAGTTAGGCTACGCTTCCGGATAGACCAGAAAACAACGAAGATGGTGCTGTACATGCTGACAGTGGTCCCTTCTGAGATCGACGAAGAAAAGAGCATTCCTCAGTTGGCTTGTAGACAGACTTCTCACTATGGTTACGGTGTATTCTGGGTTCGCTACAGCGTGTAAGCTGTGTGAATAGGTCTTTATTCCTCGGAAGCCGATGCACTGATAGAGAAGAAGACGCTGCGTACAAACGTATCAGCAATAGCCTCGTCAATATCATTGTATGGTACACTTCCCGAACGTGCACGCTGGGTCTCAAAAAGTCATTGCCAAGTGTTCCTCATTAACTAATGCATAGGAATGAAAATTCCCCAAGTATATGCCATGCAACATCGACATTTCCATCAGCATTTTCCTCCCTGCTCTACCGAGTGGTAAGTAAAAGATAGCCAATAGGTCTTGTAAACTAGACGTTGCCGCAATACCGTCGCCCGGATAGTGATGAGTCGGTTTCGCCTGGCGCTGTACTCCTCACCTTGCGCTTTAACAGTAGTCCCCCTAACGCAGCTTATCCTTTGTGACCCCCGCCCTCAGATTCTGTCGTTCTCACCTCAGCTTCGAGGCCGTTCGGCAACGGTGAAGTTTGCGAAGACAATCATGACGAAGGTGGTGAAGAAGCTGTTGATGCGCTCCAGGCGCTGCAGGGTCCTCCGAATGAGCGCCTTGACGCGCGTGCGGTTCGCCTCCAGGGGCACGAAGGCCATCGTCAGGTTGGCGCGTTTCGTCTGCTCTTTGAACGGCTTCATGGCACAGTTGGCTGCGAGCAGGAAAAGACACTGAATCAGTTAGCGTTTTTACAAGTACCTACGTGTTTTTGGGTGGATAGTACTGGTATGTATCGGGCAGCCCGCGCTCATGCTTGAGTCGGTGTAGAAGCAGTAAAAGATGGAGGTGGACTGTCCCCAGTTTGTTATCGTTTACCCCGCCTCTCTCTATTATGTGACCACAGTGCGTTATAAAGGAGGTACAGGTGCTGCCAGTGCCGTGTATGAAAGCCTCTTCCTCTTGCTGTCGCGTTTATTCTCGCTGTTTTTTTCGTCCTGCTTATTTCTTGACTAATGTTTTTGTAAGCAATGTTCAGAGCTTCTCTAAGAGGGCTTGGCGAGGCGTTTTGTATTTTCAAATGGTCCGTAATGTAGTATTTGGCGAAAATACTTCAGTGGGATGCAGGAACGATTGCAGAAGTGTGCTGCTAGTTTGAGCGTCTGCTGAAGACACCACTGATTGAAGTTTTCAGTTCACTGAAATCGAATGGCGGTCGGGAGTGGCTATCACGACCAGCCGGGCCCCCTTTCACACACAGGTGATACGCGACCCGTAACTTAGCCCCGTAGGTGGAGCTTTGCTAGTCGTGGTTCCCTCCAGAGTGGATCCAATGTTAGGTCATCTATCCTGCGTTATGGCTACGCTTCAAAGCTAGGGTCCATACTTGAGTAGTGAGAAATGGTTAGCCAGACCAGAATATCTGAGCGCGGCATTCACAAAGCGTTTCTCTAACAAACTAGTGCAGGCTGTTTTGCCCCGTGTCGGTAAATGCCAGGATGAATCAGAACAGCTCACGGAATTCGACTCTTTAGTTGCGCCGGTAGGCAGACATACCGAACTCTTCGTCGTAAACGACCAGCGCCCTGTCCACACCCATGGTTTCCAGCTTGCCAGGAGAACCTGTGAGTCCGCGGCCTCGGAATGCGGCACGAAGAACTCGCCCGGCTCCTTCTCGGCCCTCCGCCCGAATGTTTCTGCCGGTGCCTTCTGTCTCGTCACTTCGTCCGCCAGGCACACTGCTGTTGCTGCCAGGTTGGAAGGCGTGAGAGCAAGTTCTCCGAATTGCAGCCGTGGCTGAGCGCTGCGACGAAAGGCAGCCGGGCCAGGACGCGCCTTGCTGGCCAAGGCTTCGATGCCTCGCATTCGTCGGCTGCGACCAGGGCAACCAGGCCGCTCTCACGTAGCGCGCACACTAGAGTAGACAGGAAAGGATGGACGGTAAAAAAACACAATAAGGAATAACAATAAAAAAGCACAATCATTACAAAGATGAAAGCGATAGAAAAATGACGGCTGTGCCCACCGATTAGGTTATTCTAGAATAAAACACTCAGGCGTACGGTAGACGAGTTCTCGGCAAACTTTAGAGGCCATTCTTGCTTGTCGGCCATCGATGACCGCTTGGTTAAAGGAGCCATGCATGGACGATCGCGCAGATATTCGTCGAAATTGAGAGAGGTAAAAGCGGAAAAGTCCGTCATTAACTAAAGCCGATTAGAAAACAGGCAATATTGCATCTTAGCAACATCCGCGAGAAAATAAAATGTTCGAGATGACCAGCTCTGAGAAACTCATAAACTGCAATTACGTCATTTCTTCATACTATTCATAGCTTTGGAATTAAGAGCCTCAACGGCATTTTATATGACGTGCTTTTTGAAGAGAAGCTTTATTTCTTCCTGCTTGGAGTAACAAGAACACATATAACCTGTCTTAGCGAGGTGTTCGCGAACTGGCCGGACTAAAATGAATGCGAGGCAAAGTGCAATCCACTGATTGCGTCTTACGGTCAACCGTGTCCACGTTCTCGATCCAGTGAATGACGAATTGAGGCAGGTCGGTTCGGTCGGCGTTGGTTGCGTTCAAATAGCTGTTCAGGAGTGCACGATTTTCGTCCATTCGCCGCTCTCGTGTTCATGCTGGTCAAGGAATCGAGCTGTGACGCCTGTAGGAAATAAAGTTAGCAAACCTTCGCTACCAGTGTGCTCAAAATCTGCTAATGCTTCTTATTTGTTACCTCGCATTTAATATCTGATAGCTTTGTTCAGACGTACCATCTTTTTGTCATTCTGAGCTTACCAATGACAGCATTACGATTTTTTAATTGCTTTGCAGCAATAATGGCCTCGTATGTAGGTGTGCGGACAAGATTCACATAAGCTCCGGCGACTTAGAGCAATTTCTGCGGTTACTTAAATTGGGTCTTCACAAGATAGGTGTCATCGCACTTTGCAAGAAAAGCGGTGTCTGAGGACACCAAAATCACGTCGGTAGGTGGACATTTTGGCAAATATTCTGTCTACAAAATTCTCCCTTGTCTGGAGAGCTAGGCCTAGTTTAGGGCTAACCCGAAGCCGGCTTTGACGGGGCGGAACTCCATCTATCAGCGGCGTGCCTACTAAACACCGCCACAGGTGATGAAATCGGGAGTCGACCCAGCAGTGAGCTGCGAAACGGAAAAGGGAGACAGAACTGAAAATACTGGCAGCGAAAGCATGGAGCTCGACAAAAACAGAAGCAGGACGATTGCCCATAGAGAAGTGGGCGGACGTCATCAAAGGACGCAAGAATAACCAATAAATGATAACCCGACAAAACTATGACCGAAAACGAAGCATCCAAGGCTAACCAAAAGAGGGTCGAAGAACTCAGCAGGGTGAGAATGTGTAAAACACCATTTTTATGAGAAATCGACTACAAAGTCACCTACAGACCGCAAATAAGCACAGAACCTGCCATGTTGTCGCAAACCGCCGCAGCGCCAGCCCTAGCGAGAGCAAGTTAAATGCAAATAGAGGAATTTTACTCAAAGATAACATTCATGCCCAACGGACACATAAATTGATCAAAGCAGACACGCCAGATGACGACATGATAGATGTCCTGATGGGAATACGTCAAGTAACAGTCAGAGCTGGTACTGAGACCCTACCTCCTATACATCAAACCAATACTAATATCCCGGTTGGAGTAGTACGTGGAATAGAAGAGGACAGAACGTGCGGAGAACTACGAAATGATGATACAAGCTGAAGCACACAAACTCTTGTTAACGAGAATGCCTGTAAGGTCTTTGCCCGCAGTTATATCCTTCTACGGGTCGTACGCGCTTTTCTCGTAGGGGTCGGTATACCGAAGTAACCAGATGCAGATTCTTCACGAAGACAGCTTCTGTGCGGTAAAGCGCGCGGTGAGCTCGGCTGCAGGCGGGATTCGCCCTAAACCAAAAGAACATCGCCAAGCAAAACCGAAAAAGGAACATGACAGAAACCGCAAGATCTGCGACCTATTGCGCAAGATGGATAGCAATAGAAAAAAATGGCAATGAATCTGCTCATTTTGCTCCAAATGTACGTTCAAAGGCGACACTCTCCTGCCGCCCCTGCCACGTATACCTACATGCCTTTACACTCTCCCCCCTCCAACTCTCGCACTGTCTCTCAGGTGTGTCTTTCCCCCTATGAAAAACGCAATGAATGTTTCCGGAAACCATATTCAGCTTTCCCGCGCTCTCGCTGCTGCTGGGTTCTGTTAATATTGCGCCTGGCTCTCGAGACACAAAGCCAAGGGTCGTGCGTGAACCCTCTTTGTATTTTATGGATAAAATGTTGTTTTGATGCAATTTCTTCATTCTTAATCGCAGATACTGCGCCCACGTCTATTTTGATTGAAAAAGAACGTGGCATGTATAAATTTATTTTTATTTGTTTGTTTATTTATTTTACCTATTTATTTATACTTTGTTTTCATAATACTGTCTATCCCCGACGGGATTATTAAATGACGGGTATGTCAGTAAATTCAGTGTCATTTAAAACAAACAGAAATAAGTCAACCACCAAACTCACATGCAGAATATGGGAACAAAAAATTACGCTATATCGGAGTGAACAGTAAAATAGCCATATTATTCCGTTCACTTCTCGAAAACAGCGAAATAACAAGTTCAAAGAAAACATCAAGGAAAAGCGAACAAAAGGTGACAAAAAAGCGGAAATTCCGTAACAATACAGCCTCCGTACATACAAGCACGGTGTCTTACACTCGTTCACGCAAGCAAGTACTCACCACGGCGCTCACAAAACTTCTCGAGTGTTGGCTTTTTATCAAGGTATCATCTAGTGCGTTCAACTCACTTATGGCTCGTGGAAGGAAAGAATAATAGCACACATTGGTCGTACAAAACTATTCATCGCTCGGTGCACGTCTCTCTTACACGACTAAATGTAAGGAATGATGTGGTATCTATTCTGAGCTTGCGAGGTACAAATGATGCAAACACTTTCGGCGGTGACACTTTGACCTACTTTCAAGTGTGGGAAGTTTAGCACAACGAAGCCGAGCAGTTGGGCAGTCGGTGCATCTATACCCGTTAAAAATGAAGCGGACATCCTACCGCTCTGTTCACTAAAAAATGGGGCTGTTTTTATTTTTGTGGAAGGCACACTATGTTCGCGTACTCAAGCAGTGGCCTGATAAACCTGACGTATGCGAGCAATGTACTTTCCCTCAAATTTCCCTCATGCTTTCTTCTCGCTTAACAATGTCGAAAAGTATGCACCATGCTTCCAGATGTAGTATTTCGGAAATGCTTTGACTATATAAACGTCTCGTTAAAAATTTCTGCGCACTTTTGCACGGGCGTATGAAATGATGGATGGATGGAGGGACGGCGAAAAGACAGACAGACAGACAGACAGACAGACAGACAGACAGACAGACAGACAGACAGACAGACAGCAGGCAGACAGACAGACAGACAGACAAGCAGACAGACAGACAGACAGACAGCAGCAGACAGACAACAGACAGCAGACAGACAGACAGACAGACAGACCCAAAGGAAGGAAAGAAGGAAGTAAGGAAGACAGACAGACCCACACAGTCGGACGGGCGGGCAGACGTACAGGCAGACAGGTGTACGGACGCACAGGCACCAGACAGACAGACAAGTGGATGGAAGGGGCAGACAGACGGACAGACGGGTGGATGTAGTGACGGACGGGCGGACGGAACTACAGACAGACCGAAAAACAGACGGATGGACAGACAGACAGACAGACAGACAGACAGACAGACAGACAGACAGACAGACAGACAGACAGACAGACAGACAGGCCCAAATGAAGGAAGGAAGGAAGGAAGGCAGGCAAACACAGTCGGACGGGCGGGCAGGCGTACAGGCAGACAGATGTACCGATGCACAGGCAAACAGACAGACAAGTGGATGGACGGGCAGAGAGACGGACAGACGGGTGGACGTAGTGATGGACGGGCGGACGGAAGTACAGAAAGATCGAAAAACAGACAGACAGACAGACAGACAGACAGACAGACAGACAGACAGACAGACAGACAGACACCAAAATTTCCGATTTTAGTAGCCCGAAAAGGACTATCCTCTTAAAAAAGTCTCAAATCGAAATTATCGCCATTCCGAGTCAGAGAAGGGAGAGGCAAAATACAAGAAAGATCGGAGTTACCGGGGTAGTCACATACGAACAGAAGCGAACGAACCCCAGTAAAAAGAGCGAGCTTCTTTGCTGCCTCAGGCATTGTCAAGGGAAGCATCCCGTCATGGCGGGGGTCTAGGGCAAGGTCAGATACAAGGATGTCATGCTTCCGTGTAGCAGCTTTTAAACAAGACATACATTTTGGGGATAATATCGTTGCTTCACAGCGAACTCGACAATCCGGTGGTATTGTAACGCACTGACAGAAATGTGAGCGTGTAATGAAGTATGGTTCGTCCAACCGGTTACCGTTTAAGTCCATTCGCATTCTATGATAGGGGGCCAGGTGCGCCATCGGATGAACAACGCCCATGTGTTTTAAGCGTGGCTCAACGACGAAGGCATATCTGTAACCAGAAGCGGATTTCAGGATTTTGTAAGTGTTGGCTATCTTTGGCTATCTCATCCCAATTATATATCACGTTAGAAACAGACGTAAAACCCGTTTGTCGCTGTTTACTAATTTTTGTTCTCAATAATTACCCGACAGTTAAATAATTTCTTGCATCGAATGTCTGTCTGTCCGTACAAGTCACGCAGAAAAGTGGCATTCGAGTTGATGTCAGATCTTAAAACGTGGTTCTTCAAGAACGCACTAGTATGCGCACATACTGTGTACGTGCACGGATTTGGGCATGCGTGTGGGTGTGTGCGAGTGTGCGCGCAATATTTTTCACGTCATCCAATTCCCGAGGCCAATTCGGCTCTATCGTAAGGCAGCGTACAAGCACGCTTTAATTCCCGGGAAGGCTTCCACGCAATCACCGAAATAAGGTCTCTCGTACCTATAGACTTGCTGATCCGCCCTTGCTGCGCGTGATTTGTCAGAGTGTTACGAACCCAACCCACGTTGTCCTGCCACCTCGCAAAATGTAATTAAGCCGTCCCCGATCATCGACCGGGTTACGCCCGCGGCAACGTTGTTGTGGCACAATTGATCCCTATGATCTGCGGGGCATCGATCGGTTTTCCATCACCGTTTCTCGAAATCGGGAACACCGCGCAAAATAGAAAAAAGTGCACAAAAATGCGGTGTTCGACTCCATTCACGAAATGTGAATATATACTTATACTGTCGCTTCCGAATCAAGTTGAAATTTTATTTTAGGCCACCCAAAAAACTCCAGAACAACAGCCTTTCTTCTGGCGCTTGTCCCGGCAGTAATAAACGAGAATAGAGTGAATGTAGACCTGGGCGAAACCGCCGCCGTGGCTCAGTGCGTATGGCGTTGTACTGCTAAGCTCAAGGTAGCGGATTTGATTCCGGGCCGCTGCGGCAGCTTTTCTGACAGAGGCGCAAAGCGAAAACGCCCGTCTGTTCGAGAAAGATCCCCAGTTGGTCAAAATTAATCCGGAGCCATCCACTGCGCTGCGCCTCACCCACTGTGAATCGTCGGCGCGATAAACCTTACAAACAATGAAGAGATCTGGGCGACGTTGACGTCGACGTTACGCGGTGCGAGCTGGCGTGGATTCGGTCATGGGCAAAACAGCTTAAAAAATGGGGCCCCATCTTTCGTAATTTTTCGCCAATTTGCTATCCTGCCCGGAATAGTTTTTAGAACAGATATCTACAGTGTTATGCGCTCGCAGCTCACAAAATGGGTGCACAAGAAGCCGCGAAGGTAGCATTTCCCAGCGCAAAGCGGCACCGGTTCTAAAATCTGCCAGTGTTTGTTCGAAAGCATTAAATGGCCCATTGAGCGAAGCCGGTGTCGGCGTCACAAACTAAGCAACCGCTCCCGTGCAGTGTAGCTTGAGCTTCGCAAAGGTTGAAAAAAGGGCTAAGGCTTAACACTTCTTCACCTAGTTATCAGGATCGATAGTAAAGACTATGCGCACACTACTGCCTGAAAGTATCCCGTTGCTCGAGCTGTCACAGCTTGCCTGCCTGATGTATCTACTGGAAGATTGGATTCAGCCTTTCGCTTGCGCGGAAGTGACGCACACAGGGCACAGCCCGCGCCCCATCAACGGAGAGACGGAGTGACCAAGCGCCGCCGAAGCAGCTTTTCATCCCTTGCCTAGCCACGTGGTTCTCTTGCGCTGAAGCGCATGTATGCATGACCCAGCCGGCGCTCAGCGATCAGCGCAGAAGCAGCGGTTCTACCCTGGTCTAGTCACGTGGTACTGCACCAGCGTAGCGCTTAGGAAAAAAGGGCAAGCTCATGCACAGAAGGCTGAAGGTAACTTGCGACATGATGAATGAGCTTGAAAGGTGTGTACCATAGCATAGGCTTTGCTCTAAAACAAATCGGCTCTGATTACGGGGTTCGGCGCAACAACCAAATGCCATATCAACCCGAGCCCGTTCACTCCCACAGGGGCGCAAAAAACGCACTTCCTTGCAGCGCGGAACTGGACGGAGAACTCAACGGTGTTCGTTTGAGCATTACTAAGGATGATTATACTAGAGCGCAGCACTTTGGTGCTCGGTACACTGGTTTGGCAGCGGCGGCGGCGATGTCCGCGTAACCGGGCGAGGGAACAAGACACAGAAGGCAGAAAGAAAATGAAAGAGGCACATCTGGCGATGCTGTTAGGGGGCGCGCGGAACGCGCTGCTATTAAGGCCCCTGAAATTACTAAGGTAGCGCCATCTTTAGATCTCGCCGCCTTTCGCCCTCGCCCGCGCTCCTTTCCTACTTCGTTTTTTGCCATTTTCTTTTTCGCCGGCGAACGCCGCGCGCCATTGGACAAGGGAAAAGTCACGTGTTTTTTTTTGCTCCGCCGCCGGGTCGCCTCGCCGGCTGGGACATTGCGCAACGCCGCCGCTGCGACGCCATTGCTGGCTGCCGAGCCACCGAGCTTCAGTACCGGCTTTATCGTAGGCGCCAGCTAATAGCAAAGTAAGAATTAGCTGCTCGTTTCGAAAAAACGTCGCACCGGTGTCGTTTTATGTTGCTTCTCGGTGCCGATGTGTTGTGCCTTAGGCAGCGCGAATATCGTCAGGCAGGGCACAAGACTTCGTTATTCCGTCCGGGAAACGCGACGCAGAAAGGAGAAAAGTACGTTTGGTTGCATAGATTTGAACAGGCATACTTCAGGCCGACGCTGCCATCACTATTTAGCGAGGTAAGTTTCTGAATGTTTGTTCTTGCTCTGTTAAATTCTGCGCGAGTTTGAGCGGTCACTTACGAAGAAATGCGTATTCCCTTCGCGACCGTCGTCCACGCTTTGTTCTGAGTAGGCATTGCGCGCAGCTCCGAGTTCGTCCCGTCGTAAGCTTTGCTTTGGATAAGAGGCCGTGTATTTGTCATGTGCGCGCTTAACTTCCAGCATCAATATCAGCGGCGTAGCATGTTCAGTCAGTTGTCGTAAGGTTTCCGTGACGCGAGAATTGTTCACCTGAATTCATGCTTGTTTTGGCCGACGGCAGCTTGCGTCTGACCATGTATCGTGTGCGTTCCGAGTGCGTGTACGCTCTTTTTGGCGTGAAGTCATGTTTTGTGTGTTAGCGACCCGGGTGGTATTATAATCCCGTTGTTATGACATTGGAGTGATTTGCTGCGTAATATGGGCTTGGTCGGTGCGGCGCAAATTGAGGCTGTTGCGAGAAAAAAAAATTGCGGCTAGGTAAAACAATTTAAGGCCAGCTAATATAGTGACCGCGCCGTTGACGTACGTTTGATTCGCAATTTCTGTTATCGCTTTATTAAATTCGCGCACGTTTGAATGAGCACTTCAAATGCATATTCGCACCGTAACGGCTGTACGCCCTTTCTTCCGTGTATGCACAGAGGAACGTTAATTACGACTTACGTTTGCATTACACGTGATGCCGTACATTTGCAGTGTGCGCGCTTACTTCATCTTAGTAGTCAATGGCGCAGCGTATCCAGTCATTGCGATTTGAACCAAAACACACTGGGCGACTATATTATTTTCAGCAGACGTATTTTTGTCCAGCAAAGCGCTTGCTAAACGGGTTTAGTGTAGCGAGTTGAGCGGACGCGGCACTGAGCAGATGCGCGAACACGAATTCGACCATGCTACGGTAGAACGGTCACTAACTCTCTTCTGCAATGCATTATTGCCTATATTTGCGGAGTGTTTGTGGCGCATCTCAAACTCGGTGGCGACATTTTTTCCCCTTCCCAATAGGATTATTTCACGGATCAATTTGAGCAACGGATATTGGAGAGGCTTGGGGTTAAAAAAACTAAACCCGAATGCCACTCCCAACATTTTTTTCACACGGCTTGTGCTGCACGGGCTTAAGCCACGTCAGCAGCACAAGCCACCTGCACGACGTCATTACGGACGTTTGTTCCAATAAAATATCTATTTGGTGGCACCAATTCATTTTTGTGATTTATTGTTTTCTCTTGATAATCATCGGGACATTGATCCTCTTCTGAATTTCTTTCGGGTGTATCCCTGTGTTAGTGCAATGTACAAATATGCCAGAATATATCCCAGCCCAAAACAATTCTGTCCAGGCGCCTCCATTAATAACGGCTGTAAACAACCGCGTCCGGTGAAAAAACGTATTGCATGATTAATTAACTGCAGTAACTAGTTACATAATTTGTACCTAGAGGGACTCGATCTCTGGTTCGTATGAGAAATAAGAGGCCACAAATCTGTAATTTCAGTTTACCCGATCGATTGATCGCAGTCTTCTCTGGCGCGTATTCCCAGAATTACAAGTCTGCGTTTTTCACTCGGTTCGCACGAACGTACGGCCGCGAGTGCAGTTTAGTGTATCCGGCTGCGAAGTCGGGGAAGCAGGGGCTTTTCACGTCGCTGTACGTGCACACACGCACAACAGCATGTGTATCTTTTTAATCTACTCACAGGAGCCTATAACGACATGAAGGTGAAGGAAACATTTCTACAAAAACGGCAAAGCACTCTAAACTGCGCGGAATTAAGGTAGGATGTAGGTGGTTAGTAAAAGCGGGCGCAGAGTGAACGCCGCTGAGGATTCACAATTATCGCAAGAAAGGCGAGTGCAAGGACGCCAGCGCAGCGCTCGAACTACGGCATTTGCGAATGAAGCGCTCTGTATAGGGACCGGGCAGCTGGACGGGTGGCGCCACCACTCGGCGCTCCCCTCGTCAGTGGAATGAGCCGGTGCATTGGACTACACAGCCTCCCGTTGTTTTGTCGTGCGTGCTTCGGTGCTTTGTATGTTTTGGTGGCGTTGTGAGCAGACATGTGAGATGAAACGAAGTCTAAACAGATGTGTTGGGTTCTTAGATGCAGTAATGACTACGTAAACTTGTCGGACGCGTCTAAAGTTGGGTATCGGCTGCAATGGCATGAGCGCTTTTTGCAGCGATCTGCGCTTGGCTCCACCCGTTCTGAGTACGAATAAAACTACTATTATTAGTATTATTTTCTTCTAAATGCACTCACGGCTACGCAAACTTATTGGATGCTTGTAAGGTTGGGGAAGGGCTACATTGACACGAGCGCTTTTTGCAGCGCTCTGCGCCTGGTTGCGCGCGATCTGAGTAGGAATAAAACTATTAGCAATATTAGAATTCTTTTCTACCACTTTAAATTACCTTCACTGGTTTCAATGACTACGGTTTCCACGCCAGCCTTAGCGCTGGGATACCTCGATACGTGTGCTTTAAATAGAAAGGCACCTGCATACGAGATGGATTACCGTGTAGCCGTAGAAATGTTGCGGTAGTTTACACTTTCTGTAACCGTGAGCTTTGTGCCTTCGGTTTTGGTGAGCGACACTGTGACAGCATGGGAGCCTGAAAGCCGAAGTGGAAATCCCACATTTTTGGTGGTCATTTCATCAAGAGCCAAAGTTATTCACCAACTCAACAGCCCAAGCTACAAACCATCCACCATCCCTCCTCCCCTTCCCATTTTACCACCTGCGTAGAATAAAGGCTGGCGCCGATAGTTAAAAAAATGTGGCAGTGTTAACGTCAGTCGGTGTTTTTTAATGCTTAAGTATTCTTTACAGAGTACCTATAAAAATCGTGTAATGCCTGGTGAAGACACCAAAAACGCGCGATTAGTTGCCTCAAATATAGGTGCATGAGCCCAAGTCCTCCACCACAGACACATTTCCGACACGCTGGAAAAAGGTTAGATTTTGAGAGGGGGCATGGAAGTTCAAAATTAAACAGCAAACTCATCTAGCCCTCGGTCTAATGATTATGGTGGTTGAACACAAAGCTTTCTTCGTCCGAAATCGAATGGGAAATGGTCAAAGTCAAAGACGCTGCGATCAAAAGACCAAACTGCGTGCTGGTCAAATTCAACGCTTAACTAGTCAAAGTTTAAATCCAGAAGGCAACCAAGAAAACCCATACGATAGAGCTTTGCGATAAACAATCATCGTCGTTAGCCGGAGCTAGTGTGCATGATTTTTCAAGCGTAGGTAGCAGCTTGTAAACCGACCGCAGCATTCAGTTGTGAAGCTGAGTACAGGTTTCGGGCACCCTCCTGCCTTGCGTCCTTCACCCACGCAGGAATTGGTTTTTGAAAAACCATTTACCAACTAGCCAGCGACCATTGCAATTCTTGTAAAGCAATGCTTCTCCACGACAAGCAATAACATTCTACTATCATGCGGTATTTATTCTATCAATGATTCCCGATGACTGTAGTAAGAGCATTTCTGTGAAATTAAACACGTTTCAGCCGTAGGTAAAGAAGATACGGAAGCGTCGTCCGTCACAATTTCTGCTTTGAGGTAAATCTTCGAAGACACCCTCCAACTTTGTCTTTCGCTTGTGCACGACGTCGGCGCTGTTTCGTCAACTGCCAAGGCCAGCGCCGCAGCATTCCTAGATCGGTTGCACACACCGGCTTTGTGGGAGCATTTAGCGGCAATATACTCCTCGATTCGCGAAACTGCATGCAGGCATGAAAAAATTACATGAAGCAACGAACTTTCACTTCCAGCTTGACTTCCAGCTTGGCGCATTGAGCGTCGTCTGCTATTTGTAAATACTGAGTATGGGCGTAAATAACACACATGGCATGCCTCGTAAACATCACATCCCCACTCAAGATTTACCGATCTGAAAAATGCACGTGGGGTTACGTTCGCTTTGCAAGCCGCACCGCAAAAAAAAAAAAAACGAAAGAAAGCCATGCACAACTACGCTGCGCTGACCGCCACCGGAATTCCACTGACGAGCGGTTCGCCACGGGCGGCGCTGTTCGCTGAAACGACGGTGGTGCCATACAACGGCCGCCCGGTCCCTATACTGCCGCGAACCGTGCGCAAGACCTCTGTGCAGTGATTGCACGACCACAGTCACGCGAAATGCAAGAACGGAACTACCGTAACAGAGCAGTTTGAAATGTCCACGCTCGATCCTTTCGCATTCACGAGCTATCCTGAGGTGTTACAGAATGCCGCACACGTAAACAAAAACCGCGCTGTGCGTATGCGCCAGCGGCATCCGCCCCGCAAATATCCCCTTGTAGACAAAAATATAAAACAAAACACTATCACTCAGTGCGTGTTGGTAAGAACGGGGCTCTAGAAATCCTATAAATGCTACCAAAGAGCGATTTCGGCGCGAAACAAGAGCAAACTGCAGCGAGCGCCCTGAAGCGTAGCGAGGGCGTCTGCTCTCAAGTGGCCAACTAATATGGCGGCACCGGCACGCCGCAGTGAGGGGAAAGAAAAAAGAGGAGGGCAGCGGAGAAGGAGGGAGCAGTTGGCGCTACCTTAGTAATTTTAGGGACCTTAGCTGCTATGGCGTCATCTCTCTCAATGCCTCCCCACACAGTTTTGCCATGCGTCGCCGCCGGGGAGCGCCCTCCCCCCTCGCATTTTTGCCGGAGCTCCTACTATGTTAGTGGCTCATCCGAACCGCGTGACATCTGCGTGGCAGTTTCAAACACGATTTAACAACAGGCTCGCTGGCGGCGACGCGCTGTGAGAGGACGGCAGAGTAGCACGCACACACCGCCGCGCGTTCGCTGATCACGTGATCACTTCCAGAGACGCAGTAGCTATGCGCCGCGACCAGGAAGACTCCAGCCGCCGCTTTGCACAAATTTCGTATTTAGGAATATGGCACTCGTCAGCTGAATTTTTTTTTGAACTACTTAAATCCGAATATTTTAGTCTGTCGGTATGTCATGTCTTTTCCTCACTTCAGCATTGCGGCCAAAAAGTTTGATGTTTCGTTGAAAAGAAGTGAATAGTGGCAAAACCAAACCACTAAACCAAAACCACTAAATCTCAAAACACACTACATATTAGTTAACATTGTTCAGGAAAAAAAATTAGGCGTATTTGAGGCAAATATCCATTCCTAGCTGGTACTTAAGGTGGTTAATTTAAATAAATATACTTTGCTGCATGTTTTTTTGCCTTACGAAATAAGGATAGGAGGTGAAAATATTGTTTTGCCCCAAAATACAAAAAGCACTCGCACCTGTGGCCCGTGCCTCGTGGCGGCGTACAAAGAAATTCCACAGTAACTAATGGCGCGAGCAGTAGAATGCTGAAAAATGTAATTGACGTTATTTATTTACTTATTATTTATTTATTTATTTAAAGTACATGTGAGCCCCTGCAGGGCAATGGGTAAGGGGGAATAGGTGAGCCAATAATCCCAAAATAACAACAACAGTAATAACCCAAGCACTAAGCACGATAATCAGCTCATTCTAGACAACCAGGAAACCCAAGAATAACCAGCTGAACCTTAGCTCATGCTACGTGTATCCTGGCATAGCCGAGCTAAGACACTGCTAATTTTTGTGCTTGCTTTCCTCCCGCACGTGCCGGCGTTGCACTGCCGCTTTTTTTCGCTTACGGTCATAAAAACCAACCCAAGCAGCGTTCCTAACTTAATGAACGCGGGCGCTGGCGGTTAATTACGTATATTTTGCCTCGAATGTACCTGCAGTTTTCTTTGCGCTAAACAACGGGGAGATGTATGACAAGCGGCAGCGGTTCATGGGTTTCGAACGCTTATGACTACATAAACCGTTTGGATTTCGAAGCCTCTGTGGGACGCCGCGACGACAGTTGCTACAACGGAACGCCGTGGGGCTCTACTTGGGTCCAGCGAGCGAGCTACGACGACAAGGCGGGCCCCTACAGTGCTCTGCACTTAAAATGCCTCTGCAGGTGATGGCGGAATGTTTCTGGGTTATTCAGCGATGCGATATTGTCACGAAAATCGTTCCACAGGCGGATAGCACGTGAAGAGCAGATGAATTGAATGCGTTTGTGATGCCGTATATTCGGGTGAAGCTGCGTTGATTTGAATAATCTGCGGGATGTGGAAAGAGCGCTTATAGTGGGGAATGGGGAGGGTCTGGTGCTATAAATGTATTTCTGAAAAATGCATACAAGAGCGATTTATCGTCGCATATGCAATGGTTGTAGTGAAAGATCGTGTTTTATTTTTGTTATGCTTGAGGTGAAGTCATGTGATTCGGACATAAACTGTGCAGCCCGATTTTATACGGCTTCTAGCTTGTCAATTAACTAATTTTGATATGGGGGACAAAGTAAAGGCCTTAACTCTAGCTGTGGTAACACAAATGTTCATAGGCTAGTTAAAGAATGTTAGATGGAGACGCCTGCGAATTTCGACGCAAGTATCCTTACGATCGTTAGCACATATGGCGTTTAATGTGGGTGGACCAAGACAGGTTTGCCGTTAAGAGCACGCCTATGCATTATATGTTAGTTCTTTCAGAAAACTAAATGGTTGTGGAGGAAGTATGAAAAATTAGACTGAGTGCGTTTTTCACCTAAAACGATATTATTTTGCATTTACTTAAATTTAAAGACGTCTGAATGTCTTGCCCTAATCGCAGATAAGAATTAAGTCCTTTTGAAGCGTCACCGGGTCACTGGGGTCATTTATTTTCCGGCAAATTATGCGGTCATCAGCAAAAAGCCGCATGCAGGATGTGACACATAAAGGGAAGTCATTAATAAACATTAAAAAAAGTAAGGGACCGAGAACGCTGCCTTGGGGCACACCCAAAGTGACAGCGACAGCGGCGAGGTATATTAATTAACTGCAGTGAACTGTTGACGCATACAAAGTAAGTAACGGAACCAAGATAAGGTTAAAGAATCAAGTCGAAGGGCGGACAATTGAGAAATTAAACGGGAATGGGCTACACGGTCAAAATCTTTAGAAAAATGAAGAAATTTCCAAGTTAATGTCCATGTTATTGTTCATCTGTGGTAAATTAAAATAACTGGCATTACAAGGAAAAGCCTTTTCTAAAGCCACTGCGGTGATCAGAGAACGGTTTTGGTGTCGAGGTGAGGGTAAATGTTAGAAGCGACATTATGCCCAAGCAATTTGCAACTTATTTACGTTAATAAAATTATAGTATGAAATTAATGAAATGAAATAGTTTATTTAGCAAACTCCTCCGTGTTTCTCGAGGGGGGAGCGAAAGGAAGGGGATGAGCATGAGAGGCGGGTGAGGGAGTGAAGAGAGCGTGGGGGAGGCGGCAGAACACTATCGTCTTTCGGTAACATTTGCAGCGAAGTGAGCTGATACGCGGCCCATTTTCGTTCTTCATTTACAACTTCTGAGATGCGCGTTCGTGTTGCCGAATTTTGGGGGGCTTCTCACTGCATCAAATGCATGGGTAGCTTTGAAAACAAACTAAAATATGTGCCGATGTACTTTTTATTTGCCCTTTCAAAAGAAGAAAATCCGGACGGCTCAACGCCTATCCACGCGCTTTGTTTGGTATTGGTGGCAAAGTCGTGACGGATTTTACATCTTTGGGAGGTTTACGTAAAGTACTCGTGGTTTCACTACCGAGGATGCCATAGTAGGTAACCCGTCGGATAAACGGTTACCCCAAAATGACACTGTCATGGTACTTAGAAATCTCGAGCTCATACAAGTGGATCTAGTAGTAGCAGTGCAATGTGCAGTTTAGAAAGACGTGCAACCATGCGACGTATAGTGGCGGTTCTTTCACGACACCGGCTACGTAGGTGGAAATTATTGTCCCGTTTGTTGCCATCACCTCATAAGCTGATGGTGAATGGAATGGTCTTTGTTGATGTTGCGGCGAAGGAATGTCTCATCGCCCTCACAAACATCGGCACCGCTCACTACCTGCCCCTTTATCACGTACTATCTCCACTGGGCGACGTATTTGCATGAACCAATGCTCATCTCTACCGGGACTTTATTCATCGCACTGAGTGGTCGCCATCCCAGTGGTCGGCTAGATGCGGCGCATGAATTAGTGGTGCTGAAGGCGAGCTAGTTCGCCATGGGGCCTCGATGAGGCGAAGCTGTAGTCGCCGATGCGATCTTACGCCTGCGACCAAGCATGGTGTATCGTTCGAGTGCGACGTTGAAAGTTGACCCCGAGTGTTGTTGCGGCTTTAGCGAATAATCAGCGAAAAGGCAAAGTCAGTACGACTTCAATCTTCATATCTGTTGTGGCTTGGTGCACAAGCTAAACAAGATATAGCTGAGACTGAAGGAACGACGGTGGGATTTCTTTTAATGGCCAGAGGAAATATACACCGCAAACATAAGTAAAAGGGTGAGGTCCATCAGAGTGTAATACATGACCAAACCGGTCGCCGGCTGTGGCGTTCATCACGCGCATCAAATACGCAATTTTGTATACTTGCTTGCTTTTTTGAAACACTAGTTAGGCCGGGCCGCAGTCGGGGGTAAGCACCGTCCAGAATTCGGGAATGTATTTTTCTTGTAATGCTGAAAAGATTACATCAGTGTTTCATGTCCTTGCTACGGCCCTGACGGGGCAGACGAATTTCGAACCGGCGCAGCGCCTACGAGAACGCAAGGGAAAACGCCAAGGGCGTCAGCCTTTGTTACAACCCCCAGGCAGATACTTGTGCGCTTTCTGACTGCAGCGCAAGAAGGAATAGCTTCAGCAGCAACGGTTGTACCTCCTACATGGAACCACTTCACGGAAAGCACAAGGCCTCAGAACGCAAGAAACAGAAGCAACGGGTGAGCATAAGGTCGTATTATCCAGCGCAGCTCGGGGGATCGGGCAACGTAACAACTTCAAGGCCTACTGCCAACGCAAGCAACCTCTCTAGCGGTTCGTTCTTCACGTCAACTTCCTTCATGTTGACGGGAGAAAAGAGAGAGACGGAAAGAGAATGACAAAATATTTGAATAAGCGCTATACAGGAGTGGAACCATAGACCCGCATCCATGTGTTGCCCTTGCGTCTTGGCGTTTCGGAAGCGGTTCGAAGATACAAATGGGTTTACAAAGTGTATTTCCAAAGTGTGAGATCGAATATGGTTCTAGCAGGATTTATACGACATTACAATGAAAGCTAAAGAGGTCCAACAAGACTATTGCCGAAGCTTTTATAAAAACACTTTCACTGCTGTCCAGATTAAACGGATTGGGATACCCACTATGCACATAGCATTTGTCGCAATTGGCCTGCCATAATCTATCGACTCCTTTCACAAGGAATGCCGTTAATTTATGTTGGAAGGTAGAGGCACGCGGCAGGAAACTGTTATCTTGAGCCAGTTGCCCATTATCGGTGTTACGAATCGACAGTGGTGTGAGTGTGTGGTCGCGGCGCGCAGACTGCCACAGTGGACAACGCTACTCGCCGTCGGGCTTTCTTGCGACAGCGAGATGTAGGTTAAGAAGCCCTCTCACAGAACAGAACCGGGTGAGTTGTGCCTTGCGCCGAGCGGACGGCTTCGAGACTGCGACGGCGACCAAAACCATCTTACGCACTGACTGTTCGCCACGTCAATCTCATCACGTTTCCGACTCCGTGGTCAGACTTAAAGAGAGTGATTTTGCTTGGTGTGTTTGACTCTGCTTCGAACGTGTAGGCGCTTGTTTGGATTGCTGCATTTAAGCCTGGAAAAGGCTCGCTACCTGACGAGCGAACCGGCCCGTCTTCAACCTCTGCAGAGAAAATTTCTCCGACCATTCGAGTTGCCATGTTTTGAGCATGTCACTGTGCTGCTACCTTCTCATCGTTTTGCTCTACTTGCCACGCACGACACAAGCTAAGTTTGGTCTTCGGCTTTTCCTTCTTCGGAACTGAGGCAACTCTCCTGCAAGCCATTATGCTTTTGCGTGTGCGCGTGTGTGTGTGCGTGTGCGTGTGTGTAACAGGTGAAATTGACACCTGTTTATTAAATCTTAATTTTAACTTTCGTGAAAAAAAGAAATACCTTATTTAATTTATCTTTTTGAATAGCTTACCTTCAAATTTTTATTTCTTCGGAAACGACCCGAATGAAAAGTGCATGAAATGCCCTTCGCAAAGTATAGGTTGTATTACTGGCGTGGCATGCATGCCTCCAACCATGGGTGTCGCCATAGCAACGGGGACGCGCGGGGACTGCATGGCGGCGTACGCATGAGGCGTGTGAGGCATCCCAACGAGCTGAAAAGCATTACCTCAACGTCAAATATTTTTTCGCGCAGCGTCTTACAGCCTACCTGTCGCAAGACACGATTGAAGTCGTAGGCACAAGCCAGCTGATTGTCAGCTTCCGTGTTTTGGTATCGGCCACTGAATGCTCACCTGTCGGCGAGTGCTTTCTATTTCGGCGGCCTGCCGATAGATGTCGCAAGTATCCCAGCTATCAATGCACGCAGAAACTTTAGCGTGCACTGCAACGCTGCCGTCGTCTTCGTTGGCATTACAGTCAAAAATTGATATAACAAATCACTCGGGACCACCAAAAATCTTTCGTTATTTTGAAATATCGTCGTTATGAAAGACTGGCAGTTATGAGCCAGTGCTGAAACTAAGGATGATGTACGCTTGCAGTAGACACGTGTGCAGGTAGGCATGCGCTCACTACAAAGCTGCTTTATTTGAAGAAATAAGTAATTTTCTTCTGGTGCTTTCAGCATGCATGACCGATTAGGAACGCTACCTCGCACAATACCTCATCGGGTACGTTATTGCACCGAGCAATCAAAGTGCTGACTTTGTTCATGTGCACTAATACGTGAATGTTCGACACGTTCTCATCTTCTGTGTTGGGTGAAGCACAGCGGTCTTCCTCCGCGTCGACATCGTCCCTATATAAATCGATGACTGCTCTCGCTACGTTGCTCTGTTGCGAGCGGCACTTCGCAGCAAAATCACCCACAACAAATAAATACCTGCCCGCCCGCACACGTGATTAGCGTGAATAACTATACAGACCGGTAACTGACACCCGAATAACGAGAGAGAAAAGAGGCAAATGCTGCTAGGCCTGCTAGGCTACCTACATTAAACTGCAGCTTGTGATGGCACAAGCTATTGACACTCGACATGGTGATGATTTCTGTTTCACGCGAGAGTTGCGGTGCGGTTACTTTTAGCCGAATTCGTAATAGTGATGTTGCGCGATTATAATGAAAAAAATAGGTTACGTGCGTTATTCTGAAATATTCGCCAATATTGAAATTCGTAGTAATGAAATATTTTTACATTGAAAATATAGACAGTCTGGCGGGGATTCCTTGGATCTTCGTAAATTTGAGAAATTCGTTATTTTGGGTTTCGCAGTAACGAGATTTCACTGTATTTCGCTTTTGTACTGAACGACTCTGCCATGGGCAAGGTGCACTCGCCATGTGTTGATCTCCGTGTACGCATGCAACTGCGCTACAGCGTAGGAATTTAATTGGTCGTGCCGCTTTTTTTTTTATGTAGCCGCTGCTCCATTCTCCAGTGGCGATGCAGAGTTGTCTAGCGCAAATAGAGCATCATCACACAATCTTACTGCTATTATTCATATCTATTGACCTTCCCGCCACGGATGAGATTCAGGTGGTAATGGCGCAGACAACGGACGCCGGGGCCTGTTGTTTTTTTCTGCGAGATGCGGATGCATGCGCAGACACGAGGGGCACCGTCATGGTGGATTTCAGTGTTGCCAAGAGAAGAAAATGGGCCACTAAACGTTTTTTGAATTAAGATGGATACATGAATTAGATTGGGGCTCACCTATTTTATACGTGGCTTTCTCCTCGGCTGTTCCATAAGCAAGGAAGCAAATAACTGCTACGACCCTCCAAAGATCTTCGGTGCGTGCGGTTCTAACAAAAACGCAGGAATTTCGAAACACGGAGGGTCCTCTTCGTCCCGCCATTCCTCTCTATCGTAGCTGAAAGTTTCGTCTTTCTGAAAAAGAAACATTCAGGATGGTAGAGCCCGAGTGGTAGAGTGACTCGCGCTCTATCGCATACGCTGCAAAGAGTTGTGATTCGAACTCGCACAAACACCAGTCGAGAGAAGGAAACACACGCAGCGCGTTTTTGTGTTATTGTGCGCAGTTCTAACGAATGAAGCATTTTTAAATATCCCTGCCCTCCACAGAACAGTAATTAAAAAAACTTTCATTTTTTATTGCAGGAAACGCTAACATGCTTGCGTGGAACTTAGCTATCCACAGTGGAAAGTGCATTTTGGAAGTTTGACATGCACTGTAAGATGAGGTACACCCGCAAGGGGAATTTTTATCTATAATTACACCCTTACCCTATATCAGAAACACAAGAACAGCCTTTTAGAGGGTGTTATGAACGACCAAACACCCCGAAGAAGGGCTTTTCTAGTGTTTCTGCTAGAGTGTAAGGGTGTTATCTTGTTGTTTTTCTGCTATGGTGTAAGGGTGTAAGTTATAGACAGTGAAAGTTAATCCTAAGAGAGTAAATCGTTTTGCAATGTAGTTAACGTCAACCTAGTGGGAAGCTGTTTCTTTAAAAGGGATAGATTTGGTAATACGAGTATTTTTTCCTTGCCAAACGTGACCCATTTCTGAAACGGACGAACTCGTTCATCTTTCTGTTTTATCAATCCCCCTTGCATTATTCGTCATCCCGGTCTAATCTAACAATCTTTATTTGCAGCTGCAAAATCTAGATTTACAGAAATAACAAAATGACTTGGCCAACGGTATCCTTCCTTGAGACCTCCTCCACCGATGAGCCAGAAAGCTCCTCAATGCGCGAACACAAATTTTATCCATGCTCAAAGAACTCGTAATGGCCGAAGGGGCGAGTTGTCTTACTCACTTACATACCTGTTGTCACCCGCGCTAAAGAAGTCCTGGCAGCCTCTCGCAGCGCTCTTTCAATAACCTGGAGCAGTGATTACAGCGAGTGACCTATGCGAAAGTCATCGGTCGAGTGCTGCTCGAATTCCCGCGGATGCAGAGCCACACCAGACGCGTGAATAAAGCCTTTTGATGTGTTGTGCGCATGACGATTTTTTTCTTCGGTGCGAACATGAGTCCCTCTGTGTCCTCCCGTACGGTGGGCTGTAGCTGTTCGTTTATTGTTTTATTTTTACCTCGCGGGTGGTCCGCATTACGAACAAAGCCCGCCATTGTGGTTTGCGCCGCCGCGTGGTGCAAATGAATTGCCTCTTTGAGTATAGCGTGCCAGTCCGTAATAACGTCATGCAGGTTGTCATTCCTTCTCCTTCACCTATTCCTCCTTTCTTGTCCCCAAAAAAGATCCGCAGCTGTATGACATCGAAGACGTCCGAAAGACCTTCGACTGGCTAACAATACGCGCTGTGTTGAAAGAGAAAGATGCTGGGCCTGCGGTGGTTTGATGTTTTAGCCGTCGTGCACTACTCAGCGACTATTCTCAAGGAAAAAAAAAACTACGTGAAAAGAATAACGAATAATCGCAATCAATTCGCGAGTTCAATTCAGTATTTCTTCAGGCATTGTTATTTCTTTTTACCGCACAGCCCTTAAAAGAAAGTAATTATATCTTTCGCGGGCTAAATCACAGGTCCTCCTTGAAACTTAGAGCACGAAGTGGCAACCCAGGCATCAAGTTGTGCAAAAGGAAAATCAGCGGATGTTCCCGTCGGAACATCAGACAACCAAGGGCAGCCCGCTATCGATACATCCACCTTTACGATTCGAAGACTGCAGAGGGCTCCAAGACCGCCGACAGAAAAATCAATAAATCGATGACATACAGTATGATCTTTCTCTGATTTATTGATTGATTGATTTGTCAAGTCATTCGTTGGCTCATTGGCATGGACCCCTGATATTAAAAAAACTCCAGGGCAGTGTTCCTCCTCTCTCCCCTCCCAGCGCCAACTTGCTTCCCCTCCTGTCTCTCTAGTTCTATGTGTATTGAAATGAAGTATTGCTCGATTCCATTGAATATTCCTGCGTTCGCCCTACTCCCTGTCATGAGTTGGGAAAGAGCTCGCATTTCCCTTTTAGGTACAGGCGGGGACTCAATTTTTCCCGGGCCGCGGGAGCGCGTGGCAAAAGCCACCGATGCGCATTCCGGAGGCCTGGAGGACCCGGCGCCTGTTGTCGAGACCGGCGCGGCGCGCATGCGCGTCCTTTTTTACTCGCAGGCAAGCTGATTTTCTCGCTTCCTGCAGCGTGCTGCGATGGTCACTGAAGCACCGCAGAGCGACGCCTTTGTAGCATTTCTTTCATCCGATGACACATTTGCGGCCTAATGTGACGATTGCGCTGGCTTTGGCGCAAGTGCTCCTCGAGTGCTGATAAATGTTTACGGGGATTGTTTTGTTTGGTATTTTGCTCTTTATGCTTTATCGTGTATACACGATGAGGCGAGCGGCTTCCGAACGGCGTCACCGAATGAAGCTTGTATGAAGCAGAATCGCAGGTGCCGTGCTATCGACGTCGAGATGCCGGCGAGATGAATCGCAAACCTTTATGCAGTTTGTTTATTGTGTGCACTACTCGACCACTGAACTTGTATTGCAGCTCGCTTTCCGTGCCGATAATAGGAAATTTTTCAAGTGTATTAAAGCAGTTATCTCGATTTTTTTTTGCTCTCTACTTCCTTACTTAAACATGATCCAAAGACATACTTATTTAATTTAGCGGCAAACATCCACTGACCGACCCTTCTCTACCTGGCTTTGTTTTGTATCCATTTATGCAGACCAAATAGAGACGAGAAGACATTATTAAGTTGTATGCAGATGCGGATCACACACTACACGATGTACAAGCGGACGACAAGATGCCGCACTTCCGCGTGCGCCATTTATACTACCGGCAATCTATTAACAGCGAAGCTGTTGAGCAAATCGTTTGTGTATGGTGTCCGTTCTTAAAAATACCAAAACATGCCGAGGGCTCGTGGATGCGTGTATCGTGCGCACGTTCGTCAAGCTAGGCATACCCACTCCGGGAGATTGGGCAGCATTGGCCTAAAAAATTGGCTCCAATCCACGCTGTGAAGGTGATTGGAAAGCAAAGGTTTAAACGACACCCACAAGAACTGCCCATGTGACGTCACTTGGATTCCCACACGTAACTCTACAAAGAGTGAAATCAGAGATTCTGCCAGCCGTTGCCTGGAATTCGCGGGGGCGGTTTCCCGAACGCAGCAGCGTCGGCCGCGGCCGCGCTATAGAGCGGCGGATGCCCGGCCGTCCGCCGCTCTAGCAACGTAGCCATCCTGATGTGCTGGCCCGGGGCTGCACCACCACGCGACACAAGCGCAGACACCGAAACAATTCGCCATGGGAGCTTAGTGATTCCCATTTATGGCGATTAAAACTAGTTACTTCAGTAAGTTTGAGAATTGCGGGAAAGCTGAGGTTACTTTTATAATCGCTTTTTTATCAGAACCAGTTGCTCGTTTCCCCTTTTTGTAATATTGTTTAAAACTACGAAGGGTTTTCCCCAAATTTTGGGAAAACCCCCACTCGGGAAGCAGTGTGACACAGGTAGCGCTTTTCTAGCGGCCAGATGTCTCTATGTGGCCTCTACATTTTGTTTTCCCGCCCTGCGAACCAGAGTTACTGCGAACCAATCCTTAACGTATCTTTGCCGCACGACCACATAGTTCCGTCGGGTCCGGGTTACCCAGGAGGCATGGTTGTTTGGAAACAGCGCGTTAAAACGGGATCACGAAGAAAAGAACCGGACGGACTCGCCTGCCCGGTTCTTTTCTTCGTTGGTTGGAAACAGCGCGTTAAAACGGGATCCGAAGAAAAGAACCGGACGAGCTTTTCTTCGTGATCCCGTTTTAACGCGCTGTTTCCCAACCAACCATGTCGCTTTACCAACTCGCCCAACTCTACGTCCTATTACCCAGGAGGTGCTGCCGAACAAGTCGATCGAGCCGTGCGAAGGAAGCGTGCAATGGACGTGAAGCTGGGCCAAACCAGGCCCGAAACAACCGTTTAAAGAAATCGTTAAAGAAGACGACAAAGCCGTAGCGCCGAGGCGCCCGCCCGCGAGCAGGCACCTGCGCGCCGGAAAAATCTGCCTTCCCCCCACACCCCCCCCCCCCCCCCCCCCCCCCCCCCCCGCTGCCCCCCCGCCGCGTTGGGATTGATTTTCCCCCCGCCCCGAAAAAACCTTGGCTGGTAGAGGAAAACTTTGCTTTAAAAATAACTCCAGCGTTCACCGCGTGCCTCGAGCGCAGATTCGCCAAGCCAAGCATGCATACTTAGGGCGATTGGCCAACACTGGCCACAAAGGAACTCCAGCGTTTGCCGTATCGTGCAGCACTTACTCGGAACCAGAAAGACACGTCATAGCGCACGCCGCTTGTTTGCTCGTCCTCGTGTCGTCGTGCGCATGCTATCTGTACCGTAGCAGAGCTGCGACTTTAATACGGAAGCGGATGTAGGTGATCGTTGACTCCACATGTCGCAGCCGGGGATAGTTCTCACGGTCGAGGAAGAGGCCGCGCTTGCAGAGTCGCGTGCAAAAAAGCCACCGAACGACGAGCTCCCTTGGGCCCTTTCTCAGCATAGGGTCATTGGCGTGCCGCCGACGTCAACCAGGACACCACAACGATACTAGAACTCAACTTTATATCCGTCAACGATCACCTACAGTAGCTTTGCTAGAGCCACTGGACAGGTTTCAGAGTATCGGCAGTCGTTCCTCTCGTTGTTGTATGCCGCCTAAAGTGGCATTCGGTCAAACCGCGTCACGTGGTATTTGTTTATCCCGGACGACCATTGGGTGCTGACATTTTGGTGAATCTGTGTTGCCGTGTGTGCGCGTTGTTCGATAAACCGTGTTTTGGAGCGCAGTGTGGCTGATGACACGGTGAAGGTGAGTGTTTAAGCCCCAGGCAGAGTAGCGATGCCATGCTGCTCCGTGCCGGGCTGTTTCAACCGGCCGGACGGTGCAAAACGCCTGCTTCACTTCCCCCTGAGAAAGAGGGACTACGGCCTAGTATAACTTACAGCCACTAGCATGCGTAGCTTATTTAGTGGCTCTAGTGTAATCTAGATCCACTAAATAAGCTACGCTAGCGTAACGGAGCGTGACCCTTCCGCACCGGGGTGCAGGCTCGAAATCCTCACAAAGAAAACACAGCAGTATATGGTTCCCAAGCGGCACCCGGACCAATTCCGCCCGTCAATGTCGGACGCAGTAAGGCGCATAAAGCTGGCCACTCTGGCGTCAGGCACCAAAATGACTGCCGCCGTGCGTCAGTGTCGTTACTCTTCAGCGTAGCTTATTTTGTAATTTTAAGCTTCGCCATTCAAGTTTGCGCGTGAGTGCAACTAACCAGGCCCTTGGCGGCACCGGGAACGCCCGCCTACCGTGCGCAGGTATGTTGTGACCTCGGGAATGTGGTTAGCGGGTAAGGTACAAGTGTACGGTCAGAGCCTGGGAAGTCAGAGGAACTCCGGGGGAGAGACGCTCGGGCGGCTGTGTGCGCAGCCTCGTTCCCCTCTACTCCCTGGTGGCCAGGTACCCATACAAGTTGTTTTATGGTGTCGGATATTCTGGATTAGCATTGTGAAAATTTTCTAGCTAGGAGTGCTACGACCCCTGATGACAATTTCGGCAAGCTTGTTGCGAGTCAGACATTATGTGCGTTGCGTCAGGTGAGTGGCGGCCAGGCTATAGCCGTCTTTCAGCAAACTCAATTTTACTCGTTTTCACCGATGCCATCCCTGTGTTCCCTCGTGCAGGACCGCACCGTACAGATGCCCTCGGTGAGGGCCCCGCTGCGTCAATTTTAAATACACGCCTTTACGGGTGCCATATTGTTTTGTTATGGCTGTTGCTCGGGCTTGCCTTCTTCCTGAGTTTCGGTCAGGATGCATATTACGGGGCAGAGGTTTAACGTTAGCTTGCGGCGCCAAGGGGAGGGATGTCCGCTCCTGTCTTCAGTGGTAGGGGTAGAGCGATGCGGAGATCCTCAAGGACCTGCCTGCCAGTAGTTGTCATTGACAGTCGCATGATTTGACTCGTGTACTGAGCCTCTATGAGCTCAGTGATCGTATTGTGCATCCCGAGCTGTTAAACGTTCGGTGGACGTTTTAGAAGGGAGTCCAAGGGCTCTCTTAACAACTGACCTGATCATAATGTCACGTTTCTTAAGATCGTTTTGTCGTACCTTGAGATAGCACTGCATAGTTATGCGGCTGATGACGAAGGCCTGCACTAGGCGGAGCGTCTCGCATTCCTGGAGGCCCCCGTGTTTGCCTGATACTCGACCGATCATCGGCTGATTTGTTCACACGTGGATTTAAGTTTGTTGAGGGCAATGGCGTTATTGCCTTGTTATAATGCAGGCCCAGCACGCGGATGGTCTCCACTTGGGATATCTGAGTGCCGCCCCAAACTAATGTGAATTTTAGGTACTTCTACCTTGTCCCGGGTGATGTGAAGCCTCGGATTTCGCCGGCGCGCACTTGAGCCCGCATTCATCAGCGTACGTGTGCACTAAGTAGCCGCTGCCTGGAGGGTTTCCTGATTGTCCGCCGCTTCCGCTTGTCGCCCACAAAGTAATATCGTCCAGCAAAACCAAAAAAAAAAAAAATGCCTAGCGGCTCGTGTGTGCGTGCCCCGCGTCGGCCGCACAATGTCCTCTGCGCACGTGTTTTCAAGCCAAGCATACCATCTTAGGCAGATTGGTCAAGATTGCGGCGATCGCCTAGCAGTTACAAAAAAGAAAAATGCCGAGTGCTCGTGGTCTCGTGCCTCGCGGCGACCGCCCAGCGTCCCCAGCGCGCGTTTGTTAAGCTAACCATACTAGTTAGGGAGATTGGCCAAGACTGGTAAAAAAAAAAACTCCAGCGTTCGCCGTACGTCATAGCGCACGCCCCTTTCAAGGTGATGTCCAATGATTATCACTTCAAAAATATGAAATATGCTCACACTTATAGCAAGAAATCGGCGCAATCGTAGACTTAAACCTTCGTGATAATCTTGAAGGTTACGTACAGCTTCGCGACATTCAAGTATTACGCGTTATTGTGAGCTGCCTTCATTTACTTTTTTCATGCCATTCAGACGTATTCACTCTGCTCAACTGCATAGAACAGCAATTGAGGTCTGAGACAGTCAAGTAATCACTGTTGGCGCACTAATAGCTTTAGTGGAGGCAATCCACACACCTCTGAAAAGGTGACTAACTTCTCTCCAAAACGCACTGTACACAGTTAAATTGCGGATGAACGACTTATACCTTCTTGCAGTGTTTGTGCGTGGAATTGTCATTGTCAAACTTCCGGGCACTGCTCGTCACATGACGACCCGTGCCTATATGAACATACAAACCCTGCTTGCAACACGGAACAATTACGGTTTTCGAACCTTTACGTGTAAAATGAGCATATTACATCGTGTATACTAGGAAGTGGATATTCAGAGACCGAGGCTCGAAGCGAGGTTTATTGTACAGCTGCAGTCGCTAGAAGGGCGACCACGCCATTATGACGAGTATGTATACAGAAATGAAGATGGGGAAGCACAGGCGTAGTAGCTAGTGCTGATGATTATGTACAGGTGACGCTGAATGGTTAGTACCGTCCATAGTCCAATCGCTGATGACCACTTTCAGGATGGTAAACAACGCTAACAGTATGTATATTCTTATGTCGGTCTCGCCCTAACCCAAACCAGGGCGCCAAGCTTTCCCCTTCATAAAGGTCATTCATTCATTTATATAATGCATGTTACCTTTTAAACCAGAGATTTGGTTCATTATTACAGTACATGCCAATGACAATCACTTATCGCGGTTTTATGCATACCAGGAGATAATTTCGACAATGCATATTCGCCAACCTCGGAGACTCGCAGTTTTCGCCTCCCGTGGTACACGCTAAACAATTTTACATGGTTAGTGGGCTCTGAGCTTGTCGCCTGCCTTCCATCGTATTCTACGAGAAACCCGGCTCATGGCCTCGGGGAGAGAGAAGAGGTCGATACGGATGGCCGGTTCCAGATTCCTCTGACTCCCCTGTATTGATTTTTAAAGAGAAAGATGCGCTATATAGTAAATTTGTCTGTTTTCTCCTTTCTACGTTCTCTTTAAAACTGTTTTGTACACAGTCATTCAACATATTGATTAGGTTTGTCCGGAAGCACCTATGATGTTCATCTATCACCGCTTGTTTTTTTTGCAAAACCGAGCCATCCGTATCATTAATTTCGGCCATCCGAGAAAGAGTACTCCACATTTATATTTGGACCTTCGAATCCTACCCCTTCTTTTGAATATAAAATAAAAATGTCCTTTTTCCTCTTTCGCGCAACAAATAATGAATTGTTCCACAACTGGATTGAGCAGCCGTTACTTTTTAACCCAAACAGCACCCGCTTTTCTGAACACAATAACCTAATTCTGCCGAAAATTCACTCTAACTACAGCAAACAAACTGCCGTATTCGCAGCCATTCCAATATGGAATGAACAACCCACCCCCCTTAAATCAATTCACTCTCCCCATTTATTCCGAAACCAATTGAAATGTTTCCTATTATCTACCTTGGCGTAATGTATAAACGTGTTTCCATTGTAGCTCTATTTTTTGCAGTGCTTCCGTAATTATGTGCAATCCTTCTTACTGCAGTGTTTGATGTGCATTTGTTCGTATTTCTACAAATGGATTTTGTGCATATGTGTGCATATGTATACATTGTTGCGTCCCGATAGACGCAGGCAAAATCGGCTGTACGGTGTTGCACCGATTTATTAGGCGCGGCGCCTGAAATGGAAAGGCGAGAGAGCACGCCAAATATCAGCGAAAATGGCTGACAGAATCAAGCGCGCGGGGCCCGGGGCACGTGTTTATGTCGTCGTCTTCATGCTAGCCGGCTGACCAGGAAACGCGGCACGTATCCATCACTTAGAGATTGTACCAAGTGCTATAACCGGCACACACTTTAAACAGGGGATTGCCCTGCTTAACACACAATCCACGCGACATTTTATACATATATGTACTGATTTCTGCCTGTTTTTGTTCATTTTCTTTTGATGTGTTGTTTACTTGCTGCCTTCTCATACGCACCTCCTCACAGGAGGTCCCCCCGACAGTTTAACTACGGGACCTCCTCCTGTATTATCACTTGTACACACTTTCAAAACTTGTGAAAATACACTTCAACTTCAACTTCTTTAAACGAGCGCTATTCAAACTAGCCTTGGTTTCCTCCGAGCTAGTACGATAAATAGGCTGTCTGCTCAAAAAATCCTTCAGTTTCCAGAAACAGCACTTCTTATTTTTGCTTGCCCCGTGGTTTCGAAACGACCCCTGCAATTAAACACGCCACAACTAAAGAAACGGACAAACTGAGAGAGAAGGTTCCTTGTTGTTACGTGTAATTTACACGCACCGCTTTTGATGTCAGCACTTCTCTATTACACGGCAAGCAATGTCTAGTCGAGAGTAACAAGAATATTGCGACGATGGTTCTTGTCCTCATGAAATTTCGTGGAATTTTCGCCCCCCGTGCTAACTGGGCGGAAATGGGCCCGTCCGGTAAAATCATTGGACTTCCACCGAAGTGAGTGAAGCTGGCACATCCTGGGGGCTCCTCTTACTCGAGGAATGAATCAGGGAGGCGACGCGTTCCCCGTACGTGCCGATGCTGGCGGCGAGGGCCGGCAGGGGCGCACCACCGTCGGGCACCAAGGTCAGTGAAAGGGCCCGGCACGCACTCTCTGCCGAGGGTCGCCCGAACGAAGAGACCACGGTCGCTTCGCCACTTGACGGTATCTTCGAGAAAGAAGCTACGACGGTAGGACCTGGGAGATCCTTCACGACCAGCGGTGACGTAGGCATGAGGACGATGGGCCTGGGGACCACGATCGAGACCCCTTTCAAGGCGTTCCGGTCCGGCTGTAGCCTGGTGGGGAAGTGGGCGCCGTCGCCCAGAGCCGTGAACACAGGCAGGAGCCAGAGGGCCTTGCGCCGACCGAACACCTCGGCGAAGTTGTCCCGCCAGCCGACGTCGAACGAGTCCCTGGGCCACAGGAGCGACACACGAGAAACATTTCGTCCTGCCAGAAATTTCGTGCCCATGCATCTTCCTCCACGGTAAAGCGTGAAACACAATCGGCCATTGTTGCATAGTCGGCACACACACACGGTGCGGGGACGACAGACGAGACCGGCACCGGGGACTGAACCTTTTATTCGTCCGAGAACCGAGAATTTAAGCATAGTGAAGGGAGAGGGAGTTGGAAGAAGGAAAGGGCGGGGAAAGACACATGACGCCCAGTTGATACGACACACGCCTGGCTTACGCGGAGGGAGATAACACAGCTGATGATTTACAAGACCCATGTAAGTACGAAGGAGGACCTTTGCGGACCCTCTACGGTACTAAAGAACTAACCCAGAATGCTGTATTTGAATAGGTGATAGCCAGAGTCGACGAATTTTGATGCTGATAAAATACAAAAAAAAAAAAAAAACATACATGGGGCATTCAGTGTACAAAGAAGTCGGCCTGCGTCGGTAGAATATAGACTCCTGCTTACAAATATAACATTGGTAGCTGCCGCGGTACAAGCAGTAATACGTTTATTAAAGCCTGATGTTTCCGAGACTAAGAACGGGCATGACATAATCTAATTTTCCGCATTGTTATTCTTGACGGCACAAACTGTAGACAACGAAGCCGAATTGGGTATCTTGAGCGGACATTTACAAAAAAAAAAAGAAAAAAGAAACACAAGGTCGTTGGAAGGGTGCCAAACATAATTGGAAACTTTTAACTAGTACATGTATTCGAAACGTATTAAGCGGCCCATTAGGCTGAAAAGCCGGGGCCGACGTATGCAGCAGCTAAACAACTTCTAAATTGGCCGACAGCCTAATGCGAATAAAAGAAAACTAATTGAGCGGAAAATACAATTGGATAAAATTAGGTGAAGTTTGAACCCGGGGCCGCAGGAATGGGAGTCGAGCACCATTCACCACACCAGTTTGACTCTATGACTAGGTCACTTAAGGGTCGCTTAGTACATGCGCCGTGGACGTCAGCTTAGAATGCGTCGGCAACCGATACGTGCTGTTTGCGGTGCAAATACTTGGAAGCTATTTGGCCCTTTCCTTTAGGCTCAACACTAGGTGTCGATGCGTAAATAGGCATGGCTGCATACCCACTCACGTGGATTGACCAGTGACGATGACAGCTGATGTAAGAACCTGACAGCCGCTCCATCAACTCCGATTTGGGTGCGGCTCCATATACCCACCAACAAAATCTCGCATGCCCATTCGAGGAATCACCCAGTGACAATGACAGCTGTCGCGGAAAGCTCGCGGCCGATTCACCAACTCTTATTAGCGGCGACGTCAGCATACCCGCACGAAGAAACACTTTGTGAAACTCAATTGGCCAGTATCTCTTTCGCGTTCGTAACTCAAAAGAGGTTCATAGAAGCAGCCGGGCATTTCTGGTCGATAGAAGGTGTCGACATTTTCGCAACAGCTCATCTATGCGTTCTCGCAACTAGATGCGGCTACCGTCGGCGCAGTAAAGGATTCTGTTTGGCGCATCGGTAAAAAAGATTCTCCTTGATGTACCCAGTCATCCATTCCACGTTACGAAGACCTGTTACATGGGGTGATAAACGAATGCAGCTGTGTATACAACAAAGGTCGAAGGTATGTACTTTGCTAGCAGACTATGCACACGTGGTATTTTTCGCTAGTTTTCCTTCAGCCGCACCTTGCTTACTTTATGCTATCTTGATAACCAACGCATACTCAACACATGATTATCAATGTATTTTCAGGGAGTTCTTGCATACGTACAGTTTGCCGACTGCAACCGAACGTGCTTGTGTCCTCAAGCGTGGGCTTAGGGCTGTCCCCGCCTTTCCGCTGCTAGATAAATGTTCGGTGGAAAGTCTTCACGGACCCGCCGCGTTGGCTCAGTGGCTGAAGCGTTGTGCTGCTGAGCACGAGGACGCGGGTTCGATTCTCAGCAGCGACGGCCGCTTTTTTTATGGAGCCTAAAAGCAAAAAACGTCCGTGTGAACGAGATTTTGGCGCACGTTGAAGATCCCCAGGTGGTCGAAATTAATCCAGAGCCTTCCACTACGGCGCACCTCATCGACTGCGCTGCGTCGGCGTATTAAACCCTACAATCAATCGAAAAGTCTTCCCGTATAGAAAACGATCTGTTCCTAAGTTCATGTCACTTTATTATAATATGCGTTCTAGCCTCCGGAAAATTACTGGTCATTCATTTTGCATTCTTCTAGTATTGCATTCTTTTTTTGTGTAGGCGGCGACAATGCTGCGTGTTGAACAACCCATCGCTTTTCACTAAATTCCACGTTTTGCGAACTGATCTCTACACTAACGCACTTATTTCTTCGCATAGAGATAAACTCAGTTTTCATGCAACCAGGTCGTATCATATGATGACGCTCCTCCTCTGCTGTTATACTGCATTTATTGGTAAGTGCCACCACCAGTGCCACACTACACTGCCACCACCCCCAAACCGGATGTCTACGTTCATATCGCGCTTTTCCCCCGTTTTTTCGTGACCTCTGTACCAAGTCATGTCGAAGTTAACCAGAATATTCTTGTTGTAGCCAATATTGATGATAGTCACAGGAATGGCCAAGCTTGAGAAAAACCTTGGGGTTAGAGAAGGGCTCTCACGAAGAAAACCACTGATTGTCGCGGCTCGTTCATTGAACTCCAGAGATGATGAAATGTGTACTACACATAGAGAACAGCAACATTACCTGGGGTCCTTGAAGACCGCCGGCCTGAGGCCCTCGAGCGTGGTGACGTTCGTGGCGACCATGCTGAAGTGTGTGTACAGGAAGCATGCCAGGAACAGGCCCAACACGACGCCGAACACGTACAGGAAGGTGGCGTTCAGCGTCAAGTCAGACGAGGCGTGGTTGGACCAGGCGGCCGCGACGTGTTGCGTGGCGCTGCCCACGCCGAACACGCACAGCGCCACGATGTAGAACAGTGTGAGCAGGAAGAACTTGTAGGTGCTGAAGCTTACGCAGTTGTTAAACCACACGCAGTGGTGGTCCATCTTTGGGATGCACCTGCGCCTCGCGTTAGAGAAGTAGAACAAACAATGAAAATGTTAAAGAGGCATGTACGCCTCAGCGTAGACAGCGATACCAAAAGCTCACGCCCTGGTTGAGTTCTCAGAACACGATAACGACCTTGGGCGCTGCGCGAAGTGCACGCGAACTTCATCACGACCCCGGAGCACTGTGATTAAGGCAGTGAGAATTGGGGCATTGACAGCATGACACAGCCAAAAAACCGCAAGTGGCTCTGTAGCCCCTCCAGAGGAAATGTTCGGTTATGTCCACACCGGGAATATTAATGTGTAAGCCTGATTTTGGGCTCCCCCAGCCCTAACCTTGAAATGTCCTGCATTCGTACAAAAATGAATAACTAGCGGAGTTGATAAGTTATCGTTAAAATGCCCAGTCATGCGTACAGCCATTTCCACCAGGGCTATACAAAGCCGTGAGTACGGACCCGAACCTCGAAAAAATGATGGCTGCTTGTAGTTCACCTCTTGCACTGCGAGCAGTGGTGTGTCCTGTCCGGCTTGAGCAGCCTGCAGCCCTCGCAGTAGCGCACCCCTCCGTCCGCGTTGCGGGTCAGCACCCCTCGGTTCTCGGCCAGCAGCTCGAGGAACTGGCGGCGTGCTTTATCATTGGCGCACTGGCCAAGCAGCCGCAGGTCGGCGTCACTGAGAGAGAAGGAGGGCGGAATGGGTGCGGTCATGGTGACGGTCATCTGCAGGAAGGACCAAAGGCACAGCAGCAGCAGCACGTGGAACACGCCGCCGAAGGCCAGACGCTGGACATCATCCTTGAGGAGCGAGCCGCAGAACACGTACACGTACACGTAGTAGGCCCAGCCGAACAGCGACGAGCCCAGGGCCACGGGGATCCAGGCGACCAGGCGTGACTTGGAGCGGCGGCGCGACCTGCGGTGTTCACTCGAAGCCGCCATCGGGACCTCGGAGACCCTGGTTGCTTTCGGGATGGCCGAATGCCAAGTACGATCGCGATGATGATGATGATGGTTACTGTCATGGCCCACATAAAACCGCGTGCACTTTTACAATGGGATGGGTAAATTAGAATAAGGTTTATTCACTCGATTAATAAATCAAACTAAAAAATTCCCCCGCATTTCCCCGAGGGGGAGAATGTGAAAGTGCGAATGCACGGTTGTCGGCCCGCTTGCGGCGCTTGCGCTCGGCCCCCGCAGCC
The DNA here is from genome assembly GCA_013339765.2 of Haemaphysalis longicornis. Lineage (NCBI taxonomy): Eukaryota > Metazoa > Arthropoda > Arachnida > Ixodida > Ixodidae > Haemaphysalis > Haemaphysalis longicornis. The sequence continues at coordinate 117,723,088 of CM023456.1, read as the reverse complement.
CACCGCCTCGCCGCCTTCTCTTCCATCTCTTCCATCGGGTTTGTAGTATCACGTGTACACCACGCAGTTATCAAGCCGCTATAACGCCGCTGAGTCGCCAACGCACGCCGCTGACGACGTAGTTTGAATGCGTTAAAGATATAAGGCGCGTCACTAACACTGATATCACCGTCGCGTCCGTTGCTTGGTCGGTAGAGCGTCGCGCTGCGGCCGCAAAGTCCTCGGATCGAAACCTGGCGCCGGATGCTGTTTCTTTTTTAAATATAGAGGAGCACTGCGGACGCCGCCGCCGCCGCCGGCGGTGGATGGTTTGGGGTCGCTTATAAAGTGCATTCGCACTTAAAATAAACAAAAGAAATGGAAGTATAAATAGTGAGCAAAGAATTGGTGCAAGTACACAAGGAATGGACAATAAACTTAGCGTCAAGTGTGCAGCGATAGCGGCTGCTTTGGTGGGCGTGGTGCCCCATAATGATAAGCAGAGAGCGAGCAAGAATGGTCTTTAATGGCAGTGGTGAGGTTAGCGTGGCAGAGGCACCTAGCTTGCCACACCAGATATTAGGAGAAATGAAATTGATGAATGGATGATGATGACTATCGTGACAATGTTCGCTCTCTAATGAAGCCTTATTTAAAAGTCTGATCAAGTCCTGTACCTCGGAGTAAAGTAAATAGAGCCTTTGTCACTCGGGAAGCTCTTTTTGGGTTACACCACGGGCCCAACACGTCACTTAGCGTTAGTCTTCTAGAGATCAGCTGGTGCAGCGACACTAGGAGGGACGTCTTAGATACTGTATACCGCGCACATTCACATATTACGTGGTTCAAGTCCTGGCGCACGTCCCAAAGAGTGCAGAGGGGGGAGGCGGCCTGTTTCAGCATGAAGCGGTTCTAAGGCGAAAAACGTTGAGGCACGGGTGGGGATATCCTGTTTGCGGGTAATACCCACACTCCAGTTGTAATTTTCAGAGGCGGGAACATCAGCGGTGGTTCTGGAGGCGGTACAGGGGGCTGGTAGTACAGTGGTAGGAGGTGTTGCAGATTAGTGGCTGCGCCGAGGGCTAAGGGATGACCTTACTGCCGTGCTACGAAGCGCAATCGCCCGCGAAAGAGCTCCTGCGCGCCCAGGGCAATTGGTGCCAGCCGTCGACGTTCCACTAGCGTTACCGCCAGGGAAATGGTCTTGGGCACTCCAATGCGCACCCTGAGGCCTTGTGCTTGCACACTTTGCAGAGATCGTTTTTGTTTTTTGACAGGGGGTCAAGTGTACAGGGGACGGGGGTACAGTGAGGCTGTAGCATAACAATCCTACGCACAGCACATCATACAGCCGAGGAAGGGGCGGGACTGTTTAGAGCACTGCACGGGCCAGATTTTAAGGCCCAAGCCCGGCCCGAGCCCGCTTCGCGAAGCCCGAGCCCGACCCGGGCCCGTAACACCTAGCCCAAGCCCGGTCCGGGCCCGGGCAATCATAAGTGAGCCTGGCCCGAGACCGGCCCGGGCGCGCCATCTTAAAGGAGCCATGAAGAGAAAATACAACTTCGTTTAATTTGAAAGAACTAGGATTCAGTATCTCACTCAGCTCCATTACAGCCCCAAAAGATGTTTTTTAACGAAAAAAAAGCAAGAAGTATTTAAAAACTTTCAAATTTTGCGCCACAGTGACGTGTTATGAGCAAGCATGACGTCATACGGGCCAACAATAAAACATAATTTTCAGTGCGTTAACTGCACGTTAGCATTCAACTGATGCGGTCAAATGAAACTAGAGGCCCCATTACAGACGTCGAGTCATGTGTCATCGCGACAGGTCACTTAGGCGGCCGCCAATCGCGCAAACAAGGTTCCGTGACGTCATAGAAAAGTTGCGGGAAATTGGCTAGGGGGTCGCGACTGCTTCACACGTTTTCTTTAATATCTCCGTTATTTGTTCGAAGATTGCGATGATATTTGTATCATTGTTATCGGGACTAAGCAGTCTTTCTAATAAGCCCAACTTGTATTTTGTCTTCATGGCTCCTTTAAGCCCAGGCCCGGCCCGGCCCGGTAATTTACTTTTTTTTTGGTATAGGGAGGGCCCGCGCGTGTGTGACCAGGCCCGGTCTTTGACGCTGAAGGAAGTTTGTTTATTATATTCCGGGAGATAAGACGGAGTATCTAGTCTGTACAAGCACGTCATGAACTGAAACGCAAAAAATAAGGGTTTAAAAGTGCAGGTAGTTTAGCTTGCACCGTGTGCAGTTCAGGCCACATCGGCTAATAATAGCTCGTATTCTCACATGAGAGACACCATCACCTTTGAAGACCAGACTCTTGGCAACTTCACGTGGTTGTCTCGGCCATAAGTTGGTATTGCTTAAATTTTTTGATCCGCATTTGAATCAACGAGTATGTACGCGTGTTGAAATGCTTCCCCTCCAGTGATTGTTAAGCGGTGGTGTTTCTGAGGTACGCGAGTTTGATTCCGGACAACGGCAGCCGCATTTTGATTGGTGCGACATCTAAAACACACGTGTACATACATAGACATAGGTGCACAGCTCCAGGATATCTGAATTAATTCATTCCTCTCTTGGGCATTCCTTGTAATTGTATCTTTGATATGTTATGCACCAAAATATGAAATCTTGATGCAGTACAAGAAATGTCATTAAAATTGCAGTATAGTGACCATCAGACCTAGCAAAACACGCTTTTAAAACAATGCGCACAAATAACAGCAAGAAGCGCGCAAAAATAAACCAAGAATATTGTCACGAAGACAAGGACGATGCAGTTGTGTTGAATGAGAAACACGTTTATTGGAGCGAACTTGTGCTCCCCTAACAACTCAAAAGAATACAGAGGTGGCGAAGCAGCGGTCAACAAAGTGACTTGCACAGGCGAGTGTCGTCGAATCGAATGCCCCGGCGTCCGCACTGCAGGCTTTTTATCTTTTGGCGCGCGTGGTTCTCGAAACGTCGATTCGCATCGAGAACATAGTAGATCCAAGAAGATTATTCTGGGCTGTTCACGTTAGATCGGAATGCTCTCCCTATCACAACAGATAACACATGCGGCACAGAAAGAAAGAATGGAACACGCGCTTCCCTTGGCGCAGAGATAACACAGACCGGCGCAGCCGGGCGGTAAAAGCAAAACACAAATAAACAAACCCAATGTATGGTTCGCGGCAATATTCATTTTAATGCTCTTTTCTACACTTCACGTCGGACCTATTTTTAAGGCCGTGCCTATGAATTCAAGCCCGAGCCCGGCCCGGGCCCACGGCGTCGAGCCGGAGTCCGGCCCGGGCCCGCGGCATTGAGCCCGGGCCCGGCCCGGGCCCGCCGATAATCGACTTCGGGCGGCCCAGCCCGGCCCGCGGGCCGGGTCGGGGCCGGGCTTTCGGGCCGGCCCGGGCCCGTGCAGTGCTCTACTGTACATCCGCTGGTGTTACCAGATAGCATGCGGGAGATGTTGGTAAAGGAAGTAAGGCTGTCCTTCGGAAGGCGGGTGAGTTTTAACCGACTCAGAGACCTGTCAAAAGTCATACCCAAGAACTTGTGGTGCAGAAACAGCCTGCCCCGGTGCAGCGCGCAACAGTGAGCCGATACTTTGATCAGAATTCGTCAAAGTGATGGCAGCGCGCTTGCCATATGATATTTCTAGACCTCACGTTCCTTGGAATCCCGCAATAGAATTCATTGCGCGTTGCAGTCTCGCGCGCAGTACACACCTGTTGCGTCCGGAGCTCCATATGCAGATGTCCTCCGCGTAGAGATTTCACTGGAATGCAGAAAAGACTTCTCTATACCCATCAGACCGATGTTTAAGAGCGTCGGGCTGAAGACACCACCCTGTGGAACACCGCGGGTCACTCTATATAGCGGTATGTCATAGACACATTTTATATGTACAATAGACAAGACTCCATGTACACAAGCCACCCCCAAGGCCCGAAGGCTTCACTTCTGAGCAAATACATTTGTGGAACACACAGTCATACTGCGATGTTATGTCAAGAAACACGGCAATTTAAATGTTACACTGTGTTTTCGCTTATGTTGTTCTATTAGCAACGGCTACGACATTATCGCCCCTCCTGCGTTCCTTGGGGAAGCCACACATCTGTGGTTGACATACATTGCGAATGCTCATGCCCCAGTCAAGACGATCGAGCACCCTTTTTTTCTACGCTTAGCGGCGCAGTTCAAGAGCGCAATAAGACGGTAAGACTCGATTGAAGTCGGTATTTTGCCTCGCTTCAGAACAGCCACAATACGACCGCGGTTTCATGTTTTACCTAGACGGTCAGCTTCCCAAGAACGACTGAAGATGCCTAAAGGCACTTCTTTCCGTTTTCACCTAAATGTAAAAGGGCTGCGGAGCTGATATCATCCGATTCGGAGCGTGGCTTTATTGACAGAGGCCAGTGTAGCGGCGATTTTACGATGAAAAATGGTTCACTCATGGATGATGTTATGGCCAGGGCTGGCTGTTTATGCCTTGCAAACGAACACGTTTCCCCCACCCTAGAAGGGTCCTCCCACTACTCCGAGAAAATTACTTCCCTTGCTGCCCATCTGGGAGACGGACAGCACTCTGTTCCACACGCTGGTGATGGGCCCCGCGCACCCTCTCCCTAAACCGAATCCGCTCAACTCTCCGGAGCTATGTTAGCGCGCTCTGTCCAGCTCCTGTCAGACCGACCAGCTCAGCTGGTGGGCGGGCTGTATCAGCTGGCAAGGCATATGGGATCCTGGACTGAGGAGTTCACCTCCTGAAGACTCGATGCATTTTGCCAACAGTAACGATGTTGATCCTCCTTCTAGAGAGCTGGCCACGCTTGTGGGGCGAGGAGTCTCGTATTTGGTGTCGGCGAAGTAGTAATTTTTTCTGGGCCGAAGGCGTTGGCCAAATCTAGGCCACTATGTTCGTACTTAGCGAAATAAAGTAGGCGGGGTGTAGTTGAGGCCGGATACGGCCCTGAGAATTCGAAATAGTGCCGTATTCTAGAATGTGTCTTCCTGGGGTCCAGCTTCGACGCAAACAGGAACTCGACTCGCGGCTAAGCCAACTTGTTGATGTGTCCCTGAATGACCCTCTGGGCTTTTCTGGCATCTAAATGTCTGCACTTTAGCGTATGGCGTGCTCTTCTTAGGACTGTCGACGCAGTGCGTGAACCTTTTCAAACACTGCATCAGCGGTGGACTACCTTTTGGTAACCTAATATACTTAGTGCAGGCAGTCCGCGCCGTTGAAAACGTTTCTGCTAAGTCATCATAAGATGAAACGAACAGTCCACTAGCTTCTTCTACTGCTGTGTTAAAAGCAGCGCCAGTAAGATCAACGAAGTGCCCGTTAGTTGGCGAGAGCTCGTTATGCCATCAAGAGTAATGTAAACCGGAATACGGTAACTGCCGTGCATTTCATTGTCTGGTGCCCAGCTCCTTTCGAAAGTAGTTGCGACGATACACTAAGAACGTCAAGGGCGCTTGAAACTGCTCCCTGGAAGAAAGTTGGTTGATCAGTGTTAAGTACACACACGTTGTACCGTTTAGCAGTCAAAAACCGCCCCCCTTTACCTGCCATTTTTCTTCCACCTCATGATGGTTGGGGACGTTAAAATCACCCGTCAAGATGTGGGGTGCTGGAGTGGTGTTATTAATGCCTTCAAGTCGATGTATGTCCACTGCCACACGAGGGAGTATGTGCGCAACATTAATAGTAAAGGACACGTCAGCGCCTCGCAGAGTAGCTGCGACATATTTCTTTGAAGCACCGGTGCAATGCAATGTGTTATGATGTCCAGGTCGCTAAACATAGCTAGGAGGACTCTTAACGCCACACCAGTGGACGATCGTAAGATCATTTAGCCCGAGAGACGAATATCTTTGGATAATCGTGAATCCGCGATGGCGAACACCAAGGTTTGTAGGCGATCACCAGGTTTTTGATTTCCGAAGTTTTGTACGAAAATGCAGAAATCAGGGGAACGTTGCTGGAGTCCGAAAGCACTCCAATGCAATATCGTTGCATAATTTCGAGCTTCCTACACTTTCGAGTTTGAGCCTCCGCGTGTAACCCTAGCTACCGCCATTGAGTGCGGAAGAGCGAGACAAAATCCAAGAGTGGGACAAAAGCCGCAGGCACCGGCGACGCAAGGGAAGCAAGGAAAGTTCTTACGGCGTCCACTAGTGACGAGAGCATAGTCGAAGTCACACCAAAGCTCCCGCCTACTTTTCGACCACTTTAATCTCGCAGCTGAGCTCGACGGACCAACTTCGATGTCCGTGCAGCTGGGGTTGGCGGAGAGGCCGTCACGGGGGCCGACGCAGGGTCCGCTGTAGGCGCGTGAAAGTGAGAAGTTTGGATATTTTAATATCGACGCATGCGTAACCACAGGTGCCCTCTGCGCAGCGATTTTGCGACAGAAGACTGCTGCTCATGCTGAATGACTGGTACAGGCGGGAAATCTTCCTTGACATTGCTAAACATTGAATTCCCAGAGGACAGTTCTTGACTCTGCAGGACGCCCTTTCTCCATTGCTGTGTCCACCCACATAGACTGATCTCTAAGTCGGAGTTCAACACAGCAGCGTGTACATGACACAAGACACTAATAGACAGCCAAACCAAAGCAGCACGTCGACGACATAAAATGTTTGCACAAAAACAAGGCACTCAGCCCAGTTCCACTCAGTGTGAAATCTGCTGAAACAGAGGAGCGTTGTTTCTCCTATGTCGGCTGGATCATCCACGGGGCTCGACAGAGAACAGCAGCGCTCTCGCTGTGAAGATTCCACGGTCCGCACAAAGGAAGCGGCTGGTAAACGTCAGCGATGAGAGGCTCCCTCTCCTCTCTCTTCCCTAGCTTGAGAACTCGAAATCCGCTCTTGGTAGAGTTCCTGTATATATACAGCTCCCCTATGGTAGCAGAGTTGCGCGTCCATCGCCATCTTGAGTTCCAGGTCGTGCGGGAAAGCCACCCTTCTCGCGTGAAAAAGCTGCCGCCGGGCCGCCGCGCCATCGGCAGCGGCGAGGAGGAGTGGCGAGGAGGAGCGCGGACAAAAACGCGCACGATAGTCGGCCACTTATCAGATGAGCGGCCGCCGCTGCCGCCGCTTCCACATCGATGCCCAGTCGAGAAGAACTGACTGTGCGCAGCACTGAAAGCGGCCTTTCTGTCGAACTGGAACCCGCGGCATGTGGCAATCAGACGCGCAACTCTTGCGCTACGCGACATACAGGAACTCTAGCTCTTGGGAGACTACTGCGCCCTCTACAGGCATGCCTGGGAATCTCGTCTACTCCTGCGTTGCGCCCGACCTACAGCAAACGGACGAAAACGGTCTTCCTAGAACAACTGCGCTTCTCATACACACCCAACACGAAAAAGAGTTACCAAGCACTTCTTCACTGGTAACGGCGTTTGTGTGATGCTGGTTTCATGACACTACCATGATATTAGTAGGCGGGTTAACTGGTTTATTCTGTGAAGAGAATGGAAGCCGGCTACTCCATTGATTGAAAAGAGTGATGATATAGAGACCGGATTTTAGGCAAATGCCTATTTTTTTCCTTGCGTTCCTATCGCCCCATTTCGATATATGAGCACGAATTGGAGGTCAAGGATGGCTTTTATGGTGGTTTTATAGTGCCTATAAATGCCTATTTTGGGTGTTGGTGCCTAAACTCGATAAATGCCTATAAATGCCTTTTTTTCTCAAATTGGCGTCTAAATCAGCACTATGTTGCGTCAAGTTTCGCTTTCGAGTGCAATTTGATACCTTTATTCATTCTACCTGGAAATATTTACTGTTCTGAATTCTATGGGTTTGAACCTGGTCCTCTTTTTAACACTCCCCCCCCCCCCCCCCTCCCTTTGCGCCGGTGCAACCGGAGCGGCGGCTTCTGCATGCTTTACGGGTGGCTTTCCCGCAACTATGATCTATGAACTATGATACCGTCAGCGGCAGAAAAGTGATGGGGAAAATTACGCCCACCTCCCCTCGCGGTAACCCTGGTGTGATGCAACGCATCTGTGTGGTTCCATTGGTGTTTCCGTTGGGTTGATTCTCTAAAGGAACCGTCACATCAAGCAATCGTCGAGTACTGCGAGAGAGTGCAACGCAGAACGGACGACCGTCGACTGAGACCGCGTTCGCTATCGGAGAGCGGAGAGGAGGATAGTGGAGGAGAGACGCACCTGTGCCGCCGCCGCCGCCGCTGCCGCTGTTAAGCGAGAGCGTTCGCTATCGGAGAGAGGAGATGAGAGTGGAGAGACGGACGCCGCCGCCGGACAGACGCAGGAGTGACATAGCCCCGAGCAAGAGATGCGTTGCATCTAAAAACACTGTGACGTACACGCCCTTATCTTGTTTGTAACGTGGCCTCCGCGATTTGCTGCCGGCGGCGCGCCGTTGGTAGCCGATCGGCACCGTTGGTAGCGCCGTTGGTAGCCGCCGCCGGTAGCCGATCGCGGAGGCCACGTTTGTAATTTACTAGTTGAAAGGTTCACCATCAGGGGAGAAATTGGCTCTAGGCTATTGGACCCGACCAATAGGAGGCACCCTCCCTTCTGGTCCGGTCTTTAAACGTGCACGGTCTGGCTTTCTCCGCTGCCCTTTTCAGCCATGCCGAAACGGAAGACGCCGAAACAGAAGATGCCGAAACGGATTAGCCCAGAGGTATTACGGGGCAATTCCACGTCTAAGTTCAATGTATAGAACTTGTTATGACAGAAAAATAAAGAATTGAATTGAATTTAATTGAACTGTTACTGCCATTGTGGCCTCATAGCAATGACATTTTTGGATTTCCTGTCGTGCTTACAGTTCGCTCACGTCTTCACTTGAAATTATTAGCATTTATCTAAAAATTTATTGCGCCTATTTTATTCTTTTTAGTGCCTAAAACGCTGTTTTTGCCGCCTATTTTTGGCGCCTAAAACGTGCTTTTTTAGTGCCTAAAAATCCGGCCTCTAGACTCACTGACGAACCCTGTTGAAAAAATCACAATTTCACGAAAAGATGTCCGTGAGGTCAGACAAGTTGGGGTCCATGAAATTCCACCGTGAGTTTTGTAGCTCTTCAGGGCGCAATTACGAATATTATCTTGTCTAGAAAGCAATGAAGACTAAGGAAGCCAAAGAAATAAACGCAAACGAGAACATGTAGCATTTTTCGGAACCACGCGCTACGCAGCTACAAGTGGTCAGGGCTGGTTATGGGTTCCTGCCACAGTTCTTTTAATGGGAAAGCATAATATGATTCTTTAATTTAAAAATCATGCGTTGTATATATCAAATAGCGGAAACATCTAAGTACAGCGTGCTGTCGACTGACTGAGAAAAAGACGGTGATAGAAACCCAAAGACTACTCTATAATTCCACCGCTTTTCATTTACGTGAAATAGTTATTTCATCGTAAGACGTGTAAAGAATTTCGAATATCCCATCAGTAGTCAATACATGCGAGGTAGCAACATGGTTATAAAAAGCGTCCGTACCTCCCCTTTTGTGAAAACTGTCTAGAAATAGACTGTAAAGCAATCGGTTCCTAAGAAAACTCTATCATTACGCCTTGAAGCAGTTTCAAGCACTCTCTTTGAGCTCCTCTGGTGTTTGTGGTTCGTAAATAGAGAGATCCTGTAGTTAAGGCCACACAAGTGAGAAAGCAGAAGATTAAGAAAACGGCGTATCGTGGAGATCCCTCCCATGTTTCGCGGTGCAAGTAGCACCAACACTATCATTTGCCTGGAAATGTCACCGCACGAATAATGCATGATGTAGAAGGAGATATGCGGGAAACTCCGCTGCATGAACAATACCAGAGGGAGCTACAGTAACAAAGCTGTCTGGGCCTGGGTAATTTCTTGACATCGTGTAACACAATGTAGCGACACACTTGACTCCGGGATCAGAGTTTTTGAGTTATTCACGCTGATTACTTAGACGTACGAACACACACGCCTAGATCTAACGTATGACTTTGGTTTTTCGATAGATAACAATAGGCAAGCAACTACGTACACCAACGTGCATTACTTTATTGAAAGCCAAACGACTAAATTAGAAGTAGGTCGCGTCAGGGGTGGTGCCACAGGAGAAAAAGAACTAGACAAGAGGGTAGGTGGCGTCAGTGGCGATGCCGCACTGGTTGTTCTTGTCCCGAGACATGTAGATGTAGCCTTTGTCGCCCCAGCCTTCTCCCCAGCTGCAGTGGTGAGATATTGGAAGATGGTACAAGGCGTTTATAATAAGAACATATCGCTGAAAAGTCGCACAAGCAAACAGCAAAGAAGTGTCGACCTTTGACAAGGCTCATTGGCAGTATTGACGATTCATATATTTAGAGCAATTATGTTCTCACAAATAATCATTGACGTGTGCAGCCAAGGAGCACAGTAAAGCTATAATGCCAAACCGGTCGTATTAGGTTCCCCATTGTCTAAAAAAACTGCAGACACTAGAGTGAGGCAGTGACTACAGCAACAGCGCCAGTAAAAGAACACCAAATCCGCATTAGAGCACTTTATGCCTTACCTGTTCTTCACAAGCCAGTACTTCGTTTCGTTACGAACACCGTATCCCACGGCGAGAACACCGTGGTCAAGCCTGGTGCTGCTGCATTCCTTCTCGTCGTACACCCCTGCATTGCGGCAAACGCATTTGCAACGAGTTCGCATCACTGCTCTTTCCGGTGGTGCGTTCAGAGTAAGCAGCAGAATGACTTAAGAAATACATACAGGACAGATCGGTTCCTCGAGCGCCGTACAGGAGTATACTACGGAAAGGATTTGTTTTTGGCGATAGAAAACACCTCAGAACTCTTTCCGCTAGCGCATCACACTTTCTGTTGAGTCAGACGGCGTGTTTTTGCGCACTAATATAACGAGCGTTCAACAGCACGAAGCTTCTTACGGCTAATATGTGCGCAGCAACGAGTCAACATCGAATTGTATCCCTGTTCAAAACCTTTTTGCACATTCACTGGAAGTACCATTTCTCATAAGCATACGACAATAACTTGTTGTTTCCAGTGTAAACGTTGGCTAAAGCTATGACAGCAAAAAGAGAAGTTAAGGAAATGATGTCACGTTCAAGCAACTGCATCATGAACACATTACTGCGTAAACAATTTTGAAACGTAAAACGTTAGTCACGGAGCTCTCAAAATGTTTTCAAGAAAAGCACCGCGCAATTAAATCGCAAGAAATTATATACTCAGATATGCACCTACGTATATCTAACCGAAGGTGAAGTGTTACAATGTGAAATGTAGAAAAAGTTTTGTTGGAACTACAAGATATTTGTCAGGGACTGCTGCTAGGACTTAGCTGTGCGGTGTTCCTTCTGGACCGTTACCTTCTTTGTAAAACTGGAAAGATTTCCGGCTTGCGTCAATGGCGACAGAAACCGGTCCGACAGTTGCCACGGCTTTCTTGAGGTCCGCTTCGGAATACTGCCTGACGCGGACATAACCGGTCACAGTTGCACCGATGTCTTCTTTTTTGAACTTGCACTGGCCGTCCTGAAATTTCATCAGTTAGGCTTGCTCGTCAGGCTCGCACAATTTTCTACAGACATTGTGGGCAAGAAACATGGCCTTAACCACCCTACTGAAACCATTCGTATATACGGAATTAGGCAATAAGCAATTCATGCCGAGTGTGACGTTCCCAGGCGTACCTAAAACAGATATTATTTCCTAAAATAGCTGAATTAAATGGTTTCGCTTAATTGAAACATACGACGCAGTCTTCACGTATTTGTGCTCAACGAAGGGCAAAATCATTGCCTGTATGCTTTCTGTATACTACGTATTTGCGGAATGCACACGGACCATGAATTGTCACGCCTCGCAGTTTAAAGAAAAATGGTGTGAACTCTTTGTGACGTTATACATTATTGCATGAGCATGTGTTTTTTAAAGATATCTGCCTTTTGAGTGAGGCCTTGTGTTAGCCTGCGCAACAATTCCACATTTACATAAGTCTGTACATGTATACAGAACGTTTCAAGAGGGCAGATGCCTAGTGTCTGTCATCGAGAGGAAAAACCCTGCCCCCTTTGTACTGGTTTCTGGCGTTCTTCTCTCCCGCCCGTAGGATCTGTCTAGACAAAGCCATTTTGTAAAGTACCGTAATTACTCGCGTAATGGTCGTCATACTCACAATTGATTTCCACAAAGGCACATCGAGTGCCCAAGGATAAAAAAAAAACGCTGCCTGTGTTCGAAATCGAACCTGATCATTCGCGTTATCAAGCCGACATCTATTCGATTGTGCCATTGCGACGCGGTCGAAGTAATTTAGATTTTGGACTTTGACCTTGATTCACGTTGCATGTGAGAAAGCTTCGGGTTTCAACACTCCCTTATTAAAGAAAGGGCTTTAATTTTTCATTTAAATTCGAAAGCATGTAAAGCGTGTCTTGGCACACCCACATAAGTCAGTACAATAAAAGTTTCTCGGGACACTTAACTCTGCCTATGTACTTTCAAGGCAAATGCCTAGCGATACTTACAACTTCTTTAGCTGGCACATCGTATTTCCATCTCTTTCTTCCCTTTTGTTTCTGTGTCTTTTGGCATGAATTACGTTAACCGGCTTCTTTTCTACTACACCGTGTACGCATCTGTTTCTTGGCTTTTATTTCTCCGTCCTATACGGAGCGAATATCGTCGGCACACAGACTGGCCAGGCTGCAGCTTCCCTGGAATCAGAATTTTTCGCTTTGGTGTGCACCTGTTATACTCACGTGCAAGCAAGTTCAGGCGTCACGCGGCACGCAACATTCTACAACTTTTACGCTTCCAGTTCATAGTTTTGTGACTTTTGTAAAGCAGTGCCGTTATCTCCTCAATAGTTCGAACTTTGGCCAATCCCCAAGTGTGTTTGTGCCACGAAGAAAGGACAACAACAAGGACATATTTCGTTCCACGCTGGCAACGTGAAGAGATAGCGCAGTTGGCAGAGGACCGCGGTGCTACTCTGCAGCCCAATGCAAACCCCTTCGGATCCCAGATGCGTTTTTTTACGGCCATTTTCTTGACCTGACAACTACAACAACCACGCCGCCTTTCGGCAGAACGGGGCACTTAAGGCTTTCGCCCTAGTAAATAATAGCTTTAAGCAGTCGTTTCCACAAACGATTTTTCCCGTATTCTTTCAGTGTTGTGTCTATTACTGGTTCAGAGATAATGGCGCCAAATTTTGCCTGCGTATCAATTTACATTTTAATCGGCCAGGCTCTTCCTCCTCACGTGTTTTCAATTGAAAGCAGCTGAGATATTTGTTTCTCTTTACCACTGCGGCGCTTTCAAGACCTTTACCTACAGATACTCACAACGGCCAGGTAGGGGTAGCTCGTTTCAGTGTCGATGCCCTATTCGACCTGATGTAGTTGAACGCATACTCCATGCTGCCTCCATTGCATCCGCTGTTTCCATAGTTACGCGAGCAGTCAACCAGGTTTTGTTCACTCAGGGAGACCAGCTTCCCTGTTTTTTTAAAGGTCTGCCCCTCGAGGGATCCAGTCTGGCATGAGAAAAAAAAAGGTAAAGGAATTGTGGAGTCTAACAAAGCCTCCGTTTCTATTTCTATATTTCTATTTTCTATCTCAACAAAACGTGTGTAATATAAATCTATTAAAAACATCTAGACCCAGCGTGATATGTATCAGCAAAGTTAAAAACTCGAATTCGCGTCTTTCAGTGCTGATCTTGATACGAATTCTAAACTCAGGCCTCGCTTTTCGCGATCTTGTGAAACAGAAATTTTCACTGGAAATAACTTCGTCACCCTTTCGTTCTAGGTGGGGTGATTAGATATTCTACTTTTTCGTTAAATTATGACAGACATGATATAATTGCAATGTTATCTTAAGATACACGTAACAGATTTGAAATAAATTAGAGCCCTGAAAGCACGTAGAAAATTCTAATCAGTTCATGAACGTACGTCGCGTACCACAGAAAACCACAACAACTTTCCGTAAGCTTGTGCCTAGCTGGCGTTGCTACTGCCCTAGTGATTTGTGGCTTTTTTTTTCTCGGCCAGGATGCCTCTCTTGTTGGTACTTCCAACTAAGTGAAAAGCAACTGATATATATCCTGCTATTAACCGAATGTATGTGAAAATATGGAAACTATTGCATGTCTGGAATACGTAAGGTTTTTTCTGCAACTAGGTTCATAGATGGCTTGCGAAAGGGACTACGATTTCCCGCACAAGTCAGATGCTATGTTTCATTCAGTCATGCGGACCGCGCGCGCTCTCATACCCCCGCGCGGTACAGATCTCCCTGGCGGGTTGTCTCGTCAAGATGAGGTCCTGCTCAGACGTCTTCGCCTGGGAGTCTCCCTCACGCCAGCTGTGACGAGGTCCTGGCCTCCTCAATACCATGCCCCGTTCAACTCCACCTGCCCCTTTTTGCCCCGCTCCAGTTGACCAGGCTACAGCAGAGCACCTGGTGTGGAGTTGCCCTGCTCTGCGAAACCTACGCGCTGTGCACATCGCCACCTGCGGCCTGCGCCCCGGACGTCCGCCAGACTTCATGGCGTGGATACAAGGACCACATCATGGCCCCCTGCTCCGATTTCTTCGGGAATCCGGGGTGTATCTGTACATTTAATTTCCCCTTATGCTGAATAGCAAACTTCCGCAATAAAAAAAATATGTACCGCTCACACATGAGATACCTCAATCAAGCTTAAATGCCAATGTAGTGACACATGTCGTTAAACTTGGGTCAGGGAATTTGTAAATAATCATTCACGATGTGTTACTGCTAATAGCCATAACTCATATTTTCTCGCAGTAACATCAAACATCCTGGAAGGATATATTTTCTGCTCCTTATTGTATTCAATGTACATTAAAGATGGAGCAGCGCATGTATCCTGTAATATCCGTGTCTTAAGATACGATTGCGTAGTGCAGTATAGCCCACATCTGCTCAGGTCGCATTGCACATGATAATACCACGTGCCGGACTTGTGCAATGGCTCGCTTGTGACACCTAACCCAAACAAATGCAAATTACCCTCTTTTCGCCGTCACCGCTGCCTCTTCATATTTCTTTATCAAATAACTAATTTTCAGGACGGAAAATGGAAACTGGTATGAATACTTCGGCGTCACACTAAGCCATTGTTTAACATGGCACCGCATATCTACCACAACATCACCGGCAGAGACTTTCTGGTTTCTTAAAAGGACATCAACGTTATGCGGCCCCGGATGTAGAACCCTGGCCTACAAACCAGTAATTCGTATTCCACTTGAATACGCTTCGCCTATGTGAAGCCCTCGTCAAGCATATTGCCACGAACCATGTTCTGGGTTTGTTTGTTTATGTTTTGTTTTTGCCGACCGGCTGCTCCGGGCTATGTTATCTCTGATATCCGAAGGCCAAGTGAAGCGCATGTTCTATTCCTTATTCCGCACGTGTTGTCTCCTTTGATAGAGTGAGTGTCGCGAAGTAACGTCACCAGCCTAGAATAATCTTTTATGATCGACAGTGTTCTGGATGCAATTCGACTTTTCGAGAAGCCCTCGCGCCGAGAGACACATGACCGCAGAGCAGACGCCGCGGCATTCGACTCGCGGACGCTCGCCTGGGCACGTTACTTTGTTGACTTCGCCGCCTGTGTATTCTTTGAGTTGTTAGGGGAGCACAAGTTCGTTCCAATAAACGTGTTTTCCTTGAAGACAACTGCGTCGTCTTTGGCTTCGTGACACTATAAAACCGCCGCACTTGAATCTGTCTGGAATTAGGCAGCTTTATTTATTTATTCGGTAAGCGCATAATCCCTAAACAGGAATCTAGTCTTGTAAGCTTGAAATTCGTTGCCAAATTGTTGGCGTAGTGTGTTCCACAAATTCTATCCCAGTTCACTCAGCCTCACACCCTATATTTTGTCTCCTGCCTCCATATCTCGCCGTACCGTTCAATCTTTTCATGTCTCCTGGCCACCTGCTGACACCATGATATTTGCCGCCCCATTCTTCTGTTCCGCAGCATCTTAGGGGGATGGCCCTTCCGTGGAGCTTGCCGCCATTATGCGCCAGCTGTCACGGGTTTCTCTTCCGTTGAACCCTTAACCCTGATTTTTAAAGACGATAGTCTTTCTTGGGCTACTTAAACCCAGAAATTTTGGTCTGTCTGTATGTCTGTCTGTCTGTACGTCAAAATGTCTGTGACTCGATTCAGCCACCCTTTTTTTTTCTTTATTGCCTTCTTTGACAGGATGACAAAACAAAGACACACGTAACTGATAATCTGTACACTCAATACTCAATACAAACACTAGAACTGCAGCCCTTCTTGGGCAAGCGGGGTGATTTCAATATTCTTTCATTACCAACAATGCTTCAATTGTGGGTAGCCACTCTGGTTTAGAGGGCTGAAGTTTTTGTATCTGTACAAAAGAACCTATTGACTCTTTGAAGTAGTGTCTGATGAGCCTGGCATCTGGGTCGGAGTAGCGTACCGCCATCCTGTTTCTCCAGATGCTATGTAGTCCATACAGCATAATTGTGTCAAGCGGCACACCGTCCTCATTTTCAACATTCAAAAACCTAATACCGTAAGCATCGACAGGCAAATCTTTTTTGAGTGTTCGCTGTAGGATGTCCCAAAAGAACACCGCTCCCCAACAGTCCAAGAACACGTGCTCAATTGTTTCTGGCTTTCGACACAGAAAACAGTGCACACCCCATGGCACAAACCATCCCTTTTCCTCCATCCAGGTCTTTACTTCCAGTGTTCCAGTATGGAGTTTAAAAAAGAAAGATTTCACTCCACCTGGGACCGTCATTCTTTTCACTCGCTTAAGTACATCTCTCTCAGGCCTTAGATTACACTTGCTGCGGTATATTGGCACTGGCAATACACTCTCGACGATATCTTTGTACAGTTTCTTCCGACTCACCCCGCTTAAGTACTCTAAAGAAAAACTCACAGAAAGAAAACGGTATGACCACACCACCTCCTTAAAAAATCCACGTACAGTTCCCCTCATGTACTCAGAGCTCACAACAAATTCAGGCAAAAGTCTTCCAAGTCGCAGCTGACAAACCGTCCTAAGAAACGCGTCTTCAACTTCACGAAGAAACAGAAATCTATTGACCACTTGCCTTAAAAATAGGTGCGATAAACCAAGTCCGCCTTCACGCACTTTCAAAAAGAGGTTCGTTCTGTTCGTTCTTTCCCATGATGAACTCCAGATAAACACGGCGAACACACGATGAAGTTTCTGAATATTAGCCCTTGAACAATGCAAAACTTGCATTACATACCACAGCTTGCTTATAAAAAACAAATTGCAAACTGTGGCTCTCGCAAACATTGATAAACCCCACCCTTTCCACTTCTCTGTCTTTTCTCGAAGTTCCTTGAGTTGCTTGGTCCAGTAAGGGCCACTGTCTTGATAACTGTCTAGTGGCACTCCCAGGTGCTTAACAGGACTCGTGACCCACTGGATGTTGGCGAAAACGCTTGGCGTGGACTGCCATTCGCCATGCCAAAAGCCTAAGCATTTAGACCAGTTTACTGCACTACCGCTAGCTAAGCAAAAGTGTTTCACGGCTTTTACTACCTCGAGAATGCTTTCTTTAGTAGTGCAGAATACTGCAATGTCATCTGCGTACGCTAGTAGTCGAACTTCCGTCATTTGCAACCGAAAACCTTGAATGTTACTGCTTTTAATGACACTTAAGCAAAACGTCTCAATATATATGCAGAAAAGGAGTGGCGATATCGGGCATCCTTGCCTCACCGATCGCTGCACCTGAACTCTTTTTCCAACTGCCTTAATAACTATAAGACGGGTTGTACATTTACTGTACGCCATACGCACTCCATTTCGAATAACTTTGCCGACATTAATGTACTCTAAAATTTGAAATAAGATATCGTGCGGCACACGATCGAAAGCCTTCTCCAAGTCAATCTGGAGCATTGCGACCCCAGATTGTGTGGCATCACAACACTCCAGAATACAACGCGCCTTATGCACATTCTGGAATATAGTCCGCCCTCTGATACCACAAGTCTGGTGTGAACCTACAATATCTTGCATTACTGTTTGGAGCCTACTAGCTAATACTTTCATTAAAATTTTATAGTCTACATTTGTTAAGCATATAGGCCGATAAAATTTCACATCTCTGAGTTTGCGGCATCATCCGTTTTGGGGATCAGTACAGTGTGTGACGTAGAGAAGGATGGGGGTAGTACGTCGAGATCGTATGCCTCATTAAAAATCCCTTTGCAACACCGGCGCAATTTCATTCTTAAATTTCTTATAAAAAGCAGCCGTTAAGCCATCCGGTCCAGGGGATTTCCCAGATTTAGATTCTCTATAGCTTTTACGACTTCATCAAGAGAAATGGGGATTTCCAAGTATTCTTTTGTTTCTTCATCTAATCTGGGCATTAACGTCAGAAAATCTCGCTTAAATATTTCATAATTAACTTCATGTTTTGCGAAGAGCTCACTATAGTACTGAAAAAAGACAGTTTCTATAATGTTTGTATCACGAGTAATTGTTCCATTATTTTCTATTTCCACGATGTCATTGCGCCGCGCATGCCATTTTTCAAGGCCTAAGGCTCGTTTGGACGGCATCTCGCCCGCAGTAATCTTTTCAGCCCTTGCCCTTACAAGCGCGCCAC
This sequence comes from Haemaphysalis longicornis, assembly GCA_013339765.2. NCBI lineage: Eukaryota > Metazoa > Arthropoda > Arachnida > Ixodida > Ixodidae > Haemaphysalis > Haemaphysalis longicornis. The sequence goes on along the minus strand of CM023456.1, from coordinate 117,704,421 downwards.
GGTAACGCTCTGTGTCTATCGCTTCAAGTTTTTGATTTACTGTTCGTATGTCATTTTTGTACTCGCCAGGTTTCATGCATTCTTCGGCTAACAAGGCTTCTAAGTTTGCCCGCAATAAGGCTTCTTGCTTTGTCGCCTCATGTTTTAGTAGGCTCGATCTTTCAATTGCTTTGATTTTTACACTCTGTTTGAAGAGTTCCCATCCTTCACAATGGCAGCTGCCCTCATTTTTCAAACTTTCTAGCAACGTAAGCGTATTAGCTACGAACACGTCATCTTCTAAAAGCTTCCCATTTAGTTTCCACCCTTCCCAACTAAAGGCATTCTTATTTTTTGTTTTCCTGCCAATGCAAAACAAAACCAAGCAGTGATCACTGAAAGTCACCGGACAAACTTCGTATTCTCGACAATCTGGAATCCATTCTAAGGATAGATACGCTCTGTCCAGTCTAGCGTGGCTAGTACCTTGGAAGTGTGTAAAGAACACGGGCCCATTGTTAAAAGTCGCTCCAACATCTTCTAGACCACTTTCATTAATTACATCACTCAAAATAACTGTACTTGCATCCCGAAACGGCGTTGCGCTCGTTTTATCGCGCGAAGAGCAAACACAGTTGAAGTCTCCAATAACACTAGGAAACGATCCGATTTGCAATAGTTTCCCACCGATTGGAAATCTTCCTTTCGCGCTTGAACTTTAGTTGACGCATATAAACATATAACTCTCCATTCCAGATTTGACAGTGTGAAACCTGGGGAGGGCGAATCATGAGTGTATAAGTGCATTCTCGGCGTCTTGGCGTCTTTGGCAATGGAGATGAAACCGTTGCGGGATAGAGGTAGTATACAGCTTTGCTGTAAAAGTCGTGTGTCTTTGAATAGTGAAGCGTTCTAGCGCGAGGCGTAAACGAGTGACCCGGTGTTCTTTTTAGTACGCGTTATGAAGCGTTCCAGCGCGAGGAAACGAGTGTCTCGATTTTTAAAGAAGATGGTCTTTCTTGGGCTACTTAAACCCATAAATTTTGGTCTTTCTGTATGTCTGTCTGTCTGTCTGTCTGTGACTCGATTCAGCCACCCGGCCAAAGTAAAACAATGCCTGCGCAATAGTCTTATATAGTCGCAACTAAATGTGCCCGTCTAAGTCCAGTGTAATGTTCATACTTGTCAATATTGTTGAAGAACAACAAAACATTATGCATATATAAGAAAACAAATTAATACAGAAGTGATATTTGCAGCGTTCCTTTATAAAAAATTCCGCGCATTTCCCCGAGGGGAAGAATGTGAAAGTGCGAATGCAGGAGTTGAATTTGCGGGTTCGGTAATGTTCGCGAAAGAGAGATCACACACACACACCAACTACAAAGAAAGAAGATGCATTTATTCACAGACACCTATTTGTGTTGTCGTTGTACTTGATTACTAGAGCGAATCTCAGCTTTGAAATTTCGTGTCACTACTCCTTTAAGCGGGTGCACTTAGCCCGTTCTCACCCCGATTCCTTGGCCAATCCGCCACGTGGGTATGTGCCATGTCAGCGGCCAGGCAGCGCGCGCCCATCTCCCCCAGTTGCCAAGGAAGACGAGGAGCGCGCGCACCCGCAGCTGTTGCTATGTGGACGACGGCGGTCACCGGAATTCAGGGTCGCTTATAAAGTGCATTCGCACTTAAAAATCGCGCATGTTTGTTTTTGGCGAGAATAAATCCTTCATCAACTGAAGAAAAAAATATCACTCCGCCGTCGCCTGCTGTCGCCCGCGCCATATAGATTCTGGCGGCATTTGATGAAATCAAGTGGCAACAGTTACAAAAGGTTCCACTAGATAGGTTCCACGTTCTGCTTGGAACGCACGTGGACTAGGGAAACGCCGCTCTATAAACGTTGAAGTAGGGCGCCTCGATTCACGCCCGTCTTCGCCGCACGGCAGCGTTGGCATCGAGACACCCGGTTTGGAGCAGTGGAACGCGGGAAATTTAAAATGATTTAAGCAAACCTTTGGCGTCTTTACCTTGCGTGGAGCGCGACGCAAGAGGAACAACATGAGAGGTGAGCGGTAAAGCGAAGGGAGGCATTTACTTGGCAAAAGTCGATAAAGACTATCGTCTTTTGACGACATTTGCAACGAAAGGAGCAGATACGCGGCCAATTTTCTAACACGTCGGGCTTATGTATCACACTTGTATTAGTTGAGTTTGCTTCCATTATTTGCTCATCAGCAAATAATACATGGTTCTATGTATTTTTCTTGTTTTTTTTTCACTGTGAGTCATTAAGTTTGTTTTTAATTTTACCCTTCGTGCATACGCATTTGATTTGTTGTAGCTGGTTTCCGCCCCATGTGTTTTGCACCGTCTAGGGACCTTTAAGAAAATAAAGTCATGTGATGTGAAATTAAAATAAAAAGAGCAAGAAGTCAGAATTTTCCTTCCTGTATCAGTTACGTACGCTCTCCTAAAATCATACAGAATTCTTAAAAATTAGCCCGCCGGAGTAGTCCAGGTTCTTTCATAGGAATTTTATACAAAACTTGGACACACGTGGTCAAGTCAGTAGAATGCATCCAGACGAGATAAGAACTCGTGTATTGTAGGTGATTAAAAAAGGTTGTATAAAGAAAGGTCATTGCCCCTTACGATTGCTATTATGTTCATTGTCCCACGATAAAGAGGAAACGACACCAATATCATATTTAAAATAGTTAGAAGTAACGCGAACTTGATTAAAATAACTGAAAGGATATTGACGAAAAATAGCAAAATAGTTCAGTGCCGACCTCGATACTATTTCGATATATCGTTATGTTGCAAAGAGAGCACAATAATACTTTTTAGCCACGCGGAGCGTTCTAGGCTATCATAATAGCCAGCATGTTTGCGTCCACCGCAGGTCGAATGCCTCTCCCAAGTTTCTCCAGCCTTTCCTGTTTTGCTGGGCCTTAGTCGATTCTTTACCTACATTATTTTTATTTCATCCCTCCATCCAGTTAGCTTCTTTTACTTCTCATTCCATCTCTAGGTAGCCACTCTGTTATCCGAGTGTTCCACCCACCGACGGTCCGTTTTCGTCGTTACACGCAAAGCCCAAGTCCACCTATTCCCCCCAAATCGAGCTACGCTGTCTTCCAACTGGGTTGGTTATAGTGAAGTCGGGTTTTTGTTGAGAAAATAAACTGTCCGGGTAACAGCGGCAATGATGTCACATGTACGTGCTATAAGCTGCTATTTTTTTCGCCCCAAAACAAGGTATAATTCAAACAGGCGGACGGTTGCATCGTTTCCCAGCATGGCCCAGACGAAGGGTGCAGTGGATGACGTAGTGAAACCTTTTACATCAAGTGTGTCTTATGTGGTTTAAAAAATTCTTGCTTCGCTCTTTTAACATTTCCGCAACCAGTGGGAAACGTAAAGCCATAGGTCGGCGTACTCACTCGTGAGTACACTCATTTGTACTCATTTGTACTCAAACTCACGAGTGAGTACGATGATGAGTGATCACACACCCAGAAAAAAACAGTGAGTACGATGACGAGTGAGTACAGGGGTAAGTCTACTACTCGTGAGTACAGTACTCATGAGTACACTACTCATGAGTATGAGTACTCATGAGTACAGTATTCATGAGATGAGTACTCACGAGTTTGAGTACTCACGAGTTACACAGTACTCATGAGTACACAGCAAGTACACAGCACTCATGAGTACAATACTCATGAATACTGTTTTTGCGAGGCTTGCAATCTTGAGTATATGCATCCTGAGTACAGTAGTGCAAAGAGTAGTGCAAACAAGAAAACGGACGACAAAAGCTGCCACCCCGAAGACACGCAGAAAACGCAGTTTACGGCCACGGCTGCACCGTTAAGTCCCGAGCTCCCCTGAGCCCGACCCGGCCTGAGAACAAGAGGAGACGCGAGACGCAACGCGAGTGCTTACGTTCCGTTTCGCTTTCTCACATGTACTTGCCTTCGCGCAGTAAGCTGCCCAACGACAGTGCACCGCGTCACACGTTTTCTTCCTCTGTCCTGATTTATATGTAACCTGTGTTTTTCTAATCAATTAAACAATTTATTTTTTCTACTTAGTTTTTCATTCGAGCTACGACCTAGCTAACAGTGCAGATGAGTTGATTATTCGTGAGTAATACAAATTGAGTACTCATGAGTACAGATTGAGTAGTACTCATGAGTGCAGAATGAGTAGTACTCATGAGCAGCAGTACTCATTGAGTACTCATGAGTACAGAGTGAGTACTCATGAGTACAGATTCAGTACTCATGAGTACAGATTGAGTACGAATACTCGTGAGGACAAATGAGTCTGAGTACAAGTGAGTACGATTACAAATGAGTATTTGATGAGTGAGTACGAGTGATTTTGTGAACAGACGAACTTTTTGAGTCTGAGTTTGATTGAGTACAGCGTGAATGAAAAAAATTGTGATTGAGTTTGAGTGAGTTCTTTCTGTTTTGCCGACCTATGCGTAAAGCAGACGATAAACAGTATAACGGCATTATTATTTAAAACTGCTAGAAGAAATTCTGAAATTTCTGGCGGGGAATTCGACTTCAGTTCACTGCGCTATGTCTAACATAAGCAAGTGCACGCTTGTACGTCAGACATGGCGGAACAGCAAACTTACATTAGCAGTCGTTGCAGCGAATAACACGAATGCTAAAGGGAACCAGTACATGTCACTAGGGATATGCTGGAAGTTCCGGGTTGTACCTATTCAAGAACGTAACCTGGCTTCACTGATGCTTAGATATCGGGCTTCCTTGTTCTCCTATAGAGTACTGAGTCATTTGGTTTTTGCCCTACAATCTGTTTTATGCCGCCCATCTCCAAGTGTAAGTGAACAAGATAACTTGCCTTTACGCCAGTTTGTCACGGCGGATCGTCGTCCTCCCCGTCCGTATTCTTTGTTCTCCGAATGCGATCCTGATCCCGCTCCACAAATATGTTGGAGCAGAGAAGGAGAAGGAGGAATAAACGTCCCTATGGAGCAGTTAGTCTTAAGCTGATTCCGGGACCCCTTGAGTCCGTCCCGCTTCTTGGGCTCTCTTCACCAGCTAGAGCTGGTCGTCAGGGTCCGAGCTGGACAGTGCTCTCTCCCAGTGTTCAGGGGAGGGGAGGGCCGGGGGGGGGGTAGTTGGGGTTCTTATCACAGCCCCACATAATATGGTAAATTTAGCGTGCCTAGAGCCTCGCAGTTGTGGCATTGCAAGAGTACCGGGTGGGGGCCAGAATGTGGGCTCCAGTTGAATGGGGATCAGGACGAGGAATGCAATCGTGTTTGGGAAATCACGAAACACAGTTTCCCACGTGCACAAGTAGAGGGAAGCCCCATTATTGAAACGAGAACCCGCGAAATGCGTGACGCATTAAGAAATCCGAGCTATTTCCGGCCCGCTTTTTGAGGACGAAAGGTGCGTAATTTTTTTGCGTGAGGGAGAAAAAACTAACAACGCTCATTCGAGCCCGGACATGTAAGCGCGGGCATGTAAGCACTTTTTTTTTGCAATGTTGCTTTATCTTTTTTAGGACTTTTTCTACCGCTGCTTGGGCCGGCTGTTCTCGTGAGGGTGAGCCACGCGGTTTCGGAAACGTGGGAATTCATGTGGTTCGTTGATACTCTCTGGTTTTTGTTCAGTGTCTTTTCATGGTTCAGGGAATGTTTGCGATCCCAAACTACGGCAGATAATACTTCCGCCACGTTCGCCACACTGAAGACCGATAAATGAGCTCATTTGAACGGCCTATTTGGCGTCTGCATGCGTGTGTGGCTTGCCGGGGTTCAGAGATGGCTTACCGCTCCAATGAGAACGGGTATGTCTGAGTGCGTACTGTGACTGAGCGTGAAAAGTGGACATATGCACATGCGTAGAGTAACGCCAGAGCCGCGCGTGGAGTATTTCATCTTGACACCTAGGTAATTATGCAGCCTTTTTGGTTTTACTTTTTCTCAAAATTATTTCAAGTCGTAATTCACTTAGGCTGAATTATTATCAGAGAAGAAAGAAGTGCATAACCGCGTGGCATTACAGATGTTAGGTTCAGTTTTCAGGAAACAGTTTCGGCGTACTCACAGTGCTGAAGGCCCAACAGGATCCACACTGACCCTGGTTCTTCACGGGCGTGACGGCGCCTTTACTGCGCCAGTCCACGGACGTCGGGAGGTCGGCGTCTTCTATGTTGGATGGCGGGAGATACGTCGATCCTCGCTGGCCTGAAGAGCTCCGCTTGTAGCCGTTGGTCATATTCACGAACTCGTGGTGAAGCTATAGACATAAGATGCGATACAAATCACTGAGCGAAAAATGTTTCCTCAGTCCACCGACCCAGATTCGTGTACCTGGCTCAAAGCCGTTGCTCTTGCCCTCTTTCACACTGAAGCTGACAAGTAGGGAATATGCCACAAGTATACAAAGCTAGGTAATCTGAAGCGAATGGAATAAAGACACTCAGGCCTTCAGGTGGGCTGTTAAGGATGGTGAAGCATCGAGATTTCGGCGCACGTTAAAGATCCCCAGGTGGTCAAAATTAATCCGGAGCCCTCCACTACGGCGCGCCTCATCGCCTGCGTTACGTCGGCGCGTTAAAAGCTACAATCAATCAATAAAGATGCTGAACCATTCGAGAGCCACCAAGAAGGGGAGTGTAAACTACAGCGGATTTGAAAGAACGTTACTTTCAATGGTCGTGCGTTGTTTTTATTCTTGCCGCTCTTCATGTTTTAGAAGGCGTAGACTTGGGTCTTCGAACTTACAGCTCAAGCTTATTTATAAATTTCACTATTACGCCGCTAAGGGAGTTTTATCTTTAGTGTCGCGCCTTTTTGCGTTCTTGGCACCAACGCCGGAGACCACCCAGTTTTCGATAATCTGTCCTTTGTGTAACTGCTGAAGTTAGCTCCTCTGATCGTCTTGATTTGTGTTAATCCTTAAGAAGAAGGCCGCGTCAAATAGTAACAAAAAAACTTTCAGCAGTCCTCCTGTCTAAGTTCTCAGCAATGTTTACACATATATTTTTTTATTGAGGCATCATTTATATGGTAACATAAAAACAATGGCCGCTACTCACCATGTCCCCGAATCTATTCATCCCAAGCATGTGAGAGACGAGGCCATTGGCATATTTTGTGTTGTGCTGCGCTATGAATAAGCTGTTCTCAGAGAAGATCTTGAACCTAAAGAGTTCTTCAACGGCGGACGAATAATTTCTGCCTGTATACAAAGAAAAGGTGAAGTTAATGCGACTTCTTCTGGATTGTAAATATCTCCACAATCGCGCGGGTTTAGTTTTCTCAACCTCGCGGACGGAAACAAAAGAGCCCTAACGAAAAGGCTCCGTAATAATCTTGCTTTATTAAATATTTCAGGTCACTTTTTACTATTTTTTATAAGACAAAAGACAAGAAGCATAGCGTTTAGATTTGCGAGCAGCTTCTGCCTTTCATGAAGGCAAACGCGCGGTCATGCTCACTTCGCCTGGCTCACTGCTGGAATATTGGTATCGCTAAGCATGTGTGCCTGGGCGAACGTAAATTTGGTAAATGTGATCTCGGTAGCGCGATGCATCGAAACAGGCATACAGAAACTGTGGTACGACCACCTAACAGGATGAGGCCGAATCTTTGCGCGAGTTGAAGTTATTGTGATTGAATACAATGATTAGTTGGTGTAAATGGAATAATAGATAGACTGCCTCACTTATTTTTTCTAGAAGTACTGAATTGATGGTAATTTCTCGACTCAAGTTGTCGGTGCATTAGAGTCATATTAGCCCACAGCCTGCCCCTCTCTTCAACGATGTGCCTATTTCTGCTTAAGTTAGGGAGCGATGCCAAGCAAGTAGATGGGCTTTTACGCCCGGTGAAGTTGCTATAGACATGATTTCGGAATAAAAATTGGGAAATCAAAATGTGTAATGTGTAAGTGGGGATTTGATTTGACTGACTGACTGATTGCTTGATTGATTGATTATTTGATTTCCTGGCCGATGAAATTATTGATTGATTGATTGGTGGCGTGATGATTGATTCATTCAGTTATTGAGTGATTGCCTAATTGACTGCTTGATTGATTGATTCATTCATTGATTCATTCATTGGTTGATTGATTCATTCTTCGATTGCTTCATTGATGATTGATAATTTGATTTGATCTTTCTTATCAATTTTCCTACTTCCCTGCTGCGTGGATGCGATACTCAATAATGAAATGTGCTAGAAACTGTAGGCAAGCCGAGAAGAAAATAGCAAACGCTAGGTTCACTCCGTGACTTCATCCGCGAAGCGAACATTTTCGTGTCCATCTAATCACCTTTCGTCATTAACTCATACCTCCATATATATTCCCTGTGGCAAAATAAATCGGGTGGCTGAGGCCCCTGTCAGGCCACGTCCGCCTTTACTCTCAGCCTCCCCTTGGTTTTGCCAAGAAATAAAAATCAAATACTCAAATACTCAAATAAAATAACCGCTCATTAAAAAAAAACAAGTAGAAGGCGACGCAAAGTTGCCGCAAGTATTTCTTGGGGTCCCTAAGCATGAAGGTCTCGGCCTGCCTTTCGTCTTAAGATGGCTTGCTGTCTCTGAGATGGTTATCGTCTCCCTACATTTGCAGCAACCAGATATGTGGGCACTTTTTTGCCCTACGGAGGGGAGGACGACGGACAGACAGACAGACAGACAGACAGACAGACCCGACAGACAGACAGACAGACACAGACAGACAAGACAGACAGACAGTCGGGAATTTTTTCGTGAAGCAAGCCGAAAAAATAAAACCGTTTTTAAAAGATTTTGCCATTACCGTATTTTGTCTTGAATGCCTCCCACTCCGATCGTAGAATTTCTTCTCCGTGCCCAGCACTAATGACCGTAATGGCTGCGAGCAGCACGAGCCAGTGAAGAGTCATGGTAACTTTTCCTAAAAAAACAGTGCGAGAAAACAGCGAAACTCGTTGAAAGAGGTGTTGTTCCGATCGTTTTAATATTCATGAAAGCATTTTTTTTTCTAGTATAACTATTAAACCGTGGGCATATTGGACGTCAAAATACCACAAAAAAAATATACGTGGCAGATTTCAGTTTGACGACCGTATCTGCAGGCATCGAAGCATGTGAATGACAATACAAACAGTTCCTGAAGTTTGCTTAGATCTGCTGCGTGTTATAAATAAGTCATCTTGAAGGCTGCTACTTGGTTGGATAGTGATACTGTGTTGTTTATTGCTACCTTCTCGTTGTTTAAGCCTTTCCAACCTCTTCAATAGAGAGGCCTCTATTGTATGTTCTAAAAAGCACCGACGATTATTATACTCCCTAATGCGAAATTTGTGCGCAGGGCGAACTGCAGTCTTCTTGGTCATGGCGCATATCTGCTGCGCCTCAGGAAGTGATCACGTGATCAGGGAACGCACGGTGAGGCGCGATACTCGGCCGTTATCTCGTAGCGCGTCGCTGCCGCCGAGCATGTTGTTGGAAGTTGTGTTTGAACATCCCGCGCAAATGTCACCCCGTTCGGGTGCCCCGAACGGAAGAGCGACTGGTGATTGTGTGAGGGGGGGGGGGGGGGAGCTCCACGGCGGCGACGCATAGCAAAAGTGTGAGGGGGAGGCAGTGAGAGAGATGAAGTCATAGCAGCGCGTGCCGCCCTCCTCCTCAAACCTTCGGCAGACGCTCCTGTCTGTTTTCTTTCTCCCTCGGTGCCTCGTTCGCTCGCTCTAAGGTTACGCGGTTATCGACGCCGCCAACGCCAAACCCCGCTACCGGGGGCCAAAGTGCTGCGCGCTAAAACAGCAGGAACAAATGATATTTTTCAGCAGGCACATTAGCTACCGTTCTACGTCGAATGGTGAAGCCTGCTGCCCTTTGTTTTACCGCAAGTTGAGATGCAGAATACACGTTAGTTCCGCGATGTTTCTCGATGTTTTGTGGCAATTATCTTCATAGGTTGTATTGCCACAGCTTAGCTTGTTCATTTGCTTTGCGAATCACGTCTCTACTTTTTAGCACCTCATAGAACCACGCACTCTTGTATTTGCTCTAACTTGTACCCTTTCTGTATTGGCTCTTTCGAGGTCGAGTGCGACAATTGCAGGCAGATTTCTGCCAGCTCGAAAGCGTGCGTAGATTGCCTCAGGATACTCAAAAAACTGTTCTTACTGTGCAGTGATGTTGCTGAATTTGGAAACGATTGGATTGAAAAGCAAAGCAGTTATGTTGAAAAGTTTCGTACTTGCGCGCACTTTTTCGTTGTTGAAATGTAAGAAATAGCAGCCGGTAAAAAGCGCTTGTATCTTCATAGTACTCGTTATTAGCGCTTTGAATATGGAACTGGAAAGTGCGGCTCAACTTTCATTGCACACAGAAAGTGCACGCACGTCGCACATAGCTGGTTAGCGCATATCTGAGTAGTGACAAAACATACGTGACTGATTTTGAATTTCACCCGAGCTTAAGAAGAAGATTGCCTGTACAGGTAATTGTCTAACATGGCCTGACAACAATCGAAGGGGATAACACGTCTTCCAAAATGCGTTGAAAACAAAGCATGACCCTCAACATGCCTGTTTTCTATGTCATTATTTCCTCCTGAATTGTTTGAAAAGCAACATGCCAATTTTCCTTTAGTCGGTGCTCGGTATAGTTGATGATCCAAGAATCTGACGAGCGGAAATTGAATTAAGACATAGAAAAGGCAATACAAAACACAGGCGCCAACGTACATGGTCCCGTACTTACATCCGAGTAGACGGCTTTCCACAGCCCACAGGCGTCTGAACCCCAAGGAGAGCTCTGGAGAGGCTTTTAAAGCATTATAGATCACCTGGGCAGCCGCTTATCTCACTTCCGCATTGCGTCACTGTGTGTGGAGGCATACATGCAACCTGTCTGCCAACAAGTCAAGCTGTTTCACTTTGGGAATCATCAGAGGATCGCCATTGTTTTCGGCAAGATCAGCGCGTATCTGCATCTCAAGGAACGTCGCTCAAGCTTTCAGGTCGTGTTTACAAGTGGATAGAGAAAAACACAGAGATGGTGCGAGCTATCGCCTCCTAAATCCGTACTCTCCGCAAGACTTATCTTATCTTAGCCTGTTTTGGTCCAAAAGCACTTGTGATCGCAACACCGTGGTTCGAGAATTCTAGAAATATCGGTTGTACACTTTTCTTGCTGCGCCTGCTGAATACATAATTTATTGTTTTTTTTGATAGGCAGAAACTATGCCATTTACTTTATAGCAAAGAATATTTCAAGTTGTGTACGGTATTTATAAGTACGGAATAAAAGAAGAGGTCAAGGGCTTAATTTTGCTCTATCTAAATGGTACAGCCGAAACCGTTATACTGTAATTTACACTATCTATGCGCTATTGTTTGAAACAGATCAGTAAGGCTAGGAACTGTGGTAGTTGGCAATCACGGCAATGAACACCCGTTCAAGACTGCATTTAATTGCGCAGATTTAATTGCGAAAATCGAGCACGGTAGCGCAATTCATACGAATGCATCTGATAATTAGTGCCAACCGTCCGTTTCGGGAAAAAAAAGGCTGGACACAGCAGTGGCGGTTCGATGGCAACTGTCGTACGTATACGAGCAGCCACTGCGTGTGATTTGTGGGTAGTCGAACTAGGCATCCTATATGGTGTCGGCTTCAGTTCTGCTTACCAAGTTCATTGGTATCCGCAAGTGTCCTCGAGTGCTGTAATATTTATTGCCGCTTTTTGCACAGCGCTATTTGCGACACCGTCAATTGTGCACGGCGAAACGGTATTGCACTAGCTTCACTAAGCGTTTTTCTGTAGAAGAACCAGAGAAGACCACGTAAACACCAAATAAACATATCTGGAAACATCCGCTTAGCGAAAATAACACGCTGTTTGTCTACGGCCATCTCGGACTACCGCGCAAAGGTATATACTATCGCACCAACTTTTCCCTCAAGGTCAGGGTTGGATTTGAGATATTTCAAATGTCTCGCTCGTGCCGCAGCCCGCACACGGACAGGCAGGTTACACGGGCGGCAATCGCTTGGCCCACATCTTCGTCACTCGACTCGAACTGCCTGTCGACAAGCTTGTTTTCTTTGGGCCGTGATGGCTTCGGCGAGTTTCTTCCTCGGCACTTCAGGCGACGATCCTATTGACACACCTTATCTCACACGTAGGCACAGCGGACGTAAATGCACACGAGGTAACGAGATTCAGATTGCTTGTGGCTACCAGGTCACATTTCCTGTGCGCGCCCAGCGCCGTCTACTGGTTCGCTCGTAACGCTCCTTTTGTTCGTTTTCTTATTGATTTTATTCCCTCCTTTCGGATTCCGGTATTATTTTTTATTTACATATTTCCTTTTATCGGCACTGCATACAAAGCTCCGCTGTTTGGCCTTGGTAGCGCAGGAGTAGAATCCTGGGTTTGTGAATGAACGCCCCCCCCCGGGTTTGAGCCCGAGATGCGAGTAATTTTTCCAAGAAAGGTAATTTTTTTATTGTGCTATGTTATGTTATCTCAATTCTGCGCATTCTTTAACAAATACAACTGGTTTGGTATCTCTATGGTCGGTTTAGACGTGAGGCGCGGCGTATCTCCAGAATTAATTAACCTTTTGTATCGAGCAGGAAGCGCGCCGGGATTGTACCATATCCTTGAAACGGAATATCGCCGCAAGGCAGCAGTGGCAGGATTTGTAGGTGACGCGGTGCGCAGACATCCAGTCCAACGCTTTGCTGGGGAAGAACCAGCCGGCGTGTCATTGTCGGTAAGGCATCGGCTTCAGCACCAAGACCCCATTCCATGTCGGCACCATGGGCGCATTATTTAGACGAGAGCCTTTATTGGGCAAATTAAACGCGACATTTTTGGTAGGGCTGTCTGTCTCTCCCTCGATTCAGCCTTCCGGCTTAAAGTTGAAACAATATCATCCAAAGAAGTTTACGTGGATCGAAACACATCCAAACAACTACAACTGCTGGCGCAAGGCATACATGCCCCCATTAATTGGAGCAAAGGAAACGAAACCACAGGCACATTTGATGCAGTATATAAACTGTCGAACCAGTACTTCCCGCATTCCTTTAGCTAGTAATACATGTGGGGATGCTTACTAAGACAGCAAGTGAAAAAAAAAAAAACAGCCCGTGCTCGTTTCCCTGCAAATTTCGGTCTAAAGACGATAGCCTTTTACCGCCCCTACTCCTTTGTTGCCTCTCTTCTGACCCTCTGCCGACTCTCCCTACTTTGCCCCACTCTCTGCCTACTTTCTGATGTTGCCCTACTCTCTGGGTCCTCCCGTAATAAAAACAATTGACGGCTTGCTAAGTTCAATTCAATTTTCCGTGTTCGCACTGCTGCCGCGCCATCTGCTTTGGCGTTTTTTGTTAATGTTGCCAGGCGCCCAGCGCTCGCGTTATTTTTTGTGTTAAAATATCGTTTTCAACCGCGCTTTCTTTTCCTTTGCGTTAGACCGTTCCATAGGCGAAGGGGATACGTATCCCTCGTACTCAGAGGTCGCGGCGCGCGGGCCGCTTTTCCCACCTCTCTGGAGTGTGCGCGCCGATCACTGCCGCCCGGCGCGGCCGCCTCCGTTGCCTTGACTGCGCTTTGGTAGGCATCGCGTGGGCGGGTTTGCCACTAATTTACGCATTTGTAATGAAATATTGCTAATAAATGAGCCGTACTGGTAGCTTGTGGGCTGCGCACTTCAAAGCACACAAAATATCATGGCAATTTTGTTGTGCTGAGCTCTTTCTGTACACCGACTTGGGAGTAGTGTCAGAAAATTTGGCAAAATGTAATGATCTCTGCGCCTGGGACAGCTTATTTCTTTGCTACAGATTGACGTGACAATGAGGCAGGGAAAAGGGGGAGGAGTAAACTCTTTTAAGCGAGCTTTAGGTGCTGACCGTCTGGGCACCCGCCTGGTGGGAGCTTTCCTCTAGTCCGGGGTACCTACACCTGCGCTGGCAACGCGGGCCCTCTCCACCAGGCTACTCTGGAACGAGAGGTCAGAAGCTGGTCAGCCGTGCCAGCCACTGCTACGGGAACATACAGCCGTAACACCGGATTTTCCTACGGGAACATGCAACGAGGCGTCAAATTGAAAGTGTATATAGGCCCACCCCTTCATATCGGACACTGCTGTTTACTTGTAGGACTGCAGTACTTTGAGCTGCTAAGCTGAGCATTGCATGAATAACGGTTGGTGCATGCAGTAAGCTTACCTAGAGCCTACATAAGCTACACTTTTTTCACTAAATAACTAAATAAATCTTTATTTAGTGACGCTAGCCTTACCTTATCGCCCACCAAATATCTGATCAGCCGCTCCTGATTTTTTTTTCGGGCAGAATTATCGATGGGAAATGTGTGCTCATATTGAAGGCTTCTCTGCACCTGGTGAAACGGTTTTACGGTTTACGATGAAAGCTTCAGTTCATTTCGTTTCCTTCACCCATGCATTACTTCCCTTTTAATCGGCCTGAAGTTTTCTACAAGCGTACTAGTCGCACAGGCATATGCACATTACGGCGAAGATCGCAAGTCAATTACAGTAAAACGATACTTGCTCTCTAAAATGGCGCTAAAAGGTTTACCCGGTTCTCTTTCTGCGATCAAGAACATGTGGCCAGTGGGTCATGGCGATTCCTAAAGTATTGCTCATGAGTGATCACAGATAATTTGGTAATACAGTGGCTTGTTGCATAGCCAAACCGAAACCGAAACTAGCTCGAACTGTCCTGAAATAAACTATAACTATGTCATGATTAAGAGGGCAATCCCCCCTTGGGAATAAAGATGACGAGGCATAGTGGAGCCAGAGGCCGACGAAGATGAAGACGAAGAAAGAGAATTCAAATTTCCCGCGAAGAGGGCGGACTAATGACGAGGTGCCGCGATGGAGGCACGTGCAGAAATAACCAATGTGGCGGTGACCCGTGCGGCGGACACGGGCACAGCGAATGCAACAGTGCCGCGACGGCCGGGCAAAGGCTATTTAATCCCTGTAGCACAGGCCGGGAGTGGGAGATATCAGAAGAACGCACAGCAGGAAGGTCAGGTGGCACGAGTCGACGGAACAAGACGGGGGTAGCGAGGCCCACGCATCGCCAGGCTACGTCAGCCTCGGCCGCAGGTGGACCGACGTGGAATCGTGCTCCTACTTCCGGTCGTACCACCAACCTGCGCTTTGGTGGCCCCAGCGGCGACGGTCGGGCGCCTGCGTACATCGAGCACGCACCGTCAACTAACGCCTTGGTAGGTCCCCACGCGGACGACGTTCCCGAGCTTCCGGTGCTACCTAGCTGCTACCACGGCGACGGCTCCGAGGCCAGGGGTTGCCTCCTGCTACGAGGGCTACCACGAGGGGTAGCTGAAAGGGTTCCACCGTGTGACTACCACTACCACGACAACTAACATCGGTACCACCACCACCGGGCACCGCTGCCTCGGAAACTACGACTACAGCGTGTCACGGCCACGCTACGGGTACGACACTCAGCGCCGGAGCAGGCGGTAGGCCCGTCCGCTAGGGACTTGTATTATATGACCATTGTTTGCTAGGATTGTTCATATGGACCGTTGTATAGAGTGGAACTAGGAACGGGTTGATTTATTAGGGACTTCAAGTGTGGTGACTTTTAGGTTTGTTTGGTTGGCTTATCTAGGGTTTTTTTGGTAGGGATTAGTATTTAGGAATTTCTTTGGTTGAGTTCTTTGTTTGCTTTGTGTTTATGTTGGCTTAGGGGGTTGTAGTTGTGCATAATAAATGTGGGCTGTGGTAAACGTGCCAACGATTCTCCCGTGTCCATCTCTCTGAGCTGGTCGAGACGTGCCACAAAAACGTGAACAAACTATATTATGACCATTTATACTTCTCGACAATTGCACTAAAGTGTTTCGAAAAAATACAGTTTACACAAACCCAAGTGTGTATGTAGGAACCGGAAAATCTCGGTAATCGCCCGTCACATCGCAGGATTAGTTTGCGTCATTTCACGTCACTGCTGCAGTTGCTGCGGCCGCTGCAGACCTCGTGTGGTATTTTTCTTTTTTCAGGCTTTAAATCCTAAATACTGCTCAGCGGCTGCATAAACGACAAAAACCACGTTTATATGCGCCTGTCTATGCAATGCAACACAAAAGAAGTTTGACAAAGTCAGAAAGCGTTTGAACACTGCCAACCCAGTGCCTAGCTTGGCAGTGTCTGAAACACCAACTCGATTTTTTTTGGTGTGCCCAACGTTAAAAGGTCTCTTCACGGGCTCCATTTTCACCAAGCAGTTCAATCGTTAGCCGAAAATGAAGAAAGTCACAAATTGGTGTGACCCTTTGGCGCGGAGCTTAGAATAGCGTAACGGTATTGCTGCCTTTGCAAGCATTGTTATTGGAATACATTTATGTAACAATCTCATTTGAAACCACTTAATCTCTAGAATATGGCTGCTCAGTGCATGAACAAGGTGCTGTGCTAGTGAGAACGACGTTTCAGCTTGATTCCTGGCAACGACAGTCGCTGTTTCCCATCAAGTAAAAACAAGGCAACAGATCCGCAAAGTAGCATAAGCGAAAAACGTTTAGGTGTCTCGATTGTAGCGCACGTTCGATACAATTAGGTGTCATAAATGAAGTCCTTCTTTCTCGGTGTGTAATTGCGTTATCACGTAAGATGCATTTTTTCAAATGGAACACGGGAAAAAAAAAGCGCAGGCGTGAAAGTGGTACTTAAATCCCTTTGCTCGTGTTCCTATAACTTGCGTTCCTGCTACGATTTTCTCTCTTTTGAAACTCTAGAAACGCATAGAGCGTATGAAATCAGTAACCATCTGCTGATACTATTTAATTGATCGGCATGAGAACGGGACTATCCAGGTGAAGTTCACCGCTGCAAGTTCACAAGTGAGTTCATTAACCCCTATATTGTTTTTATTCTGGTTTCTATGCATAACAACCGGTTGACGAGCTTACTTGTGTACTTTTCATAAATGTAATTAGAAGCTTGCTATTAGTTGGCAGCTGCGGGTTTCTATTCCTTGGTTGTAGGTGATCGTATCAGCGACACCTTCGAGCCGTGCCCAACTAAATAGTCCCATTTACAGCTGTATTACAGCACCTCAAGAAATACCATAAAATGCCAAATGTTGCTGAAAGTAATCTAAATATACTTATCTCTCTTCCCAGTGAGTGCCATAGCACAACTGAACGGACCTGAGGTGTCGCCCCTAAATTAAAGAAATAAAATGGCACCCCTTTAAACATAACAACCGGGCCGTATATTTCTTTTTCGCGGCATTCGACAGAGTGCTTTTAGGTTATATGAAAATGCCAGCGCCACAATTACTACCCTGCTTTGTTGAAGTATGCGTACTACGAAATTCGTGGTAAAAAACATAATAATATCCATGGCAGATGCAGTCAGGTCATTGTTGTATCTCAAGGGAGCCATGACGCCAAAAAAGAGGTATGATTTGTGGAATAATCTGGTATATTTCATTGACAATTATTTCAAATTTGACACTAACTTCTCACAATTAGCTTAGGCAATCAAAAAGCAGGTCGAAATTAGGGCGATTCCGCGAACGCGTTTTCGGCCAGCCCTCATGCCATTACGAGGACTTGCTTCTACGACTGGCGGCCACCAACAAAAACCACTACGGAGAAATATGACTTCGGCTATAATGGTTGCCACTAGTTCCGTTTGATCGTAACACTTCAAAACTGACATGGACTTAATGTACTGACAACCTTGTTTTGATCATCACCTTCGTTAACAGCCTATTGAGGGTCACTGCAGAACCCCAGTCTCTCCCAATGAACTCCAACCACTTCTGTTTTACACTGCTAGAGTCTCACGTTTGCCCCCGAACTTCCTTATGTCGTCCATCCATGAAATTATTGGCGTTCCCCTTCTTTTAGACCCGTCTCTCGGCATCAACTCTACTGCCCTGTTCGTCGACAGGGTTGTTTCGTTTCACTGCATGACCATACCAAGTCCATACAACAGCAAAAACGACCTATTCAGCAGAAAATCCGCCTTCCGTTGTCTTAAGTCGCGAAACGGCTCACAAAATGGCCGACGCCGCGACTAGAGCCGGCGTAAAGTAGTATGGATGAAAATAAAGTTATAAAAGTTTCGGAGTGTATGGGCATCGAACCCATGTTCTCCAGAATGGGATTGGAACACGTCCGCCGGCCCCGCTCCGGCTCGCCCTTTGTAGTTGAAACACAGACGCGTCAAAGACAGTATAAAAACCGTCGGCAACTCTTCCTCTTACGAAAAAAATAGCAGTGGCTTAGCTCGGCTATGCCAGGATATACGTAGCGCGAGCTTAAGGTTCAGGTGGTCATTCTTAGCTTTCCTGGTTGTGTAGGATTAGCTTTATTATCATGCTTACTGCTGCTTCAATGACAAACATGCTATACGCATTATGTGACACACGTATATTTATTTTTGCTCAGTGGCTGGTTGAGCACTGCGGCTCCGGTGCAGCGTCAGACTTGGCTACTGCGCAACGCAGGCGCATAGCTGGGCACGCGCCGGCGCCAGTGCGTCTGGCGCGTCTATGACGTCACTCCTCTGAAATGCGCAGACCGGCGAGGCGCGCGCGGTGGCGGCTCCGGCACGCCAGCTATGCGCCGTGTGACGTCACTGCTCCTCGCGCATGCGCCGCGCGGCTCTCCAGGATCCACGCGAAAGTGCTCAACCTCGGCCAGTGTAACTCGCGCTACAAAACTTAAAATAAGCATGAAATGGCAGTCACTATTCAAGGTCTTGAAATGGTCATTTCAAAGGGCAGCCTGGTATCTTTGACAAAGTAACTCCCCTCATACATGTAAGCGCATGAGTATAGCATGCCCTACCGCCATTCCTGGACTTTAAGATGGCATTCGTGCATGGAGCCATAGTAAGACCATGTATCACTCCGTTGTCACTTTTTACTGAAAAAATTGTTTGCTTCGTTGGGAAATGGGGAGTTCAGTCTTCAAAGCCCTCAGCAACACCCCCCTTCCTGGGCTGTGGCATGGAGCCCACATGGTCATTGGCGAAATAAATCAATAGGTTTGAAATGTGTACGTATGGATCTTCAGATCTGTACGCATGAATTTGGTCTTTTCACAAGAGCAAACGCACCGTCCGTGTAACTACTGGATTATAAAAGGCTCACCCTTTTTATGGTCACCAGCGTTCACCCCCACGACTCTTGTGTATCAGCATGTGCTTTCTAACCGATGGTTCATTTCTTCATTATAAACTTCTCACTTTGTGTATGCGTAATATCGACATAGTTTGCCTATTTGAAAATCTTGTTATGTTATTTAAAAACCTTGCATGTGTATGTCAGTGGGATCGTGCCTCCTGTAGGCCCCATTTTGTTCGCGCATGTATTTATACGCAAAAATGGAGCAACTACCTCTCATCAATGTACTTTGGAATATTTGCTTGCATTTCCGCGCTCGATAATGTCTAGAAATTCCATGTCTCACTCACCCGCGATTACTTCTAGGGCTGCAGCATCTTTAGCAGGTGGCGATACTTTGAATATTATTGCCCTCGAAGTTAGGCCGAAAACTAATATTCAAAGACATCTATACCAGTCTAAACTCAGTCTATATCAATCTAAATCTATACCATCTATACCAACCTAACCAGAATCTATACCAAATCTAAAATCATAAAAACCTAGAAATGTCAATATGCATTGGAAAATTTCAGATATTCACTCAATATTCACATACACATCTTCACAATATTCACAATGTTTTCTCGCGTACAATTTTGTGGGTCTGTAATGGCACTTTACTTTTTTCCCAAGGCAACCCGCTAGAATAATTTGTTATAAAGAGATACGGCAACAATTTAAAACATTCTTTTTGTACTATCAGTGCGAAACACTTTCCAGAACAAATGATCTCTTGAGTTATTAAGGAGGGGAGTAATATGATGTGCAAAGCTTGCTCGACGTGTAAGTAAAATAGGGAGAAGCCGTAGGTAACATAGGATTTAACCTGCGGACATTTAACGCTATGCTGTCAAATCCGGGATAAGACGCTTCTCCAGTAGAGACATCCACCAGAAGCAAATCGAAATAAAAAGCGGTTTGTCTCGCGAGATATACGGGAACACAGATAACAAGACCTAGAGGAGCACGTTTCCGTATTATTCAGTGCTACAAAGAGCGTTACAGGCTCATCTTGCACCTGGTACGGCCTCCCCAAACATTTAACGCCAATTTTACCTTACCCCAATCACCCGCCGTGGTATCTCAGTGGCTAAGGCGTTGTCCTGCTGAGCACGAGGAGCCGGGTAGGATTCCCGGCAGCGGCGGCTGCTTTTCTGATGGAGGCGGAAAGCGAAAACGCCCGTGTGTGCGAGATTTCGGCGCACGTTAAAGATTCCCCAGGTGGGTCAAAATTAATCCGGAGCCCTACACTACGGCGCGCCTCATCGCCTGCGTTGCGTCGGCGCGTTAAACCCTAACAATCAACCTTACCCCATCAGTCAGATGAAGCCATGCAGCACAAAGAGAGAGGTGGACAAATAAAGCAGTTCCCATACCAACAAAACACAGATTTGAAGTGCATCCCTAAAAGCGTACAATCGGGCTGGCCATCCCACTCCCGTGTTAGAAGCTTCGGTGACCACAGCTTGTGAAAAGGCAATAGTAAAAAAAAATCTTCAGAATTGCACTTTGGTAATATTAGTTCGTCTTCTGTTTTTTAATTGCAAACACTTAGGGCATTGGAAGCCTGTGCAGAGGCAGTATCTTACTGTCTACTTTGATGCAAGCCAGTCGCTCGGAATCTCACGTCTTTTAGCTGCCGACGAGTTTCACAATGAAGCGCCACCTGCAGTTGTGTTTCACCCAGTTCACTCCGACATAGCACGGAAGCTCCCGATAGCGGCCCTGTACGAGCTCAAGACTGCTCTGCTCTGACCCCTGTATTGCCGCCGATCCAGACTCGTCGGCCGAACCATACCCGTTCGCGGTCGAACACATCTGGTTTGCACCTGTACACAGGGCCAAACAGGGCCCCCGTTAGGCCTGTATGATCGTCAGACAGGACCCGGTTAGACCTGTATGACCGACAGACAGGGCCCGGTTAGACCTGTATGATCCCGGCAGACAGGGCCCGGTTAGACCTGTATGATCGACAGACAGGGCCTGTTTGATCCTGTATAATTCTCAAACGGGTCTGGTTTGAACCCGTTTAACCTGTACGGCCGTTAGACAGGTCCGGTACGATCCTGTTTGATTTTGAACAGGATCAAATATTTCGCACAAAAGATATAAAAACTCTTGGCATGTATTATAAAAATTAAGACAGTAGCTGAGGCTGCAAGGGAAACACAATTCTGCAGGTCAAAAGTGGCGTCAACACTACAAGGTGATCGAGTAACGTTAAGCCAAAAGCGAGCGAAAGGGAGATGTTCAGTTAAAGAACATCTTTTTACCCTATCTATTTTTTTCTATCAATCGCTTTTAGTAACATAGTTGAGCTCTCTGCTTCAACTGCAAGTCTTGTTGTGTTATCCCCATAGAGTTAATACTGTTATCACCTTCCCGGGCCACCACCACCGCCGCGCTATAGTCTGCTGCTATGTTACAAGTTTATGGCGTGATCACATGTAAAGACAGCCTTGACCATCGGTTGTATGACGCATAAGGGCAGCGAAGCGCTGCGCCTTATAACCGCGGAGCCTATCGATACCGCCGATTCACTCTTTCGTCAAGCTCGACTTCAATCAGCGCTGTAATGAATAAAACACTCAGTTTTTCTTGTTAGTTTTCTCTTGAGTTTGATCATGTGCCCCAGCAGCTTACTATAGGAGGAGTGTGGACAAATGCATGCATTGGGTTCTCTTTGTCATGGAGGGGCTTGTACTGCCCTCTTAGGTTGCTGTTACGCCAAACAAATCATTTTTATTTTATTGCCAAACATAAAAGAAAACTACGGCACGTTATTTGTATGCTCCGTGATCGCTGACTTGGAAAGAATCAAAACGCATATTTCTTTCGGTATGAAGCAAGCTCTAAACAGCGTGTCATGCGATACTGCGCCTGGTGCAAATTCACGGGATTTTCATGGCGCCGAAGGTCGGTGAAATTTTCTTCTCATTTCACGGCGATAGCAGCCGCCATTTTCAAAGCTGTTACGTAACATTACGTAACTTTTACGCAGGTTGAAATTGCAAATGTGTGACGCGAATCGTTTCCTCCGCCAGCTGTTTAAATTACGGTCACGCATTCTCAGCCAATCACAGAGAGTGCGTGACATAGAAGCCGTATTGTTGTTGAATAGCAGAAGTTGAATAAAGTGTCAGTCCGCTGCATTTAGTCTAGTTTTTCATTGCCGAGCCAAGAATTGTTGCGCTTTCAGGTGAAAGAGAAATAAAGGCAAAACTCTATAACTGGTGCCCGTAAACGTCATGAATGTCAAAAATGACAAAAAGCTAATTACAACTGTTTTGCCAACCAGAAGCACGAGACCAAAATTGCAAGCCAATCAGCAAAAACTTCTGGCAAATTTACAGTTCACTGTGAATTTGTGCAGTCGAGAATAGGGCCCCTGGGCTCTGAAGCGCGCTGTAATGGCGGACTCCGGGATATTTTTGAGTTTAGACTATCAGGGTATATTTACCACGCGCGGATATTGGGATAGATGGGCGGTTTTGTTTTCTGCTTTCATCAGGACAACGTCCGCAGTGTCCGGAAATCGAAGCCGCGTTCTTGGGCTCAGCAGAGCAACGCCTTACCCACTGAGCCACCGCGGCGTGATGTCCGCATGAAGTCAGGCCGGCACCAACATTATGTCACCTAACAAAGGCGGGGGAGAGAAAAATTAACACCAGCCTCTCAAAAGTCAAGGAAGACATTTATAATGAGTAGGAAACAACTAAAATAAAACCCAGTATTTAGCGCCTAATTACACACATTTTCTGATTAATTTTTGATGTTCCCGCAGGTTCTCTCTCCCCCGCCAGCTCTGTTTGGAAAACGACAGATGACGCCACGCGGCGAAGTTAACAATGACCCTAAAATAGGTACGGATGTCTCCTCGGAGAATGGTCACGTAAGACTGCTGGGCCATGGCTCTAGAGTCAAGTAGCAGAGCCGATCTCGGAAAAGCCAAAATAGAGAGTCTTTTTCCGATTTTCCACATTATAAAACTCCTAAGAGAAGAGCAGGAAGGAGAGAAGGACAAACCATGAGAATCATGCAGCCATTGCCCATGCCGAGCATATTGAGCCTATCGTACCACAAACCTACCCGCTGCGAAGAAAGTCAAATAAGAACCATCACCAAGACAGCATATAATGCAGCGCTCAATCTCGCAATCTTTATCTTGAGCTGAATAGACAATTGGTGGAGCACCAGGATAACAAAATAGATACCTGGAGAAAGGTCCAAAAGAAGGGTAAGACCGTCAATTTGATGAAGGGGGGAAATCAGATAATTCTTGGGAAAAAAATTGACTCAGGCAGCGCAGGACAGGAGGGTTAAAAATCAATGGGAGAAAGCTCCGTCCTGCAGCAGACCTAAATAGGTTGCTGCAGCTGATGATGATGAAAAGGTCCTCATATTGGGTCATAATAAGCCTTTGAAGTGATCAGAGAAACCACTTTCGTAGCACCACGGCAGCTGCTTGGAAGACGAATTCGGGACGCGCCATCGTACAGAAGAAAGGCACCACGCCACCATTCGCCGCCCCCGGGAAAGAAATGGCTGGATGACGCCATGATGGACATGTCACCAATTCCAGCGACTCTGCATAAACACTCTCCTCTGGCGACTGGCGACATGGCAGGATCAAGCTAATTCGAGGGAAGTTCCAAAATCACGAGAACACTGTATGCACCGACTTCGAGATGTACGGAAGTTCAAGGCAGAAATTGCAGTAGTCGACTACTCTGGTAATCTTGGAGACTGCATGACCCTCCCACATACAGGAATGAGGAACCGAAAGTTGGAGCCCTCCTCTTGGCAATCCGGCTAGCGGAGGTGTCGAATGGAAGCGTAACCAGCATTACAAACTCTCAAAGGGAACTAGACCGTTGGTTGCAGGCAGAATACCTGAACCCTTCGGTAAGATACTACCATTCACAGTGAAGGATGGGAACGACAACACCAGGACACCCGGACCCAGGTGTCTGGAAGAGAACGAGGCACCAACCAAGATACAACGAGCTCACATATCGTGATCCTTGCGACCACGACTACCGCACTGCGGAGAACGTTAAGAACGTCACCTCATCCTACACCGAGGAACACGATCCTTCCCCGTGCCACAAGGCGGTCTAAGTGGTGAAGAATCACAAACTCTATGGAGGCTATACCAACACAGGTACCTACAAATACATGTAGGCAAGAGTTGTGGTGAGAACATTCATTGACTTCAAACTGTGCTACCTTCAGAAAATCATATTGGCGGTGAGCGCGACCACGGGCGGCGCTGCGACGCGCGCCTCCGTGACGTCGGCTTAGGGATTCTCGCATTTTTCGTCTGCTTCACTGAGGCTCGCTCTCCCTGCTGTTTCTTTGCGCACGGTTGACTTTTGATGCTTGTTCGCACAAGATTTTGCGTATTCGCAACTTTTTAACATAATAAAAGACTTGAAATCGCATAGACTAGGTGAAGGCGTGATCTAAAGTATAGTTTTGATACCGCTCCGGAAGAAACATTGCCGGCGTTACCCCATTCCTCCGAAGCTAATCCTGTGTGGAGCGCGGAGAGTCGGAGCTAGGCGTCAGCTTCTCTATCGAGTAATCTTTTGAACAAAGGCAACAGCCAGAGTCTAATAACCGACAACAGCGAAAATATAAGGCCAAAAGAAATTCCAGGCCTTCGGGGCTGTCGGCTTTGGCAGAAGGCATTGCGATTCGTGGTAATTGTATGTAAGCTGAAACAGTTTTTGCAACCTTGCCGAACACTCCAAAGTATTGTATCTCATCACTTTATATTGTCATAGCATGAAAGTATGCCGACATGCATTATGGGGCGCAAAAATGTAGGTTGAGTTCCTAATACCCTACTGTGTGTATAGGCGCGTGCTGGTTTTATACCACGCTTCTAAGCAGTATAATAAGCAAAATGAGTCACGTCAATGGCAAAAATACTGTAACACAATGCTTATTTAGCCTTGGAGGGATATTTCGGTACATTTCCCACAGCCATATCTTCCCAATATCTAGATATGCGTTATAGGAAAACTGCCCTTAAGAGGAGAATTAGGAGGAGGAGAAAACTTTATTTAGCAGTAAAATCGAGCTAGTTAGTGAGAGTAATCGACAGTCGAAGACAAGAGAGTATACGAATCATTTTCTTGAATTCATCGAACGTCATACCGAGCTGGCCAGGATTTGTTCTTTACGCTTGAAGGGGTTGGAAAACAGTAAAGAGCTGCTGGGACATATTCATCAGTTTCGATTCTTTGTATGTATACTGAAAACCGGCACGCATATGATACATCGCATTCGGTAGCGACTATATCAACTCTTCGACACCGTAACCTTGTCATAACTGTTCGGGTGGAGATTCAGTTCGTTACGATAACGATGGTTACGATAGAAATTCGGGGCCCGAAATCCGCCTTCGAGTACTCGACAACATTGTCTCCACCTTTCGCAGTGGCGTAGTATAAACCTTCTCATTGCACTTTCATGTGAATAAACAACGCACGCTGCGGATATACACCTTCTTGTACGCGGCCATAACGAAATCCAATTTATGAAGATGATAGTGTAAGCCTTACAGCCCGAATAAAATATCCACACGAATTTTGTGAGCCTCCCAAACAACCTGAAACCTCCTAATAAGACGTTTGTGGCGGTGCAGAAAAATAATGCGCTTGGTACAGAAGAAATATTCATCTGATACAAGACAACCACAACAAAAAGAAATAGAAAAAGCCGTTTTATTTTGTGCTGTGCAATGCGCGTGTGCGACCCGATGCTTGGTGCGTAGGATTACACGCTTGAGTCTTCATAAGAACATCTCAAAAATACCATAGGGAAGCCTACGCATTTTGAATGCTTATCGATTATCTCTGAAAAGTGAACCTCGCAAATAAGCTAGAAAGGACGCGTTAAACATGATCTTCTGAGCGATGATCAGGGAAAGTTGTTTCTCACCTCTTTTCGTGTGTTGAAAACTTGTGCGGAACACATCTTGAAATTATTCAGAGTTGTGAGAAACGAGCACAATAACTTAATTACTCGAAATACTCTCTTTAATTCACTAAAACATAAAAGCGGGCGATTTCTAGCCCAGGCACTGCTGCCCCTCACAAGCGGACGACAGCGGCGGGAGTGAAGCGGCGGGAGTGAACCTAGCTATCTCCAAGGGTATGCTCAGAAGAGAGGACCTCAACCATTACAGATTCCACTTCTATGGAGGGATGGGAGGTAGCTCTGACCAGCGCGCTACCTCAACATTAGCGTGAGCTGATTTAGATGTTTAGAGAAGGAGCTTCTGCCTCGTAGGCCCTGGACTTCAGGTTCCACCCTTGATCTACCATCACTTATCATCTGTTCACCTACCTTTCCTCGACCCCAACTATTTCGTTCGCCGTCTTCGTATGTCTCTAGCAAAAAAGAAAGAAACGTTCAGCCCAGGAGAGACATTAGAGAATAAACAGTTTGAAAGACTGGCGCTTTAGCCTTCTCGCTGAATCTGACCCACAGCCCGCAGCCGCAACCTTTCACACCCAGATGTTAAACCGCAGGAACGTCGAGGGCCTGTGTCTCTCCTGGGCCACGGTGATTAAAAACCCTTACAGCTAGTCTTTCCCTCTTTTATGACCATCGGTGCTCTTGAAGAAGAGATCGTTAATGCCGCAAATCCGTCCAAAACGGCAAAAACGCTCCCCTGGAGTCCAAGTGACGCTATCGTGTCGTACATTTAGGACCCGAACGTAGATGTGTTCTGCTTCTTGGGGCAATCTAGCCCTCTTTCAGCTACCATAACGGAGAGGTTCGCCGGGCGCCTTTGGTAGGCCTACACATCAGCTCTCATTTGCAAAGTGCTTTTCGAGAGTGAAGCGAGACGCGGGTATAGACAAGGCACGTAAGAAGCGACTGTCTGCTTCGACTTTCAGGCGGGAAGGAAACTCGCATGTTTCCGTAAATGACCATTTGTGTCCAGTACTGAAGAAACTGCTCGGCGAAGTCATCGCTCGAAAAAATTGAAAAAAAAAGTGGAAATACGCGTGAACCGAGGGAGGCAAAATATATGCAAAGAAGACGGACGAGTCGCGTACTCTCCGTGTAACCTCTCCGAAAAACATAAAAGAAATACAGTGAACCTTTCGCGAAGTTTGTAGGCCACCAGCCATGTCTATTGATCAATGACGGCCATCAATGTTCTATGACCATCTGATGAATATCAGCTTTACAAAAACAAGAAGAAATGCACAACTTTCTTTCATTTAAACACTCAGTCAGCTCGGAGAAAAGATGATGAGCTGCATGCCTTGTTATCTTGCTTTGAGTTTTTGCTTTAATGTCGTTATGCTCTGTGAAACATAGTATCGGGGAGAGGAGGAAGTGTTTAAAATGGCTGGATACACAACTCGTTGTGTAAACCGCTTTCACAAAAAAGGGGGAGGCTTACTATCGATGACTAAGAACAACTTATACTGTGAAATAATACATGAATTTACTCAGATAACTGATGATTTCGAAACCCTAACCGTGAGATGCCATCAAAATATCTTCTCTGTAATTTATCGACCACCTAGCGGGAACGTTTCTAACTTTGCTTACCTGGATACGTTTTTTGGTTGGATTAATAAACACATTTTTCATCTGGTTTTGGGCGGTGATGTAAACATCAACCTGCTAAACGAATCAACAGCCCAAGGCGACCTATTGAGACTACTAAATTCAAATGCGCTAGTTAACGCCATCAATACACCCACTTGCATTCAAAATCAGCCTGCAACACTAATCGATGTATTTATCACGAACATAGAAATTTCAGAAACAGTTTCAGGCGTCATCGCAGCTGATATTATTTATTTATTTATTTAAAATTCCTTACAGGCCCCTTTACAGGGCATTGAGTAAGGGGGTAATTGGTGAAGTGTTACAGATTATACAAAATTGATTAACGCGTTACAAAGCATAGCAGCACAATGAATTGCGACGAGGTTTGCAATAAGTTGAAGTTAGCAGACGATAACAAGAAGAAAAAGAAAAGACGTTTTCATAGTGCACACGCGACAAAGTGAACCGATACAATCATTATGGTATATGAAGGCGACATCAACCAAAGATAGCTGGCTTTACCGACCCTATGCGCACCAATGAGAGTTTATAATTTGCAGAACACACAATAGAAAAATCACCAGAAAAAAGGCATAACCTATGCCCATACGCCGAAAGCATTTCCAGTATGCAACAATCATATTCGGGCACAAATTGCGACAATGAAAAAAGAAAAGAAAAGTATAAGAAAGCACTAGCTGTGCAACAGAGACGACAGGTTCTGTGGTCTTCAGGTACATTTTTTGGGGGGGGTACACATGGGGGGATACAGGGGCATGACAGGAAAAAAAAAGAAAAAAAAGACATGAGCAGAACAGTGGTAAGACCTTATTGCGAAAAGAGAGTAAGCAGCAACTGACGAAAGAATTATTGTCTGATACAGATGCGATGTTATCTGGAAGACCATTCCACAAACGTATGGCGCGAGGAAGGGCAGATGAGTTGAACGCATCAGTTGCCCCGTATAATCGCGTGAAACTGAAATGATTATGCAACTTACGTGAAGTAATGGAAGGAACATCGAGGTGAAGTGGGAAGGGTCTGTTGGTTTACACGTATTTGTGAAAGAGGCGGAGAAGGTAAATGTCGCGACGAGTGCTCAGGGGTTGAAGAGAAAGGGTTGCACGTTAAAGATCCCCAGTGATCATCCGCCTTTATTCTTAATGACAGATCAAAATGCGGTTCATAAAACTTGTAACCAGGCGCACAGTGTAGCATTTAGAGATATAAACCCTTTGACGTTAGAAAATTGATTGATTGTTTGTAGGGTTTAACGCGCCCCGTCGCAACGCAGGCGATGAGGCGCGCCATATTGGAGGGCTCCGGATCAATTTTCACCTGGGGATCTTTAACGTGCAGCGAAATCTCAAACACACGGGTGTTTTTGATTTTTGCTTCCATCAGAAATGCGACCGCCGCGGCCGGGAATCGATCCGGCGACCTCGTGCTCAGCAGCAGAACGCCTTAGCCACTGAGCCACCGCGGTGGGTAAAGCGTGGCAGGGGGCGACAGAAAGTTAAATGGGCTGAGTAGATCAATAAGTTTGCGTGGATAAATTGGTCGCACTAAACACAGGACGGGGATAATTGGAGATCTATGGCGGAGGCCTTTGCCCTGCAGTGGGTGCAGATAGGCTGATGACGATGGTGATGATAATGACAAGTGAGTACAGATGAGTTGAGCACAAGTGAGTACAGATCCAGTACGAGTCCTCGTGAGGACTCGTGAGTAAAAGTGATTGTGATTACAAATGAGCATGTGATGAGCGATTACAGTGACTTTGTGTGCAGCCGAGCTTTTTGAGCCTGAGTTTCAGTCAGTACAGCGTAATGGAAAATAAATTGTGATCGAGTTTGAGGGACTTCTTTCGGTTTTTCCAATCCATGCACATAAAAAAATCCATTCAGCATCTTCTCTGAACTCTCGTTACAGTTGCGACGAATACAAGGATACGTCTTATGCTTATTCGTCAGCCTTGATGATGATGAAAATGTAGTTTATTCGGACCTAATTTGGTGGCCGGTTCACGTTTTCGGGAAGCTCGTTAGATTTTGCTGCCCCTCTTTGTCCCTGCGATCAGCTCCTGCTGAATTGTCGGGTCTACGCTAGAGTAAAGCCCTGCAATGGCCAAATTTTAGGGCCCGGTCCGCGCAGAGCCCCCTTCACGAAGACCATGCCCGACCCAGGCCCGTAACGCCTAGCCCTGGCCCGGACCGGCCGGACCCGAAAAAGGGGAGGGGGGGGGGGGGGGGGGGGGGGGGGGGGGGGGGTGGACTGCGTGTGCGTGAACAGGCCCGGACTTGGACGCTCAAGAAAATTTATTTATTATATTTGGTTGAGTGTCTTCTTAGCGGGAAATCAGACGGAGAAACTAGTCTGTACCCATGTCATGGATTAAAATGTAAAAAATTAGGGTTACGTATCCAGCGTAATTTTGTTTCCAGCGTCTTAAGTCTACGTCACATAGGCGTAATAATAGCTCGTATTCTTACATGAGAGGCACCATCAACACTGATGACCAGATTCTTGGTAACGTCACGTGGTACCTCGGCCACAAGTTGGTATGCTGAAATTTTTGGTGCCCCGCTTCAATCCACGTGTATGTACACCCCGCGGAAAAATAAGCCGGGGCATGCGAACGCCTGGCAAAATGTATCGCCGCACCATCTGACGTTGCACTTCTGGTGCCGAGATACCAATATGTGTGTGCGCGTCTAACCACTCTCGATTCATGTCTTTTCCTTGACTTCAAGTGGCAGGGCTGATTACTTAAGCTATGGGTCTCTTTCATTTTTACGTTGCTTTGTGTGCTGGTGTGGAATACCAGCGTTCATGTTTGTTCTTCTTTGTAAGACCCACGACCCCGCCGATCTCTGCTGGCGTAGTTTTTCCCTTTCCATGCTTGTTTTACGACGTGTGCAAAGTGACCCTTCACCACATTTTATTACAATAAACGGTTTCTCGCCTCACTCGTTTTAATTTGTGTTCCGGTTTTGTGTGCTCATTCTTAGGTAAAAACAAACTGAAAGTTTTTTGGTAGTACAACACAAAGACGCGATGGAATATGTGCGGCACAAGTTCATCACTGAAACGGGCAAGATATGTTATCTGTCGAATCGGGGAAGAATAAGCTAGGAAAACTTAACCACTCCATCTTGAGCCGAAGCATGGGTGAGCTAGACGTGTTGAGCAAAGAAAGTGACCCCTAGCGCAGAAGGCTGAACGTGAACCGCTCTGCCGCTTGAAGTGCAGACAAGCATAGAGTTTCTTAGTAAGTACATTAGAGAGGAAACAGCACCTGGTAATCCATGTCGTCATGGGGGTTTACGCGAAAACCCCGCTTTTTGGCTTGGGCTTGGCATGACAATTGGATTCTTAAGCCGTTTTGGGGATTTGCTTTCTTCACTATGCATTAACACGTCTACGAGCTACGAGGAAGACGAAATCCTTCCTGTTCTGTGGCAGCCGTGTTCGTTGAAACAGCAGGCAGTGCGTGATCACCCCTGACGTTGGTCATGCCGCAGGCGAAGAACGTATGACTGAGCGGGTAATGTGCCGCCGCAGAATTTGTAGCCGACGAAAAAAAAAAAAGCTACTGCGACGAAGACAAGATACGACAAATACGGGCGCCTTAATCCGTCCTATCTTGTCATCATTCATGACTGTTTAACGTTTTCTCGTTTTTCTTGTTAAACTGCAGCTGACGGACGGTGCACCGGTTCACCACGAAGGTGACGTTTTTATTGGCACGCTGCAAACACTTTCCAAACTCTTCAAACAACTTATTGTTTGGAATAACGGTAAAGTTAATAAAATAAGAGTCTATAATGAGTTTCCTCCCTAAATATTAACATTGTTCGTAACTACCACCTTGGCCTGCAAAATAGCAGGAACAAACGTTCAGGCAAAAATACGCTTTACCTCCTTTTTTCTTTACCCGCCGCGGTGGCTCAGTGGCTAAGGCGTTGCGCTGCTGAGCCCGAGGTCGCGGGTTCGATTCCCGGCGGCGGCGGCCGCTTTTCTGATGGAGGCGAAAAGCAAAAACGCCCGTGTGTACGAGATTTCGGCGCACGATAAAAGATCCCCAGGTGGTCAAAATTAATCCGGAGCCCTCCACTACGGCGCGCCTCATCGCCTGCGTTGCGTCGGCGCGTTAAACCCCACAATCAATCAATCAATCAATCAATCAAATCAATCCTTTTTTCTTCGTTTTAAAACAGGCTGTTCATTTTCCACTTACATATTTGCACACCATTGTTTTTCTGTAACTTTGTTTAAATTTGCGGTCACTAAAACGTTTCAATCCAAGCCAATGATGAAATTTAGGCGAGCGCATGATCTAATGGCGCCCCATGACGACACAGACGGCCTTCATGTAAGCCGCATAGATGCTAGCGCCAGATTCCTCTGTGGTGTAAATTGTAAGAAACTCTATGCAGACAAGGGCATGATAGTTAGCATGGTGGGACGCGCACGCGCACATCGGTATCTGTACACCAGAAGTGCAACGCCGGATGGCGCGGTGATGCATTTGCCCCACGCTCACTTGCCCCGGCTTATTTTGCCGCTAGGTGTACGTTCGTTGAAGGCTTTACCTGAAGTCGCTTCTCAGTGGTGCTGTTTCTGTAGCACGCGAGTTCGATTCCCGCCCACAGAAGCCGCATTTAGATGGGTGTGATATGTAAAGCACACGCGTACATAGACGCATAGTTCCAGGTTGTCCGAATTAATTTATTCCTCGTTGCGGCGTTCCATGTAGTCGTATGTTTGGTATGTTGCACCCAAAATATAAAATGTTGATTTATCACATGAAATGCCACTAAAATTACAGTGCGGTAACTATCGAACTTCGCAAGACACCTTTTTAAAGCAGGGTGTGCAACTAACTCAAGAAGAAATAAACTCAGAACAGTCCTTTTAATGCGGTTTTCTACACTTCAAGACAGAATTATTAACATAAATTCAAGCCCGATCCGGGACCGGGCGCACAGCTTCGAGTCCCGGCCCGGCCTACGCCCGCTTATAAACACTTCAGGCAGCCCGAGCCGGCCCGTGGGCCTGGCCGGGCCCGGATTTCGGGTCAGCCCGGGCCCGTGCAGTGCGCTACGCTCGACAGCATTTCCTCCCACCGCTAAGTCGTCGGGTCTTTGTTCTTAGGTGTTTCTGTATTGTTTTGAAGACCATTCCATATGGTATAGTTCGTCTCTATGCCGGATTACACGAATGTATGCTTATTGGCGTCCGATAATATTGTCTGCAGTCTTTTGGGACTTCGGTGCGTGTTTAGCTCAGTGCCGCTCTTCTGAGTGCTGCTTTTTGCTCCTTGTCCACAATATGTTTCCATGGTGGAGCGTACACCATTCTTCCTAGCGTATAGGGCTGTAGAGTATCTATATGAGTGGCAGCTAGCTGTGCTCGCCCGTGTGTTGGTGTGCCCAGGTAGGAGTGCAGGGTCTTGGGCCTATGTGCCTTCGTCCCCTTGGGCAAACTGATTGGATGGTGTTTGATTGCCGTCCGGTCTGCTGCGTCAACAAAGGCGATAACGCAATAATGGCGATTCTTAACGCATCCCAGACAATGCGAATGTTGGAACACACCGTTATAGATAACTTACCCATAATTTTGGACGTGCAAATGACGATCAGCTACTCGTAGCGTTTCTGAAGGTTGGAACTATGGGCCTCTGAAGCGCGGGAACTCTATGGACACCATGGCGGTGTAGAGGATGTGTTGTTGAGCCCCAGCATTTTTGCGTGGTTGAAGTTTTAGGTTAGTGCATTTCCCTTCGACTCCTCTGGGAGCCTTTTGTACTAGTCCTTGGGCGATAAGATTTTGACGGTAGGTGTGATCTACGTGGAGAAGGAAAATGCCAGGGATGCTCCTCGCGCCTTGAGACGTTGAGAAAGAAGAAGCCGCCTCTCGCCCCACCTGGCGCTTTTGTCGATTTTAAATGAGTATTTATCCATGTATCCTGCTTCTTCTGTTATTTATACTGATGCATCTCAAAACAGTGAGAAAGCTGGAATTGATATTTTTTTCACAATCTCTATATTGGAGTTATTTGCTACGGATCACGAACAACACACACATTGTTATGGCAGACTTTTTAGCCATAGCTGTCGCTGCATGTAAAGTGCCGCAGCATGTATCCGAAATGATCATATTATCCGATTCGATGTCAGTTATATCGGCATTACCCTCCTCTTCCGACTCTCCATTGTACCGCACATTATTGTTTTTTTGTTCCAAGGAACGTGAAGGAGGTAAGTGTGGCTTGGGTCCCTGGCCATACGGATATCAGGGGCAACGAGGTTGCGGACCATTTATCTAACCTCGCTGTCATAGCTCCCGTTCAATTCGGCTGAACTAATCTGGCTTTTTTTGCATCTTCAAGATTGAGGCAATATTGCCATTTTGACGCTACTCCTTCAGATGCACTCCTGCCCTTGAAGAGTATCAACATTTAAGGCTCGGGTGGAATGCTTATTTTTGTGGTTCTCGGTAATGCGAAGTGGCCTTCACCGAGCTGCGCTGCAGGATTCTAAGGCTAAATTCGGCTTTCACCTACGGACTATGCGTGCAGGTGCCATGTACCGAAAACAGTCGAACATTTTGTATCACCTGCCGCCGCTTCTCGGCAGCTAGAGAACTGCTTTTGAACGACCCTATTCAGCGTTTGGGGTTGACTCCGTCTGTTCCACTTATATTATCTATTGGGGCAACAAATTCGGGGTATGCAAAAAGGGATATATACCATTGTATTCTAGCTTTTCTTTCTGCTTCAGGCCGCTTGAATTGCTGAAGGGTATTAATTAATGGGTAATTTGGGTTTTAATGATAACGAAGTTTCATTTTACGGCCTCTGTTTTTCCGGAAATGAATTTCTATTTTGAGGTACTCCCGAATTTCAACAAGTGATTTAGACCTGGCACATCCCCCGTTGTGGGTACGTGCTAAAACAATTGAGGGCATCATCACCATCATCATCATCATCATCATCATCATCATCATCATCATCTCTTTGAGACAGCGCCGTCGCGACGTACAAGCCGTTTTCTGATATTCCCGTTTGAATGCGTCAGCCTGCCTTTTCCAGTGATAACCGTTCCTGGCTTCGCCACTCCCTACTTGTGGCCTCGCAATGAGCTCAGGGGCGCCGTGGCCGGTGCGCTACGGAAAAATTGCAGTTGACGTTCATCCACTCGCCGGTGCCGCCCGACGGCCTCTGTCTGTAGGAATTCCTTATTCACCCAAGGGCCATGGGTACAGTGTCACTTTTCTTCGGCATTTGGTCACCAGTCATCCTTCTCCCAATTGCGCTCATTGGCACCAACGTAAGTCCTGCTTGCATACACGCATGATTTCATAAGTAACATCAAAGCTTTGCTTTGGTCATCATCATGCGTGCAGTAGCTGCGGACGGGGTTCAACAACACCATTATCGTGATATCTCCATGACCGCGAGATATTCACAAGGACTTCTTTCGCCGTCGAGAGAAACTCGATGACCCTTCTCAAAGCACTTATTCTGCTGGCGCCCCGCTCGCACTGAGTGGGCCACCGGGAGTGGAGCGGCCCGTCGAAAACGCAATACCGAAATTCTCTAATATAGTGAAATAAGGGGTTTGTTTTTAGCTAGCAACCTTTAAGCTGCGGATACAGTACTCTCTTCGGGAAAATAACAACAAAGCCAAACTCCACGAGACCACCTGCAGGTGTTCACTCCACCCTGTGCGTGACGTGACGGTGCTTCACCACCCGGTGGGGATTGTTCGCCCGTTTGCACCCGTTGTATAGGGCGCGCCACTTCACGCATAGCATGACCACCCCCTGAAGCTTTAGCATACGTGTTTCTTCTAAAACAGCGCGGAGGTAATTGCACACAGTGATTAGGCGGCGCTCAATAGCTGAAGCCACACTCGCCTCTAAAACAGGCCGCATACGGATAGAAGCCGAGACCGTTAAAGCTACTTCTGCACTAGGACGTGCGCGTAACCATGACCAAAAAAAAAAGGCCCCTGCAGAGATACAGTACACCCCAGAAGCACGCGCCGTCCCGCTACACAGAACGCGGAGCTGTCCTCGCTATCACAGACAGAAAAGATTGTTTCTCTAACCGCGCTTCAGACTCTCCTATTTTTAATTGCCGAGCACTTTAGGGGCCCGGCTTGTCCTCGTAGCTCGTCCGGAATCCTGGCTACGAAGTCAGGCTACGAAGTCAGGACTGCGAAATCCTGGCTAGTATACTTGTTCAACCACTCGAAACAGCCCTTAGTACGGCGGTATGCCCACAACAGACGTGTGGTTTTGAAGGCCGAACAAAGATATCCAGCCTGCACTGAATGATAACCACATGTGAGGCGGGAGACCAAGGTTTAACTCAGCTGGCTGTGGTTCACCTCGACATCAGGAAGATCTTTGAGAAGTTACAACGTTCATTTCTGTTCACACTTCTAAGGCACTGCGGAGTAGGAGACACCATGTTGCAGTGTATTCAGATTTGCAACACTCAAACCAGGACGAGCATAATCCTGAATGGGCAAGTAGGAAACCCCATCATGGTACAAACCTCGGTTCGCTGAGGCTTGCCCGTGTCTCCACTGCTTTTTGCCATTTTTGTGGAGCCCCTGGAGCCTCGGGCATGGTGGTTGCTTCCAACGGAATTGAATGTCTCGTTATGGGCGGAAGGAAGCTCCGAGTGCTCGCACATTTCAACGACGTTGCATTTGTCTGCTCAACGGCAAGCCAAGCTGGGGAAGTGCTCGGACTGGCAAACCAGCTTTGCCGTTCCCTTGTCGCCGAGCTCAACCGGTAAAAATCAGAAGGAGCCTGGTTGGGAACCTGGAAATGTACATCGCGCAAGTGCTTCAACATGCGGTGGTCGGACCGAGTTAAAACATATAGATTGGCATAGGCTAAGTGGTCGCGCCTCCGTGGCAACCGAAAGTCGACGCGGCAGAATTTAAGCTTTACCCATGGATAAACCGGAACTATACATGTACGCGAGGTCACTTTTATGCAACATGGTGGCTGTAACCGTCATCCTGTACGCAGCACGCATTTCGTCCATTGATGCCGGCTTAGTTGATTAATTGTAGCGTTTATCGCGCCGACGCAACGCAGGCGATGAGGCGCGTCGTAGTGGAGGGCTCCGGATTAATTTTGACCACCTGGGGATCTTTAACGTGCGCCGAAATCTCGTACACACGGGCGTTTTCCGGGAATCGAACCCGCGACCTCGTGCTCAGAAGCACAATGCCTTAGCCACTGAGGCACCGCGGCGGGTGATGCCGGCTTGCTATTGAGGCTACATCGGTAGTGGTCGGTGTTCGTTTGGCGGTCCCAATACGAGCTACCATCCCATTCCGTGCGCACAGCATTGTTTTAGATGCGACGCTCAGAGCATCTCTTGTCGGCGGCCCTGTCCTTCTTGCGTGCGTCCGTTGTTGTCCGTCCTTCCTGCGTGCGCCCGTTGTTGTCCGTCTTTCCTGCGTGCGTACGTTGTTGTCCGCAGCCTTTCCACTCTTTCCCTCTCCTCTCCGATAGCGAACACTCTCTCGCGAGGGGCATTGGATTGGATTCGATTGGATTGGCTTGGCTTGGCTTGTCTTGTCTTGACTTCGGTTGGATTGGACTAAAGTGGATTGTGTTGGATTGTGTTGCGTCATAGCCGCGGCAGACGCACTGGCGCCGGCGCGTGCCCGTGTGAGAGCGAAAACACTTTCTCAAATCTGCGGGTGTGCGGCCCAGCGCACTCTCACTCCGCTGGTGGGGCGGCGCTGCGCGCGGTGCTGCGCATGTGCAGTACTCTCTCTATCCGCGGTCTCCTCTCCTTCGGGCGCGCTGCGCATATAACCGGTGTGCCGCTCTCCGGCGGCCTTTCGGTCGACGGTTGCTCTCCGCTTGCGCTTGAACCCCCCTCAGCGTCGCATCACACCAGGGTTCCCGCGAGGGGAGGTGGTCGTAATTTTTTAAAGACGATAGTCTTTCTTGGGCTACTTAAACCCAGAAATTTTGGTCTGCCTGTATGTCTGTCTGTATGTATGTCTGTCTGTATGTATGTCTGTCTGTCTGTCCGTCTGTGACTCGATTCAGCCACCCGGCCAAAGTAAAATTGATATTGCGCAATAGTCTTATATGCTCACAGCCACATGTAAACGCCTACGCCCGGTTTATATGTTCATACTTGTCAACTTTGTTGAACAAGAACAAGACATTACGCAAATATAAGACAGGAGATTAGTACACAAGGGATATTTACAGTGTTCCTTTATTAAAAAATTCATGGATGCTTGGTTTTTCGATAGCAAATGATATTATACATCTGCAGAAAACCGCCGCCTCTTGGCGGCATATGAAAAATCACGCGGCAACAGCAACGAAAGGTTCCACGAGCTAGGTTCCACGTTCTTTCTGCTTTGAACGCACGTGGAGCACGGCCACACGGCTCTATGAACATTCTTGTCGGCCGCCTACATTCATGCGCGTCTCCGCCGTACTGCAGCGCTGGCATTGAGGAACCTGGCCTGTAGCACTGGAACGCGGTAAATTCAAATCGCCTCGTGCAAACCTTTAGTGTGTTTACCTTGGAATGAGCGCGACGGTACAGGAACAGCATGAGAGGTGAGCGTGAAAGCAAAGGGGGGCATTTCCTTGGCAAATGTCTACAAAGACTATCGTCTGTCTTTTGACGATATTCGCAAAGAAGCAGGAGAGATGCGGCCAAATTTTTTTCCTTTGGGTTATTCGTAGCGTCGCCTTTGGACTTCACGTGAGCGTGCGTTCCCTCGGTCGTTCCGTTGTTCTTTCGCTCACTCGTTCGCTCGTGTGTTCGCTTGTTCGTTCGTTCGCTCGTTCGTTGGTTCGTTCGTTCGTTCGCGGCTCGGTCACTCGCTCGCACGCTCGCATAGGCTTCACGCTGCAACTGAGCCGCTTGGCGCCGCTCTTGACAGCAGCAGAGATGTTTAACTTGAGCTTGGCCTGGCGGCGCGGCGTAGTCTAGGCTTGCGCATGGGCCAAGAAAACAGTTGATGCGTGTCCGCGCCTCAAATGGGGAGCACAGGACAGCTCGCGCTACAGACGCCGAGTTCTTGAAGCCGGTTGCCTCGTGTTCTATCGCGTGCCAATGCAGTCCACTTTTGGATAGATGCAAAAGGCTCCGGACAAAACAATCCGGGCTTGCAGTCATGGAGGAACTTTCAGCGGCAAGTTCGTAAATCCATGTGAGGTGCACTAGCCGCGTCTCCGATGAAGGAGTCTGGGTTGCCAGCTTTGCTGTTTCTCCATTTCTCCTGCCTTGCACCACTAGTGCAAGCTGCGCCAATCATTTTTTTTTATTCTCGGACACCTAAGGACTTCTTAATATACAGTGAATGCGGATGCATTAGTGGAATGGATATACTTACCGGATAGAATATTGTTCGTACGGAATCATCATCGACTAATCCAGTTCAAGGATTAAAAAATTGGCCGCGTATCTGCTCCTTTCGTTGCAAATGTCGTCAAAAGACGATAGTCTTTATCGGCTTTTGCGAAGTAAATGCCTCCCTTCGCTTTCCCGCTCACCTCTCATGTTGTTCCTCTTGCGTCGCGCTCCTCCCAAGGTAAAGACACCAAAGGTTTGCTTAAATCATTTTAAATTTCCCGCGTTCCACTGCTCCAAACCGGGTGTCTCGATGCGAACGCTGCCGTACAGGCGAAGACGCGCGTTAATCGAGACGCCCTACTTCAACGTTTATAGAACCGCGTTTCCCTACTCCACGTGCGTTGCAAGCAGAACGTGGAACTGTTGCCGGTTGATTTCTTAAAATAGCGCCAGAAGCTATAGTGGCGCGGGTGACAGCAGGCGACGGCGGAGTGAATTCTTTTTCTGCAGTTGATGAAGTATTTAATTTCGCAAAAGTCAAGCATGTTTGATTTTTTTATAAAGGAACACTGCAAATATCACTTCTGTATTGATTTGTTGTCTCATATTTACGTAATGTCTTGTTCTTCTCCAACAATGGTGACAAGTTTGAACCTTACACCGGACATAGACGGGTAGATTTAGCTGTGACTATATAAGACTATTGCGCAGGCATTGTGTTGCTTTGGCCGGGTGACTGAATCGAGTCACAGACAGACGGACAGACAGACAGACAGACATACAGACATACAGACAGACCAAAATTTCTGGGTTTAAGTAGCCCAAGACTATCGTCTTTAAAAACTGTTCCTGTAAGTCATACCACGTCGTGTGATCAGCTGCGATTTGTTTTTGTTGTGTTCAACTCCACGCTTTTGGCTACTTTTTTTAAGTCAACTGGTGATTGTGAATTTCGAGAAATTTATGTTTCGGCGAACTGCGGTTCGCACTAACAAATTTGTTTTTTTTTGGGGGTACGGCTCCCCCTTTTTGGGCTACCTTTTTTTAAAGCAACTGGGTTTGGGAATTTCGTAAAATTCCATGTTTGACGTTTTTTCCCCGGTTCCAAACCTAACGCACATCCCAAAACCCCGGCTTTTGTTTCTAGCGGTGCCCGGTTTTGACCTTTTGGGGAAAAATCCTCATTGGTTTGGAATGAAAACCGGGGAAGCAGTGGGCTTGGGGGAAGGACGTCATTCCGGGGAAAATGAGCTTCCCCGTCCCTTCCTAAGTACCTCCAGGACGCAACGGCAGAAATGGTTCCCCAAAGATTGAAATGTCTTCTTAAGCCACAAGCGCCATTTGGGGTCTTGAGCGTCTAGTGGCAGGATACATTAGCGTGTTGGATGAAGACCGCTGGCGCCCCTGGTCTTGCGGAGCCGGAAAAAGGAGCAGTGGCCGTTCAGTGCCAAATAAGAACCCCCCGGGTCCATCTCCAATAACGTGAATCCTGAGGACTGGCGAAGCATGCAGTGTATAAGTGGGTTCAAAGATTGTAAGTCTCTCCCTTGCCACACAGCGCGCTATTGGGCGCCGGAGAAGCGCCGGTGGGAGGAGCAATAGCGTGCTTGCTGAGGCGGTGGCGCCCTCTCTTGCGTTGAGCCGTATTTAAGCAATTAAATGAGAGACAGACTGGCCGTAAGTTGTCCTCATGTGACACGCCACAGCATGCTAAGAAGTTTGCCTTGCAGAGGAAAGCCTGGTGTTTGAAACCAATTTGGACACGGAATTTAACAAATTTTTGTTAATAATGCAATGAAATCCCGATTATTCCGGTATCTTAAATTAGTTTAAATCATTTTAGTTTATTTTGAACGAGTTTTATCTATTGTAAACTTATGTTGTCAACCATAGTTTGATAACTTGATTTATCGTGGCGACATCAGACGACGACAGAAGGCGCATACAGCCCGATCCCCTAAAGTGCTTCGCCCCTAAACGGGGTTCGAGTAACGCCCTCTATACTATTCAATTGCACCTATAGAGAAAGTACTACCCGTATGGCGTTGCGTAGGTAGAGTGACCTATTTACGAAAACCTACGACGCAGTGCATGCTACAAAGCGGTGGTTTCGGTAACAACATTTTGCAGGAGGCTCGCTGCGCGTACTGTTTGTCCCTGTTGGCAGCGCTGCTGTTGTCGAACGCGCTGTCACCGCAAGTGGCTGCCATGCTGCCCTTTCTACTCTTCATGGACCTGAACGTTGAACAGCACCCGCTCTACTTCAAGATATCCGTGAGTGGATGGGAGATCACCCATACGGCTCGTGTCAGTGGGAATGCATGGGGGACTTTCATAAAGGTGAATTGACCACTTGATTTTCCCCCGTGTTCCTGCTGCGCACGGCTCGCGACACAGGCGGAGCTGTTGCACGAAATGGCGATCGTGCTCATGGTGGCCAGCGTGGACGCCACGTCGGTGCTGTGCCGCGTGGCGCTGTACGCGATGACCCTGTTCGGGACCCGCCTGCGTACGCTGATCTGCGGGTGCGCAGCTGGCGCCGCCCTCTGCACGCTCGTCATGAGCGGCACAGCGGCCGTCCTCATCATGGCGGCCATTGCCCAAAACATCGTGCAGCTGCTGCAGAACGACATCGTGCAGGTCAGCTAATTTACATCAATGACTTCACTATTAGATTCGAAGCAGTCTTGCTTACGCTTCACGGTACGTCGAAGAGATTGGGTCATCACTCGAAAACACGCTAAATTAGGCGCTGAACATAAGTGTGCCGGTTTCCAAGCGCTATTAGCGCATGAAACATGCTGCCATGATTACGTGGGCTGTGAGTCGGAAGAGATTTTCCGGGCAGTGTTAGCCCAACCTTGAACAGCGCGCAGCTGTCTTCTGCCTTTTTCTCTTCTTTTTTAGCTGTATCAGTTATTGGTACTTAGCCTAATAATGTGCATTAGAATGAGAGACAGACCCGCCGCGGTGGCTCAGTGGCTAAGGCGTTGCTGCTGAGCCGAGGTCGCGGGTCGATTCCCCCGCGGCGCGCCGCTTTTCTGATGGAGGCGAAAAGCAAAAACGCCCGTGTGTACGGATTTCGCGCACGTTAAAGATCCCAGGTGGTCAAAATTAATCCGGAGCCTCCACTACGGCGCGCCTCATCGCTTCGTTCGTCGGCGCGTTAAACCCTACCATCATCATCATAGAATGAGAGACAGCTGGGCGAGTTGGAAAGGGTTCATATTCAAAATTTAACTGCGCGAAAGACGGATACAAGAAAGGACACGGACGAGCGCAGTCTCACAACTGAAGTTCATTGAAAAAACAGAACATATGTGCATATTCTGTCGCATGGTCTGAAAAACGCTGGCGCACGATACGGGGTGAGGACGGTGTTCACGGCACCGAATAAGCTGTACAAGATGTGCGGCCAGGTCCGGAGAAAAATAGAGGGTAACACTGCGGACGATCGCTA
This sequence comes from Haemaphysalis longicornis, assembly GCA_013339765.2. Classification (NCBI taxonomy): domain Eukaryota; kingdom Metazoa; phylum Arthropoda; class Arachnida; order Ixodida; family Ixodidae; genus Haemaphysalis; species Haemaphysalis longicornis. The sequence goes on along the minus strand of CM023456.1, from coordinate 117,661,824 downwards.
TAAGTGCGTTGTAATGCACGAGTCGCACTACGTACCATGAAAGAGTAGCGGTTGTCTACATGTCTTGCCTCTTACGTGTGGGAAAGAGTACATAGGTCAGAGCGGACGCTGTGTGAACATGAGTTGTCCCTCGGTGGAAAGATGCCCTTAGCCACGCACTGCCGCGATTGCCGCGATTGCGATTCATGTGAACCTGTGTTTGCCGATACTGTTGTACTAGCGAGGGAAAAAAGCAAGCTGAAAAGGGAGATTATAGAGGCCTTTCATATTAAGAGACTTGGTAGCGCATGCGTGAGCCATACGTCCTTTGCAAATGAAATAAGCCTAAGCCGGGTGACCAGTGTATTTGGAACACGCGCCTTTTTTGTTTTTGTTCTTGGAGTGGCCTTGGCTGATCGGTTACCCACAACGTCATATGAAGCGTCATGTGACTGCGCATATATATGTTCTGTTTTTTCAATGAAACTTCAGTTGTGAGACTGCGCTCGTCCGTGTCCTTTCTTGTATCCGTCTTTCGCGCAGTTAAATTTTGAATATGAACTTAGCCTAAGTATAGGCGGCAAGACTGCGCTACGAGAAAGAGTGTAGCTTCTGTGGGCAATTGGGCACGCTCCGGCACGTCATCGGAGAGTGCGATTTCACCGAGACAACCCCCCACCCCTTACCCAACCCTCCACCACCCTTCCCACACCCCTTAACGAGCGATGGGAGACCTTGCTAACCAGCCCCGCCTTGGAAGACCAGCTCGTCCTGATCTCCAGGGGCCAGGCAGCCGCGGAAGCATATGGGTCCCGTGAAGAGGGAACCACCCCATCCGGCACGTAGTCGCCGCAATTTTGTGCGGCTAAATAAAGTTGTGTTCTCTCTCTTTCTCTCTACCTCGCTTCTAGCTGGCGGTCGGATGACGCTTGATACGGCAAAACATTTCCTGCAAAGCGGATAAGTCAGCCTTTCACTTTACGCTGTCTTGTATGATATTCAGAAACGACACTACACCATGTCAACTGGAATTTAGGTTCACTTGTGTAAGTTTCGTGTCTGATCCAGGTCAAAGGGTTCCCCTATGGCATTATTGGTTGCATCTCTGAGCCTAATACTACGACGCCTCTCATAGAGGGGCCCACATCACTGGTTCACTTCTGATAACGCAGCAAACTGCATGCGAGCAGTTTTATGTGTCGTTCGCGCGTAATGGTTTTGTGGCTACCGCCGACCGAGAGAGTGGACTACACCGCGTTCTCCCAACAACACGGGTGAAACAACTGCAGTGCAACACAAAACCTAAACATGCTGTGCTGTCGGTGTTCGTGTCCGATGTTACTCCCCTTAGTCGTGCGTGGGCAAAGCATCCAAACTTTCCTGTGTGCGTCTTCTTTTAACGCAATTAAGGAGTATCCACTTATTAAATATGCTAACCGAACACACATCTGTGATTGAAGACACTTGCAGTTATAGGACATTCCCCTACAGCTAACGAGGGATTTTTTTTTCACGTAAGCATCGCGACGTTTCATTCGGACGCCACCTGAGGTCACTTCACGTTGCTGTGAACTCGCACCGTGTTACTTCGCGTGTCTTTGGACTTGCGAGAATAGCACATAGCAGGAGTCTCCGTCGTGGGGTGTCAGCGTCCAATTTTGCCGCCAAATGCCCCCTGTTCAGAAGACGAACGCATGCCAGCGCGCAACCATACCATCCTTCGGTTTTTGGATACCACCCATCCATCGCTTCTGTATTTTTTCAATGCCAGACCCATCGCCCGCTTTGCAATGGAAGTGATGGGGACGCCTGTTTCGACCTCACGCCGCAAGGTGGGGCCGCAAGAGTAACCGCGCTAAACCGACCATCCGGATTTTTAGAGCGGCTTGTGCGTGGTTACCAAGGCAACAGATGCTCGCGACAGCCGAAGTGGCGGCGCTCTGGCCAGCGATAGAAAATTAAGCGCTACCTTGGAGCACGTTATGCCTACGTTGCCACTTTCCACCACATGCCGCTCCCAGATTAACCATTCCCGTGATTAAAGCACTAGTAAGGCTAATAGTTGGGGGAGAGTGGCAGGAGTAGCAGGATAGGGCTGGTTTGGCCGCTGGTCGGGCTAATGCGTTTGGCATTGAAAAATACAGAAGGCGATGACCCATCACGGACGTACGCAGCAAGTGAGGGAACGCTCTTTTTCTGAACTTTTCCAGCTTGGGGTTAGAGGGGAATGGGCGAGGCCAATAACTTTTCCTGTAACCGGTACCGCTAATTGTTTTTTTGCCGCATGCTATGCACCAACCTTACACGGCTTGGATGTATGCTCACATTACAACAATCAGCCATTTTGCAATGTTCCTGAACGAAAAGAAAAATTGACAAAACAATCGGAAGGCAACGCAGAATACGCGGGCGGCATTTCGACGATTTTCTATGCCATATTTTGAATTCGTTTTCTGTTAAGGCTTTCCATTTGTTCTAGTTATTTCTCCTTGTGTTTCCTATCTCTCTTTTTTTTTCTGGATCCGGCCCACTGAAATGAAACCCTGTGAAAGCCCCTGCTCCAATCCTGTGCTCAAGACCATTCGTAGGTGCATCCAGAGCCACATATACTTTCACTGCCTGTTGAGCTTTCTCCGGGTCCACGTGCAACGCAGGGGCCAAATCCCCTCTATGTGTACAGATTTGCCATGAGAGCCCGATACTCCCGCGGTTACATGGCCCAGCGTCGTGACAGCGGATTATTCGGGAGCCCCGCATACGCGTTCAGCGGTTATCCAGGCTGCCGAATACGGTGATGAGCACTTGCCGCTCCCTCGCCTCGTCGTTCCTTCCTCCACTAGTACAACAATGGAAGTTGGAGCATGCCTGACCACACAGGGTGATATGGGCTGTGCGTCTCTTGATATATGAGTAAAGTATGTCTTGAGAGGCTTAGAAACACCGACGACAAGTAATGCACGTGGAGCGTGCACGGGTACCTGTACCGTATAATGGAGAGTGGGCACTCATGGAGGAACAGGGCTCGAAAGCAGACGACAAAGTACAAAACTGAAGGTGCAAATTGAATAACACGGGTCAGGAGAGGAAGGTGGGGAAAAGCAGACGGTTAGGTGGGTGGAAGGAGATGGGAACGAAGATATCAACGAAGGTCGACAAAGTCCGCAAACAAGGTTTAGGGAAATAAACTTCTCGTGATAATTCAAAAAGGAATTTGTTGTTCTTTGAGGGCCCAACAGACTGACTGAGAGCGAAGACCTGCATAAATAAACAGCCGCAGCAGGACGAGACATGCGTCAGAAACCGAATAGGTCATGAATAGGCTGCGGCTGCTGAAACAAATGGTTATTATAACGATGGTGATGATGGTAATGTGTGAGCTTTGTAGAAAAAAGAGACGGGAGGTTGATTTAGTCGTACGTCGTAACCATATTTAACGTAATCGAAAGGAAACATGGACCTTCGTTTCGTTTACAAAAGGATAAATAGCAACAGCTAAAAAGTCCCGGGTCCCGGGCCATCTCTACTAACGTGAAACCTGGGGAGGGGCGAAGCATGCAGCGTATAAGTGTATTCTTGGCGCCTTGGCGTTTTTGCCAACGGAGATAAAACCATTGGGGGGTAGAGGTATGCAGCTTTGCTGTAAAAGTATCTTGTCTTTGAAGCACGAAACTCTCTGTCCGAGGCGTAAATGAGTGCCCTGGTGTTTTTTTAGTAGATGTTACGTTCTAGCGCGAGGCGTAAACGACTTTACCGGTGTTTTGGTGCCGTGATTACATAAGACGACGATTACGACGACGATTACGGCGACGGCGACAGGAGACGCCAACAGCCCCAGCCCCTCAGGGGCTTCACTCCTAAAAACGTACGCAGGCTAGATGACACTTCTAATCCCCCAATCGAAAAAGGAAACTGACCATCAACACTGTCATCATTGTATTAATCATTGTGTGACTACTACCGATGCCGCGAAACGCCTTCAATGTGGCTTTCACCATGAATGGCAACAGCACCCGCTTACTGCGTTCACTTGCATCCGCAGAGTTCGCTGTAAAGCCAATCGGCGATTGCGTTGATGCAGGTGTTCCAGCAGCGTGCACTATTCGACAAAGCAACCGTGGGGCTTTCAAGTCTGCGGCGTCGCCTACTCGAAGACATTTTATGGCCGAGGCGCTTCGGAGACCGTGAGCCGCTCGTGCCACCGGCCTCTACCAGCCCTAAGTCACTTTTTTTCGGTATGTACGTGTGTCCGTAGCACGGTTTCATGTTTACTGACAGTGTTATAGGTGTTATCGAGAAAAAGAAACTGGACACGGCACTCCTGACGTGCATGTAAAAAGAATGCGTTACGGTCTTATGCTAACCTCTGGATAGAGAATTTTATTATTGCATTATGCCGCACTTTAGCGCGCACAGCGTGGGTTCACACTGCGCACTGGCCATGCGCTTTTGTCTCACTGCACGTAGCGTGCTTTTGCAAATTGCAGAAGTGAAAGATTGGGGTTGCGACTCTGAAAGTTCCGTCTCGGCAATTCCCGCGACGCGCGGTGCAAAGCGAGATAAACGAACCGTCAGGAGGCACGGAGGCCGGGCAATTCAAGGGAAGAACAACGGGACTGCGTGCAAGCGACGTTGTGCAGTTGTCACGACATTGGGTTTCCAAAGTGCTTGTGTTTGTACTACATCTGTAACTCCTTTTTTTTTGCAATCTGAATCGTCGTCTATACACGCTTTAAGGCATAATTCCAACGCGAATAATCTCGTGATTAAATTCAAAATGCTTCCGCAGCCGCTCGTTGACAAGTGCTTTGGTGCGTTTCTACGTAATGGGCACCAAACAGTATGCACGTTACGTAAATTATTCCCCTTTACTACAGTGACGACTATGCTGTGATCCTTGCAAGTTGCTTGAAGTTCTTTCACTAGCATATAGTTAAGCCAGAGCGGCTACAGTCAAATCTCGGTACAACGAACACCACATTAACGAACTTTTCAGATTAACGAGCATTTAAGAAATCCCACGCCGACTGCTTATAGTTTTAATGTAAAATTATTTCACTACTACGTACTTCAGAGTAGCGAACTTTTCAAAATAACGATCGTTTTATTTAGTTCCGTGCCATGTTAACAACGCCTCAGTACTACGAACTCATGTTTTCAAGGCCGGAGATTCTTAGATTTCCGTTAAACAATCGCGGCAACCGGAGCCGTATGCTAGCAGACGATACGGCAAAGCGCAGCGCAGAAGAGGACGTCTTACAACTTGCTCCGCGGAATGCGCGAGCCGATGCGAGAGAGAGAAAAAATAAGGTGAGGAGAAGGGAAAAAAATGAAGCATGGGTAGCCTCTCCTCCAGAAAGCCGCGGTCGCGCTATTCGCGCCCCACCTCGAGTTTTCTACGTTCCGCCGCTGCTCGGGTTGCTTGCTGGATCTTCACGGACATCAGCGGAGCTGACCACAGAGGACAATCTTCAGAGCATGAGCGTTCAGGATGAAGAAGGCAGCGAGGACGGCATGAACGACGATGCCTCTGAGGGTGCCGCGGCAGCACTCGAAGACTGCGACCAGCACGTGACGACTGCGGATGTGCTGGACAGCGTACTAAAATCGCACATTTCCGGGGAAAACCGCGCGGCCACAGAGTCAGTCCACAGGAATATGGAAGAGTTGGAGTCCTTCGTGCTAGGAAGCTTGTGCTGCACGCACCAGAAGAAAATTGCCAACTACTTTAAATAAACGTACATTGTTTCATGATCACTTGTGCATTTTTTCTGAAAAATGACTTCAAGGATGCACAGCTCTACAGGTAGGTCATTTTAGGCATTGAAATGTTATTTGTTTTGCGATTTTCGCTACAACGACCCTTCAGAATAACGAGCAATTTTCCGCGGTCCCCTGAAGTTCGTTATATCGAGATTTCACTGTACTTGCAACGGCCAACTGCGTATCCAGTTCGTACCTTGATTATTAGATCAACTACGCAATACTTCCAGATATACAAGGCTCGACTTAGAACATCTCGGCTGTTAAAAGAGCGGTATGGGTTCTTGAGTCCTGTCAAGCTAGATCTCTTTTTATCTATGTTTCGATTCGGTTAGCGATCCTCCTGCTTTGCTTACTCCTGAAGCATATGGTTTTCATATGTCTTATAACTTGCCCGCATGCAACGTGTGAATTAAATCAGTGTTCAATGACGCGAGAAAAGGCTCGTGTTTTGCAGCCCCACGCGATATTCAACTACGGAGTGGCCTGTTTTCATTTTTGTTTACACACACACTTCGCAGCTCTGGCACTCGCTGATGAATGAAAGAAACCTTCTGTGACATTCAAGCACTTGTTTCCGGCCCATAAATGTACTCACCCAAATTGTCGACGGCTCTGTTTTGTAGCATATACGCACATGTGTGACATTCCGTCGCCATGTAGGTATGAGCCCGACAAATCCCTCGCACTGCAAAACGTTAATTAAGCGTGGTGATAGGCTGTGCTCCTTAGCCGACCTAAAAAATAGGAAACCACACTTATTCACGAAAACAATCCGTAGAAATAGGAGATCATTTTACAATTGCAATTTCACTGGACTTGTAGAAACTTTCTGCATTGCTAGGGCTCCAGCCCTGGCCGTAAGCACTAGAACACGCGACTGCTCTCGTAGGTCACAGAGGCCAAACAGCGGGCTCCTCGTAGCAATTGCTCAAGAGAATATCGGGAAAGCTCAAAGCGAAGCCAAAGATGCAGCTACATATATATACAGGAAGTACCGGACCACTACCTGAACGGGGAAGGAACGTCGCTGCACAGGTGTCCAGCAAATGTTTGTCGCAAGCAAGTGCACCCTTAAACCAATTACATGATCATTAAAGCGCGGTAAGACAAAAAAAATTACGCCCATCTTGCCGCGAGGGAACCCTGGTGTGATGCGACGCATCGGGGGGTTCAATTGGTGTTTCCGTTGGGTTGATTCTCTAAATCGGTGAAACGTGTTGTGGCGCGAAGTCGAACGAGAGCGAGCGCTGACTGAACCGCCGCAGCGCGCTACCCGCTTTATATTCACAGCGCCTGAAGGAGAGGAGACAGCGGAGGAGAGTCGCGCATGCGCGCACTTGCGCGACAGGAGCGGAGCGAAGCGGGAGAAGCGCGCGCACGCAGCTGTTGTTTATGATAATGAGACGGAGTGAGAGTGTTGCGCACAGCTGTCGGAGAGAAGAGCGGAGGAGAGTCGCGCATGCGCAGGTGGCGTGCGGACGCCGCCGACGCCGACGCAGGAGGGACATGCCTCAGAGCAAGAGATGCGTCGCATCTGATAACGCGAACTGCAATAAGAACGCGCAATATTGCGCAAGCTAAGCTAATAGGTTTTGAGGGGGGGGAAGAGGGAGGGAAAAGGGCCCGAAACTGTCTGGCGTGGGGTGCCGATCGACACCTTATCAGGCCCAAATAACGCGCAATTCATAGCTTGCATGTGAGGTCACCACAGCCCTTTCTGGAGTACTGCTCTCAGCTTTCCCAGTGCTACTCGAGATAAGAGCGGCAAATAAGTTCACGGCCTTCCACTGTGCAAGCCGTCCTCCAACATGGCCACTACAGTGACGTCAGTGCAAGCTATGTATACGTACACCTTCCGCGCAGGTGGCGAATTGCCCACCCTGCGCCCGATCCGCAAGTCGTCGTCAACTGAGTGCCGACCGATGATCCCTGAATTCGAGTCGCTGCCCAAGCTGGCCAACCCCAAGTACGCCAACTCCTGGGTGCTGGATTTCCTCACCGACACCAACGTCACCGACGACCAGCTGATCCACCGCGAGGTAAGCGGGCATGAGAGCTTGGTATAACGTCCACAAAATGGGCCCCCCATTCGACCGTAGCGAATGCAATGAAGTTCATAAGTGGCCATAAATAGTAGCCTAAGCAGACAGAAGTTGGCACGAGTTCATTTCGAAGAGCCCGACAAGACAAGAAAAGGTTACACCAGCAGTATATGGTGCAACCCCTTCAAACGGGAGGCAAGTCAGACACTAGTCAGAATTCAATACGCAGCAGCTTGTAACAATATTATGCGGCCTACACACAGCTCTGGTGTTTTTGCCGTGCAGAGTGAAACCCTGCGCGGCGGTTTAGTGGCTGAGAGCGTTTCGGTGTACGCAGCGGATGGTCGCGGGTTTGTTTTGCGGCAACATCAACTGTTAAAGGAATTTCCCAGCGCGCATTAATAAAGACCCCATCAGGTGGTATACGAAACATGCAGCCCTCGCCTACGGCCTGTCTTGTAGCCTAAATGCAGCTTCCGCGCTTAAAACCACAATTTCAATTTCAATTTTCTTTACCTAAGTGCTTCCGCTATTTCGTAGAGCGCCCTGCTTTTTGCAACATTCCGCGCAATCACAAGGCAGCACGGCCTTGAGCACAAAGTGCAGAACGTTCATACCAGAGTTAACATATTGTCAACGAAGCCCCCATTGCTGCTACGATTTGATGAAGGCGGTAAATGTCTGTAGTGCTTCAGCGGCTTCACTAGACATGTACACGTTACTCCAAAAAAGTAGCTAAATACCGTTACTCATTACTCGCTCAAAAAGTAACGAAGTATTTACTCGTTACCGCTTCTCAAAAAGAACGCACTAGTTACCCGAAAAGCAACGAGTTACTTTTCACGTTACTTTGACGACCAAACCCGCAGCTGTTTAGTTTCATGTCATTGTTTCCTTTTTAGTAGTTGTTGCCCATAGGCAGTAGCTGCCTCTCGACGCTTTCATCGGTGGTATGGTATCTTTCCTGGGTCCTCGGCCGTAACATGGCCCGTGATGAATGCATCGTGTCACTTCCTGCCTTTCTATTATCTGCAATTTGGTTGGTTGGCTTCAATATCAACGACTAACGTCTTTTCATCTGCGCCACATAAACTATTCGTTTGTCTTGGCCTTTTTTGTCATTAGTCTAGAGACCAGAACTTTAGGCACGAAAAATTGCGGTTTTAGGCGCCTATAATAGGCACTGAAAAGTGTCATTTAGGCATTTATAGGCACCAAATATTGTCGTTTAGGCACATATAGGCCCAGTTCGTATTTACTTGGGCAGCATATTGTGCTACAAATTTCTGACTTGCAGTAAAAACTGCGGACAAGTATTTAGAGTGGGAAAGTAATTTTATTTTATTCGTGAAAATAAGTCACACAAGAGTTGTTATTTTAACAGATTTACGTGAAATGCAGGGTGATTCGACAACAAAAGAAAAGCTTGAAAGCAATGGCAAGCCACACCCATCGCAATTATTTGCGGCTTAAAGTTGTACCTCATTTCGGTCGATAATTGTGTGCGAAAAAAAAACAACACTCAACGATCACTGAAGTTGGAGGAGCGTGCTTGTTCTTAGGGACGCTTCATGACCTGATTCCATCTGAAATATCATTATGTTTGGTGCTCAGGTCCTTCGGCAGCTCTTTTAGCACAGGGAATCCAGGAATGTTATGTCAGACAGAATGGCAGATTGTCAGACAGCAATGGCTCTATCAGGAACCGGTCATTTGAGGATTGTGGCGGGTAAGTCCTGGACCTCCGAAATCAGCTCAGCATTCTTGGTCAGAGTGGTGCCCAAGCTCTCAGCTGCGGAAATGCTTTTTGCTAAGAGTGTGAAATAAGCACACAAATGTGCCAAGTAACGCTCACGTGTACCGTGGTGTAAACAATTTCGGCTGCAATGCTTTTGTCGTTTGCGATGCTGTTAGTAGCACCTGCGAGTGTATTTGTAGTAGTTTTCCGCCCTTAGCCGAGTTTTTAAGTCGTAGCAATGGGCTGTGGTGGAAGAGGGACAATCGGTAACTGCTGCTTGAAGACACAACTGCAAACCGAAGAAAGATCTTAACTGCAGGTATTTATTCGTTGACAGAGTAGAATGACCTGCTCAGCCCTTCACAGCACCGTTGAATCCCATAGATTCATCGGTGCTGTGGTTGTTATTGCGTTAGCAATGAATGGGGCATATGGGC
>CM023456.1:117196787-117651765 GCA_013339765.2 Haemaphysalis longicornis | reverse complement strand
TCCGGTTTGGATGCGTCAGCCTTTTGCAGTGATAACCGTTCCTGGCTTCGCCACTCCCAACTTCTGGCCTCGCAATGAGCTCTAGGTTGTCGTGGCCGGTGCGCTACGGAAAAATTGCAGTTGACGTTCATCCACTCGCCGGTGCCGCTCGACGGCCTCTGCCTCTAGGCATTTCTTATTCACCCAAGGACCATGAGGACAGTGTCACTTTCTTCGGCATGTGGTCACCAGTCATTCTTTTCCCAATTGTGCTCATTGGCACCAACGTAAGTCCTGCTTGCGTACACGCATGATTTCATAAGTAACATCAAAGCTTGGGTTTGGTCATCATCATGCGTGCAGTAGCTGCTGACGGGGTTCAGCAACTCCATTATCGTGATATCTCCATGACCGCGAGATATTCACAAGGACTTCTTTCGCCGTCGAGAGAAACTCGATGACCCTTCTCAAAGCACTTATTCTGCTGGCGCCCCGCTCGCACTGAGTGGGCCACTGGGAGTGGAGCGGACCGTCAAAACGCAATACCTAAATTCTCTTATATAGCAAATTTAAAGGGGGGTTGTATTTAGCTAGCAACCTTTAAGCTGCGGATACAGTACTCTCTTCGGGAAAATAACAACAAAGCCAAACTCCGCGAGACCACCTGGTGTTGACTCCACCCTGTGCGTGGCGGTGCTTCACCACCCGGTGGGGATTATTCTCCCGTTTGCACCCGCTGTATAGGGCGCGCCACTTCACGCATAGCATGACCACCCCTGAAACTTTAGCATACGTGTTTCTTCTAAAACAGCGCCGAGGTAATTGCACACAGGATTAGGCGGCGCCCCTAGCTGAAGCCACACTCGCCTCTAAAACAGGCCGCATACGGTTAGAAGAGCTAGAAGCCGAGACCGTTAAAGCTACTTCTGCACTAGGACGGGCGCGTAACCCCAAAAAAAAAGGCCCTGCAGAGATATAGTACACCCCAGAAGCACGCGCCGTCCCGCTACACAAACGCGGAGCTGCCCCCGCTATCACAGACAGAAAACATTGCTTCTCTAACCGCGCTTCAGACTCTCCTATTTTTAATTGCCGAGCACTTTAGGGGCCCGGCTTGTTGCCGTAGCTCATCCGGAATCCTGGCTACGAAGCCAGGCTACGAATCAGGACTACGAAATCCTGGCTAGTATACTTTTTTAACCACTCGAAAAAACCCTTAGTACGGCGGTATGCCCACAACAGACGTGTGGTTTTGAAGGCCGAACAAAGAAATCCAGCCTGCACTGGATGATAACCACATGTGAGGCGGGAGAGCTAGGTTTAGCTCAGCTGGCTGTGGTTCACCTCGACCTCAGGAAGGCCTTTGACAGGTTACAACGTTCATTTCTGTTCAAACTTCTAAGGCACTGCGTAGTAGGAGACACCATGTTGCAGTGTATTCAGATTTGCAACACTCAAACCACGACGAGCATAATCCTAAATGGGCAAGTAGGAAACCCCATCATGGTACAAAACTCGGTTCGCTGAGGCTTGCCCGTGTCTCCACTGCTTTTTGCCATTTTTGTGGAGCCCCTGGAGCCTCGGGCATGGGGTTGTTTTCCAAGAGAATTGAATGTCTCGTCATGGGCGGAAGGGAGCTCTGAGTGCTCGCACATTCCAACGACGTCGCCAATGTCTGCTCAACAGCAAGCCAAGCTGGGGAAGTGCTCGGACTAGCACACCAGCTTTGCCGTTCCCTTGCCGCCGAGCTCAACCTGTAAAAATCAGAGGGGGCCTGGTTGGGAACCTGGGAATGTACATCGCACAAGTGCTTCAACATGCGGTGGTCGGACGATTTAAAAATCATGTAGGTTTGGCGTAGGCTAACCGGTGGCCCTCCGTGGAAACCGAAAGTCGACGGGCAGAATTTAAGCTTTCCCCCATGGATAAACCGGAACTATACAGTACACGGGTCACTTTTATGCAACATGGTGGCTGAAACCGTCATCCTGTACGCAGCACGCATTTCGTCCATTGATGCCGGCTTGGTTGATTAATTGTAGTGTTTATCGCGCCGACGCAACGCAGGCAATGAGGCGCGTCGTAGTGGAGGGTTCCATTAATTTTGACCACCGGGGGTCTTTAACGTGCGCCGAAATCTCGTCACACGGGTGTTTTTTGCTTTTCCCCTCCATCAAAAAAAACGGCCGCCGCGGCCGGGAATCGATCCCGCGACCTCGTGCTCAGCAGCGCAATGCCTTAGCCACTGAACACCGCGGCGGGTGATACCGGCTTGCTATTGAGGCTACATCGGTAGTGGTCGGTGTTCGTTTGGCGGTCCCAATACGAGCTACCATCCCATTCCGTACGCACAGCATTGTTTTTCCTTTGGGTTATTCCTAGCGTCGCCTTTGGACTTCACGTGAGCGTTCGCTCGCTCGTTCATTCAGTTGTTATTTCGCTCACTCGTCCGCTCGTGTGTTCGCTTTTCTTTGATTCGTTCGTTCGTTCGCTGCTCGGTCACTCACTCGCACGCTCGCGTAGGCTTCACGCTGCAACTGAGCCGCTCGGCGCCGCTCTTGACAGCCAGCAGCAGAGATGTTTAACCTGAGCTTGGCCTGGCGGCGTGGCGAGGTCTAGGCTTCCCACATGGGCCAAAAAAAACAGTTCATGCGTGTCCGCGCCTCAAATGGGGAGCACAGGACTGCTCGCGCTACAGACGCCAGTTCGTGAAGCCGGTTGCCTCGTGTTCTATCGCGTGCTAACCCCGTCCACTTTTGGATCGATGCAAAAGGGCCCGGGGGAAAAAACAACCCGGGTCTGCAGTCAGGGGGGAAAACTTTCAGGGGGCAAGTTCGTAATGTGAGGCACAACAGCCGCGTCTCCGATGAAGGGGTAGGGGGGGTTTATTGGTTCCCAGTTTGCTTTTTTCTCCATTTCTCCTGCCTTGCACCACTATAGCAAGCTCCCGGCCAATCTTTTTTTTAAATTCTCGGACACCTAAGCACTTCTTATTATACAGTGAATGCGGATGCATTAGTGGAATGGATATTATAAACATTAAGAGGAGAGACCAAGGGCCAAAACGTCCCGGTGATGGGGGATGGTGGTTCTTTTAAACAAGATGGCGGATGAGAGGAGGACAAAGCAGCTCGAGCGTGAGCTGCTCCCGCGAGAGGGCAAGCAGCACCGATGATGATGACCTCATCGGTGCAGCGATGATGATAATCCATAAAGTTTTAACATCTTCCCCGGCCACAAAGAACCCGGGATCAGTCCGCGTCCGCGAGATTCTACGATAAGTTCGGTCCCCCCCAATCCGATAGGGCAGTCAGAAAGTGAAACTGTCACAGGGGACGTCTTTTGAAGACACGCCCAGAATGTGGGCGGAGATGACGCAGCCAGGTTGAAATACGAAGCCCGTCTTCGACGTTCTTGTACTCTGACGCAAGTTCCTCAGCTTTCATCACTGCGATCTCCGAATATTGTCTTGGAGGCTTCCGCTTCTTTCTGAAGCTCTGGACTCTCGCGATTAGATTGTCGCTGACAGCTGCCTTGTTCTTCGGAAGGTTTCTGCAGTATATTTCTTTCTTCAGATTGCATTGTCGACTACGTTCTTCGGCCATCTTCCTTGCATATTTTATAAAAACGTAGTGATGCCACTCTTCAGTTTTGTGCATCGCTTGAAGGTAGGTCGATATGTGCGTCTCATCTTGCTCTTTCAACATTGGCAGTGGAGCATTCATGGTATCATGCTCGAGACATTCGGCATACGGAGCTTCTGCCAACGCAATGGGAGCCGATGCGCCCTTTGTCTTGCTCACAGTCATATGGGCGCACTCTTCAAATTCACAAGTACGTAAGGAACTTTCCGCTTGACCTTTTAGGGCGGCCAACAAAGCGGACACATTCTCACGTTCTCTCCGAGGAAAGAAATCTGACTGGGGTGACTTTTCTGCCAACATGGCTGGTTCACGAATGGTTTTAAAACCCGGTGTGCCGTGGCATACTTCCGTAAGTGCGAGAAATTTTTTTTTTTCGAAGAATACAATTTCTCGATGATCTCGCACTGTCCGATGGTTTCAGGTTTGGTGTCCTTCAATCGGTAGTACAATCGGATCAAACATGCACAATTTCCTCTTCATATTCGATGTTGGCAGCAAATTCCGGGTTTCCAAGTCTTCGATGTCAATAAGCGGTTCGATCTCCTCATTCAACAATCTCAATTCAAGTTCGCTTTTCCGTAGCGGGCGCAAAATGCTCGTTAACACACCGCCAACATCAGTGATCATTATGGACGAGTCTAATATCGCTTTCGCGTTTCTGCACAGTTCCCTAGCGATTAACCGCGTTTTATCTCTTTGCATATTCAATTTGTCGAGGCGGATCGTAGGCAGAGGAATACTTTGTTCGTGCATCAAAGGTGCTGATTTCATTGCGCGATGAGCAGCGGAATTCTCCTCCCCTTTTTAAAATTTCGCTCCCAAGAGGTCATCGGGGAAAATCGTCGCAGGTGAGGAGTCATCGTCGTCTCGTCCACCCATCGCGTTTTTCGGTTTTCGGTAGCACCACCGTCGACCTGTCCATCACCAGGGTCCTCTTGGTTTATAGGGGTCCTCCTTCTAATAGGCCAAAGTTCGGATCCTCCGAATCGCAGAGGGCCTTCTTCCCGGGTTTCGGCACCATAAAAATAAAGGAGAGACCAAGGGCCGAGACGTCCCGGTGATGCGATGGGGGTTTCCCTATTAACAAGATGGCGGAGGGAGATGAGGACGAAGCAGCTCGAGCGTGAGCTGCTCCCGCGAGATGACAAGCAGCACCGATGATGATGCCCCATCGGTGCAGCGATGATGATAATGCATAAAGTTTTAACAGATATACTTACCGGATAGAATATTGTTCGTACATAATCATCATCGACTAATCCAGTTCAAGGATTAAACACCTGTTGCTGTAAGTCACACCACGTGGTGTGATCAGCTGCGATTTGTTTTTGTTGTGTACAACTCCACGCTTTTGGCTACTTTTTTAAAGTCAACTGGTGATTGTGAATTTCGACAAATTTATGTTTCGACGAACTACGGTTTGCAACTAACGAATCACATGCTCAAACGCTTTTGTTTCGGCGGTGACGGCTGACCTGTTGCAATCCTCATTGTTTGCCGCCTAGCGAAGCAGTGGGCTTGAATACGTCATTCGAGGCATGCGTGTTCTCTTACCGTGCTTCCTAAGTACCTCCAGGACGCACGGCCAAATCTTCCCAGACAGATTGTATGTATTACTAAGAACAAGACCAAATGGTCTTGAGCTTCTATATGGCAGAATAACCACGCTGAGAGTGTATGGAATAGTAAGACCGCTGGACAGCAGCTGGAGTAAAATGTGCGGAGGGGGAAGGAGCAGTGGCAGTTCCAGGGCCAAATAAGGGGAGGTTCCCTTTTAACCCATTCCCATTTCACCCTTCCCGCTTTTTCCCCTCCCGTTTAAACCCCGGGGCGCAAAACGACCTTCCCGTTTCCCCCTTTTCCCCAAATTCCCTTTTCCCGTTTGAACCCGTTCCCTTTCAACCTTCCCGTTTGTTCCTTCCCATTTCAACCCGGGGCGAAAGAACCTTCCCGTTTCGTTTTTTTATTTAGCCCGTTCCCGGAATAACGTACCCAGTTTATGAAACGTTATAAAAAACATTTTCATATTTTTTTTCATTTATTTCCGTTTGTTCACAGCCGCTGCGATAGTATGCTCAGTACATCCAGAGTCCTTGACTGCTTTTCAAACCTGGGCTTCACTTTTTGAATCTAGAGACGACGACATTTGTTTACAATTCGCATCCCAAATTTAAACAAATTTTTTAAAATTTAAAGAAAGCCTAACAAACAAATGAAAAAATCAAAAAATTAATAAAAAAATCTTTTAAATTAACAAGAAAATTTTTTTAAATTAACAAACTAAAAAAGCGATAAAATAAAAAAACCCAGAAAAGCGCCTCGGAAGCAAAAATAAAAAATCGCAAAAACACCCTCACTTTGAAAGAAATCGTATTTGGCAGACTAACACATTTAATCTTTATAATAGCGAAAGTGTCATCAATGTCGAAAAGAAACAGATGAAAACTATAACAGATAAAAGATGTATAAAAATAAAGTAACTCTATGTATCTGGATACATATGCCACATCTGGCTATAAAAAATCGCAGTCATGAGAAGCGGCGAAAATTATAAATTAGCTTTGCGTTTTATTGATTCTGTTTATTCCCGTCACTCTAGGGTACTCAATTTGCATAATAGGGCAAACCTTCAAAAACTTAAGCAGCGCAGGGTCGTCTCTAGCCTAAACTTTTCTTTACTACAGAAACTTAAAATTGTCGCGGGAATACTACCTCCAAGGGCCTTTCAGACGTTCAGCGAGAAGACATCATAGTAAGACTATTAGGCAGCCAATCAGCTGAATTACTATTCGAAAGTTCTTTTTGTTTCCTCGTGCAATTTCTTACTGGAATAAGTTAACTGAACGAACAGTAAACCCGGGGTATGGTTAGAAAAATTTTTCCCCACGTATTGTAAATATGTGTTCTGGTTGAATCGTCGTATTTTAAAATTGGAATACATTACGAATGCATATCCTTGTTCGGACCCCTTTGCGTCTATTACATTTTTATTTTTTTTACGTAGTTGTGTGGGGCGTTTTTAAACTACGCCAACCAATACTGATGTGTTTTTATGTTCACTCCTCTGAGCCCGACCGGGCCGTAAAAGTATCGGTAAAAAAATAAAAATATGTGCCCATTACTCACGTAGGGAAGGCATTTGTGGCCAATTCTCAGATTTCTGCACACTTTTTTTCCTTTTTTAAAGTCTCTTCTAGGGACATCTTTGATCTATAGATCTCTCGAAAAAGAAGACAAAGCTACGCTCCAAACAATGAGCATAAGAGCGGCTGATCAATAAATTTCAGCCGCACGTATGAACCCCAACTGCAAAAAATCCAATGCGTGCATTCCTCAAGATATTGGGTATCTTTTTTGTACACTTTCGCCACTACAAATTTTGTGTCAAGAGGGCAGTATCGGCCTAAGGCATTGGGAAATTTTTATCGCCGGAAATATCGGTCGATTCTGGAACATTTGGTGCATAAAAATTTTTAGTGCATGCCCCGTTGCTTGTAAGCACTTTTTGGGGGAACAGTTTCGAAAAGGTAACGCATATTTTCAAAAATTTAAAATGGGTTGCAACGATGCGGGTTCAAATGAGAAGGACGCTTTGGGAGGGGGTTTGTAACGGGAAGGGCGTTTTGGGAACGGGCTGAACCAGGAAGGGGCCAAAGGGGAAAGGTCGTTTCGGGAAGGGGCGCACACGGTAGGGGTCAAGCGGGAAGGGCGTATCGGGAATGGGTTCAAAGGGGAAGGGTTCAAACGGGAAGGGTTCAAACGGGAATGGGTTCTTTCGGGCTCCCCCCAAAAATAAGAACCCCCGGGCCATATCCACTAACGTGAATCCTGAGGACGGCGAAGCATGCAGTGTATAAGTGTGTTCAAAGATTGTAAGTCTCTCTCTTGCCACCGGCGCGCGCTGTTTGGGGCGCCGGAGAAGCGCCGGTGGGAGAAGCAATGGCGTGCTTGCTGAGGGGGTGGCGCGCTCTCTTGCGTTGAGCCGGATTTAAACAATTAAATTAGAGACAGACTGGCCGTAAGGTGTCCTCAGTACACGCCGCAGCATGCTAAGAAGTATGCCTTCAAAAGAAAGCCTGGCGTTTAAAACCCAAATTTTGGAAACGGAATTTAGCAAATTTTTATTAATGTTGCAATTATTCCTGTATCTTAAATTAGTTTAAATCGTGTTAGTTTATTTTGAACGATTTTATCTATTGTACACTTTTTTTTCAACCATCGTTTGATAACTTGATTGATCGGGCGACATCAGACGATGACAGGAGGCGCATACAGCTCGAGCCCCTAAGGTGCTTCCCCCTTTAAAAAGGGGTTCGAGTAACGCTCTCTATACTCTTCGATTGCACCCATAGATAAAGTACTACCCGTATGGCGTTGCGTGGGTAGAGTGCCCTATTTACGAAAACCTAGGAGGCAGTGCATGTTCCAAAGCGGCGGTTTCGGTAACAACATTTTGCAGGAGGCTCGCTGCGCGTACTGTTTGTCCCTGTTGGCAGCGCTGCTGTTGACGAATGCGCTGTCACCGCAAGTGGCTGCCATGCTTCCCTTCGTACTCTTCATGGACCTGAACGTTGAACAGCACCCGCTCTACTTCAAGATATCCGTGAGTGGATGGGAGATCACCCATACGGCTCGTGTCAGTGGGAATGCGTGGGGGACTTTCACAAAGGTGAATTGACCACTTGATTTTCCCCCGTGTTCCTGCTGCGCACGGCTCGCGACACAGGCGGAGCTGTTGCACGAAATGGCGATCGTGCTCATGGTGGCCAGCGTGGACGCCACGTCGGTGCTGTGCCGCGTGGCGCTGTACGCGATGACCCTGTTCGGGACCCGCCTGCGTACGCTGATCGGCGGATGCGCGGCTGGCGCCGCCCTCTGCACGCTCGTCATGAGCGGCACAGCGGCCGTCCTCATCATGGCGGCCATTGCCCAAAACATCGTGCAGCTGCTGCAGAACGACATCGTGCAGGTCAGCTAATTTACATCAATGACTTCACTATTAGATTCGAAGCAGTCTTGCTTACGCTTCACGGTACGTCGAAGAGATTGGGTCATCACTCGAAAATACGCTAAATTAGGCGCTGAACATAAGTGTGCCGGTTTCCAAGCGCTATTAGCGCATGAAACATGCTGCCATGATTAGTGGGCTGTGAGTCCCAAGAGTTTTTCCGGGCAGTGTTAGCCAAACCTTGAAGAGTGCGCAGCTGTCTTCTGCTGCCTTTTTCTCTTCTTTTTTAGCTGTATCAGTTATTGGTACTTAGCCTAAGTATAGGCGGCAAGACTGCGCATCTACCTCGCTTCAAGCGGGCCCGGTCGGACAGGCTTGATGCGGCAAAACATTTCCCGCAAAGCGGATGTCAGCCTTTCACTTTACCCTGTCTTGTGATATTCAGAAACGACACTACACCATGTCAACTGGAATTTCGGTTCACTTGTGTAAGTTTCGTGTCTGACCCACGTCAAAGCGTGCCGCTGTGGCATTATTGGTTGCATCTCTGAGCCTAATACTACGACGCCTCTCATAGAGGGGCCCACATCACTGGTTCACTTCTCATAACGCAGCAAACTGCATGCGAGCAGTTTTATGTGTCGTTCGCGCGTAATGGTTTTGTGGCTACCGCCGACCGAGAGAGTGGACTACACCGCGTTCTCCCAACAACACGGGTGAAACAACTGCAGTGAACACAAAACCTAAACATGCTGTGCTGTCGGTGTTCCTGCCCGATGTTGCTCCCCTTAGTCGTGCTGGGCAAAGCACCCCCAAATTTCCCTGGGGCGTCTTCTTTTAACGCAGTTGAAGAGTAGCCACTTATTAAAAAACCAACCAAACCCAAAAGGGCCCGTGGTTGAAGACCCTGACAGTTAAGGACATTACCCTACAGCTAACAATTTTTTTTTTCACGTAAGCCCGTTGGACGCCACTTGGGGCACTTCACGTTGCTGTGGACTCGCACCGTTTTACTTGCGGTCTTTGGACTTCCGAAAATAGCACATAGCAGGATCCCCCCTCCTGGGGGGTCAGCGTCCAATTTTGCCGCCAAATACCCCCTGTTCAGAAGACGAACGCACGCGAGCGCGCAACCATACCATCCTTCATTTTGGATACCACCCACCATCGCCCCCGGGTTTTTTTTCAATGCCCCCCCATCGCCCCCTTTGCAATGGGAGTGATGGGGACGCCTGTTTCGGCCTCACGCCGCAAGGTGGGGCCGCAAGGAAAAAACGGCGCTAAACCGACCATCCGGATTTTTAGAGCGGCTTGTGCGTGGTTACCAAGGCAACAGATGCTCGCGACAGCCGAAGTGGCGGTGCTCTGGCCAGCTATAGAAAAATTTAAACGCCTTGGAGCAAGTTTTTTACTTCGTTGCCACTTTCCACCACATGCCGCTCCCAGATTAACCGGTTTACGTGATTTAAAACACTGCTAAGGCTTAAAAATTGGGGGGGAGTGGCAGGAGTAGCAGGATAGGGCTGGTTTGGCCGCTGGTCGGGCTAATGCGTTTGGCATTGAAAAATACAGAAGGCGATGACCCATCACGGACGTACGCAGCAAGTGAGGGAACGCTCTTTTTCTGAACTTTTCCAGCTTGGGGTTAGAAGGGGGAAAGGGCGAGGCCAATAACTCTGCCTGTAACCGGTACCGCTAATTGTTTTTTGCCGCATGCTATGCACCAACCTTACACGGCTTCGATGTATGCTCACTCTACAACAATAAGCCATTTTGCAATGTTCCTGAACGAAAAGAAAAATTGACAAAACAATCGGAAGGCAACGCAGAATACGCGGGCGGCATTTCGACGATTTTCTATGCCATATTTTGAATTCGTTTTCTGTTAAGGCTTTCCATTTTTTCTAGTTATTTCTCCTTTTTTTTCCATCTCTTCTTTTTTTTCTGGATCCGGCCCACTGAAATGAAACCCTTTGAAAGCCCCTGCTCCAATCCTGTGCTCAAGACCATTCGTAGGTGCATCCAGAGCCACATATACTTTCACTGCCTGTTGAGCTTTCTCCTGGTCCACGTGCAACGCAGGGGCCAAATCCCCTCCATGTGTACATATTTGCCATGAGAGCCCGATACTCCCGCGGTTACATGGCCCAGCGTCGTGACAGCGGATTATTCGGGAGCCCCGCATACGCGTTCAGCGGTTAACCAGGCTGCCGAGTACGGTGATGAGCACTTGCCGCTCCCTCGCCTCGTCGTTCCTTCCACCACTATACAACAATGGAAGTTGGAGCCTGCCTGACCACACAGGGTGATATGGGCTGTGCGTCTCTTGATATATGAGTAAAGTATGTCTTGAGAGGCTTAGAAACACCGACGAAAAGTAATGCACTGGAGCGTGCACGGGTACCTGTACCGTATAATGGAGAGTGGGCACTCATGGAGGAATAGGGCTGGGAAAACTGACGACAAAGTACAAAACTGAAGGTGAAAAATTTAATAACACGGGTCAGGAGAGGAAGGTGGGAAAAACAGACGGTTAGGTGGGTGGAAGGAGATGGGAACGAAGATATCAACGAAGGTCGACAAAGTCCGCAAACAAGGTATAGGGGAAAAAAACTTCTCGTGATAATACAAAAAGGAATTTGTTGTTCTTTGAGGGCCCAACAGACTGTCTGAGAGCGAAGACCTGCATAAATAAACAGCCGCAGCAGGACGAGACATGCGTCAGGGAAACCCAATAGGTCATGAATAGGCTGCGGCTGCTGAAACAAAAGGTTTTTATAATGATAGTGATGATGGTAATGTGTGAGCTTTGGTAGAAAAAAGAGACGGGAGGTTGATTTAGTCGTACGTCGTAACCATATTTAACGTAATCGAAAGGAAACATGGACCTTCGTTTCGTTTACAAAAGGATAAATAGCAACAGCTAAAAAGTCCCGGGTCCCGGGGCCCCGGGGCCCTCTCTACTAACCGGGAAAACCCGGGGAGGGGCGAAGCATGCAGCGTATAAGTGTATTCTTGGCGCCTTGGCGTTTTTGCCAACGGAGATAAAATATTTTGGGGGGGAGAGGTATGCAGCTTTGCTGTAAAAGTATCTTGTCTTTGAAGCACGGAAAATCTCTATCCGAGGCGTAAATGAGTGTCCCGGTGTTTTTTTTAGTACGCGTTACATTCTAGCGCGAGGGGGGTAAACGACTTTTCCCCGGGGTTTTAGTGCCGTGATTACATAAGACGATGATTACGACGACGATTACGGCGACGGCGGAAAACGCCAACAGCCCCCGCCCCTCAGGGGCTTCGCTCCTAAAAACGTACGCAGGCTAGATGACACTTCTAATCCCCCAATCGAAAAAGGAAACTGACCACAACACTGTCATCATTGTATTAATCATTGTGTGACTACTACCGATGCCGCGAAACGCCTTCAATTTGGCTTTCACCGTGAATGGCAACAGCACCCGCTTACTGCGTTCACTTGCATCCGCAGAGTTCGCTGTAAAGCCAATCGGCGATTGCGTTGATGCAGGTGTTCCAGCAGCGTGCACTATTCGACAAAGCAACCGTGGGGCTTTCAAGTCTGCGGCGTCGCCTACTCGAAGACATTTTATGGCCGAGGCGCTTCGGAGACCGTGAGCCGCTCGTGCCACCGACCTCTACCAGCCCTAAGTCACTTTTTTTCGGTATGTACTGTGTCCGTAGCACGGTTTCAGGGTTACTGACAGTGTTACAGGTGTTATCGAGAAAAGAGAAACTGAATACGGCACTCCTTACCTGCATGTAAAAAGAATGCGTTACAGTCTTATGCTAACGTCTGAATAGAGAATTTTATTATTGCTTATGCCGCACTTTAGCGTGCACAGCGTGATAGTGTGTTCACACTGCCAAAGGGCCATTTTTTCTCATTGCACGTAGCGTGCTTTTGCAAATTGCAGAAGTGAAAGATCGGGGTTGCGACTGAAAGTTCCGTCTCGGCAATTCCCGCGACGCGCGGTGCAAAGCGAGATAAACGAACCGTCAGGAGGCACGGAGGCCGGGCAATTCAAGGGAAGAACAACGGGGCTGCGTGCAAGCGACGTTGTGCAGTTGTCACGACATTGGGTTTCCAAAGTGCTTGTGTTTGTACTACAACATCTGTAACTCCTTTTTTTTCAATCTGAATCGTCGTCTATACACGCTTTAAGGCATAATTCCAACGTGAATAATCTCGTGATTGAATTCAAAATGCTTCCGCAGCCGCTCGTTGACAAGTGCTTTGGTGCGTTTCTACGTAATGTGCACCAAACAGTATGCACGTTACGTAAATTATTCCCCTTTACTACAGTGACGACTATGCTGTGATCCTTGCAAGTTGCTTGAAGTTCTTTCACCAGCATATTGCCGCGAAGAAATTTTCCCACAATGGGCCTCCTACGTCACTGGGAGCACGCCCCGTGGCGCTGTTCCACGAAGCCACGTTGGGAAAGCGCGCTCGTGCGGCGGGGCTAGTTTTGGAGGAGACGCTCGTGGGGAGACGTTCGAAACGGTCGGTGTTTTAAGTTGTGGGCACAAGTTTGGGCCCCAATAAACTAATTGTAATCCACCCCTACAACGTCTTGTCGCTACAATATAGTTAAAACCAGAGCGGCTACTTGCAACGGGCCCAAATGCGTTTCCCGTTCGTACCTTGAATTTTTAGATCAACTGCGTGATACTGCCAGATATACAAGGCTCGACTTATAACATCTCGGCTGTTAAAAAAAAGCTGTATGGGTTCTTGAGTCCCGCCCAAACTAGATTTCTTTTTATCTATGTTTCGATTCGGTTAGCATCCCCCTGTTTGCTTACTCCTGAAGCATATGCTTTTCAAAGTCTTATAACTTGCCCGCATGCAACGTGTGAATTAAATAAGTGTTCAATGACGCGAGAAAAGGCTCGTGTTATGCAGCCCCACGCGATATTCAACTATGGAGTGGCCTCTTTTCATTTTTGGGTTTTTTCAAAACCCCACACACACACACACACACACACACACACGCACGCACGCACGCACGCGCACGCACACGCCACCCACACGCACACGCACACACACCACACACATCGCAGCTCTGGCACTCGCTGATGAATGAAAGAAACCTTGTGTGACATTCAAGCACTTGTTTCCGGCCCATAAATGTACTCACCCAAATTGTCGACGGCTCTGTTTTGTAGCATATACGCACATATGTGACATTCCATCGCCATGTAGGTATGAGCCCTACAAATCCCGCGCTCTGCAAAACGTTAATTAAGCGGGGGATAGGCTGTGCTTCTTAGCCGACCTAAAAAATAGGAAACCACCTTATTCACGAAAACAATCCGTAGAAATAGGAGATCATTTTACAATTCCAAATTTTACTGGACTTGTAAAAACTTTCTGCATTGCTAGGGTCCAGCCCTGGCCGTAAGCACTAGAACACGCGACTCCCCTCGTAGGTCACAGAGGCCAAACAGCGGGCTCCTCGTAGCAATTGCTCAAGAGAATATCGGGGAAAACTCAAAGCGAAGCCAAAGATGCAGCTACAAAATATATACAGGAAGTACCGGACCACTACCTGAACGGGGACGGAACGTCGCTGCACAGGTGTCCAGCAAATGTTTGTCGCAAGCAAGTGCACCCTTAAACCAATTAATGATCATTAAAGCGCGGTAAGACAAATAACGCGCAATACAATAAGAACCCGGGGGGCAATACTTTCACCTTCCCCCGCAGGTGGCGGCTTGCCCACCCTGCGCCCGATCCGCAAGTCGTCGTCAACTGAGTGCCGACCGCACATGATCCCTGAATTCGAGTCACTGCCCAAGCTGGCCAACCCCAAGTACGCCAACTCCTGGGTGCTGGATTTCCTCACCGACACCAACGTCACCGACGACCAGCTGATCCACCGCGAGGTAAGCGGGCATGAGAGCTTGGTATAACGTCCACAAAATGGGCCCCCATTCGACCGTAGCGAATGCAGTGGAAATTCATAAGTGGGCATAAATAGTAGCCTAAGCAGAAAGAAGTTGGCACGAGTTCATTTCGAAGAGCCCGACAAGACAAGAAAAGGTTACACCAGCAGTATATGGTGCAACCCCTTCAAACGGGAGGCAAGTCAGGCACTAGTCAGAATTCAATACGCAGCAGCTTGTAACAATATTATGCGGCCTACACACAGCTCAAGTGTTTTTGCCGTACAGAGTCGAACCCTGCGCGGCGGTTTAGTGGCTAAAAGCGTTTCGGTGTACGCAGCGGATGGTCGCGGGTTTTTTTTGCGGCAACATCAACTGTTAAAGGAATTTCCCAGCGCGCATTAATAAAGACCCCAGGTGGTATACGAAACATGCAGCCCTCGCCTACGGCCTGTCTTGTAGCCCAAATGCAGCTTCCGCGCTTAAAACCACAATTTCAATTTAATTTTCTTTACCAAAATGCTTCCGCTATTTCGTAGAGCGCCCTGCTTTTTGCAACATTCAGCGCAATCACAAGGCAGCACGGCCTTGAGCACAAAGTGCAGAACGCTCATATCAGAGTTAACATATCGTCAACGAAGCCCCCATGCTGCTACGATTTGATGAAGGCGGTAAATGTCTGTAGTGCTTCAGCCGGGTTCACCAGACATGTACAGTTACACCAAAAAAGTAGCTAAATACCGCTACTCATTACTCGCTCAAAAAGTGACGAAGTATTTACTCGTTACCGCTTCTCAAAAAGAACGCGCTAGTTAACCCCAAAAGCAACGAGTTACTTTTCACGTTACTTTTACCCAAACCCACAGCTGTTTAGTTTCAGGTTCATTTTTTTTTTTTAGAGTTGTTGCCCAAAAGGGAGTAGCTGCCTCTCGACGTTTTCATCGGTAATCCTTTTCCCCGCTTCCCCGGCCGTAAATCATGGCCCGTGATGAATGCATCGGTTCCTTCCTGCCTTTTCTATTATCTGCAATTGGTTGGTTGGCTTCAATATCAAAGACTAACGTCTTTTCATCCGCGCCACCTAAACTATTCGTTTGTCTTGGCCTTTTTATCATTACGTTAGCCACATGCCTTCTTTTTGTGGGCGCCCGTGCTCGATTTTTTGATAATCCCGGCTGTTGGAAACTCGGGCAGTGCGCCAGCACTTGGGTAAATTGAATGCTACAAAAAGAGGCCGTGGGAGCACGGGATCATTCCCAATAAAATTTTCGGCCCGAATCAACAGAATGCAGAAAACGACGCTGCTGCTTTCGAGGCAAACATCAGCGCAATGTGCCCATAGACGCATGCACAGGTTAGAATAAAAACAATCCGTTTAACCGGTTTTGTACACGTTCCTCCTCAGAAGTAGCGAGATACGGTTACGCGTTACTTGGCCTATAAAGCAACTACACACGTTATCCGTTCCTTTTTAACTCCCAAAGCGGGGGAGGCAACGGGGGGGGGGGGGGGGGGGGGGGAAGGTTTTTCTCACGGAGCACACTGTAGATGGCGCGGCGAATTTATCCAGCGTTCGACACGCGAGGTGCCTGCTCGCCGGCGGGCGCGTCGGGGACGGCTTTGTCGTGAGCTTTTGCGACGGTTGTTTTGGGGGCCCGTTATGGTGCAGCTTCGCGTACATTGCATGCTTCCTTCGCACGGCTTGAATTTAAATTTTCGACAGTACTCCTGGGTTTAAACCCCGGGCCCAACGGAATTTTGTGGTCGTATGGGAAGATACGCTAAGGATTGGTTTGCACGGCGGGAAAACAAAATGTAGAGACCACATACAGACATCTGGCCGCTAGAGAAACGTTACCTTTTGCGCACTGCTTGCAACGAATTGTTCTCCATTTTCTCAATTGGTGAATAGCAATTCGGTTGCGTTTTTTAAGAGGTATTTGAAAAGGCGAAATGAGTAACTGGTTCCGTAAATAGTTATTATAAAAGCTCCCGCAGCTTTCTCGCTATTTTCAAACTTTCTAAACAACAGTTTAAAACGGATAAATGGGAATCACTAAGCTCCCATGACGAATTTTTTCGGGGTCTGCGCTTGTGTCGCGCCGGGGGTGTAGCCCCGAGCTAGCAATCAGGATTCCGCTGTCCCACCCTTCGAAAGACGCTCCTCTCCGTTTTTTTTCTGCCGACGCACGGCCGAGCTACAGCGGCGGCGTCCGCCGCTCTAACCAGGCCGTGTCCGACGCAGATGCGTTCGGGACACCGCCCCCGCGAATTTCCCGGGAACGGGTGGCAGAATTTTCTGGTTTCAGTCTTTGTAGAGCCCCGTGTGTAAATTCAAGTGACGTAGCATGGGCAATTGCTGTGGGTGTCGTTTAAAGCTTTTCTTTCCAACACCTTCACAGCGTAGATTGGAGCCAAATTTTTGTTTCAAAATACGTTACTCGTTACCGAAAATAGCAACTAGGTAGAAGAAACTCGTTCCTTCTAACGCTTTACGTACATGTCTGGGCTTCACGTACCTTTGGCAGTAAGCGACCTATTTGTTTCGTCATATAAATAAAAGCCCAGCGCTATAGCGTGGGGCTATAGCCATATATGGCTGAGTGAGGAGCGCGTATTCTAATCTCATATTCTCATATTAGAAAACCGCTATTTAAAATTTTGCTGCCGGCCTTTAAATTTTTAAAGCAGCACTCAAAATTTAAAAC
Organism: Haemaphysalis longicornis; assembly: GCA_013339765.2. Taxonomy (NCBI): domain Eukaryota; kingdom Metazoa; phylum Arthropoda; class Arachnida; order Ixodida; family Ixodidae; genus Haemaphysalis; species Haemaphysalis longicornis. Next base: position 117,634,582 of record CM023456.1, on the reverse strand, counting down.
CCAAATCCCCCGTGTCCCCGGTAGAACTGCATGGTCTGGACACCGGCACATATTCAACGGAAACTAGGCAGCTCACAAAATGGCCCGAGGTATCACCTTATACGGGCGTAAGCTAGTCTATATCCAAACAGTGGAGCCAGACCAGCAAGGGACAGACTAGTGTCTTACAATGATATCACACAACATTACCGCCTCTCCCCCAGGTCTACCCTCTGGCGGACAACAAACTAACCAACAAGCAAGCACACGTCTTTCGCCTCCTGCAAACAAACCCTTTCCTAAACCACGCAGGGCTAACACACATTCACCCGTCAGTATGCGCCACCCCTGACTGCCCCCTATGCGGCGGCCCCGCCAACCTACGTCACATTATATGGGACTTTCCCAAAAATAACTTCCCCTAATTACCTACGATGAGAAGTGGGAGGAGGCACTGCGTAGCCCGGACCAGAGTACAAGCCATAGCCGGTATTCATTGAAAAGTTGCGTCAATTTCTTCATTTGCAACACTGAAATGGCAGGACATGGCCGAAGCGCCAAAACATGGCGCGCTTATGCACTGCGGCCGCGCGTAAGAAAAATAACACCGGCGTGCGTCATCTATTCGTTTAACCCCGATTCTAAATGGTGGTGCCAACAGAGTTGTTCTATCGCACTCACATTGAGTCGACCCATAATTTGCGTCGCGGGCGAGAGCTTGGAATCAAACGCATATACCATCGCGTTACAGGACACAGAAAGTACCGCCATCTGGGAGCCGCGTAAACAGTGACGGCGCATTACATGGTTGGGCCTGCATGCGCACCGCGCAGTGAATACCGGCCAATACTCCATCACCGAGCTACCGACGTCGCCGCCAGGCTGATGCCTGGCGGGTATCCTCTGACCAAAGCAAATGCTCAATAAAATGTTTTCTCTTCTCCCGCTAGCCGCGAGCTAAAACTAACTTTGACCGGCACAGACATTTCACGGATCGCTAAACTCACAAAATTGCCGTAAATCGCTTGCATGCGTAGACGCAAGCTTGCGCACAGAACTAAAAGGCGGAACTTAGCCTCTCCTGCGACAGATAGGCCTATATCAACTGTAGTTTTGCTGTTTGATTCCTTCGCGCTGATAGTACGTTGCCACGCGGGTGCTGTACACAGGTATCCCGTGCCAGCGCTCCATGCTCGACGGACACTCCGGACGGAACTCAACCGCGCCACTCTCCGCCAAGGAACCCGACGATGCCCAGCAAGTCGTCGCTGTCGTTGCACCGCATGTCGAGGCCCCTGAGGAAGACTTCGATTCTCGAAGACGGCCAAGTGCTCATGCCGGGGCAATCGTCGCCTGAGCCCAAGCCATCGAGAAGCAATGACCGTGAGCGTCTTACCCCGGCATCGTTACTTAAAACACGTGCGCCTGCAACAAACCTCGCGCAGCATTGGCCATATTGGGCGTCGCATATAGTGCGGACGTCAAACGCATTCTAACTCTGTTACGCGAAAATGGTGATGTCCTTCCTGCAGACAAATGGCTTGGAATACGCAATCAAGCACCTTTCATGCCTTACCGTGCCAAAGCCGATGATAGTATAGGGTAAGCTGTGCATAAAGCGCAGGATACAGGCCTCTGCGGTCGAACGAGCTGTTTCGCAGCCTTCTTTAGTGCACAAAAAGCGCGTAATGCATCTGCTTTAGACTGTTGTGTCACGCAGTAGCTAAACATGCCGGCGGCATAACGTTATGAGAACGCGTTCTTGGACAGCATTCAAGAACAGGCTGGCGTTTTCGATTGCAGTTGCTCGGCTGAGAGTTTCCTCGCCCTGCGTGCCAGGCAGAGCAGAGCGGCAGTGCACTAGCACACGCTTAAAACGCTCTCAAGTGTTCTGCGCCCTTGCACTAGCAGTGAATAGCACGGTACATAAAGCGCAAAACGATGGGAGTAGAAAATAGGCGCGCAGGCAGTGGGGCGCTTTGCAATGAGTAGTCAGCCGAGGTGTTACACCCGTTGAATTTGCGGAGAATAATAACGTAAGGATAATGGATACATACATCTATGAAAAAAGTAATAGAAGATATACATAAAATTCCTGACTGGAAAGCTAAAAACAAAATCGGCTTCATTCTAAGTGCCAATCCAGCTGTTGTGTGGTGTAGGACGTTCAGATGGCAGACGCAGAATAAGGCTGGGTCTCATAAAGAAAGGACAGAACTAGCCATAACTAAGTACTCAAACCGGAGTCAGTACGAGGCAGAACGCAGGAGCTTAGAGCAGGGGCCGCGGCAACCTGCGGCGCACAGCAAGACGTCAGACGCCCTTTCCCTCCCCTTCTCCCTTCCAACGTGAAGGCTGACATGGCGGTTTTGACCTCAAACGAGGTCAAAACTAGTGACATTTCTACTGAAAATAAACATGATTATGATTTATATTCCAGTTTTGTACACTATTTTCAATTTTACCAAAATTTATAGCTTTGCCTGCAAAGACCCCCCCCATGATCTACCGTACGGCCCCCGCTGTGTCGGCTGCATGCAACTCGCCCTCCGCCTCAAAAGGTTGCCGACCCCTGGTTTAGAGGAACGTCCTTGAGAAAGAATTTAAGATTTTAACTGGACAGAATGAAGAGCGCTTAGACGTACCAAAATGACAACCTAACGATCGTAACCGCCCAGTAAGCAGTAGCTACATGTAGAAACCGGTAAGCTGGTAAGCTACCTCGGAAAACGCAGACTTATTGCAAAACGCAGGATTATGAAAGTGTCAAGAATGGAGGAGCAAGACTCGTTGGCAGAGCTCTCGCAACAAAAGAAAGGGTGGTGACATTTAAACCTCCAACATGCCAACGGTTGAAGAATCATTAAGAAAAGCTAGAAGTTACCCAGCTGAAAGAAGGGAGCGATGGAAAAATATGGAATTTATGGACTCGGGACGAAAAAAGGTAACAATGAATATCATGCATAAAATAATATTATTCAAACGGATCTCTACGAAGTTGTACGCCTGCAACCTTAGGCCAAGAGATGATAATACTAATAAGTTTTTACTCATTCAACAGCGGGTGAATAATACGGGCCAGCCAAAGCCAAGTAAGGGCTTCACTGGCCGCCCCGTGAAGTGGGGATCATCAAATACATGTACAGTTAACAGCGAAAAAAAAAGAAATGATGACAAGAAGTAATAAAATATATGCATATACAACTTACATTTGTAGATTGTTCCGTCTACAACTGAAAAAAAAAAAAAACAGAATTCAAAATCAAAATTTGGGCTCGGTATGCAGTGCGGACAACACAAAACTTGTGAACCGCCAGGGTAAAAGATTGGCGACCGAGAGACGGGTCTAGGAGAAGGCGGAGACCGTTTAATCCATGGAGGGACGATATAAGGATGTGCGGGGGCAGAGAATGCACTCATATAGTGCAGAACAGCAGCGGTTGGAGGTCTCTGGGGGATGCCTTCGTTATTCAGTGGACGTGAACGGTGGGATGCTGCTGCAGATTATGATGATGATGGTGGAAACCTCTGCGCTTCAGTTTCTGCTTTCCTAAACCGAAAATGAGCCTGTTGTACATGACACGCTTACCAAGGGACTTCCTCACAGGGTCAGCATCTTACCTTCAACTAAGACGCTTTGTGCCCAAAACTCGAGAGCCGCGTGCCGCAAGGCGAATAGCGCAGTATTTACCGTTGTATTTGACAAAGGTCACAAAGCCTAGGCAAAGCATCTAAGCCAAGGTCCAGGCAGCGATTATCGGCAAAAGCCTTCCCAGCACAAACGTCCGCCAAAATAAAGCCAGGCAAAAACATGTATAAAACTCTGTCCCGTTGTCCCCTAACCGACAGCACGAAAACGCTGTTACCATATCCTCAACTTGATCAAACAGAATGCCCTCTTGTGGACTATTTGCACTGACCTTTTCATTTTAGTGCATAATTAGCTGGAATCATCTACATGTTCAGAGATGGAGGTCTCAGAACACGGCTGGCAGCCATTAACTGTCTGGAAACACGGTCGGTGTAAAACCTGCAATGCAAATAAACACTGCATTGCAGTAATCATTGTAGCGTTTAAATAGATTTCGTGTATCTTCACAGGGTTTAGACGGATAAAGCTTTATTCTGAATACATTCATATATTAATTATATACAGCCAATCAGTCACAATCAGGTGGACATGCCTTGCTCCGCGACATACCAGACCACAACTCCTTGGCTCTCCGGGATCAACTTACCCGCAGTGTGCGCTGACGGGCGTCAAAATTAAGACAGCATAGTGGACAGGATAGCGCAGTTTACGTTCACAGCAACAGGAATAAAATAACGCCCGCGGCGATTTTCCGAATATTTTTTTAAATACAGCCATGGAAGAAAGAAAGCTTAAGAGAGGCCCTTGTTACAGTGAAATGACCGGGCCTCTCGGGCTGACGCACGCCTTGCAGCTAGTAGCGGCGGCGCTGCAGTCGACCGCTCTTCCAACTGCGGCGTGTGCGCAGTCGCAACGCAGTACGTGCGCGCGCCAGGCAGGGCACTGCGCGGCCGCCGCGGAGGCCGTACGCCGGCGCTCTTGGGATTCAACGCACGATCTTGTATGGATGTTTCAATTGACTAGGACGCGCAGTATAATCATCGTGTTCCGACAATGTTCGAGGGCTTTATTTCTTGCGGTCTAGAGCGTAGCAGTGGTTTATACGTTGCTTCGAAAACATTGACGCCCACCATTAGCTGTGCGATGAATGAAACTGACTAATCCAAGATAGCTGCGTACGGGCACGCGTTCTAAATGACAGTGTTTCTTGACGGCGTTTGCTTCAAAACTGTTTGTTCACAAAACCAGGGAAATAGAAGAGGCACAGGGTAATAATCGCTAAACATAAACGCAGTGTATAGAGTTGACGTCCGATCGAACCCAAGTTAAAATGAAAGTTACACCCGACGGAACCTAAAATAGAAATTAGAGTTACGTCCGCAAGAACACAAAAAATTATGTTACCTCCTACGGAATTTCAACCCACTGTTTTGAGTTGCGTTTGAGGTATCCCAGATTCAAAAATTAAACTTCCGTCCGACAAAACTTTACCCAATTGGATCGAGTTACGTCCGACGTAAGCTAAAAATGAAATTTAAGTGGCGTACGGCAAAATTAGAGTAACGTCAAGCACAACCCTCAATGGAAACTAATGTTACCTTCGAAGTATACTCACGCAAAAAAAAGTTACGGCTGACGGTTACAAAGTGCAGTTACGTCACATGTAATCTGCGCATTCTCTCTTTGCAATATGTGGAGCCAATTAATAAATAACGTGTTGCCGCTTTGCTCCGAGCCAGTGCAGCATCGGTACATTGTAGTTGAAACCTCGCCTATTCATGTGTCTTCGCATTGGTAGAAAGGTCTGGAGCATGTTCCCGCACGCGGACTGTTCCAGCAATGAGAGTTCGAATTCCGTCGAGGGCGTGGGATTCTTTTCTTATTTTTTAATCAAATTATTAAAACTTTTTATGCGAATGTACATGCGTTTCTTTTAGCAACACCCAAAAGCAAAGGAAAAGACGGGAATTCACAAAATAGAATTTCTTTCCGTGGGCGCAGTGACACTTTGTACCATCGGTAGCTCTTGCCGAGAACGAAGTCGGCATGGGCTAAGAGTATTTTAGCAAATACGATTAATAATTGATTCGGGGTAGTAAAAGGAATGCGCTGCGGCCACTACCCCAGTCGGAATCCCATTGGAAGTCCAAATGGACCGTCAAAATCACAATTGAACCAATTGGAACCAACTGCACTTCGAAAAGGTTCAATTCTGTTTTCGACGGTTGCAGTTGGAGTTCCAATGCACTGTTTTTCGATTTGAAACAAGAACCGTGGTTCTCGTTTCCAACGCGGAAGCTGACAAGAGGGTGCGGTTTCAACAGTAACGCCGGGTTCAGTCTGTTGCCGCAACTGTCGTAATAACATTAAAGAATGACGTCATTTCACGTCCCAATCGAACTGCGTGACACGCCGTTTTTTTACGTCCATAGATCAGGATATGGCTTTTGCGTCGGTAGTCTGAATCGAATCTGACGCAACAACATTCGTGTTGACTTATCGCGAAACGGACTCTTTCAGTAAGGTTGCGTGACTGTGACTGTAGTTGTGCTTCATCCGCCGTAATTTTTTTGGCCCTACGTCGAACGTCACTTCAACTGCCATTGCGGGTTCCGCCGGCCGTGACTATAATTTTTTTACTATGGAATACGCTGGACGTAACTTCCATTTCATCGTCAGGTTACGTCGAACGTAACTAAAAACATTGGATTGAATTTTGGTAGAAAGCAACTTCAATTTTTATTTCAGGTTATGTCGGACGTAACTTAAAACTGTGAGTTAAAGTTCCGTCGGACGTAACTTCAATTTTTGGGGGGTTCCATCAGACGCAACTCTAATTTCACTTTACGTTACGTCGGGCGCAACTGAAAACATTGAGTTAAGGTTTCCTCGGACGTAACTGTAATTTTCATTTCGGGTTTCGCTGTACGTGACTTAAACAAACAGAAAACTCGTGTACGCACGTGCGGGCGCGGAAGGAGACCGTGTTGAAAATGCAGGTGCCCGCAGGCGTGACGGCTGTTCGTCAACCTGTAAGCGGCGTAACTCGTAAGCGATAGCAAACCGAGTTCCCTTTCTGTGATCTAAAGCCTGGTTTAAAAGTTACCTAGGAACGCACAAATTACCATTCAAAATACCACCGACCCGATGTGGCCACTTGCACTGTCATCTGCTTCGCCTCTGCCTGCCGACCGTTGGCTACTGGCTGGCCCGTGCAGTGACGTCGTGCCTCGGTGGGCCGGCCTTCGGCGCCGTTGCTAGGACGTTGTTGCCAGCGGCCTCCAATGCCACACTTCTCGCAATGCCCCGGTGGCCAGCGGGGCCTCTCCTAAGCTTTTTTCCTCCATGCCCGGATGTGACAGCTCTCTCAAGGCACGGGCTGGCACCGCTCGTTTCACTGCCCCTGTTCTGGTTCAATGTGCCATTGTGGCCACCGGCGCATTGGGAGAAGTGTGGATAAAGTCACGTGGTTTTTCCACGCTCATCGGAGGTCAGTGGCAACCGAATCCTAGCAACGGCATTGAAGACCGCCCCAACAAGGCCCGACGTCACCGCGCGGCCCAGCCCGTAGCCAATGATCGGCAGGTGGAGACGAAGGATACGACAGTGGAGCGGGCGAAGGCGGAGAAGATGGCGCGTGCGCTCAAAATACAGGCAAAAAAGGGCGACTTTCGAAAATGGCGGTGTGGCTTCGCCATAACGTGACGTCAGGGCCTCTCCTACGCTTTTGTTTCCTCCATGTATGCACCAGACAACCATCCCCTCTCCATTTTATGAAGCAGATATGACATCCGCACAAGAAAAAGGGCTGTACCCTCCTCCTCCTCTGTTGCTCTGAATTCACCAGCGCCGCAGGCGCTTGCTTCCCGCAAATCCTATGGCAATTTTTCCTCGGAAAAATGTACCTGCATCTTTTTCTGCAGCGTACCGGAGAACTAAGGCGCAGTACAGTCATCAGCGACGCCAACTTCAACAGATCGTCGCTTGGAAAAAAGAGTAAGTGCTCGACGCCTAAAGGCCTCGAAGGCCTTTTTTTTACAAACGCCGCCCACAAACCGGCAGAAGTGCGCCACCGTGACCGCTCGCAAGGATTGGACAAAATGAGTACAGTACACACTATACTGTGGCTGAGATGACAGCCCCGAAATTTGGCGAAGCTAGCAGGGTTCTGTTAAACTAGTATCAACAGCAATACCCCTCAGGTTTAACACTTCTAAACTTAGCTGTCACGAGCGAAAGCAAAGACAATGCACACAGTGTTTCGTGAAAGCTTGCTTTTTCTTGAGATTTCGTAGGCTGCCGTCTATAGCTATATTTACAGACGATTGGATTCAGCCTTTCGCTTTCTCGGAAGGCAACGCACAGACATCCAAGCCGGCGCGACACCAATGGCGAGGCTGAGGGACCAAGCGCCGGCGATGCAGCCGTTTCACCCTCGCCGAGTCACGTGGCTAGATTGTGCTTAGGCGCGCGTACAGACGACTCAGCCGGAGCTGAGGGTTCAGGCGCCGGCGAAGCAGCCGTTTCACCCTCGTCCAGTCACGCGTTACCGCAGCAGCGAGACTCCAAGCGAGCGAAGCGCCAAGGAAGGTGCAGCTTCCACGCCGGCGGCTGAAGTTTACTTGCCGCGCAATGAATGAGCTTGAAATATTTAGCCTAGCAGAGCTTTCAGTGTAATAAAGAAACGAATTCTCATTTGTCAGTCTACTTGCGCGTAAAGTAGCCCGGTGCCACATCCGCATGTAACCTTGGTATCCGCTAAACCTCAAACTGAATTTAGGAAACCATGTGGCGGGGACGAAGGGTGCTTCTAGCAGGTGGCAAATAAATGAGTTCAAAATTATCTTGGCCTATGGCGAAACTAGCACAAAAAAGACGGGTAAAAAGTTAGCAATTCAAATTTTCCTGAAAACGTAATCTACTGCATGAAATGCGAGAATAAACCCGGGGAGCAAGCAATCCAGCAAGTAAGCTAAGCAGCAAGTGGCACGGACGAAGGCGCATCTGCCTCCGACGAGACAGCGAGAAAGCAAGCCACCGAGCAGTCGCGTAGCCCGCCAATATGCGAGCATGTATTCGAAAACGCGTTGCCATGGCCATAAAGCGACGCGATTTTGGAGGAACGTGCAAACCCAGCCCGTCTTGGGCGCTGGGGTGACAAAGTGATCAATCCGCTCCCTCCGACGCTCGGCCAGCTTACGTTGCGAGTGCGTTGCGCGCTGCTACGGCCTTCAATTCGCCGGTCGAGAAAACGCGCTGCACCTGGCGCTTGTGCTGCTTCCCGGGACCGTTACAAGTAAAGATTTGGTGAGTTTTCGATAAAGGCATTTCAGGCACAAAAAAATTCTGCAGAAATTCAGAAATTATCTACTGATGCGTACCATTCTTATCCGCTTGTCTTGTGTGTGAGTTTTTACAGCAAATTTCTTTTATTCGACTAAATCCTGTCCGACCAATTATCGGCAGTTACGCTGTTATAATGACTAGAAGTGGCACATTGGCGAAATCTGCATTTTTCTGGAAAGGCACGACATTATGCGGTTTCCCATTTTCCGAATTGCTTAATATATTTCTTAATTTTTAGTTTTTTTTTTAATTTCGTTTGACCAATTATCTGCATTTACGCTGTTATAACGATTACATCTAGAACAACAAACAAGTGACCTCCCTGTGTGGTCTAAACGCCGTCCATATACACCAAAAAGGCCGGACGCCAAGTTATCAACGCCCGACATCACCTTTCGAGTGTGGAACCATATATTACTTGTAGGCTTGCTTCGAAACATTGGTCTTTTTTATGCCAGTGTGGGAACAGGCGTGGCTGCATGCAGTCGAGTAGAGGGTGTGTCACTCTCCTGTAAAGGGTGCACCACCGCAGGCGGGAAACTCCTGCAGAGAAACATGCCGTGTTAACACGAGAGCGCTCATTGCGAACAAGCTATTTGGGAGCAGTCAGTAGACCATGGCGCAGCCCAACACGAAGGCAATATTTGAACAATACCTAACCATCCAGCGACACCCTTCCATGGGTCTCAGCTGTAATAAAGCGCCCTGGTATTGTGTTTTAATGTGTAAAGACACGAAAACGTACCGAAGAACAGTTTGCGCACGACCAGGGCCAGCGTTTTTAGTTCGATCTAAACCGCTGTGGGAATGCCCGTCCCAAAATGAGGAGTCTAGCGGCCCAGAATGTACGCTTCCCGTGCACACACGGTAATCAACTTAGGCGGCGCTTTTCGTTGTGTCCTACTATCTTACCTAGAACACCGTATGCCTTGGAGGTTTAAAGAACAAAGGTCCTCCACGCTCTCACGTTTTGGTCAATGAAGTACGCCTTAATTTCGTCTATTTCAGCCAAATGTTTTCACCCACGCGGCGCCGATACGGTAGAAGGGATGGGGTGGTTCACAAGCATATAGGTCATGGCCTTTATTTAAAGGGACACTGCAGCACTTCAGATCAATAGATTTGATTGATTGTATACGGTTTAACGCGCCGACGAAACGCAGGCGATGAGGCACGCCGTAGTGGAGAGCTCCGGATTAATTTTGACAACGTCGGGATCTTTAACGTGCGCTGAAATCCCGTACACACGGGCGTTTTTGCTTTTCGCCTCCATCAGAAAAGCGGTCGCCGCGGTCGGGAATCCAACCCCCAACCTCGTGCTCAGCAGCACAACGCCTTAGCCACTGAGCTACCGTGGCGAGTACTTCAGATAAACGCCTTCCCTTTTTCCTTCGGGTCTGGAAGCACTGCGAAAGCTTTAGTTATCGCCAGCACAAAGCGGCACTGCGTGATTTTATCGTCGCATCAGGTCCGCCTACCGCATCTGCTTTGCGTTTGTGGCGATTTTTTTTAATTACTACCAAACTCGTTTATTTTTGCAGCTGAAAGGGAGCCGACCAATAGCTACTACATCGCTTTAATGACGTAATTTAAGCGCTCAAAGTACGCCGAACAAGTTTCTAAGTTATCTGATTGGCATTGGTTAATAAATTTTGGCTGAAGTATTTTGTGACCCCCCATTCGGAGTACTGGATGTGTTTGTAGACCACAGTATGAAAGACTTTAGGATTAAGTGAAAAGTTAAGGAAAGTGTTGCAGCGTCCTTTTTAAAGAAACGCACAACCCGGCGTTAAAGATATCTTCTGCATTTCCAGTCACGCTGGAATCACTTGGTTGTGTGAGAGCCGCCTCCCGTAATGCCTTTCCCACAGGAAAGTTTGATGCGGCCTCCTGTTGCACACTTTAGTTTGAAGTGAACCCATGCAGCCATTTGGGGCTTCCGCTGTGGCAGGTTTTCAAGATCAAAGCAGAAGATTTTTTCTCTCTTTTAACGTTTAATGTGTTTCTTCTTTCGTTTCAGAAGGCACGATTACTTGTGCTCTCAGACTAAAGCATGCCATAACGACACGAATAGAGCTAATAAACGGTGCTAAGGACATTTATAAAGAGCTATGTATTAAACTTGCCGCGTGAATTTGCATACAGACGGTACCAGACGATACACTGCCACCTGGTGATGGCCGTAGTCGTGGCGTCGTCACTGTCGAGTATGCTGTCCAAGGCGTACAATAGCGTCCAAAGGAACGTCATCGGATATCTTGAGAGGTACGCAAATAGTGCTCGTACAGCCCCTAGAACACAACCTGACTCATCTCTTACTCTCTGAAAATACAACCTAAACTGACTAACCTTTCATCACAATCGCTTTCTCAGGATACCCATACCATGCTTTGTTTCCGTTATCTGCAGCATGTCTGTATAAGTCGCATAAGTGAATGCCGGAATCAGCGGACATTAAAGTGACATTGAAGTGAATTTGTCAAGCTCCTGTTTTCGCTTGAACTGCGTAGACTGCCTCAAATAAACACACTTTTCGTCGTTTCTTCGGTCGATGAGGCGGTATTTATTTTGTAATGCCCGAACGAAGAAAAGCTACCATGCGCGGTGTGCGGTGGCCGCAACAACTAGAGCACTGACGTGCTTACCAGGTGCTACGTGACTGCATGATGTCCAAGGTTACAATTCAAACCAGTTTCGGTTGCGGTTTTGTGAAACAACATGCGTGGCATCCGACATTATCGTTGGCTGGACATTCTCGATATCTCAGTAATCGGCATACCGCGCTTTTTCCGTGTTGTTTTCGGCTGTAAAATGCGCCAGATAAGCTGACCATCCCGGCTTGGAATCAGAAAAATCACTAGCCGCGGCGTATGTAGTGGATGAACGCCCTCCACGTGACCGGAGACGATCAAATACGATGCGCTTTTCCCCACATTTGGAGGTTTCCAGGCTCGTGCCTGTATTGTAAGAGGAGTGTTCGCACCAGGTCAAGGGTCGGCTGATTCGGGACTGCGCCTCCAAGCATTTGGAGCTAATGGTAACACCACGCAAACGAGAACTCGCCAGCGCGTCAGTGTCAGTCTGCACGCGTTCAGCGAACTCGCTCGTGGAACAACGAACGTTACAGCGCCAAAATGGTGAATTCAGCATAGAAAACATTCCCCCAAAACAAATAAATCAACTTGAAAAACGTACTATGCTGAATTACAACTTGTGAATTCCAAACCCAGATACCTAGCTTGTCAAACCACTCGGTCATACGCCAGCGCTTCCAGGGGAGGAAACAAAGAGCATATAATGTATAGCCAGTTTACATCTTTATTTAGTTTTAGCATTCCAAGCAGCTGAGATGACTACTACTTCAAAAGCGCTCTTGCAGTCGTTCCCTAAATTTCCACAGATATCATTTCTAGCGACTGCATCCTTAATCGAAAAGCGTTCGTAGATGTGTAGTCGTGCTGCTGACCGCTAGACTAGTTCACCGAGTCACAGCCGAGACCCAGCGAAAAAAGTGTTTTCCGCACCTTGATTTTCACCTATAAGATAAAAGTTTCGATTGATTTTCATTCCTTAGTACCTATATTAACTTCGCTGATTCTTCTCCCGCCTTCAATTGGCCTTAGATTTTTCTTTGTCAGCGAAGCGTCGCATGTGTGCTTGTGGGGAGCGACTTGGACTTAGAGTTGATACAGTGTACAAACCAACAAACTAAAGGCACATTTTTCCAGGCGCAAACGTGTTGGGGTTTAGTTTCAACCGAGCGAGGACCCGCCGGCGGCCGGCTGACTAAACGCTTGGCTGACTGATTCCGTCGGAGGGACGGTGAGCCTTGCAGTAGCGCAGTCAAGCCAAGCCATCTCGTTTTTACGTCGTACGAATCTTCGTAGGAAATGGGCAAGGCGGATGCAAAGAGGTGGACAGTATTTCCGAATAGATTTTTCTACCGAGTAAACTCGCGTAAACGCACCGAGAGGGGTAGAAACATGGCGTAGAGACTTCCGAGTAAAATTCGCGCTAGTAATCCCGCAATGTTTCCAAATCACTTCAGTGTCCCTTTAAAAGACCTTTTTAGCTAGCTTTCCGATCAAAATTTTAAAATTAAAAATTCAAGAGAGAACAATATCCGTTTCTCGCTATAAGAGTCCGTATTACCACCGTTTTTCAATACTAAAAAGGCATTAAACGAATCTGGTAATACCAACGCCGCCTGGATAACGTGGCGTGTCACCTGTGTAGAAAACGGCCAAACAGGCACTTTCTTGTTGCTCTGTCCTGATTTTCCCTCCCGTAAAGCCCGTTCTACATGGTGAGATTTTTCAGGCGAATTCGAAGCTGTTCCTGCGAATCTTCCTGCGAATTCGCAGCTGTGCCGCAGCTGCGAATTCGCAGAAAAAATCGCACCATCTAGAACGGGCTTTAGCCTCCATGTATGCTCCCGCCTGGGGCAGCCTCCCGTTCAGAATCGCCGCTTCGCGTAAACTGTAAGGAACAATTTCACCTTTGCAAAATGGCGCTCCTGCGGGTCCATGTTTTCTCGTTGTCTGCTTGCAAGCTGCGGGCCAATCTCGAGTGGGAACGTAAGGCGGGATGCCCGTTTCCGTGCGCCCCACCACGGATTAGCGGCCGAACTAAAGCTATCCCTACAGTTCCCGTTGGAAAGTTGGCGACACGACCGGCAATATTACATAGGCGTGGTTGGTACTACACTCTTGCCACCCCCTCCTTTAAAATGCAGAGCATTTCAGTAACTCACGATGTCACCCGCGTTGACGTCCGTAGTCGTAGTCCGCACCCCTCCCCATACACTATATAAAAAAAATACTATCCGGCGCCTGGTTTCGATCCCTCGACCCTGCGGGCGGAACGCAATGCACATGGTGCTCTACCCACTGCGCCACAAAGCCGACACAGAATGGGAGGCTACGAACGCGCCTTATATCCTTGACTCATTCAAACTACGTCAAGAAGCTGCTGATACAACGCATTCACTACCACCAACTCCCCAAACACTAAACGTTAACGCAATACACCCACCCCCTATGCGACGCATTTACTCGAGTCCCCCTCGCGGGGAGATGGGCCCAATTTTGGCAGCTCGTAATCATTGAAATGTAAATTGCAACAACCAAGCTGCGAATGGCGAGCCGTTTGTGGCATGGCATTGCATTCGTAATCAGCAGTAAGGAATTCGTTATGTACTAAGCTTGTCACTTTACCCCTCTTTGTAGCAGATTCCGCCAGTCCATAATGACGCCTGCTATCTGGTGGATCATGCTGCTGCCCGCAGAAGCCTTTGGCATCGCGGCCTTCTGGTGGCACGTCCACTTCTCTTTCCTCAAGACATTGTGAGTAATGTAGCCACGAAGCATGGTAACTCTGCGGGGTTGTTTCCACAGGCTTCATTGCTTTCGCCAAATAACTTTCGCGGTTATTATTCGTGGTTATAAAAGTATACCAAGCATAAAATGGTGTACTGATTTTTTTTCTGCTCATTGTAGCTCTCCGCATGGTGCGGTTACATGCCTTGACCTTTGTTTTAAATGCAGAGCATTTCAGTAACTCACGATGTCACCCGCGTTGACGTCCGTAGTCCGCACCGCACCCCTCCATATATATAAAAAAATACTATCCAGCGCCCGGTTTCGAACCCTCGACCCTGCGGGCGGAAGGCAATGTATATGGTGCTCTACCCACTGCACCACAAAGCCGACACAGAATGGGACACTACGAACGCGCCTTATATCGTTGACTCATTCAAATTACTGCTGACGAGCGCTCTCTCGTCAGCAGTTGCCACAAGTGCAACAACATTAACGTAACGCAAACTACTTAACGTCGTGCGCCCCCGGAAATGCTCTGCCTTTGATCGTGTCCCTCGCGAGGGGGATGTTTCACTGCGTCTTCTCTCGGTCGCGGGACCCGTGGCGCCATCTGGCGGAGGCGCGGCACAACTCGTAGCACTTTCTTTGAAAAAGCGCCTCGAAAGCGCGGCAAATATGAAATAGGGATGACGCGCTTTCGAGGCAATCCGCCGAAGCGGCTGCTTTGTGTACAGACTCGGCGGCGAGCGTCCAGGGATTCTTTCAGTACACCTTTAGGACGGCCACACGAACGCAGGAATTCCAGAGCCCGGCAGCACGACGACAGCCTGTAAATCAGGTGCGGACTGGCGCACCAGCGTCATTATGACACTCCCAACCGAGCTCTCAGACGCTCAATGTACTACCCTTACACAACCAGTCTCAATAAAAGCTGGCAACAATTTTTCTTTTTTTGTAATAGGGGGGGTAGTAAATTACGCATCTGGTAATATAATTAACCAAGATAAAATCACTGACTCTACATAACATTGTATCGCGACGCCTGCAGAATTGCTGCGTTGACGCCCGGGTAAACAGCCGCCGGACGGCCCTCTAGATACTGCGTCTTTTTTTTTTTTTTTTTTTTTAAGGATCGCGAGAATACCAAGAATATCAAGGTGTTTTCGCGCAGACCGGATAAGCGCTCGGCCGTGTAACTTGTAACGCAACGCCCTGAATTTCCTGAAAAATGCAGGTTTCGCGGAAGTCCCACCTTTCATCGTTATAATATCATAGATGAAGTTCATTGGTCAAACGAAATTTTGAGAAACTAACAATTAAAAAATGTGTAAAAAAGTGACAAAAAATGGCGAGCACCCTGCATTTCCACAATAATGCAGATTTAGAAAAAATGCACTTTTAATGGTTATCATAGCGTAGATGGAAATAATTGGCCGAACAGAATTTTGAAAAACTAAAGGACAAGAAAAATATAAAAAAGTACGAAAAATGCTGAGCCTTGTAACGCCCTTCATTTACAAAAAATGCAGATTTGGCGCAAGTAACACCTGTGATTGTTATAATAGGATAAATGGAGATAATTGCACGGACAGGATTTAGAAAAACCAAGAAAATTGGCTCTAAAAGACTCCCACTCAAGAGAAGCGGCATAAGAATGCTCCGCATTAGTAGACAATTCTCTGAAATTTATTGAATTTCTTTAAGTAGCGTCCTTCCATTCGCGCTTACGTTATTAACGAGTTATATTATTGTACGCCGAAGCGCAAGGTCGCGGTTCAGCATTTTCAACATTTTCCAGGCAGTTCACCAAAACCATAGCACTTGGGCATGAACTAACGCTTGCGCATCGGAAGTTTAGACCAGATAAAACAATGCCACACATAAATGGGTTGCAATGGCTGCAACTGCACTAACACATTTGTAATTTGTGCACTTCTGGAACGTCTTCATGACCTCAGTCTTCATGCAATGAAGTTTTACCTTTACAATCTCAGTGTTTTGCCGCCTGATTTATCAGACATCAGTGCACATACCATGAAATAAAAAAACTCCCTATAATTATAATGTCATGTTGCAAGCAAACTGTAAAGCAAGTATCTGTCTCGCTTAAACCTATCCGGATCTTGAAGTGATAGTCTACTCGTACAAGCTTGGGACACGAACAGAGAACTGAGTTGGGTATGTAAATTTTAAGCATTTTGTCATTCTCGAATTCATGAGCATGCGCAAGTGTGAGATGAAAATTACTTAAATGAGCGGGAAGCCTGCACCAGGAAGCCTGCTCCTGGTGCGGCACGGGAAGCCTGCACCAGGAGCGCCAGGTGCAGGCTTCCCGTGCCGCACCAGCAACTCGACCGCAAGCAACAAACAATAGTGCGCCGCGCACAAGCGGGGTCGCTGGCGCACCCAGCTTTGTTGAACAAGATGTTCCCGGCAGAACACGACCCCATCTGCCCGTTCTGCAAAAAGACGGAAGGCACCCTGCCGCACATACTGGCGGAGTGTACTGAGCTCAAGAATCCCCTACCTTCCCTCCCCCTTCCCCTTCCCCCCCTACCCGAGCGATGGGAGATCTTGATGTCCAGCCCCGACCTGTCGACGCAGCAAGAGCTCGCGTCCAGGGGCCAGGAGCTATTGGACTCATATGGGACTCGTGAATAGGGTTCCACCCCGTCTGACGCCTGCGAGCGTCACCTGAAATGGGCTCAGCGAAAGTTGTTTCTCTCTCTCTCTCTCTCTCCAGTGAAGAAGGAAACACTCCTATGTGCCGTTCACAAATGTGAATAGAAGTATTTCCTCCTCTTCCTCTTTCGTTTCTGCCGCCGATCTCGTTACCTCCGTCCGTGGCGGCAGAGACGGAGAAGTGATATCGTCTAACACCGGGTTTGAGGGTCCTTTAATTTTATAAAAAAAAACAGTTTCCACTCATGTGCTACACCAATACAACTCAACCAACCGCCGTTCATGCATCATAAATTGATTTAACCTTACCAAAAATATCTCTTTAAAGTAATAAAGGGTGCGGATAAGTGCATTTAACTTCTCCCTGGTTTCACTGTTTGTAGAGCGACGAGAGTGAATTCAAGTGACGTCGCATGGGTAATCGTTGTAGGTGCTGTTTACGGCTTTGCTTTCCAAACACATTCACTGGGTGGATTTTCGCGATTTTTTTTTCTTTTTGCTCTTTTATTATTCCGTAATTTACGCCATGCGGGCGTATTCGGAAACAGCCACCAGCAGAATCGTTCTCCAGTAAACGTCACTGTCAAGTGATCCTATAGTGATCCGTTGCAGGTGAAAGACATAACATATAAAAATTGTGGGGATCAGGAATCCAACATGCATAACTTTGTGGCGAAGTGCGGATCAACATATCGTCGTTAAATAGTACGAAACTTGTAGAAGAAATTTAGCTTGTCTGGAAGATGGTCATGTCGTGTTGGATAATAAAAATAGTACACCAACGCTGTCCAAGACAGAAAATAAGTGCGTTATCTCAGACCTCGCTGCAACCGTGACATCCCTCAGTCTCAAATGCACTGGGTGAAATTGAGCTTGAAATTTCCGACGTCACTCGTTTAACAAGTCGCCGTTTCTGGTCTCACCCCAACCCCATCTCATACGGGCCATTGAAATCGAGCTCAAGAGGTTGCCTTCTTCGGGTCGTGACTTCAACCGATCGGCCGGCTATCGAACGCCGTATTCTCACCGACTCGTGCTTAACGCCGTATTCCTACGGACTCCTGCTTAAAGCCGTATTCCAACCGACTCGTGCTTAAACCAATGTTGTTTTCCATCCACTGTAGCACATGACGGTACACACTGCCCCCGCATGCATCCTTCAGGCGCTGCTTCTTTTTTGGCACAAGTTCGGATTACCGCGAATTGTTTGATGTGGTCCGTCAATTCAGCCAACCCCACTTAGCGGCTTTGTGCACGACACGAAGCGAAATGAAATATAATAAGGAAGCCATGTTACACGTACCTGTTGCCTAAAGATATTTTTCAGTATGCATGCATCACTGTCGTATCAGTATATTGCGTCATAGTCTTGCAAAATGAACGCCCCTCGCCAACTCACTTACACAGCCGCTTTTCTGGCTCTCAACATGTGCTTATTCCGCTTTCCTTTGTGAGGCCTGCACTTCTAACCAAAACGGTTACTGGCTTACACAGAGCCCAACACACTTAAATGTTAGTCACTGCAACTAAAAGATAACATTTGGCAAGTGACGGATCTCATCGTACGAAATAGTTCGCTTTTTTTAACCTGCGCGTTGATATTGTTCCATACGAATGTCCCATTTATACAATCCCTAGTTTCATTTAAAATAACTTTTCACCGCTGTGGTCTGATATTCGGATAAAGCTCTGCCATTGAATTTATTTTCGGTTATAAATAGTGTGTTAAAACGGGGCTACCTCCTCACTGCTCATTGCACAATGGCCACAGCGCTGTTATAACCACGATTTGTATCCAATGTATAACTGGCTGCAAAAATAATCGCCATATATTCGCGCGTGAAAACCATCAGTGAAGTCGCCTTCTCTTTTGAATGTTCCAGCGATGCGCCTGAACACCAAGAGGCACAGATCTCCATCCAGTTCATGCTTCAAAAGATCTACAACGACGTCGGCCTGTTCAGGTAGATGTGACTGCGTTACACCATTCCAACTTCAGGGTCAGTTATCTGAAACTTGCCAGGCTCGATTGATCCTAAATCAGTACAAGCCAAGCATAGTTAGTTGAGAAAAAAGCCTTAAATTAAACGGCGGTTACGGCGGGGTGACAATGACATTGCACAAAACTTATAGAGGTGCGCAGCCTCTTCCCCTTACACCGCCTCATCAGCTGCCTATACTCATTGCCATAAATATATATTCTTAGATCCCACTCCCGATGAACTGCAGCGTTTTTTGTGTCCGCCTAGTAGCGACGCTGATGGTTACTCTCTTCTTTCTCTTCATTTGCAATCACCAGTAACGGTTATATAAAATAACGCCTTCGTACTAAATGGCGAAAAAATTTGGGCTGCATACATGGGTAATCGCAGCGAACTTTAATATGTAGGTTCTGCAGGGGTTAATTACTTGAATAAGCGAAAATTATCCAAAGTAGGCCGAGGAGTTAGAAGTATATCATTGAAGGATACAGTTGTTTAACGGACGAGCAATGCGACAGAACCGAGACCACATCGCCAGCAATAACCAGATGAAGCCACAAACCACCTGATTACTAATTCAACGAGCCCGTGAAGGTTGATACAAAAGGGAAAAATGAATGCGAATAGCTATTTTTACAACCCAATTGTACATTCTTCCCGGGAATTACCAGGAGAAGTCTGACAGCAGAAATTTCTCTAAAAAGGCGGTCTTCCTTTATGCTCCGTTTTCTGAGCGAAGTAGCCAAGCACGTGGTCATGCCAACCTGCAGGTGCGAGTTTCCACGCAGTACCACTCGGTTACAGTAAAATTGCCACCAAATCCAGCGTCATTGTTGGCTTTTTTTACCTTCCCCTGTGCGCTGGGTGAGAGTTTTCCTTGCACAACACCTCCGCATTGCACAGCTCACTGTTACCACGCGTTCCTTATACAGGGCTGAAACAACAGCGGCTCTACTTAAATTTCATGTTCTATTGCCCGTACTGACACCCTAAGCACCAGTAATTACTATGGTTATGTGGCTGTACCGCAGTTATGTAGTGGTAGAGGTATCACTGGTCGCATGCCAGTACTATTGCGAGCAATATGAAAGGGAACACAGGAACGCGTGGCAAACAGCCTCGAAAGAGACTCGGAGCGATACGCGGATGGCGCTGTGAAAAACAGAAGGGGAAAGGAGGGGCTGTTCCACTACTGTTGGCACTCCCACCACGCAGGCATTTCTACAAAGCCGCAGTTTAACTCATTTCGCCGACAATATGGCATCGCCCGACAGCCGATAAGACGCACGGCGAGAATGGGAACAGTTGTTAGAACAGCGTCCCCCTTTCCACTTTGTTTCTGACGACGCCCGCTGCGTATCACTGTTAGCTGGGTCTGAGAGTGTTTTCTATGCGTTCCTGTGTTGCCTTTCATATGCCATAATAGTACTTCCCATACTGCAGGTACACCGAACTGGTTCCTACAACGCTGCTCCTCACGTGGATCTTGGCCAACTACTTCAACGTGATTAACTCAAGGGGACCGTTCGACTTCATTGAGTAAGTGGAAAAAATGTCAGAGAAAAAAATCTGCAGAAAATCAGAGAATTGTCTACTATTGTGCAGCATTTCTATGTCGCTTATCAAGAGTGGGAGTTCTTTACAACCAAACATTTTGGTTTTTCTAATTTCTGTCCGAGCCATTATCTCCATTTACACTATTATAACGATTACAGCTGCTATTTCCGCCAAATCTGCATTTTTGTGTCAGAAAAGGCCGTTACACTGTTCGCCATTTTCACCTTTTTTGTTTATATTTTTCTTATTTCTTCGTTGTTCAAAATGCTGTTGGACCAATTATCTCCATTTACACTATAAGAACGACTGAAAGTAAAACTTCCACAAAATCAGCATTATTGTGGAAATGCCGGGCGTTACACGGTTCGCCATTTTCGCTATTTTTATATCTTGTTATTTCTTGGTTTTTCAAAAATCTATAAGACCAATTATCTCCATTTACGCTATTATAAAAATAGTAAAGCTGGAACTACAGCGAAATCGGCATTATTGTGGAAATTCAGGGTGGTACACGGTCCTGGCTGTGAGGGTACTGGGCAAAGAATGCTACGTATTGAAATGATAGACGTTGATTGATTGATTGTAGGGTTTAACGCGCCGACGCAACGCAGGCGATGAGGCGCGCCGTAGTGGAGGGCTCCGGGTTAATTTTGACCACCTGGGGATCTTTATCGTGCGCCGAAATCTCGTACACACGGGTGTTTTTGCTTTTCGCCTCCATCAGAAAAGCGGCCGCCGCGGCCGGGAATTGAACCCGCGACCTCGTGCTCAGCAGCGCAACGCCTTAGCCACTGAGCCACCGCGGCGGGTGAAATGATAGACGTTAGCTAGCTGCTTCAAGGACTAACTATCGCGCAAAAGCAGCACACATACATGCTTTTTGGCTGCCTGCTGTCTAGCTACGTCTGCTTAATGATTTGATTCAGCCTGTCGCTTGCGCGGAAGCGCAAGCACACATGGCCCAGCCTGCGTGTCATCATTCCGAGACTGAGCGACCAAGCGCCAGCAAAGCAGCCGTTAAACCCTCACGGTGATGCTCCCAGCTAGCGCAGTTGCGACGCCTTTCCGCAGCAGATCACGTGGCGTGACGTCACACCTGGCATACTTGGGCCTCTCGTCGGCTCAAAATCATTGAAGATAGATGAATCACCTTGCGCGATTCGGCGTAGTATACTAGAGCTTTCGCTCAAAACACACGCGCACGCACGCACACACGCACGCGCAGATTGTCGACGACGCGAAGGAAACAAATGTACAGGTCCGCGCAGAAGTAAACGGAGCACGGGAGCGGTGGCCGAACTTGGGGACCTTAGCCGAACTGCATCGCTGCGCCGCGTGTGGGCGCCGACGGGAACCAAGGAGCGCTGGTCTAAGAGAGTGTTCGCACTCGCCCCGCCGCCCTGTCTGATATGTTTAATCGCCGATCTGCTGGCGTGTCATGCTGGGCGTAACGGTTTTAGAAAGGCAGCGCTGGTTGCACTGCCGCTCGCAAGCATCAGCGGCGACCGAATCAGCCGCTTGTGAGCTGGACGAAGCTGCGCGCGCTCGGAAACGTGTCTTGTTGCGTGCTGTAAAGGGCGGTGTAAAATTGTGGGCCGCTGCGGTTTTCCATAGCATGCCTTTGCGATACAATTTATTGTAAGCCGACAGCAAAGTTGCCTTGGAAAATATAGGAAGCACATTCACGGAAATTCTTGTTATTCGGAAAAAGAGATCGCGCTTTCAACATTGTTTTTTTTTAATTTTGGGTTTCTCCCAAGTTGCTGCTGCCACTCAGTTCAGGTCTGTTCTGAAAAAAAGGAAGATAAAAATGCCCGTGCGATGGAAATTTTCTACGCCGTAAAGAATAGATACAATCGCTGTCTTCTATTACAGCGGGTCTCATAGGGCACATACTTTGTTGTCGCATTAACCCTTTTGTTCCCGTTGACGAGTATAGTCGTCATAAGATTTTGTACCAAAATGACTGATGACTAGTATGGTTGTAATCGGTCATTTTGGAGCCCTGACGGCGTTTTTTTTTTGCAAGACTTTAGTACCATGCGGTGAAGCCATCTTGAAGCAATTTTTTTACACCATTAAATTTATAAAGGAACGTTATATCATCGACATATTGGCGCCGTGTGAAGCCATCTTAGGGCAATCTTTTTTGCAGTAAGAGAAATAAAGGAATGTTATTTCATCGAAATAATAGTGCCGTTTCATTTAGAACAAAGAGCTGTACAAATTGAGAGAAAAAACATTTTGGGGTAAATTTGGCACATTTTTTTTCTTTTCACAGTACAGAAAGGGTTCAGACCGACGTTATTATTTTTAATGAGGACCTTCTATAAGTTAAGAAAATGTTACACCTTTTAAACCCCATGGCGCTGTTATGCCGACGTTAATTAGAAGATATTTATTAGCTGATCCTTCGACACGCGCCGTTAGAAAAATTCAGTGCTCTTCACTTTGTGAAAAAGGATGACTAGTGGAGCTGTGGTGAGTAATGTTAGTGTCATCATAGCGCCTAATTGTAATATAATTTGTTTGCCGATAGTCCCCGTAAAAAAGCAGTTACCGCCGTTTTCTGTAATCGAACTCCCTGCGTAAATGGTCATTTATTGACAGCACACAGTGATTTTGTATCGTTTACAACTTCACTATCAACTCAATAACGCCAGATTTGGAGCCGTTTTCAGTAAACATACTCCCCCAAGGCGCCCTACCTATGTGCTCTGTCGGCCCGCGGTCGACTGCCCTCATACGAAGAAGTCAAGGAGCATCACTGTCTCGCCCGCCGCCGCTATCCCCCTTGACCACACATCCCTCACCAACGCTCTGGAGCGCCTATGGGGACCAGTCCAGACCTACTCCCGGGTCAGTCGTTTCCTCCTCCACAAAATCCACCCTCTCGGTTTCCTTCCCCTAACTGTCCCCTCTGTGACTCCCTTGACACTCCCTCACACCATGCAGCCTGTCCTCTCAACCCAGCCCCTCAATCTGCAGCATCGAGCCGTGAGAGGACGCGCTGGGCAGCTCGCAACTGGGGTAGGGTGCCCTAACCGGGGGCCGTGCTGCCAGAATCGCCGCCAGCCCTCGGCCGGGGCCCATCTCGCGTTCCTAAGCCAACTTGCTCGGAAAATAGTTATTTCTCTCTAGCCATGCTTCACGGCGCAAAAGGCAATGTGAGAAAGCCAGCCTACAACAGCCAAACTTACACCGATCTTTTGAAAGTCGGGTCACCTTAAAACAAGAATGCATTGTTACAAGACATTTTTTATGGGAAATATAAGCCGTCTTTTTTATATATGACGGCCGTAGGGCTGATTTTACGTTTTATGAATTTTTTTCACACAGGTGTCCGGTTTTTTCGGGGAGGAAAAATCTGCTCCGGAAGGAGCGTGACGCAATACCGCACCCAACAGTCGTAATGCCCGGCCCAAGAACAGATCCACTGTTAAAAACACCTTGCCTTGCTAAGTAGCAAAGCGAAAGATATTTCGATTAAACCCACATTTCTGAGGCTGCCTGGACAGAAATGGACAACGTCCCAGTCTTGACGCATCTGGATAACTTTAGTTTACATATTCACTAAAGGCCACATGATAACGCTAAACATTGCGTCCTCGTAACTAATTTTCGGGGCTTCATTTTCCTGTTTATAATTTTGAGTTTTGGGAGTTCTTCATGTATTTTTGTTTTTAAATTTCTTTATCATTGTTTTTCCTCACCGTCCCTTTCGTGGCGGTAACAGTAGTTTTACGGGAACTATCGGGACATAAATTATATGACAATCAGTCGCTAAGGATTACGCACTGCAGCTCCGCTGGTCTTCCTTCTTCACAGAGTGAAAGGGCACTGAATTTTTTTAACGGCGCGTGTCGAAGCATCAGCTAATTACTATTTTCTTTACCTTACCATCGACATAACAGCGCACGCAGGTTCGATTCCCGGTCGCGGCGGCTGCTTTTCTGAAGGAGGGGATAAGCGAAAACGCCCGTCGGTGCACCCTAAAGATCCCCAGGGGACCAAAATTAATCTGGAGCCGTCCACTAAAACGCGCATCATCGTCTGTGTAGCGTCAGCTTGTTACGCCCCCACAATCAATCACTCAATCTATCAATCAACAGAACAGTGCCAAAGGGTTAATTTGGAAGCTGCAACATTTTCGTAACGAATAGAAGGTGCTCGTTAAAAATAACGACGTCGGTTTTAGTGCGACAAAAAATATGTGCCCTATGAGACCCGCTCTACTAGAAGACAGCGATTGTACTATTCTTTACGGCGTAGAAAATTTCCATCGCACGGGCATTTTTTATCTTCCTTTTTTCAGAAAAGACCTGAACTGAGTGGCAGCACCAACTTGGGAGAAACCCAAAATTAAAAAAAAGTTTTGAAAGCGCTATCTCTTTTTCCGAATAACAACAATTTCCGTGAATGTGCTTCCTATATTGTCCAAGGCAACTTCGCTGTCGGCTTACAATAAATTGTATCGCAAAGGCACGCTATGGAAAACCGCAGCGGCCCACAATTTTACACCGCCCTTTACAGCACGCAACAAGACACGTTTCCGAGCGCGCGCAGCTTCGTCCAGCTTACAAGCGGCCGATTCGGTCGCCGCTGATGCTTGCGAGTGGCAGTGCAACCAGCGCCCCTCTATAACCCAGCGCTGCCTTTCGAAAACCGTTACGCCCAGCATGACACGCCAGCAGAGCGGCGAATAAACATATCAGATAGGGCGGCGGGGCGAGTGCGAACACGCTCTTAGACCAGCGCTCCTTGGTTCCCGTCGGCGCCCACACGCGGCGCAGCGATGCAGTTCGGCCACCGCTCCCGTGCTCCGTTTACTTCTGCGCGGACCTGCAGATTGAGTTGAAAAGAACATTAGGAAAATTTTCGACTGGATGGAAATCAAACCGACGGCCTCCGGAACGCGAGTCCCTCGGGAATTCCCCGACGCCACCACGGCTCAGCAGCTGTGGCTGAGTAAAGGTGGAATAATGCTGACTAATGTGTTGTGGCCTTCGACTTAGAAAGCGTTTGCAGCCGGTACACGCGGGTCGACGTACGAGGCTCACGTTGTTTGGCACGTCATTATTCTCAACGTTAACGTAACCACACATGTGAAGGCTAAATATAGGTGCAACAATGTACTTGCTTTGGCGGAGTGGCCAGTGACGATGATAGCTAGGTGCCATCCGAGGCCCTCGGCCGACTCTCCAGTTTCCATTGGCCGCTACGCCAACGCACCCAGTCGGATAAAGAAGCACTACAGTGCTGTCGTATTCACAACCCTACGAATTTTCGTTAAATGCTTGGAACGGCCTCAAAGGGTTCCTTAGGAGGATACTAATCCAGACGTAAATAAATTAGGCTGCAATCATTTTTAACTTTTGAAAGGCACTAAAAGCGAGAAAGAAAAAAAATGAAGGAAGCTCACACTAACGCGTAAGTCTTGAAGGTAGCGAAGCTGTACGCAACCTTTATGAGCATCACGATGGTTCAAGTCCATGATTGCAGTTGATTTGCTTCTTCTGCGCTGCCTCAACGACCTATACTCCATCATTGTTGCTATAAGTGTGAGCTTCCTTCATTTTTGGGAAGCGATAATCATTGGACATCACCTTGGAGAATCGTAAGCTATGACGCGTCTTTCTCGTTCCGAGAAAGTGTGGCCACGATAGCGGCGAACGCTGGAGACTTTCTTGCTCTGAGCAAGTGTTACCACAATTACGATGAACGCTGGAGTTGTTTTTTTTTTTCAATCTTGGCCAATCTCCCTAAGTGCGTGCTCCAGGGACGCTGGGCGGTCGCCCTAGCCACGCACACACGAGCGCTCAGCAATAGAGAGTTTTAGCACAGCGGCCAGCGTCCGCTAACGCTACTGCGGCGGGTGGCGGGGCCCGACTGGGCAGGTGCGGATTCGTTCCGCAGGGACGGTCGCCCGCCTCGCGGAGCCCGCGCATTCGTTCGAGTGAGGGGCGACCTTCTCGCCCTCCCCGCCCTGCGTAGTCGTTTTCCGGTAACCCGCCGCCGTAGCGTTAGCTGACGCTAGCCCCTAGGCTAAAACTATCTATTGTCATGGTTTTTTTAACTGCGGGGTGGTCGCCGCGAAGAACGCGATCACGTGAGCTCGGCATTTTAGATGCCACGCATCTCATTCATCCGTCTTGTCTCTGCATCCGGCGTCGGCATCGTTGTCGTCGGCGTCCACCCCTCCCCCATTCTCCTCGCCGCGCCAGCTTCGCTCTCCGCCGCTCACCCCCTCTCCTCTCCGATAGCGAACACTCTCTCGCGAGGGGCATTGGATTGGATTCGATTGGATTGGATTGGCTTGGCTTGGCTGGATTGGCTTGGCTTGGCTTGGATTGGATTGGATTGGATTTGGTTTGGATTGGATTAAAGTGGATTTGGTTTGGATTGGATTAAAGTGGATTTGGTTTGGATTGGATTAAAGTGGATTGTGTTGGATTGTGTTGCGTCATAGCCGCGGCAGACGCACTGGCGCCGGCGCGTCCCCTCACCGTTATGCGCGCTATAAAACGCGGTGCCTGCGCCGCTCCGCTCCATCGTTCCAGCGCCGTTCCTCCGCTGTCCAACGCTGCAACGGGAACCTCCTATGCGTCGCATCTACACAGGGGTTCCCGCGATGGGAGGTGGGAGTTTTTTTCTTGGTATTTTTAACTGCAAACACCATGCTCTAACGATCTACTAAACAACTTTGCTGTTAAAACAAAATGGACTTCGTCGCCTTGCGGACCACTGCGCTGCTGCTTCCCGTCCGCGCCGCGTTGGCGTCTCTTAAAGGAGCACTGACGCCAATTTTTGGCGTTAATATTATTGCACAGTTCGCTTCCTTCACTCAACAGAACACCCTGGCTGAAATATGAGCGGCCTGCGACGCGAAGAACATAGTTCAATTGGATCGCATTTATCGCGCCGACGGAGCAGCGCGCGGAGCGGCACTCAGCAAATGGACATCAGCGTGACATCACTTCAGGAGAGGAAAAAGAAGTGACGCGCAGGGCTCGCCAAAAACTCGTGACATCACTTCACGCGCGCGACCCCACGAGCGGCGAGCGGGCGCAACACCCTCTCAAGCGGGCACCGGTGACGTCCGCACAAAGCGGTGACGTCAAACCGGGAGGCTGTCATATGCGCCGTTCGGGAGGAAAGCGCGGGAATTTGAAACAAACGATTTTCAAGCCGTTCAATGTAATTAACTATCGCGAACTGAAGTATTTGAAGTGCTGTTTCAGGTTCGCCAGACCATTAAGCATCGATAAAGGCCATAAAAGTGTAACATAAAATTTTCGTATCAGTGCTCCTTTAAGGGCGGTGAGTTCCAGTGGGCAGGGTAAATATTGTGACGCAGGTGCACGCGCATGCGCGTCCCTGCACGGCCGCCAGTGCAGCGCGTGCTCGCAGCAGATGTCCCGGTACCTTCATATGCCACTTGTATTCGGTAAAAACCACCAACACGTCAAATACGACAATTTCGAGGGTTTTTCTTTCGGGTTTATGCGTGCCCGGCATAATACGCGAATGTTTTTTTTTTTTTTTCAAGCACTCCAGCAAGCAGCGGCGCCTGCAGTGGCGCCTGCAGCTTTTGCGTATTCCACTCCTGCCTATTTCAGGCATGCCTTTGTTTATTTCATCCTCGTATGATTACTTATCGCCGTCATGCACTGCGCATGCGCAGCTACCGCGAACTCGTGGACTTCGACTACCTGGTGGTGATTCTCACGTTCATCATTCCTTGGCGGCGCTGGTACAATGACCAGGTGCTCGATTTCCGCCATATGGTCAGGCGCCTGCCCTGGGGTGCCTTCCTTATATATTTCGGCAGCTTGCACCTGGGATTCATCATCAAGGCACGTATAGCACACTTTTTTCTGTGCACCCATATACGTGTTACACCTTCCGCGGACCTAGTTAGATGTATAGGGTGCTATAGCGCTTTTAGGTGCCCTTTAAAAATCGATTATGTCCAAATCACTCACTATTTGCAGCTCAAAATTTGCAAGCATCATACGGTATATTTCGTGAACTGGCACCCGAATTTTTTTTTTGGCCCCGATTGATGGCACCGATGTTCCGCTACGTGTCAAACATGATGGTCTGTGTGGGCCATCGCCATTAGGTGAAATGTGCATACGTTTGATTTGAAAGTAGAGGTCACCGAACCATAACAAAATAGGCCATAAAATGTGAGCTTCAGGCCAGATTTGTACTCGATCGAGTAAAGGGCTCAGAATTAATGAATATTCACCGAAGCTTATGTGGCTATAGTGTTCCACGTATTTTCATGTCTGCGAACAAAAAGTAACGTGCCTTACAAGGGTGACGCGTGTTATATCGCGAGGTGTCGGAATACGAACGTCCCCGTGTGTGCTATTAGCACGCCGTCACCATTGAATTCGACGCCGATGAAACATTGACTTCTACCTTAAGTATACACGACTCAGCATTTAGACAGGCCTTTTGTGGGGATTGGTTATTACAGCTTTTTCAAGACAGAAAAGGATTTCAACCTCAAGCTTATTTATATCATCTCTCGGATAGAAATTTTGAGAGGATTAGTTAATAATACGCACCATTTTCAACATAAAAATTATTTCAACCTAAAACTTATACGTATCACTTGGATATGCACTTTGAGTACAGTCGGCAAAAGGCTTGTCTATAACGCGCGAGGGCGTGCTCCGGACTGCGCGGGAGCCACCTAGTGATAACGCCTGGTTTGAGACCGGTAGAAATGTGAGCATGCGCGGCCCGTATCGGGCCGATGGCGTGTCCCTTCTCACTGTGCCCGTCGCCTTGGCTTCCACCCTTCTTTGACCGTAATAAGCGCTGCATCCCTGCGCTCCCGGGGCCGGGAAACAAAAGCGGAGATTACCCGCCTTGGCGCGGGGCTGTCCCAGTTTTCGTCTGCATTAGTTTTGGGCGCCCAGCTGTTCATTGCGTCATCGTTCTGCCAATACGCTGCATGAGTAACGCGTGCACCACTATCCGGTTTCTGCGCTAGGCACCTCACTGCTGATGGGCTAACGCCACAATACCTAATGCACTGTGCAAGCGATCACGGACCGATATCTAGTCACTCTAGAACACCGGCAGAGATGCGTTTTCCGCTATTGTTGTTTTTTTCTCCATGAAAAAAAAAAAAAAAAAAAATCCTGTTTAAATTGCGCATGGCTCCGCGAAAATTAAGCGTTGCACGTAATTAAACGCAGCCACCGCTGTACTAACAATCGCTCATCTCCACAATTGTTTCCCGGCCCGGCAGCTCAGGCAGCGCTTCTCACGGCGAAAGAAGGTACGGAAGCCAAGGCGACGGGCACAGCGTCAAGGGAAACAGCCATCGC
Organism: Haemaphysalis longicornis; assembly: GCA_013339765.2. Classification (NCBI taxonomy): domain Eukaryota; kingdom Metazoa; phylum Arthropoda; class Arachnida; order Ixodida; family Ixodidae; genus Haemaphysalis; species Haemaphysalis longicornis. Next base: position 117,604,773 of record CM023456.1, on the reverse strand, counting down.
GCTGATGCGGGTCGCGCATGCTCACATTCTACCGGTCTCAAACCAGGCGTTATCACTAGATGTCTCCCGTGTAGTCCTGGGCACGCCGATCTCGCGTTATAGACAAGCGTTTGCCGACTGTGCATATGCAATCAATACGCACCCCTTTTAAGACCAGTAGAGTCTTATGTAGATAAGAACATTTATAGGGCACTCAGGTGCTTTGAAGGCGAAAGTCGGATAATTACCAACAACTTCTTTACTTTTACATTGTATTTTTATCTCTCTCTTCGCTTTCGTTTCGTTGTCTTTAGGTGCGAATTATTCGTGCCTTCGACATACTTTTTTTTACTGCTACACTCTGCGTCTCTTTCTTAGCCATCGTGGCTTAGTCTTATGGCACGTATTACTCTAGCAAGCAGACTGGCCCACGCCGCAGCTTCCTTAGAAAACAGAGTTCTGCGGGGGTGGTGTGCCCCTGTTTTATTCCGACGCCATCACGTTCAATTGTAACGCGGCACGCACTATTCTATAACTTTTAAGTTTCCAATTCAGTTTTGTGAAGCAAGCATATTAGCTCCTTAAAGCTCGTGATTTCCAATTCCTGGCCAATCCCGAAATGGGTATATGCCACGAAAAAGCGAACAAGGACAACAACTTTTGTTCCACTCCTGGTGGCGTGCGGAGATATACCCCGGCCACATTCGGGTTGAGCCCAGTGCGCAGTAAAAGCACTGGGCACAAACTGCCGAGTCGCGTGTTCAAATACCATGAAAACTATGTTGTCTTTTTTATTTACTCCGTACAGCGGCGGCCCTTTTCTTGGCCGGACAACGACACTTTTTCGCCCCGTGGTCTACTTAAAGGGACACTGAAGTGATTTGTAAACATTGCGGGATTACTAGCGCAAATTGTAGTCTGGAGTATCTAGGCCATGTTTCGACCACTCTCGCTGCGTCTACGCCACTTTATTCAGTAGAAAAATAAATTCGAAAATGCTTTCCTCCTCTCTGCATCCTCCTTGCCGATTTCCTATGACGTTCGTATGACGTCAAAGCGAGATGGCTTGGCTTGACTGCGCGACTGCACAGCTCGCCAACCCTCCGACAGAATCAGTAGGCCCAGCGTTTAGCCGGCCGGCCACCGGCGGGTCGTCACAATTGTTTCGCTCAGTTAAAACTAAGCCACGACACGTTTGTGCCTGGAAGAATGCGCCTTTAGTTTGTTAGTTGGTAAACTGTAGCAAGCTCTAGGTCCAAGTCGCTCCACACAAGAGCACATGCGACGCTTCGCTGACTGGTACGCGAGCAGAAAAATGTAAGGCCAACTGAAGGCGGGAGAAGAGTCAGCGAAGTTAATATAGAACTAAGGAATGAAAATCCACCCGAACTTTTATTCTACAGCGTGAAACCAGGGTGCAGGAAGCACTTTTTTGCGCTGGGTGAACAAGCACAGCGGTCAGCAGCACGACCACACAGCAGCGATCGCTTTTCTGCCTAAGGAATGCAGTCGTTACAAGTGAGGTATTTGTGGAAATTTGGGGCTTATTGCACGAGCGCTATTCAAGAAATATTCAAATACGATGCTTGTAATGCAAAAAATAAATAAAAATATAAACTGGCTACACATTATATACTTTATATTTCCGCCCCTGCCATCGCTGACTTATGGCCGAGTGGTATGGAGCACTAAGGACGGTTTTGCAATTCGCAAGTTCGAATCCCAGTAGCGCATGTTTTTTTTTTCTTTCAAGTGGGCAACGCTTTCTATACTGAATTCACGATTTTTGCGCTGTAACCTTCATTGCTCCACGAGCGAGTTAGCAGAACGCGTGCAGACTTACACTACGCACTGGCGAGTTCTCGTTGGCATGGTGTTGTCATAAGCACCGACTGCTTGCGGGCACAGTCCCGAATCAGCCGACCCTTGGCCTCGGATGCTTAACGTCGGAGTGGCATGTTGTTCCAAAAACCCTTGAATAAATCTTGGACATCGTCCAATCACGTAGCACCTTGCATGGACGTCACTGCTTTGGTTGGTGCCGCCGCCGCAGACAACGCATGTTAGTTTTTTTTTATTTCGGGCTTTATAAAATAAATACCGCCTTATCGACCGGATAAAAGATGAAAAGTGTGTTTATTGAGCCAGTCTACGCAGTGCAAGCGAAAACAGGAGCTTGAAAATTCACTTCAATGTCCCTTTAAAGCTCTCGCCTTAATTATAAGGTTTCTCATAGGTTTGCTGCTGCAAGACCCGCATCGGCCATGTTTACGTTCACACAATCCCCTCTTTGTCCGCGTTTCAAGCGCTTACGTGTCTAGTTTCCTCCCGCTTTTCGGGGCGGTGGTCTCGTCGCCCAGACAAGTTACCATTCTCCATTTTGAATTTCACTTGTTCTCTACTGGTAGTCGTAATGGGGAGGCCGCGCATAGCAAGGACTAAGGCTTCACTCGTCGTCCACCTCCAAAGAGTGGAATGGCACATGATTTTTTTTAAATGTCTATTAACGCATTACAACACGTTCAGTGCATATTACGAATCAAGACCTTTCAGGCAACAAGCAACAGCTACCTGCGTGTCGTAAAAGTACTTTTTCCTAGCGATATACTCTCACGTGACCATATTTTTACGGTTTCGATAGGATGAGGGCAGCACAAAATGTTGGAAAATAAAGTTCAGAAACTAGTCGCGCAGCAGTCTAGTACGCAGTAAATATTCGAAGTACGAAACTCGGGAAAACGAGTGGCGCAACACATACAAGGCTTTCCTGGTCAATGTGGCCGGTAGAGAGGGGGGGAAAACTGAAAGCGTTCTTTTACCGCTTCACAGTAAAAGAACGCTTCTGAGATATTATTTATTTATTTATACAATACTTCAGGGTCTCGAGGGCGTTGCAGAGAGGAGTGGGTCATACAAGTTTTAAAAAGAGTTTGATATGGCCGTCTTGAATAATGAAGCTCAGTGATGTGGCGATCGAAGCGGGAGGTGGTTCCATTCCGTCGCAGTTTTGGTCAATGAATTGAAGCACAAGTTTGTCGGCAGGATGCACTTAACCTTGATTTGTGGTCAATGCGTGAGGAACATTGAAGGAACTGCAAAAGGTCGCACTTGATGTCAGGGTTAGTAAAGTAAATTTTGTGAAAAAGGCACAACCGGGCTATTTTTCTTCTTACTGAAAGGTCAGGAAGATGTAAATGCATTTTAAATTTAAGATACACTGGAGTTCTAGAGTAGTTGCATGCAATAAATATCAGCGAAATATCCAGCAAAACCAACCTCATTACAATAAAAGTGGCATACTGGGCTTACTCTACAGGCACAAACAACTTTTCGCATTTTGAATTTTAATTTGCTCACTTCAATCGGGGCAATTTTTTCGACTTAGCTCGTACGGGGCCGCGCGCACGCAGGAATTCGGACTGGCATCGTGGCTTTCGAGTCGCGTGGGCTCCATTTCTTCTCCCAACATGCACGTAGCCCAACTGGTGCTGACTGGTTCCTCGGCGCTCCTCACCGAAATGATCAGCGACGGCCCCACTACTTCCTTGCTCATGCCAGTAACTGTGCAATTCGTAAGCGACCTTGTTGTGGCCATTCTTCCTTTCGCACCGTCTTTCCTCTCCTTTAGGCTACCACTCTGCCATGGTGGCCGCATTAAATGGAGCCGTGTAACCCACAATCGGGCATTTTCCGGGCAAACAGTGCAAGGCAGGGAGGAGGGGTTGGTGTTGAACGCGCACCACGTGCGGTTATTCAGGGTTAGCGCGCCGAAAACGCCCCAAATGAATAACTATGGCTACGTCGTCCACTTAAAATATGGTGCGTCAAATGTTTCGTGGAAGCATTTAAAGAAAACGAACAGAAACGGTTATTCCGTAAAGGTGAACAACAACGTACCATTGGCATTTACAGTATGGCTCCGTTTGCTTTTACAGGATAAACAGCAGTGAGCATGGTGAGTTATATGGGAGGGAGATCTCCTGCGAACCCCGAGGGCAGATGGCCATGTTTGAATTGTGACCTGGTCTGGTTAAAAAATAAGATGTCCAGATGAGGCTGAATTATACAGACGCAATCACAATACGGAAGACTCCAACTGCCACATTAATTAACCGTGGCGCGCAAGCACGGGGCTTGGCTACTCTTGTTTAAACACTACCTCCCCATAAACGAACGACGAAATTCACGCCTCTGTGCCCTCAGCAGCTGCGCACCGAGGCGGCGATCAGTTAGCAATGCACTATGGGCTGTCTCGACAGGACAGGTTACCAACAATATTTGTACCGGTCACCGTGTAACAAAAATATTTCGAGAGAAGACAGCTCTGCATTTCTATGAGCTATCACGCATTAAACGGGATATCACAGCACTCAGTCGATCAGCTTACATGAATGTCATAATAGCGTATATTATTTCCGAACGCATCTAGCTTTTTCGGATTGCTATAATTTACATGCAGTGCACAAGCCCTCTCTCTGTCTATAATAGTATCATAGGTTCCCGCTCCGGGCAAGACCAGTTTTTGCAAGCTGCTTCCTTTGGGATGGGCCGGCCATCCTAATCTACCGCGTCTGGCACATTAGTTTCATGCATATTCCTAGCACTTTAGTGCCCTTTACATGGATGCTACTCGCCGGAAAACCAAGGAGCTGCACTACTGCCCCATTCGTGTAAACGTGGGTAGTGGGGTTAAAGACTGGTAGTGCTTTTATAGTGCTGAAACTTGGTCACACTCATTTACGCCTTCCTGCAAAGGAAGGCTTCAGTAATGCAGAATTTTGACTTCCTGAAAGGAGGGAGCTAGGGCCAGAATACTTGGTCCGCAAGGGAGTACCAGGGAATGCAGAATAGGTTTACAGCGTTTACGAGAGGGTAGAACAAGTAGTAGTTAACCCAAACAGAAGTGCAGGTTGGAAGTACTACAAACCTTTGCACTAACTTCTAGCGATGATGATGAGGTTGACAAAGAAGTTTCTGTGAGTTGAGGTTCTACGCCGATATAAAATTGCCACTGCATAACCTGAACATTCAGTACGAGATTTTATTCTGGTACTTAGGAGGAGAGAAAGGTAGAATAGAGCAGGCTGGAGAACGGGCAATGAATAATTTCGGAATGTGCAATCGCCGACGTGAAACACCCAATAAGCGTTCGGAGAGAAATAACCTCATAATAAGTCATATCTTTTGCAAGCAGAACAGTCAGAAAAGGACAGAGTAAAGCCCTAACCAGGAGACCTAAAAACGAAACCGATTTCGTCAACTGCCAGCCCACGCAAATTTTCAGCATGTTAAAGGCCTAAAAAGGGTTCCAAAGGTTGCGATTTTACGTGCGAAATCACTGGAGTACTATGCAAGGAACGTCCTGCCGCACAAAATCGTTTAAAAACGTTGAGTATTAGCCGAGTTATCGTTCGTTAAAAAGGGCCAGCAATAAGGCCTGGAGCTCTTTCCCTCCCATCACGCCTCCAAACCACTGTGGAAGCTGTGACGTCACCGACCAGGCGCAAGAACACCTAGAGAAACAGGGCAAGGTTTGAGATGCGCGCAGCCATTGGCTCCGCTCGGCGGTACGTCACACTTTTTTTTAGCAGCCGACGCACAGGCTCCTCCCACAACTGCCGAGCGGGGCCGGTCGGTCCGCTCGAACTGCCTGGCGGCCGTGCTCCTCGCGTCGGCTGTGGTCGCGTGGGCACGTCAGTTTTAGAATAGGGGAAACGAGTGTTTGAAGGCCAGGTAGAAGGATCCCAAACACAACATGCTCGCTCATGGCAGTAACAGAACATGCATACCGACGACTATCCACAAGCTAGCGTTTCCTCATGCGGCGCTGTCGCGGCGAACAAGCATCGCCGGGGTTATACAGTCACCGCTTGACAAAGCCACGCCGACGACGATCATCAGCGCAATCTTTCACTGCACCATCACCCCTCTCATGCATTTATAAACTGATTTTCAGCGATAGTCCCGCTCTGGCGGGCGGTGACAAGTTTTAGCTGCTGCGGTGTATGCCGTATCGGGCATACACCGCCGATTGGCTACAGTATTTAAAGGGGCCCACCAATAGCGGCGCCGTACTGTTCAGTGGTTCGTGCGTCATAGAGGCTGCGTGAGAGCATTCTGCCGCACGCCAGAGCGAGGAGACAGTATGGCGGCGAGGAAGCGGTAGGTAAACAATGAAAGAAAGAAGCGATCTTTTTTTGCGTGTTTGTGCGGCCCCTGCTTTACGCAGAGGTGTAATATTTCGTATACGTTGTCGTGAAGGGGTACCGTAGCGATTCCGCGATTGAAATAGAAGCCCTTCGGAAGCCTATTTAGGGCACCTTTAAGGCTATAAGCAAGATTAAAGGCAGTGGTCTTATTATGTTGGGAGCACAATTAGGCTGTACTTAAGAAACTAAATGGCGATGCTAATGACCAGAAAGAAACCCAAAACTTTCGCTCAGTAGTAGGCAATGTGCAGGAGTTTTAACTAGGGCTTGATAATTAATTTGTGCTTAAAGAAAAGCAGGTAAGCATTTCTCCGGCAAACTTCATGACGAAATATAGCTGCAGCAGTCTCAGAGCCAGTGGAACCTGTATGAGGAAGGGAACCTGGAAAAAAAACTGGTTAACTATATCAGAACATGAGGGCCATCATTAAGAAATGCAGAAGCATGAAAACTGTCAAGCAGCAGGAAGCAAATAGGTGTGACACAAATGCCAAAACTAACACAAATTCGTGATCTTCGTACCTTCAAAAACATGGCAATAAAGAAGACCGAAATCGATTGGCACAGAAAGAATGTAAGCACCAAGGCGCAGAAGTAGTAACCTACGGGCTTACACCATGGATACGATAGACTACCGAATGACGACATAACTACAAGAATCAGTACTGCCTGACGGAGGAAGAGAATGTGTAGAAGACACTGGCAACCTCTCTCATAAAACCAAGGATGCATTAAAAAACAATAAAACGGAAATGCCCTCGCCTAGGTGGCAAAGAGAATTAGCAAAGCGGTCAGAACTGGTTAACGTATTGCAAGCCATTATCACCGAGGAAATATTCTACGCGCGCCTGTACACTAGCAACATTAGGGCATTGCTCACAGGACGAACTAGGTGCGCAAGAACCCAATAGCAAATAAAGAGAAGTGTCAGGAGACGACGAAATGATTGCGGTGCTGCAAAAATCGGATATATTCCAGAAAAGCTTGCAAAGTTAGTCTACAATGCCACAATTAATTCATGTTGTCTCTCGCCAAGAAAAAAAAACTCATCAGCCTTTCCCTTCTGTGAAGGAGGACCAGCAGCGAAGCTCGAGCGACGATATGCGTTGGCCGGGTCGCAGACTGCACGAAAGAAAACACGTTTGTTAGTGATTTGCAATGAGCATACTTCTTAGTTAATTAGATGAATGAAACTTGGAAAAACACGTTTTTAAGTAATTTGTGATTAAGCATACTCCCCCGTTACTTACATGAATAAAACTTGGAAGGACTAGGAAGGAAATTTATTCTTACGGACAAACATGGGGCTACCCGTTTTCCTCATGTATAAGCTGATTGATTGTAGGGTTAAACGCGCCGACGCAATGCAGGCGATGAGGCGCGCCGTAGTGGAGGGCTCCGGATTAATTTTGACCACCTGGGGATCTTTAACGTGCGCCGAAATCTCGTACACACGGGCGTTTTTGCTTTTCGCCTCCATCAGAAAAGCGGCCGCCGCGGCCGGGAATCGAACCCGCGTCCTCGGGCTCAGCAGCGCCACGCCATAGCCACTGAGCCACGGCTGCGGGTTCCTCATGTAGAAAGAAGCACGTGGATTGACAGTAGATGGGAATTTCACAGTACTTACGACTTCACTGTGATATACGTAATAACGAAAGTAGATAAAACTCGGAGTAATTTTAAAGCCGTCTTAGCCGCTATTTTTCATGTAATTGTTTCAAAACGGTCTACAGGCGTTTTCTGTAACCATACTCCTTCCCGTAGACAGGAATTCTGTAACGTTTCTAACTTCACTGTGAACAAACTAATTATTACAAGTAAATGAAACTATGCGTAACGATAGAGTTGTATTAGTGGCGAATGTCAGTATAATTTTTTCAAGGTACCTGCATTAGATTTTGAGCTACAAAGCGTTCGCGAGAAACTAGAGGGAAAATTTTATGTTTGTGTTGACACGACGCGTAGACGAACGAACATCGACAAACGCCGGAGGGTAGCTATATACAGCTTAGCTGTACAATGCCGACAAAATTTTAATCCTCAAAGAATTTCTTAATTAGCCTCACCGGTCTGCTCCCCGTTCCACAAGCTATTTACGAAGGTAATAGTTAACCGCATAAGTGACTGTGGCTTTCCACAAACCGGGAGAACGAACAGACAAGGTATGAAAAACCTTACTCGGAAATAGACAAAATTCATGTCATCAACCAAACTGTGAGAAATAATCAGATTTAGAATGACACGCGATGGGGTGCGTTGGGAATCGCTCTTGAGTTATTACTGATAGGCCACCGCTGCCACTAAAAAGAGGGAAATATAACCAATGCTTTCATCTGGTGCTAACTAGGCTTGCAGAAACGCTGGCTATTCTTCAACACCTTGAAAGAAATTTATGACCAGCCTCAACAGCAATATAAAGAACGATTATGGGTGTAATGCCTACGAAGGGAAAGTGAGCTTCATTGCTGAGGGATTTAAATTAAACGTAGAAGACATCCTAGTTCCGATAAAGGAAAGAGTTGAAGTTGCGAGGAACATGTGATGGTAAGAACGGCAGCAGATGAACTACCCGAATAACAGCATAGATACCGCGATACTGTGATACTGGATTAAAAAAACGCAATCACAGTTCGGTTGAGGGAAAAGTAACCAGGTGCCGCAGAAAGCTGTTAGTTTGGAGTCTATAAAAGAAGCCTTCGTTTTGTTGAGGAATAAAGTGGCTGACAATAATGATCAATGTCTGGTATAATAGGCAAATTCAAAGCGCACCGTGCTGCAGCTGCTGCTGTAAGGAACCATTGTGACGACACGAACAATTCTGTTTCTTATTGTATTTTTAATGTTCCTGGCAATTGCCTGCTCGTTTGCGGCCAATATTTTTTTAGAGACACGTTTCTGCTACGCTGTAGCGGAAGCACACAGCCCCGTTTCTGCTTCGGCTTGAACTTTTTTTAACTTGATGTCAAAGCTCTTTTGAGTGGCATGATAGCCGAGTCTAGTTGGAGAGGTATAGAGGCACATAAACGCAGCCGCTGTTTTTACAGTTTGTGAGTGGGAAGAACTATAGGGCAGCATCTCCATGCAGATAGGTAGACGACAACAACAAACGAACAAGCATCGCAATGAAGAATTTTTAGGGGCGGAGGCAGTTAAGGGCTGCGGCTGTTGGCGTATCCTGTCGTCGTCGTAATCGTCGCCTCATGTAGTCACGGTACTAAAACACCGGGACACTCGTTTACGCCTCGCGCTGGAACGCTTCGTAACGCGTACTAAAAACACCAGGACAGTCGTTTACGCCTCGAGCAAGAGAGCTTCGTGCTTCAAAGACGACACTTTTACAGCAAAGCTGTCTACCGACCAACGGTTTCATCTCCGTTGGAAAAAACGCCGAGGCGCCAAGAGTACACATATACACTGCATGCTTCGCCCCTCCCCAGGTTTCACGTTAGGGGAGATCGCCCGGGAGTGTTTCTTCAGCTTAAAAAAGGACGTAATATGTATTTATTCTATGTGTTATAATACTAGGCAAATTGAAGTATTGTTGTAGTAGATGGTAAGCATGACGAATAAAAATAAATTATTTGCTGCGCCAAATATGGCGTTATTTTAGGATTTAGCCTAAGCTGTCCAGTGTGCGAAAAACGTCCTTGTTCCTGCCCGGTACAGAAAATGGCTGCCGCTGTAAAAATTAAATGAAACGCACTTAATTCGCATGCGAATTGAACCCGGAACTACACAGTAAGAACCAAATGCTTCACCTCCGCGCTATCTAACCCTAGTTCCCCGTTGCCAGTGGCGGAACTGGGGTTCCGCCGCTGGAGCATTCTTTGGCCCCAGGGAATTGCTTCCTATTACTTCAGACACCCACAGATGAGAATCCCTGGATCGCTATTGAAAAAGAAATACTTAAGTGCGCACTGCGAACTCCAGCAGTGCCAGTAGTGGGGTGGTGTCGCATTATTGCTTAATGTTTGCCTCACCACCATAACATCCCGTGTGCTGTGGTGCACCCTTTACAGGCAAGTCAGTGATGATGGCCTGGCAGGAAGCGCTAGTCTCATAGCCAGACATGCTAACGTTGGCTTCACCACCATAACATACGTGCCACGGTGCACCTTTACAGGCAAGGTCGGTGACTGCATAGTAGGGAGAGGCCTGGTCTCAGTTGCCATACATGATAACTGTTGGCTTTCACCATCATAACACCCTATATGCCGTGGTGCACCCTTTGCGGCCATGTCAGTGATGATAGCCTGGCGGGAATTGCTAGTCTCACAGTCAGACATTCTAACGTTTCTTCACCACCAAGACACCTATGTGCCAGTGTGCACCCTTTACATGGAAGGCGGTGACAGATGGCCTTGAGGGAGAGGATGTCTAATAGCAGGATATGCTAACATTTGTTTCACCACCATAACACCTCATGTGTCATGTTGCACCCTTTATCAGAACGTCGATTATAGATGGCCTGTCGGGACAGGCTGATGTCATAGCCAGCCCGCCAGGCGCCAATAAATGCTTGAACAAGCTAAAAATGATACGCACTGCAAGCATGCTGATAGCCCACTTTACACGAAATCACAACAAAAACAAAGCAGAGACCAAAAATAGCGCAGCTTGCACTAGTTGTGCAAGCGTGAAGAAACAGCAGAGCTGGAGGCCCCTGTTCCTGCTTTGGCGACGCGGCTGTTGCACCTCACATGAATTTCCGAACTTGCCGCTGAAAGTTCTCCATGACTTGCAGGCCAGGATCGTCAGGCCCGTAGGCTTTCACGTTCTCCCCCAAAGTGGACCGCGTTAGCACGCGCTAGAACCCGCGGCAACACGCTTCGCGAACTGGGTGTCTGTAGAGTGAACTCGGAGTCTGTGCACCCCACTTCAGCCGAGAACACACGTGACCTGGCGAGGAGAACAGCACACAAGAGATCATGCCATGAACGCTGGGCAGAGTGCTCCTGAAGTTCGAGCTTGCCAACGCCGGGCGCTCCTCCCGAGGCGCAAGCCCACGCGTAAGCCCGGCCGACGCCGAGCGCTCCTCACGATGCGCATGTTTTCACGTGCACTCGGTATTTTTTCTTGGTATTTTCTTTTCTTTTTTTTTACTAAAAGCTTAAACGCCTCTGCTGTTAACATGTAACTTCTTCAGTGCGCCAATGACGGATTGCCCCTCAATGCTGAAATAATTGCAGCTTTCACCGCGCTTCAAAGCACCAGCAAAGCAGAGGAAGTGTTTATGAACCCCGCTGTAGGGCCCCTGGGAAAGCGATACCTTATAATGCGAAAGCCCTGAGTGCTCCATTGTGCGAGAAACCGGCGTTGTTGGTGGCATATTTGTTGTTCTATAGGGGAAACGAACGCTGCTGTTTGGAGGTAATAAAAACAAGCTTGAGTTCACATGGGAATTGAACGCAAGTCCCTGGAGTAGGAGCAGAGTCCGTTACCACCGCGCTACCTCAGTATGTTTTCAGCGGCGGAACAAGAGCTTTCCTAGTGCGTGCTCCGCTACAGGTGAACGTGACGACAGAGAAGTAGAACACCTGCTTGCCAGCCACGGAGAGCTCTACCTCTGTGGAAGCTGTGTCGTGAAGTGCCGCTAGTCTGCCTGTCAAAGCATTTCACCCCAAAAGACAGACAATTAAAAGCGAAGGTGCGCAAAAACGATGTAGCAGTAAAGGGGTCATTAATGAGTATAGTCAATGGAAAAACATTTCTTTAGCCCCCAATGCACATAGGCAGACTTAAACGACCCTAGGAACTTTTTATTTTGCATTGGAGCAGAACGAAACACCAGAAAACCCGCCACTGCCACGCAGCGAAAATTCCAATGGCTTACTGCAAAAGCCCTCTGGTACAAAAACAACTCCTGCTGCACCTGATACACCTCCAATAAAAAAGCGATGATTCTCGAAAAAATGCTCTTAATCATAAATCCTACCGAATCAGAGAATTCGGTAGATTTCTCTGAATTTGGTGAAATAACACCCACCACACTCCATCCCATAACACAATTTTTTTGATAAAAACGGCCAATTACAAGTACGAAAATTCTTACAGCTACTTGAAAAGTTTATGCCATCAAACATGTGCTCATTAAATTGATGAAGAACTCTCCTCAGACGTAAAAAAGTTTCCACCTACGTTCGGGAGTTTGAGGTACACCCATTTGAATTAGTATAAGGACGGCAGTGGAGAAGCAGAAAACTTGCATTCGAACTCATTTCTGCTTAGCGCGTATAACGGCCTGGCCGCGCGCACCGTGCTTGCTTCAGATAATCAACATAAAGCTTAGGTTTTTATTCACTAGAATTGTACGTACAACTAGAGCGCACCGAAACTTTGCAGATGCGTCTTTCAATTTTGACTGCGCACGGTCAGAGTAGAGTAAGCGGCACTTGTCTGTTGCCCACAAAGATGACGCCCTGTCCTCGTCAATCTCGCGTTTGCTTTTAACAGGTTCATATTATTCACACAGGCCGGTAGGGGACGCCGCCTGGTGTCATCGGACAGCGAGTGCCGGAAAAGCCTGGCGTCGCATCCCTAACTACCTTCTTCTTAACATCTAGTTTTAGTGCAGCTTACGTTAACTTGACATATTTGTTCATCCGTCAAGACAACCGTTTGATTGAAGCAAAGTCGTTCGAACATAACTACTGCCGCGCCCCCCGGAACGTTGCTCTGGGGTCGCGAAGCTTAAAGTATGAGCACACAGTGAACTTCGTGCTTTTGTCGCAGGCAATCAGTAATGGCTGTCACCCGCTGTTCTTCGCGCTGCCGGTCCTGGTGGGGCCTCGACGTCGGTCATCTTCCCAATGGGCTCCATGGCACTGGCACTGATGAACAGTGTCACCAACGTGGGAGCGAGAGACATGGTACGCCTAACAGTGACTCTATGAATTAAGAAGGCTCTTTTCTCTGGTTCAGGCTACAGACCACAACAAAGGAAGAAGTTCGTGTAAAAGAAGAGCGGGGCTAGTAGACAAAGTTTGGTATTTATTTCACTCCGATCCCACTCAAAAATCAAAACCCTCTGAAGTTCCGTATATACGGAAATTGGGAATACGGAGTACTACTAGAATGACACAAAGCCGCGCAGAATTTTAAGAAACGCAGGGAACGAAATAGTGCTATTTATCCAAAATTTGACAGCGATTTTATGTCTGTAAGTTTTTAGAACCGCGAATCATTGTCGTATGAATTCATATACGGATATACGAAAACATACGGAGCGTATTTGCTAATATTGAAGATAAAAACACGAAACCATGCCAAACGTTTATTGCGCGAACTAATGTGATTCCCCTGCTTTTTTGCTAACATCTACTTTCAGTGCTTGGGGGGCGGCATAATCCGTATGTACTCCGTATTCCCATAATCGTATATACGGAACGTTTCAGTAGGGAAGCTTTATTTCCGCATTAAGATAATCACTTCGCAGATTTTAAGGGGGAAGCTCAAGCTTTGCGCAGATTATATAGGTTCTTGACACAAGGCTGAAGGTGTGCACGACAGTCATCAATTTTTTTAATCCTGCAACAAAATCAGCGTTGGAAATTGTCTTCGAGGTACTCTTTTATTTGCAGAAATATACACAGGTTCTTGCACAGAAGCCAGAAATGAACATTTGAAAACGTTGCCACTTGTGCACTCTGCGTGTAACAACTCAACACCTGTTGAAAGAATTTCTTCCCCTGTTGCACTCGGAAAACAGTTGCTTGCGTTCGGTTTCGTAGGAACTAATTTGGAAAACATGCGTCTCAAATGGGCAAAGAAAGCATCAAAGACACAATATATTGACTAGTATTACTGATAACAAATTCTTCAACGGGACTCCGTTCGCAAAATACGCTGCGTGGCTCATGTGTGGTGCTACAGCATGATTTCATCGCGCAAACAGCTATGCTCAAGGTCCGCGCAAAACCTATACAGTGAAAGTTCGTTAATTCGAACTTCAAAAATTCGAATTGATTGAATGTAGGGTTTAACGCGCCGACGCACGCAGGCGATGAGGCGCGCCGTAGTGGACGCTCGGATTAATTTTGACCACCTGGGAATCTTTAACGTGCGCCGAAATCTCGTACACACGGCTTTTGCTTTCGCCTCCATCAGATAAGCGGCCACCACGGCCGGGAATCGAACCCGTGACCTCGTGCTCAGCAGCGCAACGCCTTAGCCACTGAGCCCCCGCGGCGGGTAAAGAAAATCGAATTAATGGATAATTTGAACTCTAAGATTTGGTCCGGCCAGGTTTCCATAGAAGCGTATGTATTGACAAGCGGTTAATTCGAACCTGGGTAGGTTCCGCCACCGATAATCCGAACTACGCGCCACCGCACCACCAGCTTGGGGCCTGGCGCACGGGCTGAGAAATAGCCCCGCTCCCTACACACAAGGTTGTATTGCCTAGGGAAAGGAGAGGACAAGGGAGAGAGAAGTTGAATCGGGTAAAAGAAATCTAAAACCCCCCTGACGGAAGTTTGGAAGAAGTTTCTTTGCGGACTACGCCGGTGTGGACACGAGTTCAGGGTTTGGGGCGTGCTGACAGATGGCATCATTTCTGAGGTCAGAGGCGTTGAACCTGTCGCTTCCAGGACGGCCGACGAAGCACAAGTGCGGAAGTGCTCGGAAGTAAGGACCGGATGGAATACCGCCCGTCTCTTCTAAAGTTTTGGAGCACGCGAAAAAATGACCTTCCGCTATACATTCCATCGTTACAGCAAAAAGTGCTGGCTTTCGCCTTCAAGAATATAAGGCACGCTTCAATCAATGCATTTTTCAGCATTCAGTGCTGACATGCACTACTGCTCCACAATTGCATTGTACTATCGTGATAAATCGAAATACGAACAACGGAGCGCTTGGCTTTCAGTACATGCCGCGCATCGCGGCGTCGGGCCGCGTGTACGCAGTACGAGCAAGTTACGAGAGTCTGTGTCCAACCTTGATATGACAAGACCATCGTTCGGTGAGTGAGCGTTTTGTTTTTTCTTCCCTCCGCGTTCGGCGGCCGCTCACGCAAGCGTTATCTAACTTTGTTGCTGCGAGGAGTGAAAACAGCGCATGCCGCTATATTCCTTTATTTTTTATTTCTTGCTGAGCGCCCAACGGACGACGGAAATACGCGGGTCTTTTCATATCAAAGTTGGTCATGAACTCTCGTAACTTGTTTCTACTGCGCATACGCCGCCCGTCGCCAGGACGCGCGGCATCTACAGAAAGCCACGCACTCCGTTGTTCGTATTTCGATTTATCACGATAGTACGTCTTTTGTACTCCACTTTCGTTATTTCGAAATTTCATTCTTTCGAAATGAGGTGGCGTCCCCGGGCAGTTCAAATCAGCCACCTTTTACTGCGTTACCTTTTCGTGTTAAGCACGTAATGCCTTTAGCCACACTCAGCTCAGCTGCGCGCGAACGCGCGTTGAAGTTTTTGCCGCAGACTTCATAAAAAAAGTGCAACTGCTGTCAGTAGTGGGATTCGAACCGACGGCATACGAGTTTCGAAGCGGGCACGATTTTCACTGCACCCCAATTCTATTGTTCATTTTGTACACTTCGTTAAAGAACCCCAGGTGGTCAAAATTAATCCGGAGCCCTCCACTACGGCGTGCCTCATCGCCTGCGTTGCGTCGGCGCGTTAAACCCTACAATCAATCAATCAATTTTGTACACTTTTGTACAGTATTTTTCTGTGCTGCGACAAATCCACAAGCGTCGTTGTAATTCCCCATAGATAGGTGATTTTGTTTACATTGACAGAGCGTTTTTTCACTTATGACAACTATAAATGTTCCACTCTGTGTGATCAAGCAATTCCATTCGTCTAATGATGCTGAACATGCTTCTATTAGTCTCTCCATGTTCGGGACGGTGTTAAACTCATCTGGTGAAAAAAAAACGTGTCTGAGCGAGCCACAACACAGGAATTACCATAACGTCGTCCCGTGCACTCGACACGCGCACCCTTAACTCGGCTCGCAAGCCTCCCATATCTCGCATTGTCAACTTCGAGGCTGTCAAGGTGACGAAAAGAAGATTAATATGCTCGTTGACGAACAGCAGAGAGGGGAATATTTCCTAAAACAGCTACCACTTGTAACAGAAAAAATAAGCATTTTGTGCTTGCCCTAACAGCAGCGCTAGTAATAAACGAAGAGTATAAAACATACATATATTAGTTTTTTTGGTAAGATGACACGCCATTACCCCGCTACAAAAAGGATAGCACTACTAATCATCATCATCATCATAGTCGTCATCGTCGTTGTCGTTCTTAAGCCATCCGCTATCAGTCGTGCTCTTCAAGCGTCCGCATAAATACGTCATCACTGACACACGAAAGCGACGACTAAGGCAGCCAGATGCGGGGGCTCACATGAATCTGGAATATGTTGCCGGCCGAGGCGGCCGCTTTTCTGATGGAGCCGAAAAGCAAAAAACGTCCGTGTGATCGAGATTTCGGCGCACGTAAAGATCCCCAGGTGATCAACATTAATCCGGAGCCCTCCACTACGGCGCTTGCGCTGCTGAACACGATGCCGCGGGTTCGATTCCCGGCCGCGGCGGCCGCTTTTCTGATGGAGGCGAAAAGCAAAAACGCCCGTGTGTACGAGATTTCGTCGCACGTTAAAGATTCCCAGGTGGTCAAAATTGAATTCGCAGCCCTCCACTACGGCGCGCCTCATCGCCTGCGTTGCGCCGGCGCGTTAAATGCTACAATCAATCAATCTGGGATATAGCGCAGCGACAAGATGTGTCGAGAGAAGGACAGTGATTACAAAGCTGAGACGAATATAGGATGCGCATCTTGAGCAGGTGCCGTGCTTGCGCAGTGAAGTTCGTTCTACGCTTTGTCGGTGATAGCATTCACGGCAGACACGGTCGCCAGCCGTGCCCGCAACTGACACCATCGCACCAAAGCGCCCCTCCAGAGGAAGTTAAAATTCAAATCTTGGGTAATGTACGTGCCGAAGCCGCACCTGGGATATGAGGCGTGCCGTAGTCGAGGGCTCCGGATAATTTAAATTACCTGCAAGGGACCTTTAACGTGCACAGAAATCTCGAGACCCGGGAATTTTAGTTGACTGCTTTTATCAGAAAAACGGCCACCGCACTCGGGAATCGATAATGACGTCCCTGGGCTCAGCAGCGGATGGCAAACTGAGCAACCGCGGCATGTTTCCGACATAAACTAATGCCGGCACTACATTGGGTTACCAACTAAAACAGGGGGCAAAAGATTAACGCCGTTCTCTCAAAAATACAATGAAGGCATAGAAGGCACGACCTGACCCCAGTATGTAACGTCTAATAACAGGAATTTTCGAAGTACTTTTCGATACTCCCACGGTTCCGTCTCTGCCGCAAGCTCTGCTTGGAAAACGACAGACGGCGCCAGGCGGTCAAGTTGAAAATAACCTTAGAAATAGGTGCGGCTGTTCTCCCAGAGAAAAGTAACGTAACAATGCTCTGCATTGCTCTAGAGACAAGAGGCAAAGCCAGTTTCACAATCGCCAAAATAAAGCCTACATTTTGAAACGCCTAACCAAGAGAACAGAGGAACGTCCGTGTGCTGAGATTTTGACACACGTCAAAGATCCCCAGGTGGTCAAAATTAATACGGATACTTCACTACGAGCACGCCTCATAGCTACGTGTTGCTTCAGCGCGTTGAGCCCAAAAATCAAAATCGATCAAGAAAAACAGCAGGAATGAGAAAGAAACGACGATTCATGCAGCCCCTGATCATGGATCGGGAAATCTCAGAGCCTATACTGTACTACAAATTTACCCGCACCGAATAAACCATTAAACACCATCATCTGGAGAGCATCTAAAGTGGCCCTCAACCTCGCAATTTTTACAGTGGCACGACCTGACAACCCATGGACCCCAGGGGTAACAAAATAGATTACCGGAGACGCGTCTAGGAGAAGGCGAAGGGCCATTACCTAAACGGAGAGACGAAATAAGAAGATTTGTAGGCAAAGAATGGCACTCGGGAAGCGCACATCAGGAGCGGGAGAAGGTCAATGCGAGCAGGCCTTTCGTCCTTCAGTGGACCTAAATAGGCTGCTGTTGTTGTTGATGATGACGATGAATAAGCACTCAAATTGGCTCTTATAACGCCTTTGAAGAAATCAGAGAAACCATTCTTCTGGCACCAAATCAGGGGCTGGGAACACAAAATCAGGACGGACCATCGTATGGAAGACAGGAACCCCCTCCCCTTCCAATTGGGCTTCTATTCTGAATTTTCGTTGGCCTAAAACTGCGAGATTTCCGAAGAAACCCGAACCTGAACGGTGGCGGTGATGAGTCGAAAACTGGTATTTTGGGGTGAGGTGAAAATATTGTGGGTAGTTTACCCACCTTAGCTCACAACATTATTAGGGTAGTCCTCTTAGGTAAGGTCCGAATTGTGTGCAAGTGGACAGTTGGGTACGAAAGATACCAATTAAAAGGTGGTAGGGGACATTAGGACAGCCCTAGAGCAGCATAAGTATGAAAATGCCCTTGTGTCCGCGTCATTTTTTTGCGTGATGTTCCGGTGAGCTGGTGCCTGAACATGTCAATTACCAACCAGCCCTCCAGTCAACACTCGCATGCACAGTTCTCTTCCCTCTCTCCCATAATCTTCTACCACCACCATGGCCACTGCCGCATAATTTCGGTCAGGCCTTGATTAGTGTCCAAATAGTTCATGCTTTCAAACTGCTGTGTCCAGCCAAAATTGCCAGAATTCCAATTTACCCATGGCCTCAGCGAAAATCGCTAGGTCATGCATCACGGAATACCTGATTAAAAAAAACCACAGTCATCAACCTTCCATTCAAAACTGGAGACGCTGACACAGTGGCAGCGTGCAGGAAAGTACCTAGTGTCGCTAGGCAGAAAACCATCCTGTACTTGTATTTCTTACTGCCTGTGTAATGTATGTTTCTTCTCTAAACGTGACTGCTTGTCGATTACTGGGCACGAAGGGTGCTCAAAATTCTGCTGCCAATCCCATGTCGCAGATGGCGGCTGGCCTGATGACGAAGCTGGCGTCCGTCAGCATCGTGCTGCTTCTGGTGAACACAGTGGGGTACTTCATTTTCGACTGGAAGGTGGCTCCCAAGTGGCTGGAGGCGGCAACTGGCAGCACGAACCATACGAATTGGAACGACCCTTTGCCCCTTTGATGCTCCAGGGCTACCTCAACGCGTGCCATCGGTCATCAACAAGCTCAAGCAGATCAGTAGTTTAAAATAGGTTATGATCAATAATTCATAATATATGTCAGCTGAAGATGCAGGCGACCTCAATGTTGAAAAACTGCATTCTCGTTTCATCACGTCCACATTGCGACTACCCCCGTGTGTGCGTGCGCGTGTTCAAGGCAGAGTTCAGCGAACTTCAAAACGTGTTTTATTGCGGCGGTAGGGGGAAGTTTTAAGCAACAATCACTTGAGCGAAAAACGACTCGAAAATATTGAACGTCATGAGAGGCTATCGAATGGTTGTCAGCACAAATTTTCTGCGCATTTTTCGTACGCCCTAATCATCATCGGCTTGTTGATGTCCCTGCAGGACGAAGACATCCGCCCATAGGCTCCAGAGAATGTTACTCTCCGGTCTTCATACCCATTCTTAGTCATAAAATTTTCCCATCGCATCTTATATTCTTGACATAGGCCACAGGCCGTAAATACGAACTTATGCCAAGGGTAGGCAGGGGGAAGGGGGGCAGGTGAAACGCGAGTATAAGTTTTTGTTCGCGCGAAATATCTGCGTTAGAAGTTACGGGCATGAGCCTCCGGCTATTTTTTTGAGATGGTACAATAGGTAAAGGTCCCATTCGCAGGAAGAAGGAGGGGAAGAGCTTGCAATTGGTCGCCGCCGCGCAACGCCTGGCAACGTTTATACGTACGACTTTCCGCCCGTTTGGGCGTAAAAATAGTGATGACGATGACGGCGATGCTCTCAAAGTGCCTCCCAGTTCATCCAGTCGCCGATAGGGTTCGTGCACGCGAAAGGACTTGAATCACGCACTATGCGCCACAATTAGAAGCGGTGCACAGATCGATTGTCAAGCAACCGCTCAAACAAGCGCAAATTTCAGACTGTCGTAAGCATACCTAAAGAATTTTCTGGCTATTTATGTACCCCTAATAAAGTGTTCTTTACCACGGCTCGCGGTGTTCGACCCTATTGTCAGTTGTTCGAGGCATTGCGCATGCGTAAATAAGAACATGCACAAGGATATACGCATGTTCTTTTTTACGCGTGTTCTTTTTATCGGATTTTTGGATTTTTCTAATACCGTCATAAGTGGATTGCACTGTATATTGTGCGAGAATCAACCTATATGCGGCATTTTTATTTTATTTTTAATTGCTTTGTATACTTCTAAAATAACATCATCAACGGTCATTCATACTGTTGCAAGGGTCCTAGCACCCACGTTATTCGAATGTTCAAAATTCCACTGAATTAGAAAGAAGAGGAAAAAGAGAACACGCAATAACGTGACTGCTTCGCCATCTCTCCATCGTATTCCTTAGAATTCGCAATGATCTCGATTGTTCAGAAGCTCTCCCAACGGTCAAAACCTCCGTGGCATGCCCCCGCGCGAGGGACCCGAGTAAATGCAGAGCATTGGGGGTGGTCACGTGGCGTAGGTTGTGGTAGTTGGCAATGGTAGTTGTAGTTGTTGTTGTCGTAGGGGTTGGGTAGTTGGGTTGCGAGACGAGAGAGAGAGAGGGGAAAGAAGACGAGAGACGTAAGTACGTAACGTGTTATTTATTGCCATCGTTTGCACCCCACCCTCTCTGCGGGGCAATCGTTGGATCTTTATTATTATTCTTTCTTTCTTTTCTTTTCTTTCTTATTATCCCTCTCGGGAGGGCAGTGCGCCATCGTCGAAGTTCATAAGCGATGGAACAACACCTTCAACCAGTACCGCGACGCGAGCCAACGTCAGCGTTGCAGTACCAGTTCAAGACATCGTGCCATCCTCTTCATCGACGGCGGCAGAAGACAAGGCGGCGAGACGGCGCGCTGCCGACGCCGAACGAAAGCGTCTGAAGCGCGCTGCCGACGCCGAACAATTTTTTATTTTTCTATGGCCGAACTTCGTGCACGAGAAGCCGCGGCCAAACGTCAACGTCGGGCCGCGGATCCTTCGCTCGGGCAACAAACGGCCCTCAATTACATAAGCCCCCACACTGTAATACCCCTTCCCTCACACTCGTAGCACAACTCTCGATGAACAGCTGTCTTGCACAAATACAGGGTGGTGGTACGATAAGTGGAACATTTTAAAGTATTTTCCTCAGTGAACCGCCGCTGTGTTCGCGCTCAAACTTCACAGGAAGGTCGCATTTTGTGGTCTTTTTTGTTTGACACCAGGAACAGTACTTACCTGTTCATTCTGAAAATAAATAAAAATGATTTTCGCATATGGGAAAATGGCGGCCGATTTGGGTGTGCGAGCCAGCGCAAGCTGATATTGGAACGACGACGCCACCTGGGGTATGCAGAGCGAAACAGATGATGCGGATTCACTCTGCTATGTACCATTGGATATCCTACTTTTTCCCGAACTCCCATTACCTAATCCCTCTCCCCTAGACACCAAAATTCGCTAAAGCGTAACATGGCGTCTTTATATCCCTTGTACATAAAATAAATGCGTGTTACAACGACCACTTCCACGACAGGAAGGAGCCAAATGGGGTAGCAGACGATCAGAAAATGTTAGAGCAGGTTGTCTGATCGTCTGCTATGTCATTTGGCTTCTTCTACGGAAGGAGCCAAACGACGTACCAGACGATCAGAAAACGTGAAAGCAGGTGAGAAGACTAATTTAGCGTTTATTGACAACGATGAGCCGTTGGATGATGATGATGAACAAACGTTTATTATAGAGCAAAGGGGTAAGAGAAGAGGGTGTCGTCAGCTTCCTATGTCCAGGAGGCCGCGAGTGGACGCCGCTGTTACCGCCCGGTCGACCAGCATAGCTTGATCTTCAGGGTCGGAGCTGGTCAGCAACCTGTCCCACTGCTCACGGGAAGGGGTGGGGGTCAGTCGGGGACGTATGGGTGGAGAGTGCGGGCATTCACTGACAAGATGGAAAGTGTCTAGTGGGGTATTACATGGTTGACAGGTTTCCGGGTAAAGCGTTGGAGCAATGTGGTGAAGCCATGTACAGTTGTAGTAAGTATCTGTTTGTAGGCGTCGCCAGGTGTATGCTTGGGTGTGCGTGGATGTAGGGAATGTGGTCGTGAGGATATTAG
This sequence comes from Haemaphysalis longicornis, assembly GCA_013339765.2. NCBI lineage: Eukaryota > Metazoa > Arthropoda > Arachnida > Ixodida > Ixodidae > Haemaphysalis > Haemaphysalis longicornis. The sequence goes on along the minus strand of CM023456.1, from coordinate 117,582,307 downwards.
TTGCAACGAGTCATCTGATTCACATTCGCCTTGTCTCCTCCGGCGTCGGTCGTCGTCCGGCTGGGCGGCTGGCGTTGTCCAATGCCCCTCCCCATTCTCCTCCGCCGCGCCAGCTTGCGCTCTCACTCCGCCGCTCAACCCCCTCTTCCTCTCCGAATAGCGAACACTCTCTTCGCGAGGGGCATTGAATTGGATTGGCTTGGCTTGGCTTGGATTGGATTGGATTGGATTGGATTGGATTGGATTGGATTGGATTGGATTGGCTTGGCTTGGCTTGGCTTGGCTTGGATTGAAGTGAAGTGGATTGGATTGGATTTGGATTAGATTGGATTAAAGTGGATTGTGTTGGGGATTGTGTTGCGTCATAGCCGCGGCAAGTTGCGTCATAGCCGCGGCAGGCGCGCTGAGGCCGGCTGCATGTGCAGTACGCTCTCTGTCCGCGGTTCCTCCTCCTTCGGGCGCGCTGCGCATATAACCGCTGTGCCGTTCTCCGGTGAAGCAACATCCACGCTTGGCTCAAACACCTGGAGTCCACGCTGCTTTACAAGTACGCCAACGCCGTCATCGACTGGGACCGGCTTACGCAGTCCTCTCAACGTTATGCGCGCTATAAAACGCGGTCCCTTCGCCGCTCCGCCTATGCGTCGCATCTACACAGGGGTTCCCGCGAGGGGAGGTGGGAGTTTTTTTGTAGCGGAGGTGCCTGTAGTGGGTGAGAATCGCTTCACTGGTGGTCATACCTCGGCAAAGTTGGCAGGGCTCATTCAAACTCACTCACAATTTTTTTTCCAATCACCACTCACCACTCAAACTCAGACTCAATGCTTAGCAGCACATCTACGCTCACTCAAACTAAACTCACTGTGAGCACAAAACTCAGAACTCACTCGGACTCAAAACTCCAATTGTACTCAAGCTCAAATCTACTCAAAATGTACTCAAACTCATAATGTACTAAAGCTCAAAATGTACTCAAACTCAAAATGTACTCAGAACTCAAAATGTACTCGAACTCAAAATGTACGCAGTATTCAAAATGTACTCAAACTCAAAATGTACTCAGTATTCAAAATGTACTAAAACTCAAAATGTACTCGAAACTCAAAATGCACTCAAACTCAAAATGTACTCAGTACTCAAAATGTACTCAAACTCAAAATGTACTCAAACATCAAAATGAACTCAGAACTCAAAGTGGACTGAAAACTCAAAATGAATTCAGAACTCAAATGGACTCACAACTCTCTAGTGCTAGGAATTTACTCGGTGTCAGATGGACTCTGATTTCATTAGCATTGAGAGTTTTAAAATTCACGCTGGGTAAAAATATTACGGATGCAAATTCATGAGCTCAATCTCTTGCATTCGGTACGACATGATACCGTAAATCCTGTGAGGTCGGAAACAATTTTCGTTGCAGATTTAATACAGCTATACCTGCTGGCCATGATGATTAGCGCTGCTTGCTAGCAGTTGTACGTATATATTGGATACCGAACTCTTGATGTAGGCTCCTTGTTTGTGTTCATGACAGAGACGGTCCAGACTCGATGGTGTGCTGGGGCCTTGGTGTGAAACAAACAATATTGGGCGAGGGGACGTGCGCTCACTGCTCAGTTCATTTACGTCGAAGCTGTTTAAAGGGACACTGAAGTGATATGTAAACATTGCGGGATTACTAGCGCAAATTGTAGTCCGGAGTCCCCAGGCCATGTTTCGACCACTCTAGGCGCGTTTACGCGATTTTATTTAGTAGAAAAACTACTTCGAAAATGCTGTCCTCCTCTCTTTACGCTCGCCCATTTTCTGTGGCGTTTTCGTGTGACGTCAGGAGGGGATGAGCTGGCAATTGGCTGCGCCACGGCTGCGCTACTGCACGGCTCCCCGGCCGACAGAGTCAGTCGGCCCAGCGTTTCGTCCGCCGGCCGCCGGTGGGTCGTCGCAATCAAGGAGGTTAAAAAAAATTGTTTTGGGTCGCAATTCGTTCGCTTAGTTGAAACGAAGCCAGGACACGTTTGTGAATGGAAGAATGTGCCTTTCTTTACTTGGTTTGTCTGTACGCTGTATCTAGCTCCAAGTCAAGGTCCGCTTCACACAAGCGCTGCACAAGCGCACATGCGACGCTTCGCTGACTGGTACGCCAGTAGGAAAATATAAGGCCTCTTGAAGGCGGGAGAAGAGTCAGCGAAGTCAATATAGGTACTAAGGAAATAAAATCAACTGATATTTTTACCGTATAGCGTAAAACTAGGGCGCGGGAAGCACTTTTTGCGCTGGGCGAACAAGCACAGCGGTCAGCAGCACGACTACGCATCTGCGAACGCTTTTTCCGTCTACGAAATGCAATTGCTAGACGTGAGCTACTGTGGAAACTCGGGGCGACGCTTACTGCACGATCGCAGTACAACAAATAGTCACCTAAGCTGCTTGAAATGCCAAAACTAAATAAAAGTGTAAACCGCTTGTACAATATATACCTTATATTAGCAAGGACTCCGCGTTTCGCTCCGTGGCTCAGCGGTCTGGGGCGCCGGGTTTGTCACACCAAATGTTTTGCAAGTCACGAGTTCGAATCCCCGCGGGTACGTGCTTTTTTTTTGTAAGTTAACTTTTTTGTTTTCCGCCGATGTTTTCTATATTGAGTTCACCTTTTTTTGGGCCGCAACGTTCATGGCTACACGAACTAGTTCACAAAAGGCGCGCAGGCTGGCACTGGCCCGCTAGCGAGTTCTCGTTGGCGTGCTGTTGCCATAAGCACCGACTGCTTGCAGGCAGTGGGCACAGGCCAGAATGAACACACCCTTGGCCTGGTGCGAACACGCTTTTTACGATACAGGCATGAGGGTGGCAAGCTCCAAATATGGGGGAAAAGCGCATGACATTTGGGCGTCTGCGGGTACGCGGAGGGCGTTCATACACTGCTTAGGTCTCGGCTAGTGAATGCTACGACTACAAGCCGTCCTGGGAGGCTATCTTGTGCATTTTACAGCCGACAACATGGCAGAAGCGCGGTACGATGATTACTGAGATATTGAGAATGCCCATCCAACAACGCCATTGGTTATGTTTTACAGAACCGAAACCGAAACCGAAACTTGTGTGATTGCTAACCTTGGGCATCGCCCAATCACGGCGCCCCTCCTCCCAACGTCACAGCCTTAGTTGGTGCGGCCGCCGCAAACCGCGCATGGTAGTTTTTCTTCTTTCGCGCTTTGTAAAATAATTACCGATTTGTCAACCGGATAAACGATGAAAAGTGTGCTAATTTGAGCCAGTGCACGCAGTGCAAGCAAAAACGGGAGCTTGACAAATTCACTTCAGTGTCCCTTTAAGGTTACGGTCCCATGCATTCTTTCTCTGCATGCTAAAAAAACGCCTTGTGTCAAAGCCAACTGTCCCCGCGAAACTCTGAAGCGCCAGACGTTCATGGATATCATCGTAAGTAGCGCTAGAGACGGGACACAGAAGAGGAGACATACACGACGGCGCTATGTGTCTTCTGTGTCCCGTCTCTAGCGCTACTTACGATGAATCAAAACCAACTAGCCCAACTGTCAATTTTATTGAACTACAGTTCATGGATATGCCTCTGCTATTTTTAAGCGTAGCATTCTTTGCCGAGTACCCCCTCCCCCTCCACGGCCAGGATCGTGTAACGCCCTGCATTTACACAAAAATGCAGATATTATGGAAGTTCAACCTGTAATAATTATAAAAGCGTAAATGTAGATAATTGATCAAACAAAAATTTTAAAATCTAAATGAAAAGAAATAAAGGAAAAATATCGAAAATGGCGAATCGTGTAACATGGGGGTCATGGATAGTCACAGGTTGGGTTAAAATTCAAAGTGATGGGCCGCTACGGCATGTGGGGTATCAAATTTAACGTTTCGAGGAGGGAAATCACGTGAGAAGAACAAAAAAATGCTTTGTGGTCATAATCATGAGTTAGTTATCGTGAGTCATAATAAAAACTGGACTTCATAATGATGACGAGCCGGCGTATGGGGTCTAACATTAACTGTTTCGATTAGGGAAATAACGTTGCACAAATAAGAAATACATCCTGGTAGTAATAATGACATAGTTACATTGGGATGTCCCTAGTGTGTGTGGAGTATCGAATTGATCTCGGTGAGGGGATTCACGTGGTACAAAAAATGCTTCCTAGTTATACTCGTGACACAGTCAAGGTGAGTCATAGATATGGTTAACATTCAAAGTGATGTGCGTGTGGGGTGTCAAATTGAGGTCTCAATAAGGGAAATCACGTGAGACCAATAAAAATTTCTCCTGGTCATAATCAAGACATTGTCGTGGTGAGTCATCGATTGGGTTAAAAATCAAAGTGATGCCGACGCGAGGTATGGGGTATCAAATTGAAAGTCTTGATGAGGAAAATCGCTTAGGACAAGTAAGACATGCTTCCTTGTTATCATCACGCGATAGTCACGGTAAGTCATACATTAGGTTAAAATTCAAATAAATTCCGGCAGCGTGTCTGGGGTATCAAATTAAAGGTTTCGATGAATACAATCATGTGGGGCAGATAAAAAGGTCATCCCGCTGATCGGTACTAGTTAAGAGTAAACTGCGTGAATTCATCGCAGATGCTAGAACGGTACCACAAAAGGAACTGTGGTGTCAAAGGGAAGGGTTTGAGGGAGAAAATTTAAACCAGGCAATGACCGCATCGTAAGGAGGAGGAGGAACAAACTTTATTAACTGTGAAGTCGAGCGGGACCGTGGTCGGGGTCCTCATTCCAGGACTCCGTTGGTGCGGCCTGCCGTCTTCGCCCTTTCAGCGAGCCAAAGCTGCTTACTCAGGTCTGAGCTGGCAAGCTCACTCTCCCACTGCTCGTGAGTTGCATCAGGGATTGGATCAAGGTCTGGGTTTGACTGGCAGGCCCAAACCATATGGTATAGCGTAGCTTGGCTGCCGCAGTATTTGCACAGGGGGTAGTATAACGTGGGGTGGATGGTGTGTAGCCGCGTGGGGTGTGGAAATGTGTTGAAGCCGTCGAAGGATGACTTGTTGTTCTTTTGTTAGCTGGTCGGCCGGCGGCGGGAAGGTGCGTCGTGTGAGCATGTAGTGTTGGGTGATGTCGCTGTATGTGATGAGTGAGTGACGGGTCCTCTCATCATCCTCTTGCGGTGCCCGGCGAGCAAGTTCTCGGGCGTAAGCGTGCGCCGCTTGATTACCGCAAAGAGACGAGTGAGCAGGTGTCCAGATAATCTTGACTGTTCTCTTGGGGGGGTTCTGGGTTATAATTCGTGCGGCTACCTTAGAAATTCTTCCAGCCGTGTACGTTCGACACGCCGCTTGTGAGTCGTAGCATGTGTTCGCTTTAGCTACACGTGAATCCCGACACGGAAACCAATAGTTGTACAGCCCCGATGAGATGAACTTCCGACAAAACTCCGAATTTTTACTTATCAAGTGAGTGCACATAATCATCTTACGATGCGGTCCACGACCATCATTACGGACCGCATCGTAAGATGATTATGTGCACTCACTTGATAAGTAAAAATTCGGAGTTTTGTCGGAAGTTCATCTCATCGGGGCTGTACAACTATTGGTTTCCGTGTCGGGATTCGCGTGTAGCTAAAGCGAACACATGCTACTTAGTAATGGCAAGTCCAGTTTTGAAGGACGGCAATATTGTAAGCGCGAAGCTCCGAAGCGTGAAAATTCATTTATTTCACGTCCACATTATCCCCATCATCAAACACTTCGAGGGACAATTCGTCTTCTTCTGGACTGATCATCATCATTGTTGGTTCCGGGACCGGTGTTCGGAGACGGCTGTGTCGTAGAATAACCGTCCTACTTCACCAAGTACCCAAGGCCCTTACAATATTCAAAAACCCTCATCTGGTGCTTCAGAGGGATCAATCGTGCTTGCGGCATTTGACCAGGCCATCTTTAAAACGTGGCTTGGTCGACCCCCTGCGGATCGCAATGTCTGGAAAAAAGCCCGCCTATCCACCAAAACAACGCTGGTGGACAGCCACAGGGGCAAGGTAGAAATGGAAATCGGGGAAACGTTTTTTTTAATGTCCGGATGGGTCAACATCCGCAGCCACCCACTGCTCACTGTACCGCGCTTCTATAACTTGTATGGACCAGAATTTTGCCGGGTCGGCCATTTTATAACGATAGAGGCACCACCTGGCGGGTATTTCTTGGCGACCGCGGGGCGAGCAGACGACGTTGCAGTCCCACGCTGTTGCTCCGTGCCGCGAGTGGATATCAGACGTCCAGGCGGCATCGAAAATCGGTGTCATTTACTCGGTACGTCAGCAGCGACAAGTTCATCAGGGCTTTAAAGAGAACGTCCAAAGGGTCTGAGGGATGTCACATTTGCCCATAAATTCCGTCCCCAACCCACTCAGGCGGCGGGTCACCCCACAAATGCTTTGTCCTGACGGGGGTTGCCTGTGAGGCTACGTTTAACCATGCAAGCAGAACGCCCGCCTTTTCATCCCCAATTGATGTTTATTTTCTTAATTGTTGGCAGGTTGCCGTCATTGCCTTTACTTGGCAATGTGCAGGAGCTACTGTCCGGGCGTGATTACGCCGTTGTGGGCTTCACCAACAATCAGCGTTAGGGCAAAGGGCTCATGCAACAAACGTGTAAAATGCACCACAACAAAAGAAGTGTCTGCCTGTGCGGAATCTATTCGCTGCACAAATTTCCTGTGCCCCTGGAGTGCCGCCGCGAATTGATCGCCGTGCTGAATCGGAAAGACTTCGAACCAAGCAAATTTGCCAGAATACGTACGGTCGTACGCTGCTTCCGGAAGCACTGTTTATTCACCCTCATGTTCAATCCCTATCACACGTTTTTGTTCTCTGGAGGTATGTTCTGTTCATCTCATCGACAGGTTGCCAACAAAAATCATCCGGACACCTATGCAGCTCGGGTGTGCGAAAAAGCTGAGCTTAAAGCGAAATAAAAGCGTCGCGGTGGCAGAGAACGCCCGGTCATGTCAGGAAATAGCATTTCACGGTTCCCACCCGCTGCTGAAACGTTAAAGTTCTTTTAGGCAAGCAAACGGCCGTGAAATCTTGGTGTATCAAATGAGTTGCCCCTGTTTGGCAGCAGGAAATACTGTCATGAGGCGGTAAATATTTTACTTTTATGAGCATGTACGTCTACGACCTGCACAGTTAAAGGAGTATTTCATCGCCTTGTTTAACAACCAACTCAGTATGAGCTATGGGAGCGCGTATTAAATGTCAACACGTTCGCGCACCGACAGCAACAAGCCATGCTTGGAAATTTGCACCATCGGGCGCGCGATCGGAGGCATTCGCTGATTGCGCCAACCCACTTACTTCTTAGCGTATACGTAGGAGGCATATCAGCCCAATAGTTCCTAAGATGTTTCATGGGAACGCAGGCTTATTGAGGGATGTTGAGTGCTGCAATGTGTTGAACCGACCACGCTTTCAGGATGGCGTGCCAACAATTACAAATATAAAAATATATCTATGCGGCACTGAATTAGACTTTTTTACTTAACTGGTCATTATTCAGTGCCATAATTTCTGATGGTTGCATCCGATCCACCTTTATTCACCGAGACAAATATTTTGACACCCTACACACCCTATCGGCATCAATTTGAATTTTAACCCAATCAGGGACTAGCCATGACTATATCATGATGATAAGGAGGACGCATTTCTTTATTTATTCCAAGCGATTTCCCTCATGATACCCAACAAGCCCTATTGGCGTCACTTTAAATTTTCACTCAATCTATGACTCACCACGACTACCTCATAACAATAACCGGAAAGCATTTTCGGTATTTGTCCCACGTGACGAGATAGCGCCTGTCTCGTCTACTCTGTTCTTCGTCCGTGTGTTTTTGTCGCGCTTCAAATCATGGCATCTATTCACCAACTAGCCCAGCAAGAAGTTCTCCTCAGCTACATCCCTAGCAGGATCATTTAGCATTTTAATCAAATCTGGCTAACAATGACTCTCATGACTGTAAGCAGGACGCATTACTTATATGCACACGTGATTCCCCTAATTCAGACTTTGAATTTGACACCCCATTTGCTTTAGCGGCCTAACCTTGAATTTTAACCCAATCTAAGACTCACCATGACTATCTCATGATTAGAACCACGAAGCCTTTTTTTTTTATTTGTCCCACGTGATCCCCCTCATCAAGATCCCAAATTTGATACGCTACACGCCCAAGCGGGGTCACTTCGAATTTTAACCTAATATAAGACTCGCCATGACTATCTCGTGACTATAACCAGGAAGCATTTTTGAATTTGTCCTACGTGATTCCCCTCATTGAGATGATTAATTTGATACCCAACACATCGGAGTGACATCAATTTGAATGTTAACCTAAACAATGACTAACCATGACTATCTCGTGATATAGCCATACCGCTTTTTGTCCCATGTGATTTCCCTCATCGCAACCTTCAATTTGATGCCCCGCGCACACTAGTGGCATCATTTTGAATTTTAACCCAATTTATGACCTATTATCGTATGATAATAATCAGAAAGCGTTTCTGCATTTGTACCACGTGATTCCTCTCATCAAGACCTCTAATTTCCTACGCCACACGCCCTAGCGCTATGAATTTGAATTTTAACCCAATCTATGACTAGCCATGACTAGTTCATAATATAACCATAACGCATTTTTGTCCCACATGATTCCCCTCATCTAGACCTTGAATATTGCGGTGAACCATGATCGGGTTTGATTATTTATTGTTTGTTTTTACTGCCGGGCCACGCCCGGCTGTGTTATCTGCGTTCCAAACGAAGCGCGAATTCCATTCTTTACTTTTATGCCGCACGGGCTATCACATTCAGATAAGCAGACTGTTTCGCCCTAACGTCACTAGCCCAGAATAGTCTTCTATGATCTACAATGTTCTGTATGTGAATCGACGTTTCCAGAAACATTTGCGCCGAAAGATAAAAGCCTGCAGAGCAGACGCCGCGGCATTCATTCGGCGACACTCGCCTGTGCTAGTCACTTTGTTGACCGCTGCTTCGCCGCCTCTGTATTCTTTTGAGTTGTTAGGGGAGCACAAGTTCGCTCCAATAAACTTGTTTCTCCTTCAAGACAACTGCGTCGTCCTTGGCTTCGTGACATCTGGTGGAGGTGCTGGGTACTAAGCCTTTATGCTCTCTACGACATCTGGAAGCCGCCAAGCCAGTCCAACCAGAGAAAGCCGCCGACTGCAAGGATTGCTACCCGAGTTCGGTCTTCTGCCAGAAGGGCCCAAGACAAGGAACGCTGCAACCAACACCATGGTGCAAGAAACAACGTCGCCAATCATCCTGCAGCAGCCCCGAGAACCGCCATCGTTCCGCGGATCCCCCGGAGAAGACCCTGAGGACTGGTTGGAGAAAGTGGAGCGCGTCCGCATCTTTAACCGGTGGGATGACGAAAAAACGTTCCGCCACGTTTTCTTCTATTTAGAAGATACGGCCCAAACGCGGTTTGAGAACCATGAAAACTCCCTAACCAACTGGACTCTCTTTAAGAGCGAGTTCCTCAAAACATTCGCTACCGTCGTGCGAAAAGAACGAGCCGCCCTTTTGTTGGAAACACGCACGCAACACCCCAACGAAGGGGTCGTGATCTTCGTTGAGGAGATGAAGCAGCTATTTCGCCGCGCGGACCCCAAAAGGACGGAAGAAAAGAAGTTGCGCTTCTTAATGCGTGGTGTGAAGGAGGAACTCTTTGCTGGACTTGTCCGAAATCCACCAGAGACCGTCGCCGAATTCGTGACCGAAGCCAGCACCATTGAGAAAGCCCTCGAAATGCGTGGTAAGCAGTACAACCGGAACTATGTTGGCATGGCAAATGCGAATTGCGTCGACAACGTGCGCATTCCCGAAGATAGCCTACGGGAGACTATCCGCGAAAAAGTGAGGGAGGAGCTGCGGAAACTGCTCCCAACGCCGCCGCAACCACAAGTCGCTTCTCTTACCGACGTCATTAGAGAAGAAGTGCAGCAAGCGCTGGGAACTTCAACGACGCCAGTTGAACCTCGCGAGCCGCAAGCCATGACCTACGCGGCTGCTGTCCATCGCCCTCGCCCGCCTGCACCCTATCGTCACGAGGCTCCGTACCATCGCCCCCTCTCGGCGGCCCGACCACCTGCAGCGCAACCCCCCCCCCCCCCCCCAAGGAAGACCGACGTGTGGCGAACGTCCGACAATCGTCCGCTGTGCTACCACTGCGGAGAGGCCGACCACATCTACCGTCGCTGCCCCTACAGGAGGCTCGGTTTGCGAGGGTTCTCCGTCGACGCACCCCGCCCCCGAACTGGCCACGCCCATCGGAGATCGAAGAGTACCTGTCCAACACCAGCCGTCGACCAGCACGTTTCAACCGTTCGCCGTCGCCCTACCCATACCAGTCGCCGAACCGCCGTAGCAATGCTGAGTTCTCATTTGGAAGGTCCTCCAGCCCACGCGGGGGAAACTAAAGGAAGCAACTTCTGGAGGTGAAGTTGCTCTACGGCGAAAAACTGGAAACCCCCCAACGACGCAAGGACGCGCCGAAGACACCGATTCACGACATGCCCTCATCCTGACGACCCAACCTAACCCTGACGAGACTCCCGAACACGACGACAGCTACACGGCGCGACGCGTACCCGACATGACCGAGACTGCCGCTGAGAAGACAACAACGACGCACAGTGCCCGACCGTCAATACGCACAAGCCGGGAGAGAGAGAGAAAGAAATCACTTTATTTTCCAAGCCAGTTGGCTAGGAACGCGTGGTGGCTGCTGGCCGAAGGCTGGCGGCGACGGTGGCAGCTCGGTCAACCAGAAGTAGCTGAACCCCCGGTTGCGAGCTGCCCAGCGCGTCCTCCCACTGCTCGACACTGGAGATGGGGGGGAGTGGGTTAAGAGGGCAGGCCCACATGGCGTGGGTTAGAGTATCCAGGGAGTCACAGAGGGGACAGTTGGGTGAAGGGAACTCAGAGGGATAGATCTTGTGGAGGAGGGACTGACTGGCGAGGGAGTTTGTCTGAAGGAGTCGCCTTGGCGCTCCTGATCGTTGGTGAGGGATGTGTGTGGGCAGGGGGATAGCGGCGGCGGGAGAGGCGGTAATGCTCCGTGACCTCTTGGTACGAGAGCAGTCGATCCCGGGCCGGCCGAGCACCATGGTAGGGAGCACGAGCGAGCCCAGCACGGCTGGTGAGTTCTCGTGCTGCTTTGTGGGCCGCCTCGTTGCCTCCCACCCCAGTGTGGGCTGGAGTCCAGACTATGTCGACTGGTTGATGAGGGGGATTTTCGAGGATAATTTTGAGTGCCGTAGCCGAAATGCTACCGCGAATGAAGTTCTGAACGGCCGTCTTCGAATCAGTGATTGTAATGTGTGGTTGCGGCCTAGTGATAAGGGCCAGGGCTATTGCCGCCTCTTCCGCCGTTGCGGGGTATGGTGTCCGTACAGTAAGGGAAGTGACTGGGGGAGAATTGGGGTGAGTGACCACTGCGAGAGCAAATCCTTCCGCGTGTCGGTACTCCGCGGCGTCTACATACATGGTGGTGGGGGAGATGGGGTATTTATCTGAAAGGGCACGGGCGCGCTGGCACCTGCGCTCCGCGTGATTCACTGGGTGCATGTTGCGCGGGAGTGGACGTGTGCAGAGGCAGTCTCGGATGTCTCGAGGCAACGAAGATTCGTTCGCTACCGCTGCCGGGATGCCAATTCGTAAGCAGTGAAGAATGTGCCGCCCTGTGTAAGTGGTAGAGAGGCGGGGTAACTGATTAATACGATGGGCCTCTAGTAGCTCGTGGGCAGTATTGTATACTCCCAACGAGGCGAGTCTGGCAGTGGACGAGTAGAGGGGGATTTTTAATGCTGCCTTGTATGCCTTTCGGATGAGGCAGTCAATTTTGTCTATGTCGGAGGTGGTAAGCTTAAGGTAGGGGAGAGAGTACGTGATCCGACTGATGATGAAAGCCTGAACTAGACGGATTCGTTCTCTCTCCTTGAGCCCGTGGTGACGGCTAGCGATTCGTCGAATAAGGCCAATTGTTTGATTTACTTGAGAGTTAAGTAGGGATAGGAATTTAGCGTTACCTCGATTGCGTTGTATAATTAGGCCTAGCACCTTAAGGGTTTGCACGTCTGGGATTATTCGGTTGCCGAGGGAAACTTGTATGTTCGGCGAATCACGACAAGACCGGGCAGGGAGAATGAGCAGGGCAGATTTTTCTGGAGAACAGGATAACCCAGCGAGTTGCGCCTCTGTCTCCACGATATGGGCACCCTGTTGAAGGATGGTTTCTATCTGAGCATCGCTACCTCCAGGTACCCACATCGTAATGTCGTCGGCATATAGACTGTATCGGAGGCCAGGTACCGAATCTAACCTTTTGGGGATGTTCAAGATTGCCAAATTGAACAAAAGAGGGGACAATACTGAACCCTGGGGTGTACCTATGGAAGGAAGTCGGATGCGATCAGAATGGAGCTCGCCTACCTGGAGTGCGGCGGTGCGTGCGGTGAGAAAATCGCGTACGTAGTTGTAAGTGCGCTCTCCTGGGTGGATAGACTCTAGGCCTCTGAGGATTGCACTATGGGAGACTCTGTCGAATGCTTTTGTCAAATCAAGTGCAAGGATCACCGCTGCGTCGCGTTTAGGTGGTTGGGAGATTATCTCTTGGTGTAGCTGCAGGAGGTCGTCCTGGGTGGACAGTTTAGGTCTAAACCCTAGGACTGTGGGGGGAAAGGCCTCCGTGCTCGTGATGCGAGCGGTTAGTCTGTTAAGGATTACATGTTCTAGCACCTTGCCCATACACGAAGTGAGAGATATGGGTCGAAGGTGTTTGATAGTAAGAGGTTTGCCTGGCTTAGGAATTAATGTTATGGAAGCATGTTTCCATGCTGGGGGAAGGGTGCCTTGAGTCCAGTAATAATTAAAGTAAGCAGTTAGAGCCGTAATAGAAGGGTCGTCTAGGTTGCGAAGAAGTTTGTTGGTTACGCCATCTGCACCTGGTGCGGATCCTGGCCGAATCAGTAGGAGGGCGCTTCTCACTTCTGCTTCCGTGATGGGTGCGTCCAGTGTTTCGTTAGGCGAGCCGCGGTATGACGCGAGTGGAATCGAGGGACCGGTGGGGATGTAATGCGTGCTCAATGTGCGCAGGAGCTGTTCGTTGTCCCCCGAGAATTTCTGTAATATAACTGTGAGGCGGTTGCGTTGTTCCGTCTTAGAGCCCGTCGGATCTAGAAGGTGCCTTAAGAGGGACCAGGTGCGTTTCATTCCTAAGGCTCCTTTAATGCCGTCACAGATCTCAAACCATCGGTTACGGGTAACCTCAGCCGAATATCTGAGAATTTCCGCTTCGAGACGAGTTACCCTAAGCCGAAGTTTCCTATTATGTTTTTGCTTCCGCCATCGGCGCTGTATGCCACAGTACGCTGCCCAAAGATGCTGTAGGTGTGGGTCGACCGTTTGCGCCGGTATGCATGGATCAAGGGGAGTAATGGTTTGTCGGACATCAGCTACCATTTGCTGGACCCAGCGCTCGAGACCTAGCGGTGAGATTTCAGGGTCGTCATGACCACGGCGCACCTCTCGGAATTTGTCCCAGTTCGGTAAGTGGGTCCTGCGGAGACGAGTATGAGAATGTTTAAGGACAGCGTGGTTTGAATGCTGAAATGATCGCTGCCTAGTGTGTGAGTCAGGTTGGGCCCAGGCTGTCTGAGGAGCGTTTTAAACGTGAGCGTGAGGTCCGGGGAGGAGTCCCTCTGAACGCTGTTACCCACACGCGTTGGGGTCTGCGGATCCGATTCAATCACAAAGCGGAGTGTCTGTATGTGATCCCAGAGGCGCTGTCCTTTGCGGGTGCTGTGATGATACCCCCAGGCGGTATGTGGCGCATTGAAATCCCCCGTGACAAGGAGTGCGTGGGGACCGGCCTCGCGTTTTGCTAAGGAGAGTAATTGGTCGAATGAGTGGTTGACTGATCTGGGAGAGCTATAAAGGTTTAGTACGTACAGTTTGATGTCACCACGTTGCGGAGGGTATACCACCACTAAATCATGAGGGATCGCGATGCTGTCAAATTGTATACGTTCTGCCGACACTTTGCGATGCACCAAAACGGCAGTGGTTAGATCGCGCGTCCTTGATAGGCCTTGTAGCCGGCAAGCGAGACTTTTGTAGCTGCTTCCTGAAGAGTGATTACAATGGGGGGAGTTTCTTGGGCCTGTAAGAAGGTCTGTAAGGCGCATCGCTTGTTACGATACCCCCTACAGTTCCACTGCCAGACCCGGAGAGTATCCGTTTTACATTTCGTCGGTAAGTGCATCGCAATCCGGAAGAGGTGTCCGAGAGGGAGTAAGAGCGTTTACTGCGGCGAATAGTTCGCGGACGGTTGACTGCATTTCCGCGCGCCATGACTCAATGTTGCCTTGAATAGTGCCTATATTGGCGAGGAGGTTCTGGTGGAGGCACATGTATTCAGCCTGTTGCGCCCCAAGCGCTTGAGTACATTTGCTCTCGACTTGAGCGATCTGGTCTTTCAATGCAGCGTCATGTTGGTGAACGGCCTCGAGGGCGGATGGGGCATCAGAGACTGCCTTCCGTTTAACGGGAGTAGGGGAAGGAGGGGAGGGGTCATCACGCGAGGGGGAAGCATGTGTTTTTAGCATGTGCTTCTCCTGGCGGAGAGCTTCATTTTCTTTTTTGAGGGAGACTATTTCGGCTTTGATGGCCGCAAGCTCCTTGAGGACATCCGCGTATGCGAACGAGGGGGAAGAAAAGAATGGCCCGGAGCAGTGGGTGGACGGCGCTAAGCAGCTCACCTGGGGGGTCAAGAGATTGGTGGCTTGGTGGGTCGTCCCTGCTGCGCTCTGCAGGGGTGGCCAGGTTGCAGCCCCGGCTTGGGATCGATGGGACAGGTCCGGTCCACGCCCGGTTTGTCTGGAGGAACCGGGCCCGGAAGGGTGACGTCTAGGGTCCTCTTTTCCATGGCCAGGTGGGGTAGTAGCGGTCTGGGAAAGGTGCTGCGATGCGATCTGGGCGTAGATGGGTGTTCGGCGCGTAAGTTGATATCTCCTGGGGCAGTCCGTTGAGCCGGTGAGATGGGCGCCACAACACACGATGCATTGGGCGTGACATGGGTGTTGCTCCATGGGGTTGACTTGGCCGCACCGGGGGCAACGGGGGGGGGGGCAACTTGGTGCGGGGGCAGACGTTCGGCCTGTGGCCTGAAGACGAGCACAGGGGGCAGGCTTCGGTTTTTCGTCGAAATGGGCGGCAACGGTACGTCGTTGAGCGATATCGTATCCAGAAAGGTACCCTTGTTCCGTGGAAAAGTATCTGGGCCATGTTCGACGTGTTCAGTCTTTTAGTGTCCAAAATTGGAAGGTCAGGGTTGAACTCGCAAATACTCTTGTAGACTTGCTCTTCGGTGTCGTCCTCTGGGATATTAAATATTACTCCCGTGATCGTGTTGGACGGAGCGGCCACATGGGCCGAGACCGGGAAAGCCTGGTTCTTGATTTGAAGGGAGGTTATCGCCGCGTATGTTTTTGCGCGTTCTTTGGAGGGTGTGCTCACCAGGATATAATTCGCGATCCTGTGCGGTCGTATTTGGTCCGCGTGGCTGAGGGGGAGATTGGCCTGAGTCAGCACTGCGTCGGCAATCGTAGCGGGTGGTAGCGCGGAGACATCGAGACCACCGCGCGGCCTGAGAACGATCTTGACATCCTCGGAGGGCAGAGGGATTAGTGGAGGCGCCCTCGCTGCAGGGCGTCGATGACGTAAGGGCGAAGGCTGCTTCTTGCCGGCATTAGGCTTGGTGGCCGGGGGAAGGTCAGCCTGGCGATGGCTTGTTTGGAGTGAACGTTGGCGGCGGCGGACGTCCGTCCAGTTAGGGTGATTGAACTCTTCGGGGTCCACATCCACCCCCTCGACGAGATTCTCCATGGCGACGCCTCCAACGGGCGTCCGTGGTGGAGAGACCGCGCCGGTTGAGGCGGCGAGTACGTCGGGGCCGAGCTAGGCCTAGTAGGCCTAGCTTCTGGAACACCGTGGTGGAACCTTCAGGAGCCGATGATTTAAAGAACTGAGGTCGAAATCACCAAAAAGTGGTGCCGGGCGAACACTCACGTTGTCGGGGACTCGATGGTATGCCACTCAACGCGGTTGAAGGCAGTAGGTATGGTCTGGGAAGAGGTTTTGCCGGAGCCGACGTGGATTGCGTGAGCATCCCTCGGCCCCCTCCGCACAAGCCGAGACGCGACGCCCCGACGCACCCGGAACTCGAGGAAGGCGGCGTCCGACGTCCAGTTGTCCATCGACGGCTTTGACGTAGTCGCCTTCATCGACACGGGAGCCGACTACTCGGTAATGAGCGGGTCATTCGCGTCTAAGCTGAAGAAAGTTACGACAAGATAGGATGGTCCACATATGCGCACAGCAGGTGGCCACCTCGTGACGCCAAGTGGAACGTGCACATCGCGCGTCACCATAGACGGCACGACGTACCCAGCGGCGTTCGTCATTTTGCCTAACTGCTCCCGCGACGCAATTCTCGGAATTGACTTTTTGACGGACAACTGCGCAATAATCGATCTGCAGACGAAGTCGATAACTCTTTCCTCCGATCACTCCATGACGCCGGAATCGAACCCCCCACACCGTAAGGATCGCCGATGACCACGTCACCCTGCCACCCCGCGCAAGCTTGATAGTCACCGTCTACTGTGAAGGTAATGCTCCCGACGTCGATGCTATCGTGGAGAGTGACAAAAGGTTGCTTCTCGACCGCGGTGTGTCTGGCGCAAGAGGCATTGCGCGGTTTAAGCAGCGCAAATCCCACGTCTTGGTCACCAATTTCACTGAGGAGTACCAGCATTGAAACAAGGGCGCTTCAATTGCGTTCCTCGAAGAAACGCAATAAGCAAGTGACGTGATCGCAGTAGCTTACTTTGAACCACGCACACGACGATACTTTCAAGCTTCCGCATCCCTTCGACGTGAATCCGGCGCTACCGCAAGAAGAAAAAAACAAGTTATTGGCTTTGCTGCGTCGCTACATCGGGTGTTTTTCGTCGAACTCTAAGCTACGCCAGACACCTCTGACGAAGCACCGCATAATAACCGAGGATGGAGCCCGACCTACCCGACAGTCACCATACCGCGTCTCTTCACACGAGCGCTAAGCCATCCGGACTCAAGTCGATGAAAGGCTCAACGACGACATTATACAGCCATCGAAAAGTCCGTGGGCGGCGCCGGTCGTACTCGTGAAGAAAAAAGACGGCACACTGAGGTTCTGCGTTAACTACCGGCGATTGAACAAGATCACCAAAAAGGACGTGTACCCCCTGCCACGAATCGACGACGCCCTCGATCACCTGTGCCACGCGAAGTACTTCTCATCGATGGATCTGAACACAGGCTACGGGCAAATTGAAGTGGACGAGAGAGATCGAGAGAAGACTGCATTCATAACCCCGGACGGCCTATACGAGTTCAAGGTGATGCCTTTTGGGCTATGCACGGCACCAGTAACGTTCCAAACAGTCATGGATACTGTGCTAGCTGGCCTGAAGTGGCACACCTGCCTCGTATACCTCGACGACGTTGTGGTATTCTCCCGGACTTTCGACGAACACCTTGCAAGGTTGCAGTCTGTACTCGAGGCCATCCGTACGTCGGGGTTAACGCTGAAGCCTGAAAAGTGCCGCTTCGCGTACGAGGAACTCACGTTTTTGGGCCATGTCGTCAACGCCGCGGGAGTTTGGCCTGATCCGGCGAAAACTTCCGCCATAGCGAACTTCCCAAGACCGAAAGATAAGAAGGGCGCGCGGAGATTTCTCGGACTATGCGCATACTACAGGCGCTTCGTGGCAAACTTCGCCCGAATTGCAGAGCCACTCACCCGCTTGACGAAAGATAGCACCCCTTTCAGCTGGGAAAATGCCCAAGAAACAGCCTCTTGCGAGCTGCAACAATGCCTGCAAAGCCCGCCTGTGCTCGCGCATTTCGACGAAAATGCCGAAACGGAAATGCACACGGACGGCAGTGATATAGGCTTGGGTGCCGTCCTCGTGCAAAAGCAAAGCGGGTGCGAGAAAGTAATTGCCTATGCCAGCCGTGGTCTGTCCAAGGAAGAAAGAAACTACTCAGCCTCTGAGAAAGAGTGCCTCGCTATTATATGGGCCATTTCAAAATTTCGCCCATACGTGTATGGAAGACCATTTAAGGTTGCGACAGGCCACAATGCGCTGTGTTGGCTCGCCAATTTGAAGGACCCCTCTGGCCGTCTTGGTAGATGGAGCTTGCGCCTGCAAGAATTCGACGTTACAGTAGTCTATAAATTTGGGAAGAAACACTCCGACGCCGACTGCCTGTCCCGTGCCCCGTCGACCCCCCACCACAGGACTCCGATGAAGACAGCGCGTTCTTCGGAGTCATGACTGAGAGTGACCTGGCCGCCCAGCAGCGTGCCGACCCCGATCTACGCGTCATGATCGACTACCTCCAAGGATGCAACGTCGCCGTGCCCAGGGCCTTCAAACGCAACTTACCTGCATTCAGCCTGAAAACCTCCGTCCCCGTGAAGAAGAATTTCAGCCCAGGAACGAGAGAAAATTGTCTCCTTGTGATCCCGGCACATCTTCGTGACGAAATTTTGGAAGCGTGCCACGACGACCCGTCTTCCGGACATCTCGGCACAGCTCGCACAATTGGGAAAATCAAGGCGAAGTACTACTGGCCCCGCCTTGCATCCGACGTCACCCACTACGTCCGGAGCTGCCGTGACTGCAAGCGACGAAAAACGCCACCGACGAGACCCGCCGGACTTCTGCAACCGATCGGCGTCCCATCTAGGCCATTCCAACAGATTGGAATGGACCTTCTGGGCCCGTTCCCTACATCCCGATCCGAGAACAAGTGGATTGTTGTAGCGACAGACTACATGACGCGCTACGCAGAGACCGCCGCTCTTCCGAGGGGGACAGTTATCTTCGAGATGTTCTTTTCCCCGGGGCTTCTCCTCCAAGCCGCAGCAGCGCTGAGGATCTCACCCCGGGTATCCTCAACCGACAAACTCAGCCTCCGATACAAACTGTACATTTATTTACAGCCCGGCGGGCGATTAAAAAACAGGACTCGCGCGGAGCTCGAAGACGACGGACCGAGCTCTCCTGCGCCCGGGCCGCGTCTCTTGTCTTCATTTCCATTGCTCTTCGTCGGTGGCCGTCCCATGTGGTGGCGGTTAGGACATCCGGTGCGAGCAGGCGGAAAGCGCCGCGCAGCACGTGCTTTCCATTTCCGCGCTGCTCGTCCCCCGGCCCGCTCCAGTTGGTGCGTCGAAGCGCCCGACAGGGACTGCACAAGAAGTCGCGAAATTCTTCATAATCCAAGTTGTGCTGCGACATGGAGCCCCGGAAGTCCTAATCACGGACCGCGGAACGGCCTTCACCGCGGAGCTGATGCAACGGATATTACGCTACAGCAACACGGATCACCGAAGAACAACGGCGTACCACCCCCAAACGAACGGACTAACGGAACGCCTGAACAAGACAATCGCGGATATGCTGTCAATGTACGTCGACGTTGAACATAAGACTTGGGAAGAAGTGCTACCGTACGTCACCTTTGCGTACAACACGGCTATCCAGGAAACTACGCAGATGACGCCATTCGAGCTTGTCTACGGAAGACGGCCGACTACGATGCTCGACGCCATGCTTCTGCACGTAGAAGACGACGACATCAACGCCGACGTTTAAGGATACCTTCAGCGTGCGGAGGAGGCCCGCCAGCTGGCTCGAGTTCGTACAACGAACCAGCAGCTGGTGGATGCCGGGCGGTACAACCCCCGACGCCGAGAAGCCGAGTACCACCCTGGGGATCGTGTGTGGGTTTGAACTCCCATCCGTCGACGCGGACTAAGTGAGAAGCTTCTGCTACGGTATTTCGGACCCCACCAGATTCTACGACGTGTCGGCCAACTTACCTACGATGTGATCCCCGATGGTGATTCCGGAACATCACGACGACGCACGCAGCCCGGAGTCGTCCACGTAGTTCGCTTGAAACCTTACTATGCAAGATGACGAACGTTTTTGTTGTTCGTTCGGACTGTGTTTTATTTTAGCATCGGGTCGATGCACTCTTAGAGGGGGGGGGGGGGGTGTAATGCTGCGAACCATGTATGGGTTTGATTATTTATTGTTTGTTTTTACTGCCGGGCCACGCCCGGCTGTGTTATCTGCGTTCCAAACGAAGCGTGTCTTCCATTCCTTACTTTTATGCCGCACGGGCTATCACATTCAGATAAGCACACTGTTTCGCCCTAACGTCACTAGCCCAGAATAGTCTTCTATGATCTACAATGTTCTGGGATGTGAATCGACGTTCCGAGAACCACGCGCGCCAAAAGATAAAGAGCCTGCAGTGCGGACGCCGGGGCATTCGATTCGACGACACTCGTCTGTGCAAGTCACTTTGTTGACCGCTGCTTCGCCGCCTCTGTATTCTTTTGAGTTGTTAGGGGAGCACAAGTTCGCTCCAATAAACGTGCTTCTCATTCAACACAACTGCATCGTTCTTGTCTTCGTGACAATATTATACCTCTATCTCAGTCTGGTGATCGCCGAACGCAACTCTTCGGAACGTTCATCCCATCGACCACTCTTGTGGATTACAAAAATTGCCTTTCAAACGCATTCGCTTTGCTAGAATACAAAACAGATTTCATGCATGGTATTTTGTCCATAATATCGGCAAAGTGACACTTTTTTAAATCTTCTAAGCACTTATTTCTTTTGGATATTTTTTAGAAGTTTTGAAGTTCGTTATGCTCTACATTTGGTTAGGTAGACCTCCTTATCCAAGGTTTCTCATAGTACAAACGTAGGCAACTGTCAAACAGTGTTGCATAATGGCGGCCATGGGACCAGTCCGGACCAGTCAGTTGATTTTGCCCAACCGACCACACCGCTTCCGCTCACTGAGTAACGAGGATCACTGTTAATTGTTAATACTGTCTCTGGCAAATCACTGAGCGGAAGCGATTGCGCCGGTCGGGTAAAATCACGACAGACTGGTCGCTTCCAGATGCGGAACGACAGCAGCGAGGATTTCCGTACTGGATGGGAGCAGCATGTCTTGACTTTTACCCAACCGGCGAAACCGCTTCCTCTCACTGACTAGCCTTAGTCACTATGAACAATTAACAGTATCTCTGGCTAGTCAGTTAGCAGAAGCTGTTCGTCCGGTTGGCTAATATCAACTATGACTGCTCTCATGGCCGCCAAGATGCAACTTAATTGCCAAAACCTATCTGCCCAGAAGTTTAAAACGTGATAAACTAATTTTTTTAAATATTTGAAACATTAAATGGTTGTTTAAGAAAAAAAGAACTGTGTCTTATAACTTGTTTTTGGAAATACAAGCAAAATACATAAAATCGGTGCGGTATTCTAGCAAAGCGAGGTGTATGAACGGCAATTTTTCTAATTTACAAGAGTGGTTGATGTGACCAACCTTCCCATGAGTTTCGTAATACGTTCACCTGTACTGTGGTTAAAACCATTTGGACGTTGTATCGGGGGCCTTATGTTGGTAGTTATTAGTAGAGACCGGATTTTAGGCAAATGCCTATTTTTTTCCTTGCGTTCCTATCGCCCCATTTCAATATATGAGCACGAATTGTAGGTCAAGGATGGCTTTTACGGTGGTTTTATAGTGCCTATAAATGCCTATTTTGGGTGTTGGTGCCTAAACTCCGATAAATGCCTATAAATGCCTTTTTTTCTCAAATTGGCGCCTAAATCAGCACTATGCAGCGTCAAGTTTCGCTTTCGAGTGCAATTTGATACGTTTATTCATTCTACCTGGAAATATTTACTGTTCTGATTTCTATGGGTTTGAACCTGGGCCTCTTTTTAACACTCCCCCCCCCCTCCCTTTGCATCGGTGCAACCGGAGCGGCGGCTTCTGCATGCTTTACGGGTGGCTTTCCCACAGGACTTGGCGGTGGACGCACAACTTTACTCCCCAGGGGAACTATGATACCGTCAGGGGCAAAGAAAGTGATGGGGAAAAATTACGCCCACCTCCCTTCACGGGAACCCTGGTGTGATGCAACGCATCTGGGTGCTTCCATTGGTGTTTCCGCTGCGAGAGAGAGAGAGAGAGAGCTCTTTAATGTGGGCTG
Source organism: Haemaphysalis longicornis (assembly GCA_013339765.2). NCBI lineage: Eukaryota > Metazoa > Arthropoda > Arachnida > Ixodida > Ixodidae > Haemaphysalis > Haemaphysalis longicornis. The sequence continues at coordinate 117,560,088 of CM023456.1, read as the reverse complement.
GAGAGGTCAGCTCTGCTAGCGGCAGTGCTTGCTACGCCAGATGGGGATGATTACAATGCAGTGAAGTGAATGTGAGAAATCGGGAAAGCAGTAATAGAGAGAAAACAAAAGTTAAATAAAAATGGCACGCAATGTAGTGCGCTGCGTTGATTCACTAAAGAAACCGTCACATCAAGCAATCGTCGAGTACTGCGAGAGAGTGCGAACGGAGCACGGACGACCGTCGACTGAGACCGCGTTCCCTATCGGAGAGAGGAGAGGAGGAGAGTGGAGGAGAGACGCACCTGGGCCGACGCAACGCCACCTAGAGGAAATTCTTTCGTTGGCCGACGCCGCCGCCGCCGCTGTTAGGCGAGAGCGTTCGCTATCGGAGAGAGGAGAGGAGGAGAGTGGAGGAGAGACGGACGCCGCCGCCGGACAGACGCAGGAGTGACATAGCCCCGAGCAAGAACACACTGTGACGTATCTAAAAACACCGTGACGTAGACGCCCTTATCTTGTTTGTAATTTACTAGTTGAAAGGTTCACCACCAGGGGAGAAATTGGCTCCAGGCGATTGGACCCGACCAATAGGAGGCACCCTTCCCTTCTGGTCCGGTCTTTCAACGTGCACGGTCTGGCTTTCTCCGCTGCCCTTTTCAGCCATGCCGAAACGGAAGACGCCCAGAAGTGCGTTGATCTTACAGTGGAAACTTAACTCACCATGCTACAGAATAGACGGAGAGACCGTGTTCTGCCAACCGTGCGGAAAAAAGGTGAGCCGACGAGTTTTTACGTGGCGTGAGTGTTTCATGTGGTATTCCAAACCACGGCCCCTCGATCAAGTGCGCTTGATCCAGGGGCCGTGGTCGAACTCGAAACTATGCAAAGTTGTCCATTGCGCCGCCTTGGTTGGCTCCTGGGCGTCATGGCCGCGATTCGCTGTTATTGCTTTTTGTTTATACTGCCCCTTCTTCTGAGAAAAGAAAGGAGGCATTTGTGTATTCTGAATACGGCAGACAGCGTTCCTTTCGGTGCCTGCATTTTTTCCAACGTTGGTTGTTTTGATTGCTAGCGTTGTTTATAAGTTATAAACTTTCAATACCATTGAGATTATTGAAATGAAATATTTTAGATACCTTGAGAAGGAGATTCACATTGTTATGTACCATCCTTGTGTGCTGCGTTAAGTGAAAATCCAGAAATTTCTTAATCAAACGAGCAATTGATCGGTTGGTACTGAAGGATGATGTTTCAAAACTAGCGCTGATAAACGGAGCGTGTTTTTAAGATATGCACTGGACATCCGTTAAATCGAAGTCCACCTCGTAGCTACTCGGTTAATTACATGCAGACGCTAGCTAGAATTACCGAAGTACGCCACGCTAAGTTAACACGCAATTGAATCTGGTATCTTACTCCCCCGCCGTGCCACCGTGAAATTTAGGGTATTGATGGCGCGCGCCGAGTCAGTTGAACAGAACGTCAATGGAATCTCACCTTCTTGTTTTTCAAGTACGTTTTGGTGGTATGACACGCGTAGCAGCGCGGCGCTCAAGTGCAGTTATACCATCAAATAGGACGCAGCAGGGGTGTTCGACCGCTTCTCTGCGGAAGTTAAAATGTTTATAGATGCTTATCGTATTTATTTGTCTTCTGTTAGCATGTCAAGACACTTAGTATGCTAGCATGTTTATCTGCGCTGTGATGTTGAATATACGCTTCGTATTTAAGAAATCCTAACGCATTTGCGCAGATTCCTTGCGAGAAGAAGTACCACCTGGCTCAGCATGAGAAGACGGCAGGTCACCTGGCAAACCTTAAGCGGGACAAGCCCTGAACATCCAAACAGTCTTTTTTCACAACAGCCTTCAAGGACGACAGGACGAACGCTTTCAACGTTGATTTGTGCGAGGCCCTGGTGGCCGCAAACATCCCTTGGACCAAAATTGAAAATCCCGTGCTGAAACAATTTCTACAGAAATACTGCAATTACAACGTGCCGTCTGAGTCTACTTTGAGGAAGAACTACCTCCGGCCTTTGTATGAACAGACATTAGCAAGAATCAAAGAAGAGCTTGCCGACTCCTGCATTTGGATTTCCGTAGACGAAACAATAGACGTCAAAGGGCGCTTTGTCGCTCACTTTCTTGCTGGGAAGCTTGCGGCGCACGAGAAGACAAGGAATTTCCTTGTGTGTTCGAAACCTTTGGAGAGAACAAATGGGGAGTCTGTAGCATTCTTTGTAAACGAATCCCTAAAGGTTCTTTACCCTACAGGAGTCGAGGCCACCAAGGTTCTTTTGCTCTACACAGACGCTGCAGCCTACATGCACAAGGCCGCTCATCTCCTGAAGGCCTTCTACCCGCAGATGCTCCGTCACCTGCCTAGCGCCTGCGCTTCATCGGGTTTGCGAGGAACTGGGGAAGCACTTCACTGACGTCAACGAGCTTATTGGTTCAACCAAGGCCGTGTTCCTGAAGGCACCCTCTCGCGTGCGCGTCTTCAAGGAGATGCTGCCTGATGTGCCCCTTCCGCCAGAACCCGTCGTCACACGATGGGGAACGTGGCTAGAAGCTGTTGAGTACTACAACTGCTACTTTTCGGACATCAAGGCCGTGATCAACGGCCTTCCAATTGACGAGAGTGTTGCAGTCACAAAGGCTCAAGCTGTCCTCGCCGTGAATAGCCTTCCAGGAGACCTCGCGTACCTTTGCGCCAACTTCACGTTCTTAGCGGATTCTATCAAAAAACTTAAAAGTCCGGGAGAAACTGTTGTTACGAACGTTTTGCTTATTCTCCACGCTCAGGAAAGAAGCGCCACCGTTGCCGAAGGACCCGTCGCCGAAAAGGCACGTGCGAAGCTGCAATCGGTCTTGGACAAAAACAAGGGGTTTCTGTCCTTAAAGAAGCTTCAGAAGTCCTTGCTGGTGAGCACTGTAGGATCGCAGTGTCAATTAACCCATCGAATCTTCCCAAGTATAAGTACGCACAAATCACATCTGTCGACGTCGAACGTTCGTTCTCCGCGTACAAACTCATTCTCAGTGAAGAGACACAATTTTGAACCCGGAAATCTGGAGATGCTGGTAGTTACCTATCGTTTCTATAAACTTCGTAGTGATTCTTAAACTAGGTTCTGCGTTCTGTCCAAACACAATTCTTAATATTTATATTTCGAATGAGCGTATGTGTATTTGGCAGTGTTGAAAGGTCTTGCCTGTATAATTAAGGTACCTGTAGAAAATTGCTAAAGTTTGTACGTAAGTTCTCACGTAACATGTTAATTTCTTAACAAACCTTGTCTATCTTGCATTTATTATTTTCTTGCTATATTGTAATTTAATTGCGTCAGGCAGACATAACTTTGCGCTTTTATAAATCAGTATTACCATATTTCAAGTATTGTTTCTCCTGCCTGTTTCACAATATGCGACGCTTGAGTGACTTTCGCATCTGAACATGTATGTAAGCAATGCGCTTGTGAAATTAAGCCAATTGATCTCCATTAGCCCAGAGGTATTACGGGGCAATTTCATGTCTAAGGTCAATGTATAGAACTTGTTATGAGAGAAAAATAAAGAATTGAATTGAATTGAATTGAACTGTTACTGTGAAATAACGTCCAGGGAGGCAAGGGAGGAGGTCGTCGTCTGTAGAAAGCAAATATATTTGCACTATTCACAGAGAACCGTCAATAGAGCGTCCATCTTGTAGCCGCACCTGGTCGTCTTCGTCTTCCTTGTCTATGCGTCTGCTGAGCTCGATGCGAGCTTCATCCTCGTCCTCGTCGAAAGTTTCTACATCAGCGTCCCGGTGATTCGATGGTGCTTCTATTTACAAAGATGGCGACTGATGAAGACGAAGCAGCTCGAGCGAGAGCTGCTCACGCGACTATGGGCACCGATGATGGTGATCACATCGGTGCAGCAATGAAGACACCTATAAAGTTTCTACATCTTCCCCGCCCACAACGAACCGTGGTCAGTCCGCTTCCATAAACTAACACAAGTTCGTTCCGATCCGATCCGGTAGGCAGTCATAAGGGGAAACTGCTGCAGGTGCCGTCTTTTGAATGAATCCTCGCTGGGAATATCGGCGCAGTCGACGCAGCCAGGTAGGAATTCGCAAGCCGTCTTCAACGCTTTTGTACTCAGATGTTAGTTCTTCAAATGCACATTTCGAGATCCGAAAAAAGTTTCCCTGGGACTTCTGCTTCTTTCTGGGGCTCTGTACACTGACAATTCTGTTGCAGTTATCAGATGTTTCCTTTTTCTTTAAATCATGCTTTCCGCGAACTTTCTTTCTTACGCCGGGTTGTCTGGTGTTCGGCAGCACTCCTCTTGGGATATTTCTCGAAAATAGCAGCATCCCGCTCCTCAGTGTCGTGCATCGCTTTTCCTTTTCGTGTCTTGTCTTGCCCTTGATGTGCTGCAGGTAGTACATTCGTTGTCTCCAGCTCGATACGTCCGTCATACGTAGCCTGTGCTGGTGGTAGGGAACTTAATGAGCAAACTGTCTCGCTCAAAGGGTAGTGTCGACGAATTCTTGAAAAACAGACGAGAGTAAGGCATCTTCAGTTTGAAAATCAAGCGCAGCCAATGAGGGAGTCGCATTCTCCAGTTCTGCTTGCGGTACGAAATCTGATGGCAGTGATGTTGCTGTCAAGACAGTTTCTTCATCCGAAGTTTCGAGATCACGTGGGTCGTAGCATTCCTCTGTAGCCGTAAAAAACTCTCCGAAACTTTTAGATGAATTCAATTTCTCGAGGATCTTGCAATGTCCTGTGGTGTCGTAGTTTTGGGTTTTCAATCGATAGTATATGCGGATCATAACGTGAGTAACATCGTCATCGTACTCTGCGTTGGTTGCGAATTCCTCATCCAAGTGGTCGATGTCAATAAGCGGTTCAATTTTCCTCATTCAACCGTCTAAGTTCAACTTCAATTTCCCGAAGCTGGCGCAGAAAGCTCGTCAACAGCTCGCAAACATCGCTCGTCATTAGAGTCAGCCCTAATGCGGCTTCTGCGTTTCTGCGTAGTTCACGAGCAATTGACCGCGTCCTTTCTCTGGTCATCTTCAGTTCGTGCAGGCGCATCTTAGATTGAGGAACACCCTGTTCGTGCATCAGAGGTACTAGTCTGTTTTTCATTGCGCGACGAGCTGCGGCACTCCCCTCACCTTTTGCGGAATCGCTTTCTAGACCCACCGAAGAAAATCCTCGGAGGCTAGGATGCCTCGTCGTCTTGCCTGCCCATCGCGTCGGTCAGCCATGGGTAGCACCATCGTCGATATGTCCATCAAATGGTCCGTCGTCGGCGTCGAGGGGTCCTCCTTCTCGTAGGCCAAAGTTCGGATGACTCCGAATCGCGCTGGGCCTTCTTCCCGGGTTTCGGCACCAAAATGTGGAATAAGAGGACCAAGGGCCGAGACGTCCCGGTGATTCGATGGTGCTTCTATTTACAAAGATGGCGACTGAAGAAGACGAAGCAGCTCGAGCGAGAGCTGCTCACGCGACTATGGGCACCGATGATGGTGATCACATCGGTGCAGCAATGAAGACACCTATAAAGTTTCTACAGTTACTGCCATTGTGGCCTCATAGCAATGACATTTTTGGATTTCCTGTCGTGCTTACTGTTCGCTCACGTCTTCACTTGAAATTATTAGCATTTATCTAAAAATGTATTCCGCCTATTTTATTCTTTTTAGTGCCTAAAACGCTGTTTTTGCAGCCTATTTTTGGCGCCTAAAACGTGCTTTATTAGTGCCTAAAAATCCGGCCTCTGGTTATTAGCAACTAGGGCGCCCTAATCTCAATTCCGAAATCAGAAAGTTATGAAATATATGGGGAAGACTCGTGCCCTGTGGGGTGCACGGGAAAGAGCCCCCTCACAGTGGCTCCTGCCCCGCAGAAATGACGTCAAGCTAAACTTGTCACGTGACTATCTGTGACGTCACTAAGCACGATTGTTTTTGCACGCGGAAAGGGAGCCGAGTCCGGCCAATGGTTTTTTGTACAAAGGAGGTCCGGAGACAGTTACGACGGCATTGGGTTGGGCCACAGTTCCAACCACAACTGCAACATCATTACGTCCTTATCACGTTGCACAGCGGCTGCCTCGCGGCGCTTTTTGCTTGTTGGGAGCATTGCTTGTAGTTATTTAGATAGGGTAGTTTTAGTGAACTTGCTGCTGCACGTCTTGGTAAGCCGAACGCATACTTTGCTGCACGCTGCTTCGCCCCGCTTTTCCATGCTCCAAGAGCTGTTTCGTTGCCGTTAAATATGTTTATCATACAGGAAACATACAGGATCATACAGGAAGCATACAGTCTCAAATCACATTAATCGAAAATTACTTTCAAGGGTCAGACACCCTTGCGCACGGAGCTCAATGTGCCCTAATGTTCCCGTTATTTCCTCCAGGCTATGTGTGCCCAGTTGTTTCGGTGGTTGTGGAGTTCGCGCTATCATCCAGCGTCACTGGCAGTATGACGTCCCCCGGAGCGTTGCACGAATAGTTGGCCGCGATCTGGGACATGCGGTGTTCCTTCTTGCAGCCGAACGTCTGGCCGAAGCCGTCCGTGAGCGCCACCGGCACGTTGCAGCGAAGGCGGGCCGGCGTGAATCCTAGCGAGCCGGGCACCACGTCATCGGCCACGGCCGCGCACCACTTGAAGCAGGAGCCGATGAAGAACAACTCCCGCTCCGCGAATCCCGTGACGCGGGAGACCCACGACGATTGTGCTGCTGCGTCAGAGTCGTTGCCTGTCGAAGGGCGCAAGCCCGAGGAGCAGCCTTGTACAGGGCGTACGCCACTTGCAGTCCGGCCACGTCCGCCAGGTTTTCGGACGCTGCCTTGGCGAAGGGCGAGCCGCCGGCCGCTGCGGCATCACTTGCGGTGCCCGCAAGGCCGGCAGCAGCTCTGTACACCTTGGTGAGACAAGCGTGCCTGCATGTTCACGTTAGAGTAGGCACTGTGAATATAAGGTGTTACATCGATAAATGGAACACGTAATTTTTTTTTCCTGTGCGAACCGCTGCTCCGTTCGCGCTCAAACTCATACAAGGTCGCATTCTATGGTGTATTTTGCATAATACCGGGAACAACGACGGTACTTATCTGATTATTCAAAAGATAAACAAAAAAATCGGCTCCAATTCACGCTGTGAAGGTGGTTGGAATGTGAAGCACCAAACGACCTCCACAACGATTGCCCATGCGGTGTCACTTGAATTCACACACGTGGCTCTCCAAAGAGTGAAACCAGAGACTCTTCCAGTGCCAGAGGCGTCCCGAACGCAGCAGCGTCGGCTCCTTCGCCGCAAGTGTTGCCACGATTACGGCGAACGCTGAAGTTTTGTCGCCAATCTTGGCCAATCTCCCTAACCTGGTTTGCTTGGCTTGACAAACGTGCACCGAGGACACTGGGAGGCCGTCGCGAGGCATGCACCAACGAGCGGTCGGCATTCGTTTTTTTAACGGCCAGGTGGCCAACGAGAGGCCCGCGCTGATGTGCCGAGCTAGGCAATTTCTTGGTATTTTTAACTGCGGACACGAAAAATTACGATTTGCTAAACAGCTTCGCTGTTAAAGCAGGACAAGGTAGCGTCCTCCGTATGTATGAACGCAGAGATAGAGGGCTGGCGTGTTAAACCATGACGACAGGTCCAATCCTAACTCTTACATATTCTATGCCACAGTCACACTTCCGGAAAACGCCATACCGAGTCGCCCGTCAACAAAAGCCGAAAGGAGAAAGTACCTGCGGACTGGTGTCCCGTTGAGGGTTAGGTCCTGCTGGGGCGAAGACCCCAGCGGGCGGTCTCCCAGAGCCGCGTGCCAAAGTTCATGCGCTACCAGATGGCCCAGGCTTGCCAGGGCGAGTGCCGCCTCTGGTCCTGACGCCGGTGGTGCGCTGTCGTTGCCACCGCTCTGGGCGGCGCTGCCCTCTAAGACGGTGGCGAACAAGAACGGCTCGAACAATGCCCCGGGGGATATGAAGAGGCTGCTCAGTCTCGGACTGTACCGCACCGTGGGCCTGAGGCGAAGATAATGCGGATGCGTCGAAGATAGAATACCGATGCATTAAAGAAAATGCTATGTTAAAATTTCGAAGTTTTTTGATCTTCCCAAAGGTGTGTGCAACAAATATTGCAGATTAATTCATTTTATGCTTACATGCCCTTAGCCTTACTGTTTTCTATCTCGAAAAATCCTTACGCAGATTGCCTCAATCCCGTTTCTCTTATGACTGCGGGAAAACAAAAACAAGTACCCCTTCTTAACGAAAGCTCAGAGAAGCGCAAAAGCTTCGTCTAATCCAAGGAAAGCTGCGTCCAATCGATCGTCAAACCTTCCGAGATCCCAATCGCAAAGGAAGAACGAACCAATGCGACGATTTTTCGCGCACTGAGAAAACGCATCTACGAACGATCTGAAGGCTTATCGGCACGTATCCACATGCATGTGAATGAAGTTTTAACTTTTAACGCTCTTGACCGCGGTCAAGAGCGTTCTTCTATTAGCTTCTTCTGAGTAAAGCTTACGCGCCCCCCCCCCCCCCCCCCCCCCCCCGTCTAAACCCGCCGCGGTGTGGCTCAGTGGCTAAGGCGTCACGCTGCTGATCACGAGGTCGCGGGTTCGATTCCCGGCCACGGCGGCCGCTTTTCTGATGGAGGCGAAAAGCAAAAACGCCCATGTGTACGAGATTTCGACGCACGTTAAAGATCCCCTGGTCGTCAAAATTAATCCGGAGCCCTCCACTAAGGCGTGCCTTATCGCCTGCGTTGCGTCGGCGCGTCAAACCGTACAATCAATCTACGATCGCCCCCCAAACGCGCATTTGCTGTACGCGTCAATATCGATACGATGTTTATGCACACTTCTTCATGATGGATGTGTCTATTGTCTTTATCTAGGACAGTTCTTTTTTCGCGATTTTCAAGTAACCGTTTTGACACAATGGAAGCCCGATTTTACGCACGCGCCGTGTGTCCAGAGTATCAGAGCTTTTCGGTCGAACAACCGGTCTATGAGGAAATGCGTTAGTTTTTTGACGTGCGTCCTCGGCCCCACTAAGGAAGTCTTCGCAGTAAAAAATGTATGGTGTGCCTGCGTTCGTACTCCCTTTTTTAAAATTTCTGAGCTGAGGAACTGCTCATGCTGGTGGTATATCTGCATTCATAGCACTCTTCTCTACCGCTATAGACAAGCTTGTCGTTACCCTTTTGTGTCCTTTTGGTGCTGGTATCTCCACATCAGCTTAACGACGACTTAGGCGTGTCGACGAACATGCTGGTGATGGGCTCTGACACAAGCTACATTGGCGCGTGTTGCGTTGCTGTTTCTTCATGGCAGTCCGCCACATGATATGTAATAGTCGCTCGGCAGTTCAGGGTATTCCGCGATAGGGGTCCTGTGGGTGCGGGTTGCGGGTTGGGAAAACAATTGTTGCTTGGCCTTAAAGGGACACTGAAGTGAATTTGTCAAGCTCCCGTTTTTGCTTGCACTGCGTAGACTGGCTCAAATTAGCACACTTTTCATCGTTTATCCGGTTGACAAATCGGTAATTATTTTACAAAGCGCGAAAGAAGAAAAACTACCATGCGCGGTTTGCGGCGGCCGCACCAACTAAGGCTGTGACGTTGAGAGGAGGGGCGCCGTGATTGGACGATGCCCAAGGTTAGCAATCAAACAAGTTTCGGTTTCGGTTTCGGTTCTGTAAAACATAACCAATGGCGTTGTTGGATGGGCATTCTCAATATCTCAGTAATCATCGTACCGCGCTTCTGCCATGTTGTTGGCTGTAAAGTGCACAAGATAAGCCTCCCAGGACGGCTTGTAGTCGTAGCATTCACTAGCCGAGACCTACGCAGTGCATGAACGCCCTCCGCGTACCCGCAGACACCCAAATGTCATGCGCTTTTCCCCCATATTTGGAGCTTGCCTCCCTCATGCCTGTATCGTAAAAAGCGTGTTCGCACCAGGCCAAGGGTCTGTTCATTCTGGCCTGTGCCCACTGCCTGCAAGCAGTCGGTGCTTATGGCAACAGCATGCCAACGAGAACTCGCTAGCGCGCCAGTGCCAGCCTGCACGTGTTTTGTGAACTAGTTCGTGTAGCCATGAACGTTGCGGCCCAAAAAAGGTGAACTCAATATAGAAAACATCGGCGGAAAACAAAAAAGTTAACTTACAAAAAAAAAAAAAAAAGCACGCACCCGCGGGGATTCGAACTCGTGACTTGCAAAACACTTGCGGTTGCACACCTGGCGCCTCAGACCACTGAGCCACGGAGCGGGATGCGAAAGTGGTGGTAATATAGGGTATATATTGTACAACCAGTTTACACTTTTATTTAGTTTTGGCATTTCAAGCAGCTTAGGTGACTACTTGTTGTACTCCGATCGTGCAGTAAGCGTCGCCCGAGTTTCCACAGTAGCTCACGTCTAGCAATTTCATTTCGTAGACGGAAAAGCGCTCGCAGATGCGTAGTCGTGCTGCTGACCGCTGTGCTTGTTCGCCCAGCGCAAAAAAGTGCTTCCCGCGCCCTAGTTTTACGCTGTACGGTAAAAATATCAGTTGATTTTATTTCCTTAGTACCTATATTGACTTCGCTGACATTTCTCCCGCCTTCAAGAGGCCTTATATTTTCCTACTGGCGTACCAGTCAGTGAAGCGTCGCATGTGCGCTTGTGCAGCGCTTGCGTGAAGCGACCTTGACTTGGAGCTAGATACAGTGTACAAACAAACCAAGTAAAGAACGGCACATTCTTCCATTCACAAACGTGTCCTAGCTTCGTTTCAACTAAGCGAACGAATTGCGACCAAGCAATTTTCTTTAACCTCCTTGATTGCGACGACCCGCCGGCGGCCGGAGGACGAAACGCTGGCCCGACTGACTCTGTCTGAAGGCCGGGGAGCCGTGCAGTACCGCAGCCAATTGCCAGCTCATCCCCTCCTGACGTCACACGAAACCGCCACAGAAAATGGGCGAGCGTAAAGAGAGGAGGATAGCATTTTCGAATTAGTTTTTCTACTAAATAAAATCGCGTAAACGCGCCTAGAGTGGTCGAAACATGGCCTGGGGACTCCGGACTACAATTTGCGCTAGTAATCCCGCAATGTTTACATATCATTTCAGTGTCCCTTTAAGTTTATTTGAGGAGAGGCCCGGGGCCCCTCACTGAAACGTTCGCCTCATACTCGTGTGAAGCATGCGCGTGGACTACAGTGGGAAGACCCAGTCACGCGTTTCAGTTGTTGAATCTCATGGAGTGAGCCAGTATACGACGTAAATCTCAGGAGAAGCTTTTATTGCAGGTTAGTGTTGTAGAAGTGTATCGTCTAGTTTGTTCTTGCCACTAAAAAGAACAATTTACAACGCATATTTGTTATTAAATGAGCTGCAATGCCCCGAAACTTGTACACAAGTTTTGTGGAGTTCATTAGGGTTCATTATCATTAGGAATACCGCAGTTCCAGCACACCCACGGCAAAAATTATCGCTTTTAGGGAGCAGGAGCATACGTAGTCCATCAGAAGAAAATAAACATTAAATTTAGAACAAATCAAACAAAGCAATGACAAATAAGACAACCAAAAAGGAAAAGCGATTGGGAGTGGCGAATTCTGGCATTACATCAAAACTGACCGAAGCATTTTGTGATTGACAAGCGCAAAGTTAAAAGGGGAGACCGGCCCATACAAAGTTTACAATGAAATATTCATTACGGAAATCGCCAACAATTCAGCGAGCAGTGCAACAGAACATGATGGGTGTAAGGTTAAGAGGCAAGAAGAGAGCGCTGTGGGTCAGGGAGCAAACGTATGTTAAGGACATACGAAGAAATAGGTGTGGGCAGGGCACGTAATCCGAAGGCAAGATAACCATTGGTCAATAGAGGTTGATTGATTGATTGTAATTGGTGTATTCATGGGAGGTTGCTACACCAGGGTGGCCAAATCCTGCTCTCGTGAAAGAGCGCGTTGCCATCAATGGTCGCCGGGGTCAGGCCGCACACCGAGCCCATTTCTGCGATTCCATCAATACCCGGATTTTTAAAAAAAATCCGGTGAGAATTGTACGGCACCGGGATTCCAACCACAGTCCTTCTGCATGCGAGGCGGATGCCCTACCTCGACGCCACCGCTGCAAGACTATAATAAGGGTTGAGCCTTTATAATCTATAAAGGCTAATACCCTATATATAGCTTTTATAGATTATGAGAAAGCATTTGACTCGGTCGGAAACCCTAGCAGTCATTCAGGAATTACGGAACCAGGGGTAGATGAGCAGTATGTAAGAATACTAGAGGATATCTACAATGCGTCCACAGCTACCATCATCCTCCATAAGGAGAGCAGTAAAATACCTTTATAAGGAAGGGCGTCAGACAAGGAGGCACAATCTATCCAATGTTATTCACAGAATGTTTATAAGAAATATTCAGAACGTTGGATTGGAAGCAGGTGGGAGTAAGGGTTAATGGAGAATACATCAGTAACCTCAGATTTGCTCATGACGTAGCCTTGCTAAGTAGCTCGGGGGACGAATTGCAAAGCATGCTTTCCGCACTGGACGAACACAGTAGAACCGTGGGCCTGAAAATTCATATGCAGAAAACCAAAGTAATGATCAATAACCTCGGGACAGCACAGCAGTTAAAATAGGGGGCGAGGTAGTGGAAGTGGTAAGCGAATATATCTACTTAGGCCAAGTTGTGACCCCGGATCCCAACCATGAGGCAGAGATAATTAGAAGGATCAGAATGGGGTGGAGTGCATGTGGGAGACATTCTCAGATAATGAATAGCAGCCTACCATTGTCGCTGAAGAAGAAAGTGTATGACAGCTGCATCTTACCGGTACTCACCTACGGGGGAGAAACTTGGAGGCTCAGTAAGAGGGTTCAACTTAAATTAAGAACGACTCAGTTGGCAATGGAGCGGAAAATGATAGGTGTAACATTAAGGGACAAGAAGAGAGCAGAGTGGGTCAGGGAACAAACGCGTGTTAAGGACATATTAGTAGAGATTAAGAAGAAGAAACGGACGTGGGAAGGGCATGTAATGGGAAGGCAAGATAACCGTTGGTCATTAAGGGTAACAGGGTGGATCCCTGGAGAAGGCAAGCATGGCAAGGGACGGCAGGAAGTTAATTGGGCAGATGAGATCAGGACGTTTGCGGGGATAAATTGGTCACAGTTGGCATAAGACCGGGGTAATTGGAGAATGATGGGACAGGCCTTCGCCCTGCAGTGGGCGTAGATAGTCTGGTGTGGTGGTGGTGATGATGATGATGCTGATTGATTGATTGTAGGGTTTAACGCGCCGACGCAACGCAGGGGATGAGGCGCGCCGTAGTGGAGAGCTCCGGATTAATTTCGACTACCTGTGGATCTTTAACGTGCGCCGAAGTCCAGTACACACGAGCGTTTTGGCTTTTCGCCTCCATCAGAAAAGCGGCCGCCGCGGCCAGGAATCGAACCCGCGGCTTCGTGCTCAGCAGCGCAACGCCTTAGCCACTGAGCCACCGCGGCGGGTGGTCATTAAGGGTAACAGAGCGGATCCCTAGAGAAGGCAAGCGTGGCAGGGGGCGGCAGAAAGTTAGGTGGGCAGATGAGATCAAGAAGTTTGCTGGGATAAATTGGGCGCTGCTAGCACATGACCAGGATAATTGGAGATCTCTGAGAGGCCTTTGCCCTGCAGTGGGCGTAGGCAGGTTGATGATGATGGTGATGAAAATGATGATGATGATGGTGGTGATCATGATTCATTGAAGAAGTAGCTGACTGTACCTTTTTCCGTGAAAACGTCGTTTATACGCGGAATTTGTCATTGTCCCCGTGGCGATCATCAAGTACAAGAGCCGAGAAGCCAGAAAGGCCGTTGTTGCAAAAATTAGGCAACGCTCATTATCAGCGCACGCTATTTTCTTGCTATCTTAGAGCCATCTGTGGGATGTACTTTCCGTGGAATTTAGAGAATCCCCTTTGAAAACAGAATAGTTTGGTGGGACATACCTCCGAAGGGGATTGTCGGAAAGAAACTGGATGTAGCACCTTTCACCGAAACCTAGCGTGGTTTTCAGTCGAAAATTCAGTATTAATTATACTCCTTCCTCTAATCCATGACGGGCCTGAGCTCTAGGCGTTGCTAATACATCTTACGTGCCCAGGTTTAAGCACGTTATATTTCCTACACTCACCTACCTGTAGGACACGTCCACGAAAGGTAACATGTCCACACGCAACAACAATCCCACGAAATACTTATGACCACGCAAAACCCGCCTGCGGCGGCGGTCGCCCCAATACTGTGACTAAAGAAAAATACTCTAGGCTGGGCCACTATCACGAGCGCAGCGTATAAGGAACATGTGGTTGGGTATGCCCCAAAGTTACGGCTTCCCCGTTTCCACTTATGTGCAGCTTATAACGACCATCGAAGATGCCCGCTCTCCGGACCAGCTACGGAAGATTCAACACGTTCTGCCCACATTTCGGGCCCTCATATGCTATCAATTCACGTCTATTCCTGGGAAACGATTCGCCATTATGGTGTCATCGTGTCGTCTATAGTTTCTGATCATCTGTTTCATGTCATCGTCTCGGCGCAGAGAAGTGGCCCGAACAGGGTCCAGGGTGTCTCCAACCTGAAAGTGGAGGTGGTGGTGCTGGTATCGATGCACGTTACACGATGGGCGTGCGTTTCTATACACCATTTTTCATAAGCAGTCGGAAAAGAAGTTAGAAGTACTCGCAAACCAGTTCTCTCGGCGGCTCGCGGGCCTTCCGCTTTCGGCGGACCAGCGTTGCCTGGGTGAGCTGTTAACTTCGCCCGGCGCGGTGTGCTCCGCTGCGTACTACAAGAGTGTTTCTCATCGTGCGCTTAGTTTTTGCGGAGCTTTAAGGTGTTTTAGCCAATGCTGCGATGCCGTCCAAGGCACAATCGTCGCTTGGGTAGCACTGTGCGGTGGTGGGTTAGGGAACAACCAGAGAAAGCCAGAACAGGCCGCCGACAGCGCACATTGCACGACACTGCCATGGAGAAAATGCAGTGCGGTTGCGACATGTTCCTGCTGCATCGCTTCCTAACGGACACCGAGCTGAAACGTCGGTGGACGCCGTTGATAAACCACAAAGACTTTGTACCAACGACCAACTCTAGGGTTTGTTCGGTGCACTTCTTGGACGGCAAGCAGAGAGATCAAAATCCATTTATCGCACGCAAAGCTGCCACTAGGGGCGACAAAAGGGAACTCGCTGAAATGTTAGAAGTAACTTTATCCTTATAATAAAACACTGATTGATTGATTGCGTAAGTGATTGATTACGGGGTTTAACTCGCCGATGCTTCACAGGCGGTGAGGCGCGCCGTAGTGGAGGGCTCCGGAATAATTTTGACCAGCTGGGGATGTTTGACGTGCGCCAATACAGCAATACAATAACTTCTGGTTCCTTGTAATCAAATTAAAAGAACGTATATTGTTCGGTAATTCTAGCGGGTTGGCATTAAACAATGTCCTTTCAATCCAATCTAACCTTTAAATTCACGGCGTTTTGTTTAGCGTTTTGTTTACACACTGCTGGTCGATAGAAGGATAAGCAGGCAGCACAATGTGGAAACGCAGCTCGAGGTACGCGAACGATTCATTTGGAAAATAGCTCAACCATGTCCACAACGCGGTCAAAAGAAAAGTTTCTAATCCTTTTGCGTTGTCACGTGTGTGTGGTGTGTGTGTATGTGTGTGTGTGAGTGTGTGTGTGTGTGTGTGTGTGTGTGTGTGTGTGTGTGTGTGTGTGTGTGTGTGTGTGTGTGTGCGTGCGTGCATGCGTGCGTGTGTGTGCGTGTCCGTGTGCGTGCGTGCGTGTGCGTGTGCGTGCGCGACCGTTCGCTTCGCTCCACACGCTTATCTTTCACGAGCGACGTGTGCGTAGCTAAAAGCCATGTAGGCTTGCGCGCCACAGGTAAGTGACTTGCTGTTTGTCCCCTCAAACCGCGCGCGAGGTGAGTGCCAAATTTACGACGGGCAGGAGGAGCAACTGATCGCCGGTCAATCGCGGTCACGGAGTAAGATAAAGATCGCGGTTCAGACTTGCAAAACATGATGTGACGTTGTGTTTGTTCAAAACGCATCTGTGGATTGTTTTGAAGTTGAATAAAATGGATGCGTCAAACTCGGGCGAATCAGTTCAGGGTGTTTTCTGCGATTGCACGAAAGCAGTGCCGCGGGGCTTCAACGCTTTCTTTATGCAACGTACTCAGGTAAGAGAATATTCATATCGTGTTATGGCCGTGTTGCATTCAATACTATCGAGAAAGCGTTTGTTTACACTTGTTGGGATAGTCATAAAATGTCCAAGCACTCCTGCACTTCGCTGGGAGAGCAGCCGGCGATTAATTTCGCAAAACATTAGACAGATGGCGCCGTAAGCATTAGCGTGTCGCTACGCAAAACTGATGAGACGCTCTACTAATACTCCTCTCGCGGTGTTTACGTAGCATGACGCAGAAATTTAGCGTTTACCGTACGCAAAGGCAACAAACGCTGTACTAAAACTCTCTAGTAAACGCAAAATGTGGCAGTGCAACGGCGGCACGTGCGGCAGAAAAGCACTCCCGCTGGCGCAGTTTCAGGCAGGGGGCGCGCGAGCACTGCGACGGCGGCAAATTCGAATTGCATGGGGTGGTAGCAGTAAGCGGATAACGCGGTACAGCCCATTATGGCGAATCACTGCTCTGCACTTCCGACCGCTTTCACATTGTGTGGAACGGTTTAAATTTTTTTTCTCAGTCGGTGCCATACGGGTAGCGTTTGCATCGCGGAACTGCGGAGCACCACCGGCACACCTACTACCAGTGCTACTGCTGCTCGCAACAACCGGGGTTGGCATCTTCCGCTGTGGTAGCGAATTAGGACCTAAAATCCGTCCGCAGGTGGTGAAAACAAAACAGAACACACGCACACACGGACACACGCACACACGCACACGCACACACACACACGCACACACACGCACACGCGCGCGCGTGCACACACAGTCACACTCACAGGCACACGCACACACGCGCACGCACGCACGCACGCACGCACGCACGAGCACCGCAATCGCTAACTTAACGCCAAACCACTACGGTTCACTCGGTAATGCACGGACACGGAATATACGCACCGATAGAACGGAGCACTTAAAGGGACACTGAAGCGATTTGTAAACAATGCGGGATTACGAGCGCAAATTGTAGTCCGGAGTCCCTAGGCCCTGTTTCGACCACTCTGAGCGCATTTACGCGAATTTATTTAGTAGAAAAATTAATTCGAAAATGCTGTCCTCCTTTCTGCACTCTCGCCCATTTTCTTTGGCGTTTTCGTGCGACGTCAGCAGGAGAGGAGCTGCCAATTGGCTGCGCTACTGCACGGCTCGACGACCTTCCACGACCGAGTCAGTCGGCCCAACGTTTAGTCCGCCGGCCGCCGATGGGTCATGGCAATTCGCTCGATCAGTTAAAACTAAGCCACAACACGTTTGTGAATGGAAGAATGTGCCTTTCTTTACTTCGTTAGTTTGTACTCTGTATGTAGCTCCAAGTCAAGGTCGCTTCACACAAGCGCTGCACAAGCGCACATGTGACGCTTCGCTGACTGGTACGCCAGTAGGAAAATATAAGGCCTCTTGAAGGGGTAGAAGAGACAGCGAAGTCAATATATGTACTAAGGAAATAAAATCAACTGATATTTTTACCGTACAGCGTAAACTAGGGTGCGGGAAACACTTTTTTTGCGCTGGGCGAACAAGCACAGTGGTCAGCAGCCCGACTACGTATCTGCGAACGCTTTTCCGTCTAAGAAATGCAATTGCTAGACGTGAGCTATTGTGGAAACTCGGGGGACGCTTACTTCACGAGCGCAATCCAAACAAATAGTCACCTAAGCTGCTTGAAATACTAAAACTAAATAAAAATGTAAACTGGTTATACATTATATACCTTATATTTCCATTGTCGGCAGCGCTCTCGCCTGTGGCCGTGTGGTCTGGAACGCTAGGTATATCATCGCATGTGTTTTTGCCCGTCACAAGTTCGAATCCCCGAGGGTGCAAGCTTTTTTTTTTTCTTTTTTTATAAGGTAATTTTTTCGTTTTTCGCCGATGCTTTGTATACTGAGTTCAACTTTTTTTTTTATAAGGTAACTTTTTCGTTTTTCGACGATGCTTTCTATACTGAGTTCACCTTTTTTTGGGCCGCAACGTTCACTGCTCCACGAACTAGTCCGCAAAACTCACAACAATATACAGGCCTCCGGACGGCAACGTAGCATCTTTTTTCGGTCATTTAGAACGTCTCTTTTCCTATATCAATGAGAATAAAATGAATATTATTTGTGGAGGTGATTTTAATATAAATCTACTGTGTGATTCTGAACCTGTTAAACAATTTAGTCTCTTGCTTGCAGAACATAATATGATAAATACTATCTCATTACCAACAAGGATAACAACAAGCTCGTCTACACTGATTGATTTTTTCTAACTAATTATAAATCATGTCAAACTAAAGCAGGAGTCTTGACGTACTACATTAGTGATCACCTCCCGATTTTTCTGTGCGTAAATACGACAGTTAAACACAAACGAGCCGCGGATAAAATACATTACCAGGAAATCTTGCCATCTCAACTACATCAGTTCCGACACAACATAATGAATACGAATTGGTCAGAAGTGTAATTCCCAAGATACGAACGTTGCCTATGACTTATTTATGAGCAAATTCAAGGAGCTGTATAGCAGACACTTTCCTCTCAAAACTATTAGTACATCCTCAACAGATAAAAGCCATTATTAACAAATGGGTTGTTAGCTAAAATTCAAATAAAAAATCGCTTGTATCATACGTTTATCCGCACGAGGGATAACAACTTCAAGAGTTCAAAAGATATCGCAATGACTTGAATAAGGAACTTAAGAAAGCCAAAGTTCAATATTTCGAAAATAGTTTTCAACCAATCGAAAGTGATAGCAAGGCTTTGTGGAGAAAACTAAATCAAGTTCTGAACAACTCACGGGTAACGAAACCGATCGATGGGCTCATTGATGATGGGAAAAAAACCAGTGGTCAAGATTTGTCAAATGCGTTCAACACACATTTCACTAATTTGCCTATACCATCTATCAAACATCCAACCACCACTGTAAATAATGATAGTCAGTTAAATAGCATGTTTTAAACCCTGTTTCCGTTGAAGAAGTGCACTGCACTTTCTTAGCCCTAAACAATACAAATTGTTGCGACGCTGAAGACATACAAATCAAACCAGTAAAATTTGTAATCGACATCATAGCCCCAGTAATAACACATATTTTTAACTTAAGCTTTTGTACAGGTATTTTCCCCCAAAAAATGCAGATAGCCAAAGTAATTGCAATCTATAAGAAGGGTGATCGTAATAACCTCGGTAACTACCGGCCTGTATCTATTTTACCCGTGTTCTCCAAAGGATTAGAAAAACGTATCCATGCTCGACTCGCTTCCTTCGCAGAAAAAACAAAAATAATAACCGAGGCGCAATATGGTTTCCGTCCTCATCGATCTACACAAATGGCTCTCCTGGACCAAAAAGAATACATACTAAAAATATAGAAAGCAAAAAATTTCTGCTAGGAATATTTATCGACTTCACGAAAGCCTTTGACTACTTACACCGAGACTGGATAAACTCAGCTCTTATGGAATAAGAGGTCAATCATTACAATTAATCAAATCCTACCTATCCCACCGAATTCAGTTCGTTAAAAACAACGGGTATTCGTCAATTCTTTTGCATACCCGGAATGGAGTACCCCAGGGCCGTGTGTTAGGACCATTTTTGTTTAATGTGTACATAAATGATATCGTAGACATTGATTCCCGAGCAAAATTTGTTATATATGCAGACGATACTAGCATATTTATATCATCTGAAACCTGCCTTGAACTTTGTAATATAGCAAATACTATTCTATCTAAAATCGTAAAATGGAAATCTGATAATGGTTACTAATTAATGTTTCAAAAACCAAAGCAATAATATTCCACGCTAAAGCGAGAGTGGCTACACGGCTCAAAACTTATGTTAAGTAATTCAGAGATTGAACTTGTGAATGTCAAAACCCTAGGAGAAATTCTCACAAACAATATGTCGTGGGACAAGCACGTGAATCTTATATCACAAAAGCTTTCATCAATAATTGGTATATTTTATCGACATAGAGAACACCTCCCTAAAAGTATCATGCTACTGTTGTACAAATCATTGTTTCTGCCTTACTTGAATTATTGCGTGCTTGTCTGGGGTACAACCATTTCTAGCAATATACAAAAATTGTGCAGACTACAGAGGAAAGCAATTAGGATAATTACTCACTCTCCATTTGATTTTCCGGTGCAGACTTTATTTGAAATGTTTAAAATACTGAGCGCAGAACACCTTTATAATTACTACCTATGTCAAGCATTAATCAAGGACACAAGACAACATAACTTTTTGAAAATTCTTAGCCAACTAAATAAAAATACACCGACAAAATATAGCACACGAAATCCAGAACACTGGACTGTGCATGCATACCGAACTAATTACGCTTTGCAAACCGTAAAACACTGAATTCCTACCCTCTTAAATAATTACCTAAAACAAAATATCGATATTTTCCAGCTAAATACTAGAAAATTGAGAAACATGTTTCTCACATACGATTCCCCTTGATAACCTATTGTTGTTGTCTTTTTCCTACGCTATTGTTCGGATGCTGACCTACATATTACTTTGTATGAGTGAGAATTTTATTGCGTTGTAAATCGGTTACGTTCGTATTTCTTTATGGATAATTAGCGCGTATATAGAAGTTGTATAACGTTGCCATGGTACGATTTACCACTACGTCAAATTATTATTGCTACGTATACTGTTTATTTCTTTTGCTTATTATTGTTCCATGTGCCCATGACTTTTGTTTGCATGGCTATGTATAATGTATTAACTGCTATTTTTTATTGTTATTTTGTATACTGCATATTGAAAAGTTGGTTTCGTTTTTTTTTTTTGTTATTGTTGTTGTTGTCAGTGCTATGCCAATCGCTGTAGCCAGGAGGGGGGATAGGGCTTGTCAAGCTGTTCGCACGGCTTTTTCCCTCTCCTCCTCCATCGCCGATGGAAATTGACCCAATAAAAAAAAATATCACGCATTCATAGCAATCTCCTTTCAAAACGCTCGCCCATTGACATCCGGGTCTGTCGGTTAGGCGGAGTGATATTGTACATGAGCTATTGCCGGTCTTAACTTGTTCCCGAGTATAAAACCACACAGATACGATTGGACGGGGCAAATCACTAACGAGCCACGACGCAAACTAAACGTTGCAGCACATTCTTGTGGGCTTACATACTTCCTTGCCGTCGCGTACATTACCTGAGCCCTTCAAACATGGTGCTCCCATCGGCGACACGGGTGCCATTGTCCCCTTTGGCCGCATCGCCCGCTGCGAGGAGGAGCAGCCGGGCCCTCTCGCGTCGTCTGAGGGTGGCCACGGAGTCCAGGTAGAGCTCGACGTAGTAGCCGCGAAAGTCGGGCAACACCGCGAAGTATACGTCCATGGCATCAGTAGCGTTCAGCCGTTTGGGCCAAGCAACCAAGGAACGCAAAGAAGACAGCCGCTCGTGGGCCGTCCTTTGGCCACTCTCCCCGAGCCACGACAAGGAACCCAGTGTCTCGTTCCGTATGGCTTCCACCTGCGTGCGACCCGAAAGGGCGGGTTGTGGTCAGGAGCTTCGTGCAAAAGCGCATTTGTTTGAAATCACATACATGCTTTGAGGGCATAATTCAATATGAGGGACCCCGAATAGCCCATGTTTTAGGGGCCGATTTTTACAACCACTGAGCACATAGTATATACCTTAGACGAATGACACGCATTGCAAGAAACCGATCTGACAACACAGTGGCGACCAACATCAACATCTGGGTGACTGCACATTGAATCCTGCTACTTTTGAGAACAGTTGAAGATCTGGTAATGACAGAATGGAATAACATTGTCACAAAGTGCACCTTCCCTACAACGCTTTCCGTGCCGAGATGATTCGTCACCACAGCTATCGTGGCATTGCCTCAGCTCCTCTCTTCTGGCCAGCATGATCAAATAAGCACACACAAAACATTTTTTTTGCGTAGACCCATCGTTGCCCTATGTATAGCGAGCGCTGCAGGCGTTTGGAGGTCAGCCGCCGTCCTGTAGAATTAAGTGCGCCAAAGATGATCTCGTAACATGCGCCGAGCCCGAAACAAGCGATAGGGGTACTTTTTGCAGTTTGACAGCGATGTCTTAAAGTTAGCCGCTCGGCATGCGTGGTTTGTTGTAATGCAATGGGTCCGTTCGGTGCATTATTCTGAAAATTGGTGTGGAATCAGCGGCAGGTAATAATGCTATCATCGTCAACGTGTTGGGGTCCACTTCAGGTCAAAGGGCTCTCTCAAGTTCTTTCAGCCATTCCTGTCTCAAGATTCTGCAGTCCACTCCAGGTTTACGATTTTTTTTATTTTGTCGCTTTGGCAAGTAACTGGACTCCCTTTCTATTTTAACCTATCTTTCGGAAGCCACTATCTGATCGCCAATCGGTTGTCGATTCTTCACATTACATGTTTAGCGTCTAGGCTAACTCTACTTCTTTTCTTTTAATTTAAGCTGGGATGTTTTACTCGACACACAACGTCAGATAATATCTTCATTCGCCTCTTCAAATATTTCATTATCTCTGCTAAAGATGAGTTTTCCTGAGTGTGTGTTTTTCAATTGCTACTCACTTCTTGAGGGGGGTGGGTGAAATTGCGGTATACAAAACCGACAACACTTGCTCGCGTTTGAATATCCAGGGCTTAGAAGGGGACAAAGACGCTTAATATGGTGGTGTCTACAGCGGGAAGACCAATGATGCAATAGTGATATGCGCGGTGTCACTCTCACCAAACACGTCCATGTGTGATGTTGAGTGGTTCATGACTGCGCGATTTGCGTTGACCGTTTGTTACGATAGCCCCCATCAGAACGCCAACATCAGAACAATGTTGGCGTTCTTCAAGGCTATGGGTACTTTTTGAATCTTTAAGCATCCAAAAAACAGTACAGCAGGCATTTCCAGTACAATATCTCCTCTCTCCTTCAAAATATCCACAGTTATGACATCGTCACCTGCAGGTTTTCCTGTTTTCATGCCTCTGAGAGACTTTCCAACTACCTCTGTTGTTACTTCTGGGATATCGCAAGTTGAGCTTGTACTGCCAGTTTTTCGCTCTGGTCTAACGTCCCTGGAATACAGCCTGGTGTAGAATGATTCTGCTACCCTTATTCTCTCGTCCATGTTGTGCTTAAAGTTACCGTGCTCGTCTGAGTGCGTACATCTTGTCATTGCCGATGGCTAGCTTTCTCTTAATTGCTTTTCAAGCCGCCCCCTATTTGGAGCGTTTCCTCGATCACTGCCATGTTATATGGACGATTGTCGTTTGATTTACTTCTGTTAATCAGTTTCGAAAGCTCGCCTAATTCAATCCCATCCGCTGTTTTGACACCTTCACGTTCTTACATTTGCCAGTTAGTTCCTTCGTTTTCGTGTTTTTCCACTTTGTTCCCTACATGTCGTTTCTCCCACAGCTGCTGCTGATTAACCGAGTGCTGATGTTAGCTTGTCATTTAGCCTGTCTCCACTGACCTAGTTCCGCGCGTTGAGACACGCAAATTTGTTTTGAATGGTTATTTAAACTCCTGCGATCTGGCCCTGGCTGAATCCATGATCGGTTTATTTTTCACGAGTTCCTTCCTTTCTCTTTTGCGATTCAGACTTAGATTGCATCTAACCATCCTGTGATTGCTGCTCCTAATCTATACTTAGCACATGTATGCGTTGCAGGATACAGCGGTTGTGACCTAAAATGAAGTTATTTTGATTTTTTGTTGTACCATCGGGACGTTTCAACAGCCATTTCATATTCTTTCGTTTGTAGAAGAATGTGGCCGTCGACCTCAGGTTATATCGCTCTACAAATCCTACTAATGCATCCCCTCGACTGTTGCAATTGTCTATTCCGAAGTTACCCACTGACATCTCTTCCATTTGCTTCTTACCGACCTTTGCGTTAGTCACATATCACAATCGTTAACTGCGTTGTTGCCTTCTTCACTGCTGATTTGACGTCCTCGTAGAAGCTCCCTATGGTTCGTCACCATAGCTGGTTTTTGGCCCAAAGTCCTGTCCTATTTTAACCTGTATCGCTTGTTTAGCTTGCTCACAACAGCCGCGACAATCTCTGTAATGATGAAAAACGCCTTCATGTTTCCTGCTATTTCTCTGTGGATTAAAAATCCCACTCCGTGCTCTTTCTGTTCGCGAGGTCCCCGATAGCACCAAATATGCCTACTACTTACACTGTTCTATGAGGCATTTTTCTGTTCTTTTGACCTCACATAGCCCAATAAACTCCCATTCAACGTTCCAGAGCGTCTCTAGTAGTACAGCTAAGCTTCCCTCGCAAGACAGAGTTTGTGCATTAAGCGTTGCCAGGGTCAAGTTCCAAAGGCGACCTGTCCGGACCCAGAGATTCTTAGCGCACTCTGCTGTATCGCTGTTCTGACCGCCGCCGTGCACAGGTGCTCTACAGCTGCTGGGAACTGAGGGCCGAGAGTTGAGTTGGTTAGTCATGGGAGGTGGCGGCCTACTACTGCACCAGTGTGGCCAGATCGTTCTCTGGTGACGGAGTGCTGTTTATGTCCCTAAGAGCCTTCCTAGCATAGCTGAACCTTTCTTGTGTAACGTCTTAGGCGAACTCTTTACGCTGTCACTGCGCGCCTGCTGTGATTGTAAGGCAGACGCGCAGATTCACGAACGGGTGGCGTGGCGCTGTCGCTAAAGAGGTGCCTTTATGCGCCCCCAATGTCCCGGTTGTTAAGAGGACGAATACGTTGAATACTGGTACGTCCGTAGCGTGCCGACCGGTAATAAAAGCTTGAAATCTACGGTGTACATTTCAGGGTGGACGTTCACTGGGATGTTGAGAGGTTTATCACAGTACGATTTGCGTTGATCGCTTGAGACGACACCGCCCCTGCAGTTGGTGTGGGAGATTTGAATGTGATACCACTCGAACGCAGAGAGAGAGAGAGAGAGAAACTTTATTGCGTGTCCGGCAGAGTGAATTAGGCCGTGGGGGTCGGCCCCGATCCCGAGCGGGTCGAGCCCGTAATGGTTTGCGCCACCGCAGGTCCTTCCCGCTACCGGGTCAGGGCTTCCTCCACCTGCCGGACGGCCTGGAGTTGTGTGTTGTAGTCTGAGGAGGTGATGGCTTCACGCACTTTTGGTGGCAATTCTTGTGCTTCAGAGTGTGTTTGTAGGTGAGTGCAATCGTTGAGGATGTGCGCTGTCGTAGCGGGGGCAGTCTTGCAGATGATGCAGCGGTCGGTGTTGTATAGCGTTGGGCAGATGTATCTGGCGAGCACGGGTGTCAGGATTGAGTCCGTCTGTAGCTGGCGGTATAGCACGCCTTCGCGGCGCGTTAGTTGCGGGTGTGGGGCAGGGAGTCGCTGCCTGTTGTGGCGGTACCATCTCAGGATGTCTCCGTACGTCTCCAGTGGTACTGGTTCGCTCTCTTCGGCTCGCAGTTGGCTGTTCCGATTGCGGTCCGAGTGTTGGCTGTGTGCGTCGTGCGGTACGCAAGTCCTCGCGCTGCGCGGTCAGCCTCCTCGTTCCGGTTACGGATCCGCCCCTCCGGGTCGAGCGGTCCCACGTGTGCAGGATACCAACTGATAAAGATTGGGTGCTGGCGGGTTTGGCCCGTCCTGTGGAGGAAGCGGGCCGTACTGGTGATTGTTGTGTTGTTCGCAAAGCGGAGTATCGCTGTTCGTGAGTCGCTGAGTATCGTTCTACATCGAGGGTCGGTCGCGGCGAGGGCGATCGCGAGCTCTTCTGCGTGATGCGAGTCCGTGGCCTTGAAGCTGCCCGCCGTGCGGATTGTTCCATCGGATGCTGCCATTGCGACTGACGTGTAGTAGTTGGGCCGGGCGCGGTCTTCCGCCCCGTCGACGTAGTATGCGGTGTTATCCACGGCGTACGTGGAGGCTAGCGATCGGGCTCTAGCCAGCCGGCGTTCTGGATGGTGTTCCGGGTTCGTATTCTTGGGAAGTGGGCGGACTCGGAGGAGTCTGAGCATGGGTTCGGATAGGGTGGTCGTGCATTCGGCGGGCTGGTTGCGGGGCCTGATATTCACTTGTTGCAGGATGTGTCGTCCAGAGAGCGTGGTCGACAGCCAGGATATCTGGGACGTGTTTTGGGCTTCTGCTATTTCTGCCAGAGTGTTGTGGACGCCGAGGTCGAGAAGCCGGTCTGTGCGTGAGTGCTGGTAGAGGCCGATCGCTGTTCGGTAGGCTTTGCGTATTGCCGCGTCAATTTTCTCACGCTCGGCCTTGCTCCAGTTGTGGTACGGGGCTATGTAGGCGACGTGGCTGATAGCGAAAGACTGCAGGAGTCTCAGTACATGCGCTTCTTTCATGCCGGCGTGTCTCGATGAGACCCGGCGGATCAGCTGCGTGGCCGCGGTGATCTTGGTGAGGAGCTTGTTGACTGTGAATCCGTTGCGTCTGTGCGCTTCGATGTGCATGCCGAGGACGCGGATTTTAGGGACTTGGGGTATGCTTCCGCCGTCGCGTGTATGTAGTGCTATGTTGGCTGCGGCGTTACCATCTTTCCGGTTTGGTCCTGGTGGTAGGATAAGCAGCTCAGACTTCGCAGGAGAGCACTTGAGTCCTGTGCCCTCGAGGCTGAACTCGACCGCCTCTATTGCTTGCTGAAGTGCATTTTCGGTCTGACCGTCGCTGCCGCCTCTTGTCCAAATGGTGATGTCATCGGCATATATGGTGTGCCGGATGTCGGGAACAGTGTGCAGGGCCGTGGCTACCCGTATCATGACCAAGTTGAACAGAGCGGCGAGATAACCGAGCCTTGGGGAGTGCCTTCAGAGCCGAGGGTCTTGGGGGCGAGCTCGATGTCGCCGGCGTGGATGGTAACGGTGCGTTCTGTTAGGAAGTCCTTTATGTAGGCGAATGCTCGCGTTCCCATGTGGAGTGCCGATACTTGCTCCAGGATGGCCTTGTGGTGTATCTTGTCGAATGCGCTTTGGAGATCTAGGCCCAGCACAGCGCAGGTGTCCCGGCACCCCGGCGGGCGATCCAAAATGTCTCGCTTCAGGAGGAGCATGGCGTCTTGTGTACTCAGCTTTTTCCCGGAATCCGATCATGGTGTGGGGGTAGAGCTCGTTGTCCTCTAGGTATCTCTTCCATCGGTTCATCAGCACGTGCTCGAAGTACTTTGCCGACGCATGACGTGAGCGAGATGGGTCGGAGGTTGTCGGTGTGTGGGGGCTTGCCGGGCTTGGGTATGAGGACTGTTTTTGCTGTCTTCCAGGCCTTAGGTAAGGTGCCTGCGCGCCAGCAGGCATTGTAGTGCTTGGCGAGGGCTGCGATTGTCGTGTCCGGCAGGTTGCGGAGTTCCTTGTTTGTGACGCGGTCTGGGCCGGCCTGCAGAGCTGCAGTTGAGCGTTTGTAATACGGATCTGATTTCCCATTCCTCGATGTCGGCGTCGAGTTGGGGGTTGTCCGCACCGGTGTAGTCAGGGAAGTGGGTCCGTGGCGTGGACGGCAGGTATCTGGCGTCAAGGCTTTTACGCAACTCGGCCTCACCCTGATCTTTGATTGCTTTGTGCGTGTTCTGTGGAGCGAGTGTCGCTGCGTCCCCTTGCTCTTGGACTCGTCTAGTAGGTGGCGTAAGAGGTTCCAGGTGCGGCCTTTGTGTAGCTGCCCGTCCGACCTGTTAGCACACTGCATTCCACTGCTGGCGCGAGAGGGCGGCGCTGTGGCGGTCAATGGCGATGTTGAGTAGGGCGATGCGTTTGCGTAGCTTACGGTTGTGCTTCTGGGCCCTCCATCGCCGTTGCAGGGACTGCTTTGCCTCGAGCATGTGTGCGAGGTGACTGTCGACTTGGGGGAGGTGTTCGTCGGTTTCGATCGACGTGGTTGCGCCCTTCCTCGCTTCGATGATTCCTCTGGGTCCACGTTTCGATGTCGTTCTCTGCCGTGTCTTCCTCGCCGTATTCTTCGAGCTTGGCTCTGAACTCGCTCCATTCCGTGACGGCGTGTGTGTTCTGAGGAGCGTAGGGGCGGCGCCCCCCGTAGCGGAGCGGCACCAGGATTTCTAGGATGCAGTGGTCGCTGCCCAGTGTTTCCTCAGTGTTGCGCCATTGTGCGGGTGGGAGGTTGGGCGTCGGCTTATGGAAGGTGAGGTCTGGGTTGGTGTCCCTCTGCGACCGACGTTCCGATTCGTGTGCACGCCGGGGGGTCGTTGAGCAGGTAGAAGCCAGCGTCTGTTGCCTCGTCGAGGAGCTGCCGGCCTTTAGTGGTTGTCTTGGGGTATCCCCAGTTCTGATGCTGGGCGTTGAAGTCTCCGTATAGGAGCGCCGCGTCGGTTTGGGCTAGCTGGCAGGTCTTGTGGATGAGTGTTCGGAATTTCTGCTGGTAGTGTTTGGGGTTGCTGTATACGTTGACCAGGTAGACGCTCTCCTTCTTCTTTCCGATGATCACCTCCACAACGCAGTGTTCGATGGCGCAGTTGGGAAGGGTGGCGTGGTCAAACGTATGTGTAGGCCTTTCCGCACGAGGGTGCACACCTCCTTGCGACCGAACCTTTTCCGGGGGCCCTGGTGCTTGGTGGGCTGGCGTGCGTTCTGTAGCCCGGTAGAGTGAGGGGGGTCTCGCTGTGTGTTTCTTGGATGAGTAGGACATCAGGGGCTTCTGTGAGGTGCTTGTTGTATGTACTGTTGTAGCGTGGCCTTCTTTGTTGGATACCATTGGTGTTCCATGGCACAACCGTGAGGTGTCGCAGTGGGCTACGGGCTTTCGACGCCGTTATGGCTGTATGTTGGGAGCCGGGGCTGCTGTCCATGATTGGGCTGTTGCGGGGATATATGGCGGTTGTTGCTCTGGTTGCGGCGGTGGTTGTGGTGGCGGTGGTGGGGCGTACTCTGGTTGAAGTTGTGCCCGGATTTGTAGCATCATCGCCTGGATACTCTGCATGGTATGCATCATTTGTTGGCACATGCTTTCCAGGGTTGTGAGGCGGTCGGTATTGGACCTTCATTGCGGCTTCTAGTCTGTCTTGGCGGTCTTGTTGATGATCGAGGCGCGCCTGGATTCTTCTGTCTTTGGTGTTCTCCAACGCTCTTCGCTTCGGGAAAGGCTCAGCGGTCCTATTGCGGTGGGGTTGCGATCCGGCTGTGGCCTGTCCACGTCGTTGTACCTCACTTATGGGTTCCAGTGCATTGTCTGCCTCGGCGATTACGGCGTCAGTGCGGGCGGTGTTCCCGGGCTGCATGGTGGCTTGTTGGGGGCCGTTGTTGCAGCGAGAGGACGCTGGGCGAGTTTGGCATTTATGGCGTCGATGGTGGCTTGCCTGTGCTGTGATCTTCGCGTCTTGTTCTTCGATGCGGCGTTTGAGCTGCACATTTTCCGAGTGTAGCGGTTCACCTCTGGGCTTGTGCGGGGAGTGTCCTGCCTCTGCTGATGCCGTCGGGGCCTGTGGTCGGGCCGCATCTGCCCAGCTGATAGTATTTGTCAGTCCGTTTCGGTTGCCTGCTCGGCGACGCAGAGCGGCGTGCGCTGCGGCCGCGCTTGCCGATCTCTCGCGCCGTTTGCTTCGTTGGCGAGAGCGGCTTTGCCGGGCGCCGTCGGGGCGCTGCGGCGGCGGCTGCAGCTGCGGGAAGTCGCGGCGGTCCAGCTGCAGCTGTTTCTGCGCCTCCGCTCGTCGCTCCCAGCGCCGTCTGGTGACCACTATGGGAACCTTGTACTTGTTTGTGCAGCCTGCCTCCCCGGTTGGGTGTGGTCCGTTGCAGAGCTTGCATCGTGGTTTGCAGTCGTTGGCGTGGCCTTGAGCAGGGTTGGGTGCTCCGCAGGCGAAGCATACTCGTACGTTGGGATTGGGACACACGTCAGCCCTGTGGCCGACCTGGCCGCATTGCCGGCAGACGTCGTAATGCTGTCTGTAGAGCCCGCACCGCATGAGCATGGAGCCGTATTTGACGTAGTTAGGCACCTTTGGGCCCGAAAATAACACGACTACCGTGGTGGTGTTTCCGATCCGGTGTGCCTCGAGCACCATCGGGTTGGCGGGGTTGAGCACATTGTCCTGAATGTCCGAGTCCGTGTCTTCGATGGCGATTCCGCGAATAACACCCTTTACAGTGCCGTGCGGGGCCGAGCGGTATGCGTGTGTCTCTAAACGGCTTCCGCCAATTTGAAGACTGCGGACTTGAGCGTATTTCGCGGCGCGTGTCTCGCTGGGGGTGCTGAGTACTATGATGTTCTTCGCGGGGGTGCTGAGTACTATGATGTCTTCGCGGGCGCTTTCTCTGGGCGTTCTGGCCGCTGTGAGCACTGCCGACATGATGATGTTGGCTTCTATTCGGGCAATGTTAAGGCCACCCCTCGGCCGCATGACGATCTTAATGTCTTCCTTGGGCATAATTCCTGGCATTCGTGCGGCTCGGGTAATGCGGGCTGATACTCGTTGAGCAAAGGTTGCGTCTCTGGCGGGGGACTTCGCGGGTGCGGAATTACAAGGCTCGGGTAATGGTGGGACCGAGAGGCGTTGTCTTACTTGTTTACCGGCGATTTTCCATCCTTCGGTGTCTCGCGGGGAAAGGGCGTCGCCTTCCACTGCGATGACGGTGCGACCGAATCGTCGGGCGATGTCAAAGGCCGGTGACATCGAGGCCTTGTGCGGCGTGGCAGGCGGGTCCGTGGGCACTGGCACGCCGAGATCCATATCTTCGGTGGGATTATCCAAAACAGCGGCGGAAATATCTGGGCGATGGTCTTCCTTGGGTCCGGCGGGTGCATCCTCGGCCATCTCGAGCGAGGCGGATAGAATGATTCACGCCGTTCGTGCTCGCAGGGTTTCGCTGGCGATGTCACACTGAGCCCAAGAACATACGACGCTGCGGTGGTCGTGCATAGAGCTGACTTTCTCAATTAATGTGTAGTCGGACCTGATGGTGCCGGAACCATAAAACCATCATGGCCATTCATAACAAACCTGAATTAAGGTGCAGTCAGGCACTTCAATCCGTAAAACTAACTTCAGTTGTACAGCAGTTGGCCAACCTTCTTAGAAGAGCAAAATGATTTCTTTTTTCTGCGCCCTGCGGAGAACTCGCCGCATTTAGTACGCAGTGGTGCAGTGACGCTGCGTAGCTAGGAGCTGCCATTGAGCCAGCGTAATTGGTCATTGAGAGTAGCAGAAGGCGCAGTCGTTGAGGTTAGCGTTGGGGCTTTGTGGTTATTATTCCGGTATTCTGTGGGGTATCACAGCCCCTAAAATTACGGTAACAGTAATTGCTAGCAAGCTGCCTTTCTAAGACTGGCCTGCCTGGGCAAGTCAGAATTGATCATCATCGTCATCATCATCACCATCAACAACAGCAGCCTACTCTGCTCCAATGCAGGACGAAGCCCCCTCTCATTGACGTCCAACCGCCCCTGTCCTGCGCTGCTCGAGTCCACAGTTTACACCCCCCCCCCCCCCATTTCTCTATTTCATCCCTCAATCGGGAAATGGCCCTCCCCTTCTTCTAGACCCATCTCTTGGTATCCAGTCCGTGACCCTAACTGTCCACTGGTCGTCGGTTCGTCTCGCAACATGAGCCAGCCCAAGTCCATTTTTTTTGTTACTTGAACAACAATATCTTCTACTCTAATTTGTTCTCTAATGCAGGTAGCTCGTTTCATGTACCCGAGCGTCATTCCTAACACAATTCGTTCCATGCTCCGTTGAGCCGACTTAAGTTTGCTTTCTAGTTGTTTAGTAAGGTGCCAAGTTTCAGCTCCGTATGACATCACCGGCAGTAAGCACTGGTTGCAGAGTTTTGTTTTGAGTACCAGAGGTAGTTTACTTTTGGTGATCTGGGAGTGCTTGCCGGGTGCTCCACAGCCCATACCTATGCTGCGCCAGATTTCACTCTCGTCGTTGGGGTCCGAGAAAGTTATATTTTTTTACTTTTTCTAGCGTTTCGTTTCCTAAGCTGGGAAGGACTTTTTTTCCTTATTGTTATGCTTATGCTTCCCTTATGCGTATTCCTCATTACTTTAAGTTTATTGATATTTATTTTAGCCCCACGGCCTTGCTTTGGGATTGTAGTTCCTCAAGCATTGTTTGCATGTGTTATGAAGTCTCACTCAGCAATAATATGTCGTCCGCAAACCTCAAATGGATCAAGTATTTCCCGTTTATCTTTAAACATGTTCTCCCTGTAAAATTTTCTAAATACCTCCTACAGACATGGTGTGAATGGTTTTGGCGAGATAATTTCTAGATGTCCTACTCCCTCCCGGATCGGAAAAATATCGCATTGCTTGTGGAGGGCTATCATGCCCGTGGATTCCTTACATATGTCTTCTAGAATTCTTACAAGGTTTTCTCTATTCCCTGGTATTTTAGTGCTTCTTGCACAATACGGGTATCTTTCACAGCGTAGTAACGGGCTTCTGATCGACACCATGGCTCCCACCCCTTACCCCGCCTTGGGCTCTACGCTGCAGCTGTCAAAGGGCGATGACCACTTGCTCCGTATTGGTGACACACGATACGCAACGAAGAGTAATGACCGTCTTTTGCAAGTATAGTCGAACCTCGTTATGACGAAGTTGTCTCGGGACAATCATTTAGTTCGTTATATACGATATTGGTTGTAACAAAAGAGTTAAAAGCCGTCTCAAACCCATCGGTAATCTCGCTCCAGCAAAAATCGTTGATAGAAAAAACTGATTGTTTTAAGCTTCCGAACTACTATAAACACGGTAACCCTTACCTTTAACCTTTTGGCATTTCAAGCTCAATGAACCAGAGCATGAAACAGCAAGTGCAACAAAACACAGTTCACGTGAAAAAACAGGCCTGTGCTCTTATTTTTTGGAGAAAGAATGTGATCTTCGCCTCGTGGCTACTCACAGGTCCGAGCAGAATGAAGTTTTCCACAGTGTCCACGAACAAAAGGGCCTTTTCTACTTCTGCAGTTTCGGGCACCGGGAGTTTTTCCAAGTAGCTTGTCAGCCTACTGGTCAAATACGTTTTCGTTATAGCCGGTACTGCGGACGGCTCTGACGGTTTCCCTTTCGTTATGAAAGAATAAGAGTCATTGAAATGAAGCGTGACCAACCGAGGTTCGTATTTGGTTTGTTACAGCCGATAATTCGCTATATCAGTGTTAGGTATAACGAGGTTCAACTGTATAGGCCGTTCCTCCTGGTCTCCGTGATCAGCTGCGAGAGCAAACACGGCCTCCGTGATGAGCTCCCGACGCGGCGTTTCTCCGGCAGCTGATCGCGGAGGCGATGGCTTACACATGGCCTACGAGATAACCTTATTTTACGAGCGGTATAGTTTCAGAGGCCATGGTTTACAACAAGCAATTAGTACGGACTAAACCAAATGGCGCCAGCGTCACACTTGCCATCACTGCCTCTCAGCGTACTTGCAGTTTCGGTTTGCAATGGGCCGCTGCGGAGTGCATCGTTAGCAAAATAAAGAAGGCAGGAAGAGCCGTAATTTTATGTTGTCAACGCAGTGGGAGCTCATGTTGGTTGGTTGTCGTGACAAAGTTAGCGTAAACGCTCCAATGTACGCAAACACGTGAAGTCCCGGCCTGCCGCTACCAGGCGTGATCGCTACAAATGCTTCAGGATCCCCACACAGGCCCGGCGTGTCGCGCTCATTGCGGCAGGTAAATCTGTCGAAGTGTGAGAAGCGGAAAGAAATAAAACGGACATAATGTAGGTACTCTCCGTGTCCTAGAAATAAGTGTGTTACGCAAACATCTCCCTCGCGAGGGGCACGATCAAATGCAGAGCATTTTCGGGGGGCGCACATACCCGATTTTATCTGGTTCGAAAAAAATTCACAGCGAGAGCGAACGCCGAGAACCGCCCCATCACGGCACGACCGCGCCACGACCACGTCACGACTACGTCACGATCACGCCACGATCACGCCACAAACTGTTGTTGCTCCCGCGCCAAACTACGACGCATGCGCGCCCCACCTGTTGCTGAACGCGATCCGAGCACGCAGAGAACACGCGAGGAGCAACGGAGAGCAGGCGAGGAGGAGTGGGGGAGAGGGCGCACCTGGAACGGCTGTTGCGGACGCCGAGGCACGCAAACGCCGGGTGACATCGTGAGTTAAAGAAATCTCTGCATTTAAAACCGCTGGCATTTATCGAGTACGAGTGTCAGTTTGCGTCCTCAGCTAGACAGCATCAGGTGCCTTGTAAAGGCTACTCTTGAGAACACCACTATCTGTAAAGTCTGTACCGATACATTTCGTTCCGTTGGTAACGTTGATGAAGATTATTCTAGCACTACATTGGAAGCGTAGACCCCCGCACCGCCACAACCGAAACGCTGCCCCGAAGGGGAAAGTTTGTTCCTTCAACATGCGTGCTTATTGCAGTTATAGCCATCACGCCAGGAATCGATGAAATTTATTGAAGAAAATTTGACAAAGAAACTACATGAAGAGATAAGCAAAAATAAAAATCAAGGATGACCAAAACTCGGGCTTGATTCCGAGCCAATTTTGTAATACATAATAAAAATAAGAGACGAAATGCTCACGCCAACAGCCTCAGGCTATGTTCAGAGTACCGACGTAACAGTCATATCGTGAGCTATATCTCACGAAATGGCTGCTACATTGGTAGCCTTACATTTTTTTACGTCCATATATGGACGGTAAAAAACGGCGTAATTCTTTAAATAACGTAATTCTTTAAGGTTATTACGACAGTTGCGGCAACAGTCTGAACCCGGCCTTATGCGCGAGCTCAGGAATTTTTTTAATGCGGTGATAACTCCAGAGCACTCAATTTTATCGTTTAAAAGACTTCACTGTGCAGGCAAATATGACTTGGCAATTAGCGCACGAGCACGCGCCCCTTTATTCACCGTGAATTTGCGATTTCCCATTCATTTCATGCGCCATAAGGCAGTATCAGAATGCGTATTTACATAGCCGCAAGATTGCGCGCACCGAACAGGCCACAGCTAATAGCATGGAACAGGTACTCAAGGCTGTCCGCTTCAGCTGAAATGCCTGTGCTACATGGCGACTTTCGAGTGACAAATAAAAGCTCACTTATAAGTTCGCACCATGTATTTACAATGGGGTAAGCAATAGTCAATTGGTTTGAAGGCCTTCGGAAGACCTTTGAAAGGGACGCGTAGCACAGCTTATTTATCACATGTCGAAATATGAAGAACCGGTCAAGAGAAACAAAACTTCCACACATGCAGGGCAATCACAAAGTTGCTCTAACAACTCTTACACGTGATTTCTGCGTGGAAACATTATCTCTGAAGGTTAGCACACCCTAACCTAGTCGGGCGCTGAGGCCCTATTCACAACAACACTCCGAAAAAAATTGTTAAATTCAACATCAACCTGCGCCGGCTCTTGCCGACGCGAACGGCCACCAGCGAAGTTCATACCGAGAAACGTGTTCAAGAAAGTCAGCTATGGCGAATCACGTGACGTCGTCTAACATAGCCGCGCGCATAGGGCATCGCCGTGTTAACCGTTTACTGCAATGACGCTCATCCATATCCCGGCCGTGCGTCTAAATTTTACGGCTGTCAAAATCGGGGGGCCGAATATAAGAAACGAAGAAGCACTGTAAGTTCACGAGTATAGCGCGGATAATGTGTGCCCACGGACGCGAAAGTTCGCCTAAAGACATGAAAGATATTCTCTGAGACTATCTTTCAGTAATTCTTTCAGCGAATTTGGTTCTTCATTGTTTTAAAAAGGGGTGGTGACAGGGGAAAAAAGCGCAGGGACGTTTTTGTTGTCGACTGAAAACAGTGAAAGCGCAACCTATGTGTACGTTGAGTGCAAACGTAATTATCGCGGAGCCGTTCGCACCTCTTGTGGACCCTTCAAAGGGACTCCGCAACACTTCCTATAGACGCTTTCCCCCTTTCCTTCGCATCCCGAATCACTGCGAAAGCTACAGTTATCGCCAGCAAAGTACGGCACTGCGTGATGTCCTCCTCGCAGCAGATACGCCTTCCGTTTCTGCTTTCGCTTTTTGATACTTTCTTTTTAAAGTGGCTATCCAATACGCGCAATGCTGCAACTGTAGAAAAGCCGGCCAAGAGCCGCTATACCACTTGAATGATGTAATTCCAGTGTTCGAGGAACGCCAAGACTGGTAAAGAGAGAAAAATCCTTTGAACAGGTTTCGAAGTTATCTGATGGGCATAGGGCAGTAGTTTTTGGCTGAGGTATGTACTTCGCGATCTCCGATGTATTTCGTTGACTACACTCTGCAAACATTTAGAGTTCTAAAAAAAAGTTGAAGTAGTGTTGCAGAGTCCCTTTAAAACCACACACAACAATGTAAGACCTCCGCCGCTACATCATCAGCTACCAGTGTGTATCGTGTTCCTCACCTTGCACTCCGTTCATACCTTCTGGGCTTTCTTCCCTCTCTGATGTTACGCGGCAACTCAACCCAAAGTTCGCGTCCTGCCTGTAAGGGGATACGGAGCAGATCGTGACTACGTCACCTACCTGGTCTTGAGCCAGCTGCACCCGTCGCGGCGACAGCACGTCCTGGAAGATATAGCTGGCCAGGGCGAAGGAAGTGAGCTTGCTGGCCGCCATGGCGCACACATCGCCGAGTACAGCAATATAGCCGTCACATTGTCGTCGCTGAACAGGAGCCGAGTGAGCCGGTGCGACGCAAATGGTACCAGTGCGCGCACGACGTGGAAGGCCACGAAGTAGCGCACATGGAGGTCCGGGTTCAGCAACAGCGATTCGTCCACCAGGCCAAAGATCTTGGGGTCGGATGCGTAAACTTCAATGTCCTCGTCACTAAGGTTCCACTTCGACGCGGAACCCTCACTCACGTGGCGTTTCCCAGCCACAGGCGGCGTCAATTCCTTGAATAGAGTTGTGGAAAACGGGAGGACACGTTATGCGAACCGGCATTTAGGTCGTCTCTGGGGAAGTCCGGTCGTATGTCTGCGGCTAGATGTCTCCGTGCAGTAGACTCGCTACACATACGACTTAAAAGGCGTACGACGACATTTTATGGCTTATCCATGCGTTCGTATTACAAAGAGGACGTTCGCATTGACTATAAGGGCGAGTAGGTTGTAAGAAGCATGCAAACTTTGTGTACATGCAAAGCAATTTTAGGCAATGTTTAAGCCATGGGTATTTTTACCGTAACACGCACACTTCTCCTATCAAAAGTAGGCTCTAATCTTTTTCTTCGAGCAATAGACTCAACAGTGTCGCAGACGCCTACAAAACGGGCACAGGCCACAAAAAGGCAAGGAGCAAATTACAAAGACGACTTGATGTACTTTGACATAATGTGCCTCTTTTTGGACTATCTCCATCCGCAAAGAACTAGCCGGCATCATGCCATTCTGACAAAATTCAGGCAGTGAAATCTTGTAATTGTTTGGGCGTCTTGGACTGGGCAGAGCGGGCTCATGCCTAGGCTGATTTTTTCCATTTGTACTGCGGACCGCAATTGTCCAATATCGTAGGTGGGCTGTCTGTATTAGCACAGGGCATGGAAGTTAATTAGCACTTTAATCGTTTGAATAGATCTTTCATCTGCCTTGCAGGCTTTCGTGTCTGTGACGCAATATAGGACTTAGGACATTTACGAAATTGTGTCTATACTGAAGTTGATTAGGCTACAAGAGCAAAAATCTGGCTATTGAAAGACTACGTCTCCTTGGTAGTAACATACACGTCATCTCGGCGATAGGATTCAGATATAGGTGCACGCACAAAAATCAAGTAGCACGTACCATACGTTACATGTTGACATAACACGCAGGCTTACGAGTATTGTTGCGCCTGACCTAGCACGAGCACCGAGAAAAATTCCCGCAACACTATTTTAAACGTCTGGCTCGTCAGTAATAATATTGACGCGGCGATCATTACCGCACGCCAAAAAAAGGATGAGACTCCGGTTGCGCGCTTGGCGTCAGCAGCTTTATGCGCCACCGATATCATTTTGCAGCAATTAAGTCCATTTTACTTCAGTCTTTGCGAGGCCCTAGTGTCATACGGGACAATATTAACGAGTTGTACGCATAAAGTTTCTTGTTTCAAGCAAGGAAACGATTTTATTTATCAGTACCAGTATGGGCACTGCTTTAGTGTCCCGTGCATTGCTGCGCTGGACAGCGTGCATGGTCAAGCTGTGACAACTATTGGTGTCATCGCTTTTTCCGGCCAGAAGCGGTCTCTCGGCGCGTTTCCAGAGCCGAATAGATCCATTATGACTGTTCATCGTTGTGCGGGTTTGATTTTTCTTTTTAAGTGTAGAGCACTTTAGGGTCTCGCCTTGTCGCAGCTCGCTCGCTCGACCCAAGTAGAGCCACACGGCGTTCCGTCGTGGCGGCTGTAGTCACGGTGTAATTTACTTGCTTCGAAAGCGACGTGGTTTGTATAGTCATTAGCGTTCGAAACTCATGAACAGCTGGAGCTTCTCATACGTCTCCCCGTTGGTTAGCGCAAAGAAAACAGCGCCCGCGTTCATATAGTTAGGAGCAGTCGTTGGGGTTGGTTTTTACGATAGCAAGAGCAAAAGTGGCAGGTGTAACGCCCGCACGGGGGGGGGGGGGGGGGGGGGGGGAAGAAGAGCAAGCACAAAAAATAATTAAAGCCGCGTTCCATCAGTTGTGAAGGCTGTCAGAACAGAAGTGCACCGCAGGGATTCTCCATAATGGGCTTGTAGCGCCATTATTCGCTTCACTGCTACCAACCAATGCAATTCAAATTTCCCCCTTCCGCAGTGCTCACGCGCCCCATACTTGAAACTGCGCCAGAGAGAGAGAGAGAGAGAGAGAACTTTATTTTTGTCCAGTTGTTTGTAAGGAGGCCTCCTTCCTAAACGGCGGCCAGCAGCCCTTGGGCCCTGGCGGCGTTTTCAGCCAACTGGACGGCCCAGAGTTGTTCTTTTGGGTAGGAGCTGAGCAGCACGGTCTCCCACTGCTCGTTATTCGCGATCTTACGGCCTTCTTGGGTCGCCTGAGGACAAAGACCATAGTATATGTGACAGGTCCGGCCGGTCCTTACATAGAGCGCACATGCCTGAATATTGGCCTGGGTAGTAGTGACTCGTATGCCACGGGGTTTGGATAGGTATTCGTTTGGAGGAGACGCCAGACCACCGACTGCCTTTTGTTTAAGATGGATGAGCGGGAGGATAACGGGCCCGTTTCGAATAGGTAATGATTAGTAATTTCCTTGTATGAGACCATGCGGTCTCTTCCCGACCTCAGCGGAGGCTGCTCAGTGGCTCGGCATGCGAGTCCTCGAGGCGTGTTGTGAGCTGCCTCGTTGCCCGGGAGGGAAGAGTGTGCAGGTGCCCATAAAATTTGCGACTTTCCCTCTGGTCTCGGAAATTTAGCAGAATGCGTCGCGCCTCCGGCGAATATGCGCCCTTTAATAAAATTTCTAACTGCCGTTTCCGCGTCACTGAATATGTATTTAGCTGTCGTGGAGGCTATTCGCAGTGCGATGGAGCACTCCTCGGCTGTCTCGGATTTTTTGCGTTACGACCGTTTCCGGAGCAGGTTTAATTTACTTCACAGTCTACTGCTGTCTACTGACATGGCATCACACGTGGCATATTCTGCCGCATCGACGTAGATCACGTCCCTAGAATTTTGAAACCTTTTTCCTAATGGCTTCGGCCGCTCTTGCCGCCTTCCCTCGTGTGTTGCGGGTGCATATTCCTTGGCAAACGGAAGTATTTTGGCACACTCGTGTATTTCCTGAGGAATGTCCACCTTGGTGCCTTGTTGTGCCGCGTAGTTAATTCCGAGGGAGTCGAGTATGTGTCTTCCCGTTGGGCTTGTGTGTAAGTCTTTCGTATTGTGCAACTGTGTGGGCTTCTATAAGCTCTTCCAGCGTATTGTGAATTCCTTAGAGCTAGTAATCGTTTGTAGCCGTACATGGTAGGTAACCCGAGGGCTTGCTTGTATGCCCCTCTGATGCTACGCTCGATTTTAGCCTTTTTCGGCGACTTGCAAGTTGAGGTACGGTAGTAACGTATATAATACGAACTGACGACGAAAGCCTGCACTAATCTTATCAGGTTTGCTTCCTTTAATCCGTCATTCCTGTTGGCGATCCTCGAGATGAGTCTCATCGTTTGATGGGCGCTCTGCTCTAGCAACTTGATGGCTTCCCCATTGTGCCCGTTCGACTGCAGTCGGAAGCCCCTAGGATTCTGATGCTTTTTTAACGACGGGAATCGGATTTCCCGTCCGCAACTAATTTAATTTTGGGGTTTCGGGTTGGGGCTTTTCCGTCCTTACGTGTTGGGGTGATAGAGCAGCAGTTCGATTTTTGCGGCGAACATTTGAGACCTCTGGCGGACACGTAGTGTACGACTGTATTTATGGCCGTCTGTAGCGTTTCTTCAATTAGGCCATCGCGGCCTCCTGTAACCCACAGAGTGACGTCGTCTGCATATAAACTATGATACAGCCCATCTATCTTGTTGAGTTCTGCGGGTAATCCTAACATTGCAACATTGAAAAGAAATGGAGAGAGGACTGAGCCTTGCGGCGTGCCTCTGCTCCCGAGGTTGATACTCTCTGATTTGACCCCGCCTATAGTTATTTGCGATGAACGGCCGGAGAGGAAGTCTTTGATATATGTATACGTTCGTTTTCCGACTCCTACGTTTTGTAAATTGTCCAACATGGCTTTGTGCGTGATGCTATCGAAAGCTTTTGTGAGATCTAGGCCAAGTATGGCTTTTATATCTGTCGATTGGAATTCTTTGTCAATTATTTGATGCTTTAATTGTAACATTACGTCCTGGGTGGATAATTTAGGTCTAAACCATATCATTGTGTGAGGGAATAACCCCTTATCGTCCATGAAGTTGCTTAGTCGGGTTAGGACTACATGCTCCATAAGCATACCCACGCACGACGTTAGTGAGATTGGTCTTAGATTTTCCAATTGCAGCTTTTGACCTGGTTTCGGTATCATTACGACTTGTGCAGTCTTCCACTGTAGTGGGATGCTGCTCCTCTCCCAACATACGTTTAAGTATTTGGTGAGGGACTCTATGGATTTGTCATCTAGATTTCTTAAGATTTTATTAGTGATGCCGTCTGGACCGGGTGCAGATTTAGGGCGGAGCTTGTCTAGCACCGCTCGTATTTCCGCTAAGGTTATGGGCCTATCTAAGTATTGGTTATCCTCCCCAGCATATGGATGTAGTTGGTCGTTGGGTGTGGTGTCGCGTACATATATGTCTTGTATATCTTGTAGAAGGTCTTTTTCCGTACCCGGATTGGTATGAATGATTTTGTTTAGGTTATGCTTTTGGATGGTTTTACTACTTTCCGGATCGAGTAGGTATCTTAAGAGGTTCCATGTTTTAGCTGACCCTATCTGTAACTCCATGCAGTTTCACGTATTTTCCCGGTTTTGTCTGGTTAGCTTATTTGCGTAATCTTCTATTTCCCTATTGAGCAAGGCTAGTCTTCTCCGCAAATTTCGGTTGTGTTTTTGCCCACGAAGGCGTTTCTGTATACTGGATTTTGCTTCCCACATGTGTAGGAGACTGCTGTCCGCTGTTTTGAGTTCCGCTTCCTCAGGGATGGTTTTTGTGGCCTTTTCTACGCTTTGGTGAAGTTTTGTGGTCCACGATTCTATGTCGTCTATCTCTTCGTGTTTGTCTTGCTCTCTGATTTTGCGACAGGAGCCCCAGTCTACTATCTTGATTTGTCTGCCCTTCTTTTTGGAAGGACCCGCCCGGATAGTCGTAGCTACGATATAATGATCGCTGCCCAAATTTTCTAGGGTATTGGACCATGTATGATCGGGAATGTTCTTAATTAAAGTGAGGCCGGGTGTGGTGTCGTTACACACACTGTTGCCCAATCTGGTGGGAGACGCGGGGTCCGTTACAAGGGTTTGCCCTTCCTGTTGGGCGTTTAACCATAGATTGCGTCCTTTGATGGTTTCCTTGTTGTAACCCCACGCGGGATGCGGAGCATTAAAGTCCCCGACCACGATAAGCGCCTGTTTGTTGGCTATGCTTAAGGTTTTGCGGAAGAGCGGTCCGAAACCAGATTTTTGTTTGGGGATACTATATACGTTAAGAATATATATGCTGCCTTCGTTTTTCCTAGTCGGAACTATTTCGATTAGGACGTGATCGACGTTCTTTACGCCAGTGTTTTGCTCGATGACGGCTAGATTTCTTTTGACAAGCGTTACGACGGACGTTTTATCGTCAGAGGCATTACAGCAAGATTTGAACCCCGATAATTTAGCAGGTCCCCCGTTTCT
This sequence comes from Haemaphysalis longicornis, assembly GCA_013339765.2. Taxonomy (NCBI): domain Eukaryota; kingdom Metazoa; phylum Arthropoda; class Arachnida; order Ixodida; family Ixodidae; genus Haemaphysalis; species Haemaphysalis longicornis. The sequence goes on along the minus strand of CM023456.1, from coordinate 117,517,623 downwards.
TGCAGGGCAATGACGTCTGGAGCCTCCTTTGTGTCTACGAATTGCTGTAGGTTTCCCCGTTTCCGGCGGTACCCTCGACAATTCCATTGCCAAATTTTGTACTCGTTACGCGGAGCCATGTTTGGTGATTTGGCTCTCCTGCACTTTGTTAATTTCCGTCATTACGGGTCTGTCGTACGGTTTGGCTGTCGTTTTGATTGGACCGATTCCAGCACTTCTCGTTTCCCTTTGAGAATTCTCTAGTATTGTTACTCTAGTGTTAATATCCGCTAGCTGTGCCTGTATGCTAGCGAATTGTTGTTGCATTGTTTGAGTCGGTGCTGCGAACATTCCTTCGACTTTTTTTTCTATTTGCTCCGAGATTACGCTTGCTATGTCAGGTGTTTCTCCGGCTTTTCTTTTCTGAGGTGGCGACGCGTTTTCCTGCGTACCTTTAGGAGTAATTGTAGAGAGACCTTGCTGAGGCAACTGCGACCCAGCCTGTTTAAGTTTTACGATTTCTTCTTTGAGTTTCTTATCTTTTTGCTTAGTACTTTCACGAATTGTTTGCTCTAAAAGTTGCTTAATCTTGGATAACTCCTGTTCTAGGGCGGACCCGTGTATGCTCGATGTAGTAGTGCTGGAGACCGCGTCTTCCCAGCTCACCTTTGATCTGTTGTCTTCTTCTCTAACGAGGCCCTTCTGCTGGCTGTCGGTGGTTATGTTCCTCCTCCTTGAGCCCGAACAAGATCTGGACTGGGATCGAGACTTTGATCTTGTCTGGGATCTTGACTTGGAGCCCAGTCGAGACTTGGATTTGGATCTCAATCTGTGTCGTGCTTCTTCTCCGCTTGAAGGGAGTCTTAGAAAGGAGTTGGAACGGCTCCGGATGTCTTCGTCACTGGGTTTTAATGGCCCTCGTCTTTCTTTTAGTCTTCCCTGCCGATTCTCTGAATTGAATCTGGTAGATTGCTGCCCATCTTCCTGTCGCTGGCTTCTTTGTTCTTCCTTCTGTTGGCGTTCCCACTGACGTTGTTTTAGGATGTACGGGGTCTTGAAGCGTTCGCGACACTTTTTGTCCCCCGTGAGGTGCCCCTTACCGCACAAGGAACACTTGGGTTCGCACGGATGATCTTCGCGTAGGTTTTGAATTCCGCACCCGCGGCCCTTCCTGTCGTTCGGTGTCGGGCAGACGTCGCTGCGATGACCCAGGCGTCCGCAGGTGTTGCACGTCTCGTATTTCTTGCGATGAAGGAGGCAGCGATATTCTGCGCCCCGATAGTAGACGTAGTGGGGCACTTTCTTTCCCTCAAACACAATCACCACCGAGTCAGTCCGGCCCATACGTCTTGCGTGAAGGATCGTTGGGTTTTGCCTATTCACCAGGCTATTTTCGATGTCTTCGGGCGTGTCATAGTCCGGTATTCCGTGAATGACCCCTTTGGAGGTGTCTTGCGGCGCCGTTATGTAGGCGGCTGTGCTGTAGGTTTGGGATCCAAGCTGAATCGCCTGTATCTGACTGTAGCGCAAGGCATTCTCCTTCTTGGAGGTGCTCACGACCACGGTATTCTGTCTTTGGTTTAGTCGAAGGATATCTTCTTCTGCCTCTTCCTTTGCTACTGTTGCGTCTCGTAGAACGCCGTCCTTGATATACGCGACGGGCAACTGCGCCATGTCGAGCCCGCGGAGAACGACCTTGTAGTCTTCCTCCGGCAGCCGCGGCAGCCGCGGTCTCTGTGGCCATCGCATACCCCGTATGCTTGCGTCTCTTTGCGTCTTCGGGTTCCGCCCGTCTCCTGTGTACTGGGCTCGTTCGCAGTGGTTAGGGCACTGCATCGCCCTGCTTCGACGTTCGTGGGCTGCCATCCAGCCCGGCCCATGGTATTCTTCAGGGGAGATCGTCTCCCCCTCGACTTCCACGACGTCCATACTGCGGCTCATATTTCAAAGCGGGCTTTCAGCGGCCGAGCGGGGGCTCGCACCGCACGTGGCACCGTTCTCTGCCCGAGCGCAGCAGAGGATATGTCGTCGTAGGCAAAGTTAGGGTTAGCCGGTTCGCCGGCACGACGGGTAAGAAGCCGTCGTAAAAGTCTAAGTAATGGTCAACTTGCCGAAATTTTGGTCTCCACGGAGGGCGGTGACCTTCCGACACTGGTTGCAATAGTCGTTCAGGACGGGTCTGTGCTTTTTTGCCACGATCATAGAAAATTCACTGAGCCCATTGGAGACACGTTCGAACAGATCGGCCACCTAGCGGCGCTCAAACTGCGCCAGATGGAATTCTGTTCTTTTAGGGCGCAGCCCTTTGGCGGCCGTCTCTGGGCTGAGCCACGTTGTCGGCGTAACTGAGTGAACGGAAGCGCGAACGATGAAAGAAAGGAAAGGAGGAGAGTGTCGCGAAATAGGAAGGGGAGGACGGTTCGCTGTGGCGGCGGTAGCCTGCGCTCTCCGAAAGGGTGTGGTGGAGGAGGGGAGGGGGCAGTATGTTCTGCCCGCACGTGGCGCTCGATGGCGCGACGCTTAGCGAAACCGTGAGGGGGGCGTGATCGGGACTATGATGTACGTTCGCTAAAGACGCAGGTCCCGATCCCTTCCTGAGACGCACTTCGCGCAGCCGACGCAGAGGCTCATCATCACTACTGTCGAGACACACACGAGTGAGTGCTGCCTCAGCGCACTGCTGCTGCGCCCAAATATCGCAATAGGGAGCATCGTAATCTCCAGCCAACTTTTAAATACGATAGTATTTCTAGGGCTACTTCAATGCAGAAATTTTGGTCTGTCTCTATACCCGCCGCGGTGGCTCAGTGGCTGCTGAGCACGAGGTCGCGGGTTCGATTCCCGGCCACGGCGGTTGCATTTCTGATGGAGGCGAAAAGCAAAAACGCTTGTGTGTTCGAGATTTCGGCGCACGTTAAAGATCCCCAGGTGGTCAAAAGTAATCCGGAGCCCTCCACTACGGCGTGCCTCATCACCTGCGTTGCGTCGGCGCGTTAAACCATACAATCAATCAATCAATCAATCAATGGTCTGTCTCTGTGTTTGTTTGTTTGTCTGTCTCTCTGTCTGTGACTCGATTAAGCCACACGGCCAAAGTGAAGCTGAAACTGTTCAAATAGCCAAATCTAAACGTCCATGTCCAGTGTCAATCTTCATACTTGTGAACACTGTTGAACAAGAACAAAACACTACGCAAATGTGAGGCAGACAATCATTACATAAGTGATATTTCCAGTCTTCCTTTAATAAATAATTCATGGATGCTTGGTTTTTGCGATATGAAATGAAATACTACCTGAGCTGCAGAAAATTGTCGCTTGCTGTTGCCCGCGCCACTATAGCTCCTGACGGAATTTTAAGAAATCAAACGGCAACAATAATGAAAGGTTCCACTAGATAGGTTGCACGTCCCCCTTTGAATGCTCGTGGAGCAGGCCAACATGGTTAGCATCACACTCGTCTCCGCCATTCAACAGCGCTGGCATCGAGGCACCCGTCCTGGAGCAGTAGAACGCGGTAAATTTAAGCTGACTTGAGCAAACCTCCAGCGTGTTATCTTGGGAGGAAGGAGATGGGAGAGGAACAGCATGAGAGGTGAGCGGGAAAGAGAAGGGAGGCGTTTGCATGGCAGGGGCGCCAGTCGACCATCGTGTTTCGTCGACATTTGCAACGAAAGGAGCAGATACGCGGCCGTTTTTTGTGCTTGCTTTTCCTCCCGCACCTGCCGGAGTTGCACTGCCACTTTTTTTCGCTTAGTAAAAACCAACCCAAGGAGCGTCCCTAAATAAACGAATGCGGGTGTTGCGGGTTAATTACGTATATTTTGCCTCAAATGTATCTGCAGTTGTCTTTGCGCTAAGCAACGGGGAGATGCATGACAAGCGCTAGTGGTTCACGAGTTTCGAACGCTTATGGATATATAAACCGCCGGGCTTTCGAAGCCTCATGGTTACGCGGCGACGACAGCCGCTACGACGGAACGCCGTGTGGCTCTACTTGGGTCCAACGAGCGAGCTACGACGACAAGGCGAGCCACTAAAGTGTTCTGCACTTAAAAAGAACAGAACTCCCGCTGGCGCAGTTTCACACAGGAGCGCGCGAGCATTGAGAAGGCGGAAAAGTTTAATTGCATTGGGGGGTAACAGTGAGGGGATTACGACGCTACAGCCCATTATGGCGATTCACTGCTCTGCATTACCGACAGCTTTCACATTGAGTAGAACGGCTATAATTTTTGTTTTTATTCTTTCGCTGATTAAAAGTGTGCCGTGCCAGGAAAGTGTTCGCCGTGTTAGGCAAGTGTGCGTGCTCCCCTTTGGGCATACATTAATTCACTAAGAAGCGTCTTTGACAGAATATTTTTCACGTCCACGAGGTGACTCACTTTGGAATGCTACCGACCCGTAGGCGCTTTCTATGATTTTAACGTACTCCGAAGCAGTGCTGGGCGCACTGTTGACGTCGAATGTCCAGCAGCTAGGCACGAAGATATAGTAGAAGTTTCAACTTTGCTGCTGAAGATTTCATTAATTGGCCTAAATGTACCAGAGATTGGCCATAGACAACCTGAAATGCGTTTTATCTAGCATGGCATTCAACAACAGTAAGTTTCGTTCTTCAGTACATAATTGCCTCAAAATGTTTTGCTCATGTTATAGTATGTTTAGCAAACGCCCAAAGCATTTCGAATTGGTTTTTTATTACAGACATGGGCGGACCACGCCAAAGTATTCAAATTCAATCGGATGGAAATACCGATTGCGTGCTCTTCGAAAACCTATAACTGAACTTTTCACCAGCGCAATCAATGCGGAAGAAGTGAAACTTACAAAACAGATACTAAGCAAAAGGTGACATCAGAAAGTCTACATGTGCGGTAGAAGCATTCGCCTGCAAATTTGACTTACTAGTGCGCCGCTTGAGCGCATAAGTTGGCGTCCACACATGACACTAACAGCCATGAAAAACATAGACGTGACGCTACGAGAAAAAATAACTGTTTTCTTTTAAAGCATTTGTTCAGTTCCCACCCCACTTTTGGCCACTTCACGACGGAGTCTTTATGAAAATCGTTATGAAAGCTTTGAGCCGCGTTTACTTGTGTCTAAACAGCCAGCGTTACGTTCCCGGCTACTCGGATAATACTGTCGGCAGAGAGCAGGCTGTTAAAGGAGGTTGCCGACACTGAATACATTTCCTTTCATTTATTGGTTGACGTAAATTATACCGCTGTGATACATTGTGTCTCATGAAGAGCGATGTGCGCTACTCTGCATTTGCCGTGATGCGCTAGAGAGAGGGTAACTTTGAATGACCACCAGACGCTTGTTTCTTGCACGCAACTTTCCTTACATAGCATAATGAAATATGTAGTACCGTTCAGCCTTCCTAACCAGTTTTCTCTTTCCGCTAGCCCTAACCCCCTGTATTACGCCCCGACAAGTTGCGTACGCCGATAGTGCAAACTTCTCCCACCTCGGCGGCGGCTCCTCCGAGATCCGCCTCCCTGACAGTGGCCTGGAGGTTTTTTCTGACGATGCGCTCCCAGACCCTGGCGCGGGTGGAAGGCACTTCACTGAGGTGGAAGCGGCGCCCCGTTGCCGTGGTCGTGAACGCACCGGCCGCCGCCATCTTTGTGGTCACCTGGGAGTCTATGGCGACCACAGCTGCCGCTGTGCCCTTGTCCAAAGCGCAGTCGCATGACATGACGTTCACGAAGCTCTCCACACACCGCGCCATCGACTCGGGTGTCAGGTAACGCTCCCGGTGCCGCTTCCAACGAAGAAGCGACGCGCTGTGGCCCACGGTTAACACGCTCCGATTCTCGAACCTGCGAGGTGAGTTTTGCTGGTGCTTGTACAAGTGGCTAGTGGAGCTCGATGCTTAAATAGAAATTATTTGTAACAAAAGGGGTGTTTTTACAAAATAAGGTGCAACAAAATAAGGTGTTACAAATTTAAATCCTTTTGCCGGGTGCACATGTACACTGCCATGTTTTCAAAAACACGAAATCCAAATTATTGAACGCATATATCTTCACCGTTTAGCTCTGCGAATTTAAAATGGCTCAAAATGTTATGCTTCGCCGTTCCTACCGAAGTACAAACTGCAAGAATGCGGTTACAAATTGAGACAGGATACATATATTAAAAAAGGGATGCGAACGTCCTATGGAACCCATTAAATACAATGCGGCATAACTTATCTTCCAAATAAATGTCCGCAATTGCCTAAAATTGCAAGTGAGTCAAGGGTAACTGCTACATTTAAAATTCATGTAAAAGCCTCCGTGCTACTTTTTAGTTATTGCCATGTATTTGTATATCCTGCTTTATGTTCAGTTTCTTAACTTGTTTTTGTTATTTCTTTAGTGTGCAGTCCCGTTTTTAAAGTGTGTTTTGAATTGGCAGTGCACTTTTGATCACATGCACTGCAACAGTGTATTTTCTTCAAATGCTGCATTGCAATGCAAAAAATTCAGGATGCGAGGCCCAGACAGGCGTCAGGTAGTCGCCTTTTGCCTCGCTTACCTTGGCAGCAGTGTGTATTTCATTCTCGTACATTGTACTATGACTGCACAGATTGCCTGTCAAAAATACAATTCAATTAAATTCAACTGAAAATTGAAAGCTTTTCATTTTTGTGAGCGATATTTGTACACAGGGAGTCCCCAATGTCGTCAGACATTATCAGCACCACATCACATATCGTTTTAAGAGAACACGAAGGACGGCAATTTAAAAGCCACACAAAAATGAAAGATGGCTTCGCTGCAAGCACAGCGAAACAATGTAGGAAGGCACACGTATTGATACCAAATTTTTGGTGATATCAATATCTTTGAGCTGAACGATTTTATATTTTCCGTTCACACCCTGCCATCATCATGGGTGACCGCGGATGTAGCAGCACCTGCAGCGCAGTCATCACATCATCCCTCTGCTTACAGGAGGCATTTTTCCGGTGTGGCATAGACGGTAATTTAATCGGCTTTGCACTATAAGAACCACGGCTTCAGGACGGCCCGGCAGCATTTTTGAAATTTTTAGTAGCTGAGAATAGGCTCCACTATGGGCGACATTATTTTGGCAGACCGGTCGTGCTTTCGCAACAAGAGCGAGCTTCGGGCCAGTTCGTTGAAAAGCATATTTGAAACGTCGTAAAGTGTTTGAACTGTATAAGAATATTGCTTTTGTAGCACTAAATACTACCTGAGCTGCAGAAAATTGTCGCTTGCTGTTGCCCGCGCCACTATAGCTCCTGACGGAATTTTAAGAAATCAAACGGCAACAGTAATGAAAGGTTCCACTAGATAGGTTGCACGTCCCCCTTTGAATGCTCGTGGAGCAGGCCAACATGGTTAGCATCACACTCGTCTCCGCCATTCAACAGCGCTGGCATCGAGGCACCCGTCCTGGAGCAGTAGAACGCGGTAAATTTAAGCTGACTTGAGCAAACCTCCAGCGTGTTATCTTGGGAGGAAGGAGATGGGAGAGGAACAGCATGAGAGGTGAGCGGAAAGAGAAGGGAGGCGTTTGCATGGCAGGGGCGCCAGTCGATTATCGCGTTTCGTCGACATTTGCAACGAAAGGAGCAGAGACACGGCCACTTTTTGTGCTTGCTTTTCCTCCCGCACCTGCCAACGTTGCACTGCCACTTTGCTCGCTTACTATCGTAAAAATCACCCAAGAGCGTCCCTAATTAATGAATGCGGGCGTTACTGGGTTAATCACGTATATTTGCCTCAAGTGTACCTGCAGTTTCCTTTGCGCTAAGCAAAAGGGAGATGTATGACAAGCGCCAGCGGTCCACGAGTTTCGAACGCTTATGGCTATATAAACCGCCGGGCTTTCGAAGCCTCAGGGTTACGCCGCGACGACAGCCCGCTACGACGGAACGCCGTGTGGCTCCACTTGGGTCCAACGAGCGAGTTACGGCGACAAGGCGAGCTACTAAAGTGTTCTGCACTTAAAAAGAACAGAACTCCCCCTGGCGCAGTTTCACTCAGGAGCGCGCGAGCACTGAGAAGGCGGAAAAGTTGAATTGCATTGGATGAAACAGTGAGGGGATTACGGTGCTACCGCCCATTAGGCGAATCCCTGCTCTGCACTACCGACAGCTTTCACATTGAGTAGAACGGCTATAATTTTTGTTTTTAATTTGCCGCTGATTAAAAGTGTGCCGTGCCAGGAAGTGTTCGCCGTGTTAGGCGAGTGTGCGTGCTCCCCTTTGGGCATACATTAATTCACTAAGAAGCGTCTTTGACAGAATATTTTTCACGTCCACGAGGTGACTCACTTGGGATGCTACCGACCCTTAGCGCTTTCTATGATTTTAACGTACCCGAAGCAGCGCTGGGGCACTGTTGACGTCGAAATGTACAGCAGCAAGCACGAAGATATATAGTAGAAGTTTCAACTTTGCTGCTGAACATTTCAATAATTGGCCTAAACGTACCAGAGATTGGCCATAGACAACCTGAATGCGTTTATCTAGCATGGCATCAACAACAGAGTAAGTTTCGTTCTTCAGTACATAATCGCCTCAAAATGTTTTGCTCATGTTATACTCTGTTTAGCAAACGCCCAAAGCATTTCGAATTGGTTTTTTATTACAGACATGGGCGGACCACGCCAAAGTATTCAAATTCAATCGGATGGAAATACCGATTGCGTGCTCTTCTAAAACCTATAAGTGAACTTTTCACCAGCGCAAAAATGCGGAAGAAGTGAAACTTACAAAACAGATACTAAGCAAAAGGTGACATGAGAAAGTCTGGCATTGCGGTAGAAGCATTCGCCTGCAAATTTGACTTACTAGTGCGCCGCTTGAGCGCATACGTTGGCGTCCACACATGACACTAACAGCCATGAAAAACATAGACGTGACGCTACGAGAAAAAAATAACTGTTTTCTTTTAAAGCACTTGTTCAGTTCCCCAGCCACTTTGGCCACTTCAGGACGGAGTCTTTATGGAAATAGTTATGAAAGCTTTGAGCCGCGTTACTTGCGTCTAAACAGCCAGCGCTACGTTCCCGGCTACTCAGATAATACACTCGGCAGAGAGCAGGCTGTTAAGGAGGTTGGCCACCACTGAATACATTTCCTTTCATTTATTGGGTTGACGTAAATTATACCGCTGTGATACATTGTGTCTCATGAAGAGCGATGTGCGCTACTCTTCATTTGCCGTGATGTGCTAGAGAGAGGGCACTTTGAATGACCACAAGACACTTGTTTCTTGCACGCAACTTTCCTTGCATAGCATAATGAAATATGTAGTACCATTCAGCCTTCCTAACCAGTTTTCTCGTTCCGCTAGCGCCAACACCCCTGCATTACGACCCGACCAGTTGCGTACGCCGATAGTGCAAACTTCTCCCACCTCGGCGGCGGCTCCTCCGAGATCCGCCTCCCTGACCGTGGCCTGGAGGTTTTTTCTGACGATGCGCTCCCAGACCCTGGCGCGGGTGGAAGGCACTTCACTGAGGTGGAAGCGGCGCCCCGTTGCCGTGGTCGTGAACGCACCGGCCCGCAGCCATCTTGTGGTCACCTCGGAGTCTATGGCGACCACAAGCTGCCGCTGTGCCCTTGTCCAAAGCGCAGTCGCATGACATGACGTTCACGAAGCTCTCCACCACACCGCGCCATCGACTCGGGTGTCAGGTAACGCTCCCGGTGCCGCTTCCAACGAAGAAGCGGACGCACTGTGGCCCACGGTTAACACGCTCCGATTCTCGAACCTGCGAGGTGAGTTTTGCTGGTGCTTGTACGAGCGGCTAGTTGAGCTCGATGCTTAACTAGAAATTGTTTCTAACAAAAGGGGTGTTTTTACAAAATAAGGTGTCACGAAATAAGGTGTTTACAAATTGAAATCCTTTTTGCCGGGTGCACATACACTGCCATGTTTTCAAAAACACGAAATCCAAATTATAGAACGCATATATCTTCACCGTTTAGCTCTGCGAATTTAAAATGGCTCAAAATGTGATGCTTCGCCGTTCCTACCGAATTACAAACGGCCAGAATGCGGTTACAAATTGAGACAGGATACATATATTAAAAAAGGAATGCGAACGTCTTATGGAACCCATTAAATACAATGCGGCATAACGTATCTTCCAAATAAATATCCGCAATTGCCTAAAATTGTACGTGAGTCAAGGGTAACTGCTACATTTAAAATTCATGTAAAGCCCTCGTGCTACTTTTAGTTATTGCCATGTATTTGTATATCCTGCTCTATGTTCTGTTTCTTAACTTGTTTTTGTTATTTCTTTAGTGTGCAGTCCAGTTTTTAAAGTGTGTTTTGAATTGGCCGTGCACTTTTGATCACATGCACTGAAACAATGTATTTTCTTCTAATGCTGCATCGCAATGCAAAAAATTCACGATGCGAGGCCCAGACAGGCGTCAGGTAGTCGCCTTTTGCCTCGCTTAACCTTACCAGCAGTGTGTATTTTCTTCTCATACATTGTACTATGGCTTGCAAGATTGCCTGTCAAAAGTACAATTCGATTCAATTCAATTGAAAATTGCAAGCCTTACATTTCTGGGAGCGATATTTGTACACAGGGAGTCCCCAATGTCGTCAGACATTATCAGCACCGCATCACATATCGTTTTAAGAGAACGCGAAGGACGGCAATTTAAAAGCCACATAAAAATGAAAGATGGCTTCGCTGCAAGCACAGCGAAACATTGTAGGAAGGCACACGTATTGATACCAAATTTTTGGTCATATCAAGATCTTTGAGCTGAACGATTTTATATTTTCCGTTCACACCCTGCCATCATCATGGATGGCCGCGGATGTAGCAGCATCTGCAGCGCAGACATCACATCATCTCTCTGCTTACAGGAGACATTTTTCCGGTGTGGCATAGACGGTAAGGAATCGGCTTTGCACTATATGAACCACTGGTTCATGACGGCCCGGCAGCATTTTTGAAATTTTTAGTAGCTGAGAATAGGCTCCACTATGGGCGACATTATTTTGGCAGACCGGTCGTGCTTTCGCAACAAGAGCGAGCTTCGGGCCAGTTCGTTGAAAAGCATATTTGAAACGTCGTAAAGTGTTTGAACTGTATAAGAATATTGCTTTTGTAGCACTTTTTTAGTACTGCGTGGTGGCCCGGCAAACGCTCTAGCATCACATAAAAACTGGCTGTCGAATTATTGCAACGTATCCGGTACTATAGCGCACACAGCGGGTCCGGACATGGTAATTTAATTTTTTATGCAATGTTAACGCGATTTGTCTCGGCGATTGTTTCCGCGATTTGGGTTCACGGGGGAATGCACTTTGCGTATGACGAAACGCCTCCTTTACAGTACACAAAACACATAAAGGAATAAGAAAGCCTGAAATTCAGAATTTTTTTAACTGGGAGACAAGTTTTTAAATACAACTTTTCATCTCGCATACAGACAAAAGTACGTTGCCGCGCTACTGGGTGTCATGGTTGTCCGCATTATTTTTGGGAGGACAAGTACGGCTCGTAGATCTAAAATTTTCGATTTATAAAGCTCTGGGGCGTTATCAGCAAAACCGTGACGCGTAACGGTGTTTTAAGGGATGCCCTTTCATTGGGTATAGAGAACATACACTCGACACAAATCGTTCTGTCCCTTTAAACCGAAGAAGCATGGTGTTCCTTCTACACCCACTGCAATGGGTGGGCCCGGTCCTGTTGATGATGATAGGACAATAAATTTGCGGGTCCTTAAAAGTAGTGAGGAGTTCTGATGCAGGGGAAAAGGGGAGATTATTATCAAGAAATGTGTTGTGGAACAGATTAAGGCGGATTTCTGGGCAAGTTGGTATTCCATTGTAAGACCGTTCAAAGCGCAAAACGTAAACGAGGGACGACGAGAGGGCACAGGGACACGCCCTTGAAAAGATAAAGTTAGACACGGAAAAGGGCCCGTGTACTAGAAATGTAACTGATAATGTAACTTACAAATTTGCGGAATATCCAACAGCGTCAAACACAGCAGGGGAAGCGTCGCAACGTATGATAGTCCCACGCGTCTTTGTACTTCTGAGAGACGCAGAGAAAGGAGACGTCGTAAAGGACTCTGAAGATCAGTCGACCACAGCCTTTCCAGCTCCGAAATGAACCACGTCTCCGTAAAGAGGCACTGGTTTGCGCCCACCGTGCATGCATCTAGTTACATCACTCAGTGTTACATCATAGTAACACTCAGTTACATCTAAGCCTTCTGCGCACAATCCACTACATAAAGTGCTTAGAAGAACTTGAGTTTTTAAAACAAAGCTTCGTTTCTCCTTCCGGTCTTCCTGGGGATGCTTCTGCCGATCTTTTCTGGCAGGGTGCACCAATGGGTCATATTTTACAGCATACAACATCAACTGTATGCTGTATGCTACAGTCAACTGACGACATTTGTGCTCAAGGTAGTCACAATGCAACCGATGGGCATTTGATAGTTTTGACAAACTTTGGCCCTAACGATAGACAGCTATGAATAGCCCTATACGGACTCTGGAGGCAGCGATTAGAAGTATTTAAAGTATCGTATATATACATGCTGAGCGTGTGGATTGAGCTGTTATGAATACTGCTAACCAATAGTTTCCCGTCTGAACTATGTGCTTTCGGCAATCGGTACTCAAGATCCAGCAGACACAAAGCCTGGTAAACTTGATTTCATGCGCGAGAAGATCTGCTAAGCACCACTTGAGGTTGGGGAACTCTCTCAACGTGCAGAACAATTGTTCATGATTAAAGCAGCATCATTATGCAAGCAGGTGTGACTTTGTAGTTGAAGTTGCAATTTCTCTACTCGTTGGTTACGTGGTTGCGAGTGAGTGCTTGTGTTTGTCTCCTTTCTGTCGTCCTTGTTAAATCGCGCTCCAAGTTTTACCAAATATAAGCCAACTTGCCCAACAGTCTGTTCTACTGAAGAATACAATATTTGACCTAGCTGACGTCCTAATGAAGTTCCTCAAAATGACTCTTTCCCGCGTCTAAAAACCGCCGCAGACATTTTGATATCTAAGTTACCTCCAAATTCCTTCCAAGGCCAGTATTTAAGAACAAGGTGTTGTTTAACAAAAGGCCCTTATATTAAAGGAGGCCAGACTTGAGTGAAGCGTAACTGATAACGAGCATTGAAAACTGCTACCGTAGGCTGCTACGCTGTGTCCTCATCACATACCACGGCATGGCTTCGACTATCTAATTAAACGGTCACAGCATTGTGAGTATAGAAGGGAAGTGTAAAAAAAAAATCGCCACGTCGCCGCCATTGTGACGCAGTGGTAAACGGTACACGAACCCGTCGTCTGGAGCGAGGCTCATTTCAAAGAGGACGTCAAGGTCGTAGTCCATCGCCAGCGTGATAAGCATGGAGAGCACCTCGGACGATCGCTGCTTCCCGCCGGTAGGGACGAGGAAGTGCCCGGGCTTTTCCTTTCCGACGAAGAGCACTCTGTCGATGATCCATGGCACGTCGATGTTCTTGTCCTGCACCTCGACGCACGCCACGTAGCTCATGATGACCTTGTCTGTCGTGCTCAGCGGCTTCGAAGCGTCTGGGTACAGGTCCGCACGTTCACGAACTTTCGCGTTCGCCGCCCAGTACACTTTCGCCTGCGAATGCATGGCACAGCTGCGCTGGTGCAACCGCGTCCATGGTATACATCTCGCTGTGGTCCTCCAAGAAACGTGGGGCTGCAACGCGTTTCCTGCCACCTTTCTCCATACGTTGCCAACATTTTGCCTTGATCCCGTTCATTTCGCTCGCATTGCTCAAGCCATAGTATGTGGGGATACAACATTCCCTCTGCCCTGGTGGCCTTGATGCACTTAGAAAACCAGATACGTACCTTGGTTGCCGAACATCAATTATTAGCTGGACCCAACCAAGTGTACTCAACAAAACTTGTTGAGCTAGTTGGTTCATGCTTATTGGAAAGACTAAAAGGGGGCGCTAAGCAGCACCCCCTTTGGCGCCTGTATGTGGTGTTTGTGGTCTTACTTCGTCTTCGTCTGCTTAGCGCCCCCGTTTAGTCTTTCCAATAAGTGTACTCAATATACAGGTGAATGAATGGCATTTTGATCCCTAATTGCAATGATCGGAACAACGGTGCAGTCACCAAGACCTAGCCCCCGTGACAGCTTGGATGCTTTTCCATGTGTAGAAGTGAGTGACTCCTACAGCTGCGTGGAATTCGTGTTCATTGGTTAGCTTTTGGCAGACCTTCTCCACATAAGAACAGTAAAAAATGGACATGAGCGAATTCTAACGCGCAAAACAGAGGCAAGACAGCTTTCTTCACAGAAAGATACACTGACAAAAGTTTTTGTCGGAACTCGCAGATTTGAGTACGTCTACGGGAAATCTTTTGCCTGGCATTTGTTGCTTCACTCCAGACAAAAAGGTCGTTATCAACGCATAACTTGTCATGAATAAGAAAAGCGGTTCTCCCTTGGGCTTTATCATCTTTCACGCTCTCCCAAAGGAGCTTACGCTTTTGCAGTGTGCGTTGTGAATAATCGTTCTGAACAAATATTTTCGTACCTTTTAGCATTTTTCGCCAGGACTAACACTTTCAAGTTTTCATTGTTTCGCCGCACGATTGAAGAATGGAATTCGTTGCCCTAAACTGCACTTTCTTCAGTAGAAAACTTGGAGGTTATCTGTGCCGAAGTGCCGCTGTCCAGAACTGAGGTTGCTGCATTGGCGCATTGTTGTTCCTCTGTATAAGTCTGATTTTATCCATTTCCCTCGGGGTCCCCTTTTTTTTTGACCTCCCGCGCCAGGTTTCGACCGGGTTTGCGGCCCCACATTCCCCCACAGTGATTGTGTTATGACGCGCCTTTTTTCTTTAAGTTACTACGCTCAGGGGTTACGTGTGTATACCCTTCTTCCCCCCCCCCTTTGTAAACCTCCTTCCTTGTTAAATTGCCCAAACCCCCTCCCCTGCTTGAGCTTTGTAAAGCCTGCAGAATTTAATAAATAAAAAATAACAATACTACCCGTACGTCAGGCATACGGTAAAATTATAAATTCGAGTGCTTGTCGCGATTTCTCAAACGCGAAACAACATGTTGAGCAAAACGCACAGGCAGGGCACCAAGGAAAAAACAGGCAGCTTCTAGAAAACGACTACTTTTTAACGTCATTTTGTCGCAATAGGAACAAAATGCATGGTGATCACAACTGCTAATCGCTAAAGGAATCCTGGCCGGTACTCAAGAGGAACAAGAGGAAGAAAGCTCGGTGATAGAACGGTGTTCCGCGTAATGGGATGAAACGGGATTGAAGAAAAGAGCTTGCCCGTCGCAAGCCGGCACCCGGAGAGCCAAGATGCGGAGGCAGTACCGGACTCACCTCGAGGTATCGAAACTGGTCCTCGAAGGAGCCGTGTTTCTCTGCCCAGTGGCCGCAGACGTACTGGTAGAAGTCGTCGCAGGGATCGGTCCCCAGGTCCATGGAGCCGTGCAGCTCGGCCTGCAGGTTGAAACAGTCCAGGCTGCTGCAGTGCAGGCGCAGCGGCCACTTGGACGGCCGGGGCGTCTGGTGCACGTACAAGGCGACGCCGATGAGCGTCAGCACCTCGAATGTGGCGAACACCTCCGGACGGGCCTGCATGAGCACGTTTCGCGACGCCGGGGGAAGCTCCTCCGGCTCTTCATCGCCCTGCTGTCCGTCCTGCCGCGTAGAGGACACCAGAGAAACCTTCAGTTTTCGTCATCCCGCGTGAAAGTTGTCATGAATGCATCGCTGAAATTGCCTCTCAGTTAAATATTTGTGCCTCTCCACTTATGTAGCTTAGAGTAAAAAAGGACTCGTAGAAAAGTATTATTGAGACAGTTAAAAAAAACGTGTGGCCTATGCATATTCGTGCGTTATTTCATTTGCGTCTACGTTTGCTTTCTCTTACCCGTAGTGATACGCTACGCGTAGCGCCTCACAGTGCCAGTTAAGTCCGCTCGAAGACTAGGAAAAACTTCAGAGAGTGTCGAAATCGCGTTTTCCACATAAAACACACCTGAGCACGTCCTAATCGGTTACACGCGCTACCGTGTGTATGACTACGTGGAAATAACTCGGCGATGCAAAAAAAAAAATGCCAGCGCTTCGGACCCTTGGCAGACGTATGCGAATTTTCGCTTCGGTGTTCCAAGTGCGGTGACAGTTGTATACTGGTAGCCTATCAACCCTAAAAGCAATTAGCAATCCAAATAACCGAACCCAAATATATTTAGAATTAAAGAAATGCTAAGCAAAATAGCAAAACAGGTGAAAATAACGTTACTTACATTAAAGGTCACAGTGGCAATGTCGGTAACGAAATAGCGGGACGAAGTGGCTAAAAAAGCCGTGAAATATGGCGAAAAAATTGCCTGGCCTATTTCACTAGAATTTATCAAAAACAACTCAATATTAACCTAAGAAAACATTGGAATGTTGAGTGTCAACAAGAAGGAAATGAAAGCTACACATTCCAATGGATAAAGAATATTTACAAAATTCCGGACCACTTTCCCACCATTATTACACGTCACAGTTTGTACTGGACACGGTAGATTTCCGTTTTATTTTCATAGGTTCGCCATTGCAAATAATAACATATGTAAATGTAACCTACCAGAAGACAGTTTTGATCACTATTTACAGGACTGCCCAATAACAAACAAACACAGAGAACAACTTCTTGATATTTATAGAAATTATCTCGTAAGAAGGAAACCGGAGCTAATAAACATACAAAAACATTGAAAATTTTAGGAGAATGACAATACTAGTTAACGCTAATATTCAACAATACTAACCCCTCAAATATTCTGTCACAATTTCACTCACACGCAGAAACAAAGTCAGCGGCAAATAACGCGATAATAGCCTTTAGATCGTTTGTATTTACCATTGTTCTTCATAAGTCATTTTCTGTGTTAATTATCTTGTTTAATTGCCTTTATACGTTTTTTTTTTAAATTTTAAATCCATACATCCATTTTTCAATTTTTTAATTTACCCGTTATACCTCGGGGGAACGGGAAGGGTTTCAGTTCTTGAGCCCGTTTTAATAAAGTCATGATCGAGCATCCTGTTCTTCTGAGAGCCCTAACTGCAGCGAAACGCACGAATCCACATTTCTTCGCTGCTCCGTCCGCAGCGACCAGAAGGCAATTCTGAAATTCAAGGCCGCAAACCATGTTGTCTACAAGTCAGAAAAAGCCATGCTAATAGAGCGGCGTCACACTGGCCTCAGAAAAGCTCGGAAAAGCTATAGCAGACATCTGCGGATCTCATCTCCATGATCGTCAAAGGAGGACTTCATGGCTCTACCGGTCCTGCGGTGTGAGCAGCAGAAGCAGTATCCTCCTGCAGAAGCTCTGCCAGAGCGCGATCCAGGAGCAACCCACCAGTCTTCCACAAAATTTGTGCCATCGCCTGCGTCGACAGCCGCACCTGACCCGTTGCCAGCTAAGACTCCTACTCCAGCTGCACGGTCATTAAAATCTGCTAGTCGGGCGTCTATGCCAGCGCAGCTTGCGCGTGATCGAAGCCCCGAGGGCTGGCGTTCTGTACTGTCCTCTCTCGTGGAGGCCGTTCGCATCATCCTCGCCCCCCTCACGACCCCCGTAGCCGTGGCACTCTTGAGTCTATTGAACTTTGCCTCTCCTTGCCTTGCACATTGGCGGTAGCTGCTACGGCTCGTGTGGCCATTGGTGGTGAGATGTTTGAGTGGCGCCCCCTGGCTCTGACGTCGGCTTAGGGACTCGCGCCGCTGTCGTCTGCTACACTCCGCTTGTGAGGGGCAGCAGTGCCTGTGCTCTAAATCGCTCGATTTGATGCTTCAGTGCATTAAAAAGCGTATTTCTAGCAATTCAGTCATTTTGGCAAGCTTCTGACACGTCTGAATAATTTAAAGCTGTATCCCCCACAAGTTTGCAGCACGCGAGGAGGGAAAGAACAACTTTCTTCAGAGTATCGGTCAGAAGCTCGTGTTCAACCGTCCTTTCGCGAGGTTCAGCGCACAGATAAGTATTCAAACTGCATTGGCTTCCCTACAGTATTTTTGAGATGCTTTTATAACGACTCAACAGTCTAGTGCTGCGTACACGCGCATCCCACAGCAGGAAATAGAGCAGTTGTCTTCTATTTTTTTCGTTGTTGTTGACTTGTATCAGATAAATGTTTCTTTTGTGCCCAAAGCATTAATTTTATTATTAATTAATTAATTATTAACCGTCACAAACGTCTCATTAGCAAATTTGGGGATGTTTGGGAGGCTCACAAAGATCGTGAGGATACTTTCTTCAGGCTGTATGCATGGCATACATTTCCGTCTTCACAAATTGGCTTCCCTTATGGCTACTTGCAAGAAAGTAGATATCTTAATCGTGCGTTGTTTATTCACATGCAAATACCATGAGAAGGTTCTTGCTACGCCACCGCGATCACGCCCCAGGCACCAGAGTACTCGAAGGCGGCTTTTATGTTCCCAATTTCTATCGTAACCATTGTTATCATAACGAACTGACTGTGAACCCGATCAATTATGACATAATTACGGTGTTTAAGGATTGATATACTCGCTTACGAACGCAATAAATAGTATACGTGCATACATTACAAGAATTGAAACCGATGAATATTTCCAAGGAGCTCTCTTCAACTCTTTTAACTCTTCCAGGCGTAAAGAACAAACCCGGGATGGCGATCTGTGACTTGGAAAAAAGTACTCTTACTCATTTGTCCTGGACTGAGGCCCCGGACCTCTAATCAGCTCGATTTTACTGTCAAATAGAGTTTTCTCCTCCTTCTCTTGAGTGCAGTTTTCCTATAACGCAAATCTGAATACTTGGAAGACATGGCTGTGGGGAATGTACTGAAATATCCCTCCAGGTCTGAACAAACATAGTGTTACTGTATCTTTACCGTAGACGTGACTAATTTTGCTCAATAAACCTCCATACTGGTTTATAAGCTTGGTATAAAACCACCACGCGCATATACTCACAGTTGGTTATTCAAAACTCAACCTACAGTTCTTGCAGCCCTATAATGCATGTCGGCATACTTTCATGCCATGACAACGTAAAGTGATGTGATACAATACTTTCGAGCGTTCGGCAAGGTTGCAAAAACTCTTACCTTATACATAAGATTACCGGAAATCGTAATGCCTTCTGCCAAAGCCGACAGCCCTGAAGGCCTGGTATTTGCTTTGGTCTTGCAATTTCGCTGTTGTCGGGTATTAGCAGCTGGCTGTTCTCTTTGTTCGTAAGATTGCTTAATACAGAAGCTGACCTCTAGCTCCGACTCTTCGCGCTCCGCACAGGACCGGCTTCGCAAGGAATGGGGTGACGCCGGCAATGTTTCTTCCGCAGCGGTATTCAATACTGCACTTTAACTCACTCCTTGAGCTAGTGTATGTGATTTTATGTCTATTATTATGATAAAATGTTACGCACATTCCAAATCAGGTGCGGAGAAGCATCAGACATCAACCGAGCACAAAGAAACAGCAGGGAGAGCGAGCCCGAGTGAAGCAGACGACAAATCCGAGAATCCCTAAGCCGACGTCACGGAGGCGCGCTTTACAGCGCCGCTTGTGGTCGCGCTCACCGCCAATAACCCCCAAAGTCCTATAAATTTATGACACAGGCAGTAGTTTTTCAGTGGCATGACTGCGGACTTAAACAGTGTCTTTCGGATCTACGTAAACTCGCTCACAAGCACAAATTTCTCGTGATTGCCATTTCGAAATCACGATACGTCTTCCCGGGTACACAGTTGTTAGTCATCATCATCATCACAGTGATCATCATCGTCATCATCAGCCTGCTCAGGTCAACTGCAGGACGAATGGCCTCTCCCACTGACCTCCAACCCTACTGTCCTGCGCTAATCGAGTCCACTGTTTACGCCCGAAGTTCCGCATTTCATCCCTCCATCGTGTTGTTCTGCTTCCCCTTCTTCTATATCCATCTATTGTTATCCACTATGTTACCCTAATTGCCCATCCGTTGTCGCGTCGTCTCACTACAAGGCCAGCTCAAGTCCATTTCTTTTTCTTTATTTGAACTATGGTATCGTAACTCTAGTTTGTTCTCTGATCCAGGTAGCTCGTTTCTTGTCCCTGAGTGTGTTATTCATAACATTATTCGTTCCATGGCCCGTTGAGCCGACCTAAGTTTGCAATCTAGTTGCTTAGTAGGGCGCCAAGTTTCAGCTCCCTATGTCATTAATTTATTAGATTATTATTTATTAATTTATTTATTTATTATATTATTTATTTTTATTTATTTATTTATTTTCTAGACAAATACTACTGGCTAAGAATAGCCCAGGCAGGAGTGGGTGGTACATACAGAACATGACCAAAAGGAACAATACAGGTGGCACAAAACATATTACGTACAAGATCTAAGTCACTTCTCACTAAGTCTAAGATCTAAGTCACAGTGCATTACCGGCAGTATGCACTGGTTGTAGATTTTTCTTTTAAGTGACAGAGGTGGCTTACTTTTCATTATTTGGGAGTGCTTGCAGAGTGCTTCCTAGCCCATACGTATTCTGCGCCGGATTTCTCTCTCATGGTTGGGGTCAGCATTGACCTATCTGTCCGAGGTAGTTATATTCTGTTATTTCGTCTGGCGTTTCGTTTCCTAAGCTGAAATAGACGTTCTTGGTATGCTTATTCTTCATTACTTTAGATTTATTCGTATTTATTTAAAGCCCACGGCGTCCTTTCTTGATTTTAGTTCCTTAAGCATTCTTTGCACGTGTTCTGCAGTCTCACTCAGCAAGACTATGTCGTCCGCAAACCTCGAATGGCTCAAGTATTCTCCGTTTATCCTTAACCCTATGTTTTCCCAGTAAAGCTTACTAAATACCCCCTCCAAACATGCGGTGAATAGGTTTGGAGAGGTGGCATCTCGCTGTCTTACTGCCTTACGGATAGGAAATTTGTCGCTTTGCTTGTGGCGGGTTATCGTGCCCGTGCATCTGTTATATATATCTTCTAGAAGTCTTATGTAGGTTTCCTCTAATCCCTGGTGGTTTAGTACTTCTAAAAATGTTGCGGTGAGTACAAAATCAAACGCTTACTAGTAATTTAAAAATGCCACGTAACTAAAGGGGTTTAGTGTACTCGGCGGATTTTTCTATCACTTGGTTGACGACAGGGATGTGGTCCATGGTTGAGTACCCTTTCCTAAACCCAGCCTGCTCTCTGGGTTGATGGCTGTCGCCTATGTCACTAACTATAATTTTGGTAAACAGCTTGTCAACAACGGAAAGTGGGCTGATAGGTCTGTAATTCTTGAGGTCCTCGGAATCTTTCTTCTTACGAATCAGAATAATGTTAGCGTTTTTCCAGTCTGTGGGCGCTTTGTAGTTTTAGTGTTAGTGGCCCTGAGAAACGACATCACCGCAGTGGTGCGTAGTTTACCACCGGACGCATCGAATGGACACGTGGTAGCAACTGTGCGGGACGCTGGTTTAGCCTTAAAAATAATTGCTGCTTACATTCCGCCTGGAATGACATTAAATACAAACGCCTAGAAAACATCATTAGCGCCACACAAGTTCCGCATATTTTGACTGGGGAGGTCAACCCTCGCCTGACCTGCTTGGGCAGTATAAGGGGTGAAAATCCTTTGTAGCAACACAATTTCGCTGACCGTGTCGGGCTTCAGTTTAAACGGCATAGCGCTGACGCTTGTCCCCACTAGCCTGCCGCTTACTTTGTGGGGCCACCTTTTGGAGATGCCCGACACTACCGCGGTGATGAAACGCGGCTTGTTGCTTGACTCTGGATCGGCTACCTCAATCTGCCGTTTTCTTTGTTGTGGTGGGCTGGCTTCGCGATCGAGATAAACGTAGCGACGGCAGTCACCGCACGAGAGTGTTGTTTCACCACTACTGCAACACGGCCGCACGACATTCTCGTTTCCCGGTCGCGCCCTGAATTTGGCTTCGGCCAACCGTTTATTTTATAGCCGTAAAAATTGTGGGGTAACCAATGGAAGTTACGAAAGTACACGTAAACATAGAAGCAGAGCGTACTGCTGTTGGTACTGCGCGCACTATAGCTTCACAGCATTCTGGCGCCTTGGGGTTGTCTCACATGACGCAGGCAGATTGTTTCTCGAGCATACCACATATTTCACGAAGCGATTAATACATACCGGAACAAAAAATGCACGAAGCTCACACTAAGGCGTAAGACTTGAAGGTAGCGAAGCTGTCCGCGACCTTCACGACCAACACGAAGGTTTAAGTCCACGATTGCAGACGATTTGCTTCTTTTTCGCTGCCGCAACGACCTTCACTTCATAATTGTTGCTATAAGTCAAAGTTGTTTTCATTTTTTGGAAGTGATAATCACTGGACTTCATATTGGAGGGGCGTACGCTATGACTTGTCATTCTCGTTCCGAGTAAGTGTTGCCACGAGTACGGGGAGCAGTGGAGCTTTTTTTAGCCAATCTTGGCCAATCTGCCTAAGTGGGTATGGCTTCACAAACGTGCGCAGGCAACGCTAGGTGGTTGTCGCGAGGCACGCACTCACGTGCGCGTTCTCGGCAATTTCTTGGTATTTTTAACTGCGGACACGAAAATTTACGATTTGCTAAACAGCTTCGCTGTTGAAACAAGCCAGCTGCAAATACGGTAAGAAACAAAGCCAAGGCAGGCAGCGGTCCCGCGCAGTATGGCGGCGCCATATAGGAGGATTAACGGTAAAAAGTGTGTTCGGAAGTCTGCTGCAGAGTAAAGAACTCACTAGCGTTCGCTTGACGTCCTGTCCTTGCTACGTCATGACAGGAGTAAAAACACAACGATTTGGCCGAAGAATCAATACTTTAACTTAAATTGATTAATTTCCCAGTGAATAAAGCATTGTTTGCTGCAGGACCAATGCTGGGGGCACTATAAAACACCAAATATTTCGAATAAAACAGGCTTTTCTTTTGTCCGCATGTTCCCTTTACAAAAAGCTGCTGTCCCTTCGAGTGTGCCACATAAAACACATGCTTGATCAAATGACATCATTTGTTCGCATCCACTTTTATTTTCAAATAACAACGCATGTTCTGCATATTGGTCGGCTGTGTGTTTTTGGTACCATGTCGTCGCTCTGCTGGAATGACAGCTACAAAAGGTTAACTCAAGTACAGGGGTCATGAGATACCGAAATTATTACATTGCGACGACGGCAAGTCCTGCAACCTAAATGTGCCCAACCACGCGTTTTACTGGGGCAAAACACACGTAAAACACACCGCCCTTTGAAATCGTGCGTACGTCTTCTTCTCGGTTGTCTCCTTCGGCCCCATCTGCCTCGGTTTCGTCTCCTTGCATTGCGTATAACACCGACGGCTGCAGAAGTCCGGCGTTTCCTGCGAGGAATATTCATATCAAAAGGCTTTTTAGAGTGTTTGTACGACGCTAATACATTAGTTCACGGCGTCCAAAAATAGAATAATTGTGTGCCTACTACATGTTTACAAGGCGTTTTAAAACGTTGGTCATCACTCCACATTCCTTCCCCTCACATCACCTCCTTTGAGGGCAATTTCTACGTATTAGTACACCGGAACTCCGGAAGGCTGCCTCAAGAAAATGAAACAGAAAGTAAAAGTAAAAAAGGGAATGCGGGAGCATTGGCCTTCAACTGTCGAACGGGTACGTCCTTATGGTGGTGGCGCCACGTCGTGTGAATTAGGTCGCGGTGTGCTTCGTTTGCCTTGTGCATGCTACAGCTTGCGCGTCCTTTTTTTGGGAAAGGGGCTTAGGACCGCAGATATTTTACAACCGCGTCTCAAAAAACCAACTGCGCGCAAATTAACGGGGACAGGAACACATCAAGACACACAAGCGCAGACTCGCAAGTTGTCGCAACTGGTTTTGTAGCGTAAGCTACACTGGCTGAGGTTGAGCAGTTTCGCGTGGACCCTGAAGGGCCGTGCTGCGAAAGCGCGATGAGCATTGGATTGGATTAAATTAGATTGGATTGGATTGGAAATCCCATCAATCTAATTACGGGTGTGTAGAGAATTGGGTCTGCACATTTGCCGGTCTGCGCATTCCAGAGTAGTGACGTCATAGCCGCGGCAGACGCACTGGCGCCGGCGCGTGCCCAGCTGTGCGCCTCCGTTGCGCAGTAGCCAAGTCTGACGGCTGCGTCGGAGCCGCTTGATAGCCGTTTCGCGTGGCTCCTGGAGAGCCGTGCTGCGCATGCGCAAGGAGCAGTGACTGGACTGGACTTGACTGAACAGGATTGGACTGGATTGGATTGGATTGGATTGGATTGCTGAACCTTAGCTCACGCTACGTATATCCTGGCATAGCCGAGCTAAGCCGCTGCTAATTTTTGTTATTACACACATCACAGCCTCAAGTGCTCAAGCGCCGGATCGACACACCCTACATGCGTCACAGTTCTCGGCGCACTCGGCCGCACGTACAGAAAACAGTCATAACAAAAACAATAAAACAAACTTCGAGGCCCACGAATGGCGAAAACAGCAAAGATAACCGCCCACACATAGCTTAAGCACCACCCCCATCTAGGCAATTCAAACGTAAACTGTGGACACTGACCACACTCTTTGAAAACCTTCAGTATGTCAGGGCACATTCTGCAAGGAGACCTGTCCACCACCACAAGGAAATCGCCCACGTACCGGAACACTTTCACAACAATCCCCTCAAGCTTCTCTTTCAGAGACCGATCCACTCTTCCCAGAAAGTTGTTACTGAGAACAGGGGCCACTGGGGACCCTATGCACACGCCACTCTTCTGAGTAAACGTGCCTCCATTCCACTCGACCACGGTCGAAGCCAAGTAGAAAGACAGCAGTTCTAAAAACGAATGCACCGACACCCCACACCTGTCAATGAATGCACACTCGTGATTGTCTTGAGTTATGCAACTCTTTACGCTGTTTATTAAAGCTTCATGCGGCATAGAGTAGTATAAATACTCTACAGCAATGCTGAACGCTTCAAAGGTTTCGTTGTCTTGTTCTCCCATACGTTGGGGGGGCTTATAGGGGGGGGCTATGTGTGATGCGGTTATCCTCGGTGTTTTCGCCATTTGTGTGCCTCGAAGTTTGTTTTGTGGCTTTTGTTGTTATTGTTTTCTGTACGGGCGGCCGAGTGCGCCGAGAACTGTGACGCATGGCATGTAAGGCGTGTCGATTGGGCGATTGAGCATTTAAGGCTTTGATGTGTGTAGTAACAATCCAGTTGCGAGTCTGCGCTTGTGACGTCTTCCAGTGTTCCCGTACCCGTCAATTTGCGCGCAGTTTGTTTTCTGAGATGCATCACTACCAACACGCCCAACTTTTAGCCATTTTACAACGTCGGTTGATGTAGACGCTGCGTTGTTCATCGCAGCTCCGTCGCTGTCGCACGTTCTGGTTCCCCTTTTCAGCCATCTCTGCTGCTCTTCTCTCGGTTTTTTCGTAGTTGGCGATTTTCCGTTATTTGGCTTTCTCAACCACGTTCTGCCTGTTTCTGGTTCTCTTCAGCGCCACATTTCCATGGCCGACCACGTTTCACGGTTGAAGACGGTCGAGACGGTTGCACCACAACGATGAAATTCGAAGGACCAGTGTCGCGTGCAAGGTACCATGCTCATTTTATGTGCAGCCTTGTTGTCCTAGCTGCAGTGGTGCGAATTCATCTTCATGTCGCCTTGAACGGCACCTGTCTAGTGGTGCGCTGTGTCGTTTCATAATTACGGTTATTTTTTCCCTCTCCTGTTCTTTTCTTTCTCCCTTCATTCTTTACTATGGCGAAGAGGCTTGGCCAATCGTCCTTATTAGCGCTATTCTCGGAAACGTGCTTTGCTATTCTCCTAATTCTCAGTACTACGACTAGCACGCTGAAATTACTGCTGTAGGCTGTAATGCATGTCTTTCACAGGTTTCTAAGTCAAGAGCCACAACCTGTTCATTTTCCCACCTTTTTCAGCTAAAGTCATCAAGCTGTGGTTGTCCAGGAGGGATCCTTACTCATCTCGCATGTCTACTCCGGAACCAGGTTTAACTCCGGCTCAGCGCTAAATTTACCTAACGTTATTTTCAAGTCAATTATTTGCTTTGTTTACGGAAGCTTTCTTGCAAAACGTGGCCACATTGTGAGAATTACTTGTTTTTTATTTGCTTGAGTTGTACGCCTATTTGTTTGCCGTCCGTCAGCCATTTTTGTGTGTCATCAACGCAGGATTTCCCACCTACGTATTTCGTGAAATCTTTGACTGAGAAAAGTCTTCCCGATGTATCGTTACGGCCGCGATGTTCGTGCTGGCGGGAGAGTGCTGATTGCTGTCAATGGCACTGTACTTCCGTCGCATTCATTATTTCGTCCTTACAAAAGTATCTGTGAACCCATAGCTTTTGCTTGTCGACACTATCCTGCGCAATTTATTCATCTCCAACTACCTCTCTTTTCATTCTTAGCATCGTAATGTTCTTAATTAATCTCCTGATTTAACGCTATCACAATTTCTCCTTGATTCTCTTATGTGATTGCAGTAATTGAGGTATGTGTGGCCTGTGGAATCTGCCAGCGTCAAACATACCTAATGAGCAAATATAGAATTTTTTCGCTATTGCAAACAACTTAAACTCACCCGGCTTGCGCTTGATCCTACACGATGAATTCCCGGTTCTAATCCTCTTGGTCTCATTTTCACAACATCAGGCGATCTCGTTTCTTGTATCGCATACCTTTATGGACTGCGTTACCACTTGTTACTACAGTTCACCATGCAACCTCGTTGGCCCTCCGTGTCAAAGGTTGTCATAATCATTCCCCCACTTTTCGCGAAATACCAGCTAACACGAGGCTAATGGTAACAAAAATGGAACTTTTTCTTGGGGAATTTCTGACTACCAGCAGCATTCAGTAGGTAACAAGTGGTCTGTTTATAAAAAACAAATTATCTTTATTCAGCTAACTTGTACGTAAAAGAGCAATTCGCCCATGCAACCATTCTTCTTTGTTTAGTTCTACCTTACTCCGCCTCTACAACGAAAAGAGGCGCCGTTCTGGAGCATCAAGTATTCTGATCTTCCAGGCCTTTGGTTTGAACTCTTTGTACTATCAAGGAAATATATGCCCCGATTTCAAACACAAAATAAACATGTTTAATTCTACACTTCCTGCTATTCTTCATACTAATCCGCAAAGTATTGAAGCATCTAGCTCCGATACATTGGCACGTATCTCCGACACAAGATACAATGCTCCGATGCGAGCGGCAAAATGCGTTTGCTTTGGCGATATGCGTTTTCCTTTGTTGTTGGCTCTTTGCCTCGCACTTGGCTCTTTCACTCCCACACTTTAGGGCAGAGTTTCCGCCCAACCCGAGCGGCGATATGCGTTTGCTCTAGAGATAAGCTTGGTTTTAGTAGGCGGGCTTTCCCACACTACGTTGTTCCACACGCGCGCTGACGCCGTAAAATTTCTGAACCTAGCCATAGAAGCTTCGTTTAAAAATAGGAAGTAGTGATCACGCACAGGAAACTTTCTCGCTCAGCTATTATGTCGTCGCACGAGACTGGTTTATACTGACTGGCGGCCGCCGACGAAAACCACCGCCAAGAAACCCAACTGCGCAATAAGTGGCGCATCTAGTTCCAGTTTCACTTGGTCGTACCAGCTGTATGCTGGTAAAGAGTTAACACACTGATAACGGTTTTAATGTAACACCTCTGTTACGTCACTCCTGACATTGTAAATGACTGCGCGGAATGATGATATACAGATTAAAATAAAATACGTGTACTCTTTGGTAAAAACTCTACTTATTTACTGCCGTCCTCAAACGGTAAAAGACGTATACTCTTGGGTAAATAAATTACTCATTCACTGCCGTCCTCAAACGGTTCGTCACATACACTGGATCTCTGGTCACACTGGAATGCCAGCGTTAAGCGAACAAATCGGCTTTCTCGCCAAGACTAATGGGTGCTCCAACACCCACCAGTGACGAAATCCAAAACCACAACACCCTACATTCACACTGCAAACGTATTGCGTGGTTTAACGCGCCAAAAATACACATGGACTACGGGGCGTGCCGTAGTGGAGGTCTCCGGATTCATTTCGACCGCCTGGGGATCTTCAGTGTGCGCCGAAATATCGAGACACGGGCGTTTTCGCTTTTGCCCTCCACCGCAAAAGCAGCCACCATGGCCGGGACCGATTCAGCGTCCTCCTGCTGAGCAGCACCACCCCGTAGCCGGTGCGCCACGAGGATGTCTCGTTCCCATTTAGGACTTAATTATCGGATAAGCTATGTCTTATTCATTGAGCCATTTGAGGTTTGCGGATGACATAGTCTCGCTGAGTGAGACTGCAGAACGCCTGAAAACAATGCTTGAGGAACTACAATCAGAAAGCACGGCCATGGGGCTAAAAATAAATAGGAATACATCTAAGCTAATCAGGAATAAGCCTACCAAAAACGTCCTCTCCAGCTTAAAAAACGAAACGCCAGGAGTAGTAAAAGAATATAACTTCCTCGGACAGATGGTTAGTGCTGACCCCAACCACGAGAGAGAAATCCGGTGCAGAATAGGTATGGGCTGGGGAGCGCTCGGCAAACACTTCCAAATAATGAAAAGCAAGCTACCCCTGTCCCTCCAAAGAAACTAGAACCACTGCATACTGCCGGTGATGACACACGGAGCTGAAACTTGGCACCTAGCTAAAGAGCTAGAAAGCAAACTTAGGTTGGCTCAACGGGCCATGGAACAAATAATGTTAGGAATGACGCACTCAGGGACAAGAAACGAGCTACCTGGATCAGAGAACAAACTAGTGTAGTAGAAGATATCATAGTCCAAAAAAAAATAGAAATGCACTTGAGTTGTAGTGAGACGAACCGACAACCAGTGGAAAATTAGGGTAACAGAGTGGATAATAAGAGATGGTTTTGAAGAATGTGAAGGCCAATAACACGATGGAGGGATGGAATACCGAAGTGTGGACTCGAGCGGCAAAGGACCGGAGCGGTTGGAGGTCAATGGGAGAGACATTCGTCCTGCGGTGGACCTGACCAGGCTGATGATGATGAAGGTTATGATATGTCTACTGCCATTTCATCCAAAACTGAGTCAGCGGAAACATAATTCTTAAAAAGCACAGCCGCCATGCTAATCTATCAGCTAGACATAACCTAAATTGAAACAATTTAGACGCAGTTGCTTCCCAAACTGTCGACAAGCTCTGTAGACAGGACCGACAAGACCGAAACGAGGTCCTGTGGTACTAATCAGACTAAAAATACGAAGCACTGTACAGAAGATAGAGGCTGACTAATGGTACGCCGGTAGGAGGAGCACAGCAGTTTCCTGACTTCATAGCAAAGACGACGAGAAGTTGCCTGGAACGAGGTGGACCTTAAGCCACCCTAGTATATCGGACTTCACTAAGTATTTCATTTTCGCTCATGCCCGAGTCAACGATATCGTATCCAAAACTAAACCACCTAGACCTGTCCTCACCCAGTTGACCCTGCCATAGATTTTGCAATTGCAAGGATATCCAATACTGCTTTCACTATGCACGATAGAGTGCCGGTAACGCATAGGCCGGGATGGCGCATAACAGCCACGGAAAGTAAAAGATCCTAGAAACTAATGCAAGATAAATGATACATAACTTGCAATCGTTCTTTCGACTAGGCCTCATTTTCAGTGTAGAACTACCGATGACACGCGCTACGACCGCAATCAAGGTTGTCTTTGCCTATTTTGTGTAGGAACGGGTGCTACGCCTCAAATCTAGTAGCAATCCATAAGAGGTCACAGCCAATATTTTATGAACTCGTTGAAGGCTCAGCACCCACAACCGAAATAAAGTTCGACGTAAAGACTTAGTGACAACGACCGCGTGAAACAGACATAAGCTGGGAAACAGTTTCAGGAACCGGATAAGTTACTTAACATCTCTGTTAAATCGTCAGTGGCGCGGGAAAAGTGCGCATTGTTATGTTTCGTTCTCGGTTTATTGATGGGAGAAATATAAAGACATGTATTTTAAAATTATACTATGAAGAAAGGGTCATCTGGAAACTAAGAGGAATTTTTCCCGTGAGCGCGAAGTTATATGGATTTGCTTTACAGAGGTTTCCAAGCGTCAGGATGCCATGCGGTTAGCGAAGAAAGGGGGAAACGTGCAAATGAAAAATCGACCACGCCATCCGTTTCTGGTACAAAAATCCTGCAGCATGTGGTACTAGAATCAGGTCTCTTGGAAATGGCCAGCCCAACCACGTCTTTCAGAGCTTCAGCCCGAAAGTATCACAGATATACACGCTTTGATAAAAAATTGATTAGATTCAGGCATTTTAAAACCTGCGGAACATGCGCAGCGCAGCATTCGAGGAAGAATTTGGAAACATTTCCTTTTAACTTGTAGCAGTTCGCGCTTTCCGTCATATGTTAGGACGCCAACGGAAAAGTGCGCTTTGGTTTCAAGCTTAGCGTGCGAACGACTAAACTGCGAAAAGGTACGCTATTCTTTACATGCTTCCCAGAGGCTAGGAAATGTGACAAAGGGGTCGGAAGGACAAACGAAGTGCTTACAGATTGGCACCTCCGGCTTCGGTGAGCTTTTTCTTCTTCTTCGCCCTGAATACGTTCGATGATGAATATTCCCTGAGCTTAGGGATATGACGCATACCCAATAGAGAGGAAAATCATGGCAACATTTTGGCGAAAATTATACTACCGCTTTCTTGAACCTGCGAAAATTTCCGGAACAATCTCCTCACCAATGCAGCATACACTACGCAATGTGCTGGAAGTGATCCACGCCACATAACCAATCGCGATGCCCAAATAATCGAGCAAAGTCGCTTATTCCCAGAAATACACAAAAATTTCGCCCTCCTACCTAGTTATACTGTCACTCGCCCACACAAAAAAGCATTTTATTTCATAAAAATCCCGGTTATCTCCACTAATGTGAAACCTGGGGAGGGGCGAAGCATGCAGCGTATAAGTGTATTCTTGGCGCCTTGGCGTTTTTGCCCACGGAGATTAAACCGTCGGGCGTAGAGTTATACAGTTCTGCTTTAAAAGTCTCGTGTCTATGAAGCACAAAGCGTTCTAGCGCGAGGCGTAAACGAGTGTCCCGGTGTTTTAGTACCGTGACTACATCAGACGACACGTACGACGGCGACATGACACGCCAACAGCCCGAGCCACTAAGGGGCTTCGCCCTTAAAACTGACTGGCACGTACGGTTACTGCAGGGGCCTGCCGTGTCATTTTCGTGAAGGATCGATCGTCCTCGACCAGCGCTCTTGCTTGAAAGTTTACGACGCTTCCTTCCCGTTTTTCTTCATGAACTGCGACCACTCTTTAACCTGCACAGGTCTCGCTAGTGAAGTTCGGACTTCGCTACTAACTAGATATCGTCAAGTCTACCTTTTTGGTCAACTGGGAAGTCCCTGACAAATCTGTATAGGTTTACTTTGTAGCATTACGGCTGGATTTCAGGTAGATGTCAGATTTTCCTGCGCAGTCGATGTCCGCCTGGACTGCATTTTGACATCATCGCAGCCGGATAATGATGCCATGTTAAAATGGAGTGTGCTAAACACCCAGCCTTTCCGCCTCTTTCCTCCCTCCTCCACTCCCTGAGCTGAGGGCGAACCGCACGACTAATACTCACCTGGATTCCCAGAAATTAGGGGTGCCCAAAGAGCAAACCTTTATTGAGCCTCTTATATTCCAAGAAGCCATGTGTCGACCGCGCCATCGTAGCCCGGGTTACGAGTATACTGTTCGGTCCTCCAGGCGACCACTGATCAACAGTACCTCTTACTGCTCAGGGGAGGGAAAGTTTAAAGGGGTGGTAGGTCGTCGTTTTTTCATTGCAGTCCTCAATGATGCGGCGGAGCTGCCTAATAGATGGCAAAAGTTAAATTCAGCTACGTACAGCTATTTCGTCGCTTCAGCTCTGCAATAAATCTACCACATCCACTTCCATCCTAAGTGAAGTATCTACTACTACTACGTCAACGACCAAGGGGCATAATGCAGCGCAATACGACATAATGCAACCCAACATAATGCAACGCAATCCAACTGCTGCATTAGCCGGCAACTTTACACTTGGTAAGAGAGAAATGTTAATAATATCAACGCATTTCTTCAAAAATACGGCAACTCCAAAAACAGTCGAACGCACGGATAATAAAACTAACAAAAATATTTAGCGAATTTGGGCTCGAGCCTCCATTTTGAGTACTACACAGTCCGTTTGGAGAACGCATCCCAGTATACTTCATGTATATCGTGGCCAGGAAAAAAATGCATTCACAGAAATAAAAAAGAGCCCCAGCCCATGCCTGCTGCTGTATAACAGCTAAATGTCACACCGTAATTGCGCATAGAATGATACAAAATACGCGTATAAAAGACGTCGTATATAAAACTCGAAAAATGAGTGTAGTACTTTCTTTGGTGTTGCTTGAATATTTTTTGTGTTTCTGAATTTGGGGTCGATCCATGGCTCTAGGTAACTATTCGTGGACCTGGAAAATTTTTTGCGGCCTTCAGGTTGGAAGCGTGTCCAGATACCAGCAGCAGTCATTTGGGCATGCTAATTACAGAAGTAGCAAGGCACATTTAGGCTGATGGCGTTCATGCAAGGATAACAAGACCAATTTGCTGACTTACACTCATAGTAACAGGCCGAAAAAACCACACAATTGGAAAATGATAATGGAGGTGGTAATGAGAGTACAGCGGTAAATTTTTTTACAGCGGTCCTATACAGCAGCGGTGAATTGTGAAGCATATATCTCAGTGGAAGCTCTGAAACGCGGCGCCACGGAAGTGCGCCTCGGAAGCTGATGCAATAAAAAAAATCTGCGTAAATTCGAGAATTCTTTTCTAATGCGTAGCATCCTTACACTGAATGTGTACATTGTGAGTTTTTTGGGGCCATATTCGGCTATAACTATTCAAATAAGTTGGATTACGTTATTAATTTTTAGTCTGGTTTTGTTTCGTTTCGCCAACGGTGTAATTATGACGACTACATGCCTTTACATCGCCAGTTCTGCATTGTTCAGCAGACGCAAGGCGTTGCGCAAAAATTGACCAGTTTTCTATCATTTTTCACTAGGATTTCCGACGTTCTTTCCCGGGTTTTTAGTTTAGTTTTCTTTTTTGGAGCAGTAAGTGAGTGAGTGAGTGAGTGAGTGAGTGAGTGAGTGATGAGTGAGTGAGTGAGTGAGTGAGTGAGTGAGTGAGTGAGTGAGTGAGTGAGTGAGTGAGTGAGTGAGTGAGTGAGTGAGTGAGTGAGACGCTGGAGTACGAGAAGCTGGACGCTGGGCACTGGGCGAGGCACTCGACGATGGACGCGAGACGCTGGACTCCCGACACGTTGAAGTGCGGCCAGGAGACCTGTTCTCGGGGCCTCGTGCTGGCGGCAGAATCAGAGGAGGTGCTCCAGCGTCTCCAGCGTCCAGTCGGCACAAGTGGGCGATGATTGGTGGCCGTGTCGGTGCAGGTGGACTGCCACATTGCAGCAATAGAGCCGCATGCGGAGGAGTATGGAGCGGGCGTCCTTGCTGATGCGGCCAGGCAGGACCGGCGGAGCCTCGCCGTTAACGACTGTGGGGTCCTTGTGCATCGTCCCCACCTCCCGCGGCATGATGGGTTGTGCAGGGTCGAAGGGCCTCAGGTCGCGGGAGGCAGGGACTCCCTCCTGGCGGGCAGCACCTTTGGCTAGGGCGTCAGCCACCTCATGGCCGGTGATGACGACATGATCGAGATGGCACCCGCCGCGGTGGCTCAGTGGCTAAGGCGTTGTGCTGCTGAGCACGAGGTCGCGGGTTCGATTCCCGGCCGCGGCGGTCGCTTTTCTGATGGAGGAGAAAAGCAAAAACGCCCGTGTGTACGAGATTTCGGTGCACGTTAAAGAACCCGAGGTGGTCAAAATTAATCCGGCGCCCTCCTCTACGGCCCGTCTGATCGCCTGCGTTGCGTCGGCGCGTTAAATGCTACAATCAATCAATGATCGAGATGGCAGCCAGTAGAGCCGCAGGACACTGCCGCGGGACTCCACCGACTGCTACACGAACCCACTGGAGCTGGAAGGCTGGTCTGCCACCCGAAGTCGCAGGAGGAAGTGTATAAGGTGCATATTATTGATTTCGTCAGTTCGCTTTCGTAAACTTCCTCATTTTCCTATATTCTGCATTTTTGGTATTTCAAAATTTCGTTTGGCCAGTTATCTCCCTTTACTCTGCTCTATATCTCTAACGGCAGAAGTTGAGAAATTTAATTCTCATAAAAACGGATCTTTAGATCGTACGTAAGATACAACAAAAATGCTTCTTAACAAAACGAGGAGTCGCAAAATATGGCCTTACATAGCTGAAGGCGAAGTACTAACGTCAAAACGCAGCCCAGTTTGTATATTTGGCCAAATTTGGCTAATAAAAGAACTCACACTGAAGGAAAGCGACCTAATAATGCGTTTGCGTTAGCAGACAATTCTCCCAGTCTGCGTAATTTTTTTGTTTTATTTCAAGGCTTTGTGATTGAACCCGGTATTCCAGTACGGCAGCGAAGGCGTAACGCAAGTGCGGTGTTTGTTCCAAAGGAAAAAAAAAAAAAAAACGTTCACATTGCCGACAATCTCAATTTCTCAGTGGTGGTGCCTTCATCTCAACCGTGATCTTTGTATATAGCCCCTACTTTTGGCGGACTAAAATATGCCGCACAGGTCCGGCCGCAATGGTGTTTGCAAGACCGCTATCGTGTTTTGGTTTAGTCAGCGCGGCTGATAATCCTCTACGCCTATCAGCGCCCTTCTATCTGTCGTTGACAGCGTTTGCTGTTGGGATGCCAATCAGGGCTACGTTTCCGGATGTGGGAGTGGCTGAGACAAATATCTGTCAGGAGTGGGAGAATTCCCATTATTCATTTACTCTAATTACTGGACAGGAGTTAGGCTTAGAACTTACGGAATCTTTTTTGCATGTCAACGCTGCATGTTTAATGACGTTATAATGTGAAAAGGTAGCCTCACAAGTCAGACGGGTATAATAAAATTGTTTGTAAAAAATAAAATAATATCAATGGATGAACAACTTTCGTTATTAGGATGAATATTTGAATCTGCTTTAGTACGTGCTGAAAAGCTGAACTCAGAATTGCGATTCCATAACGCTTGCATAATCTGCAGCCACAGTTCGGAAGTAATGTCTCAACAAATGACGAGGTATGGAATCGTTGAAATCCATTGCTGATATAAAACAATATTTGTTATAATGCAAGCCTGAGATAACAGGCAAGTAAGTAGAACCTAAATAGACATTTTATCTATAACGGATAACCATACCGTGGAAATATTTAAAAAAAAACCTTGAGACAGCTAGCTAAACTTGTGAACGGGCAATGTTAATTGTGTAGTTTATTAGCTGTATTGAAAAAATTACGTGTATTGAAAAGACCTAGTGCCTTCATGCAGGCGAAAAGAAAGACCATAGATTGCAGCAAACAAACCATCTATTAACGTAATCCTAAAAAGCTTAATGCTGGAAAGAAGGAACCAGGTTATATACAGACTGAGAGCAAACATGGTTGAAACCGCTAAAATTTCTGGCCCAATTATTGTTTTTGCAATAAGTGAACGTTTGTTTTAGGGTCGGAATAAACCCCTGCGTCGAATTCATTTTTTCAATTACACTGCAGACCACATATGAAAGCATGTTCCTGAGCTGAAAAAAATCCCCTTGCTTTTTTTGAAAAACACAAGTATCCTTTGGCAGCCCGCTGAACTCCTCTCCGTCCCGACGAACGTCGTTTTACTATAAAAATAGCAGACATGTTGTGGTAGTTTCAAATTTCGCGCTGCGCAACGTCACCACTGACGTCTTCGGGAAAATATAAAAAAATCAGGGTTACTTAAGCACTTTTTATGAGTGGAGAATGCGACCGCAATGACGTACGTACTATTGAATGCCACAAAGTGATAGTTGGAGTGCGCATGTTGATGCCGCAACCAATCAGAATTTTAGAAGCGTCATTGAGCCTCTTACTGCTATTTCCACCGTGTACGGTTAGTTTCGCAAGGCGAGTGTTTGAGTAATTTCGGTTGGTTATGTCGGCGTTGCAGACAAACTAGAATTATTTCAATGCGCCATTGATGTTCCCAAAGGGAACAGAGCTGGTGCTTAAGGCACGATGCACGGTATCATTTAAATACTGTATAGGCTGCTCACTGCGCCTTCAACAACCTGAGACACACCAAATAAGCCTCTACTTAAAAAACATGACAATAGAATTTAATAAGTTCAAATACAAAAACCACGATTACAACACTCCTTGAGCTCGAACCCGGGCCGCTACAACTGAAACTAGTGATGTTGCCTCAAAGGGCCTAAGGTCCAACGGCAAGTCCTTCTCTGCAGTTGGTCAACGCAGTTGGTCCTAGTGTTGCTAGTGTTAAAGCGAACCAGTAGATGACGCTAGGTGCTTGCAGAAAGTGCCAGTGCTGTGCTTTTTAGAAAACCAAATGTTTCTTAGTGAATCGACAGCGAGCTACTGAAAACAGCTGTAATCGCCATTGCCCAATCTGCTTCAGTGGCTGTGGGGGAATTGTGGGTGGGTGTGTCACTAGGCAGTCCACCTCAGTGTTTTGTGGGACCGCTGGAGACTTCTTTATCGTCTGTACTGTTCACCGAGATCACACGGCTTTTCAGTACTGAATAATTTGAGGCGCTAAACAACGGAGACCAGAATAAACCCGTAGAAACAGTCAAGGCGCCTTATCTGTCTCCACGTGTTTCTTATGGTCCCCGCCTCACATTATTCAGTATGTTCAACTAACTAACCCTGGTCAGGCGTTTCATAAGTCATCCTTTGCAACGGAGCATTTATTACGCAGTTTGCTCTCAAGATGGCCAATGCAGCTTTCCCGTAGTTCAAATTTTGGAGCACCCAGTTCCTGTTTTACCTCTGAGCTAAGCTATGGATAAATAAATATTTCTCTTAGACTCCCCTTCTCTCTGCCCTACATCCAAACTTATCGTGTGGTTTCCTTAACGTTGGTCCCAACGACACGCCAAGCAACGCTACACTTATGCACCTCGAGCTGCGTGGACCTGTTGCCGACGATTTTTAGGCATTCAGTAGGTCCACCTTTCGTAACCTAGAACCATGGAGCCGAAGTGGTTGCACATGCCGTGGGCGTCAGCACCGTTGTGTTTGAAAACGTGTATAGGGCAAGCACACTGGTGCGTTATCTTGGAGTTGTCCGGGTCGCAGTCAGTGTAGCGACGAGTACTTGCGGGCCGTTGTCTTTCGGCCTTTGAGGAAAGACAACAAAGTAAGGGGCCAAGCGCTATCTGTTTTCGCACGTGCCACGGTTACCAATCTTTTTCTTTTGACAAGCCTGTTATGCCGGAAGCAGGTTCTTTATTGTTTACAAGTGGAGGTACAGTGAATACACCGAGTGCTTGCCGTGTTCGTTCGGTCATTGTTGTTGGGGTGTTAAGCAGAACAAATATTTTTGTGCAAGGGAAAAGGGGCGGTATTGGCTGATGCCATGCGGATGTTAGCCTGCTTGCTAACCTGTTTTGGTTCTTACGAGATGCAAATTTGTATTTGTGCAAACTTTTAGACAGTGTGTACCGCTCCAGTGCGTCGCACACGTTTGCTCCTACTGCAAATGGAAGATGTGACACTCATAAACGCTGTAGGCTGAAAACAGTTTAGTCTCTAGGTTTCTAACTTTGTGAATACCTAGCTACCCTAGCAAGGAAGATGCTTACTGATATTTTCAACGAGATGTTGCTCCCACTTATCATTTTATCAAACATCGCATTGCGCTGTACCTGGTCAGGACCCGTTACCTCGTGTCAAAAAGATAGCCATCCCATAACCCGTAAAACCATCTTTTAAGCTACACACACATAGTGCAAAGCCCTCTTCTTGCACCACGGATACGGCAGAATAATAGGAAGGGTCTGGCAAACAATGATATTCCTGACTAAGAGAGTTGCTGAGCCATAGTTAGCTGTAATAGGAGATGAACCGGAAAACGAATACGGTAAGCCGGGCCAGAACATGAAGGACGTAATGAGAAAGGAGAGAACTATGGCGGGATCAAGTGCGAGGAGTCGAATTGGATGGGCGGCAATTGTCAAAATTTATTTGTAAAAGTAAGGCTGCGATATCTGTGCATACAATGCGGTAAAAACTGAAGAAACGCCGAGAAAATCACCCACCTTTCCGTGTAACGACGACGATGCTTGAAAGCGAAGCTTTCTCGTGAATGATTCCTTGGTTGTCACCTTGGTTTGGACTTTGATTCGGTGACATTTTAGACGACTCTGACTCGTTGAGCTTTGCCTTACAAGCAGCGTTAATTTCCATCGCAGCGGTTTGACTTTGGCCCCTCGCATTTTGATTTCGCACGAAGAAGGCTTCGCGTTGAATTATCGTCGTCGTTAGATGGGGGGAGGTGCATAATTGGTATGTCGAAATTTGCACGTCCATCCACAAATATCCAGATCCAAACTCTTTCGACCCTGTCGGGATGGCGCAATCAACTAGACGTCGGCTTCGTAACGCGAGGAACGCAGGATCGAATCCGACCACGGGAAGTGCTTTAAGGCGTAGCATTCTTTGCCGAGTACCCCCAAAACCTCGACCGTGTAAACCCCCGCATTTCCACAAAAATGCATATGTTGCGAAAGTAACACCTTCAATCGTTATAATACCGTAAGTGGAGATAACTTCTCAGACAAATTTTTTTTAAACCAAAAAATAAAAACATAAAAAAATAAAAAATAAAATTTTGCCAAAATGATCTAAAAATAAAAAAAATATGCACGTTTTAAATCTCCCATCAAAACCGAAGATTTGAAAAAAAAAACCTCCACAAGAAAACGTTTAAAATTTAACTCTAAGAAAGACCTGACCATTTCACCACAAAACATACGAGTTCTTCAAGCAGTGCCATACCATCTAATTATGGCTCGAGGCCTGCGTGTCCTTTTGAGGCCGAGTTTGGGGGATATTCAAGCGCTCACTGTGAGAGTATATTTCGCCTCTCCAGCTTCTTGCGAACTGATGGAGACGAAATAGTGAGTTCGTTTGATGCGCGAGCCCAGAGGGACGATCTCGACTCGCTCCGATGACCGACGACACCGATGCTTGGAGGCGGGTGAGGGATGGAGGACTGCCTTCCTTGCTGGATTTAGTTTTATTTACACTATTTACATTACTCCAAGTTTACATAAGTTCAGAGCGACGGTTACATTGCCACTCTGACAGCAGCAGCCTGTTCGGCCGAGATCTATACTGAACTAATCCCCTCTCGACCGACCCTCGACAACCCACACTCTCCGGTTTTGATACCAAAAACCCCCCGCCTCCAAAAGGGGGCGTCAAGAAAGAGAGAAAAAACCTTTCAAAACAATTATACAAATCATTGATTGGCCAAAGGAACCAGCCAATCACACACACATGTCCCTGCCTGCGGTCACATGACCCACACTCTCTCTCTTATACCCTCATAGTGCGTTTCCCACGCACGCTATTACACCTGACACAAATGCGGACGTCTGCGTCCAAAGTGGACGCACCATTACGTTCAGCGGGCGGCATCTGCACAAAAGCCAAGCCGAGGGCCCGGAGCGGTCCTCGCGCGGCTTGACCTCCCTCCGCGCGACGCCTCACGCGATGCCGTGCGTCTGCGCCGGCGGCGGGACAATGAGGGTTGCTAATCCCCTCCCAGACGAAGGGCGCCGCCGCCTGCCGCCAGTCCCACCGGAAGACGCGCTTCAGGCCCACTCGGTCGTCTCCGAGGCGATTGACCCGTCAACGACCCACGCCGCCGCCGGAGTCGAAGATTTTCCCAACTTACAACCGCACGCGCTTTCAACACTAAGAGATACGATAATCTGGCTTCCCGTCAGCTTGTTATGACGAACGACCCAGCCGCCTTCGACGCGACAGAGGTACCCTTTGACATACAAAAGGACGGGCACAACACACGCTCTCCGCGGCTTCCGAACTGGGCGTCCGTGCGGCTACATGAAAGGGACACAGGATCGTAGCTCAGCGGAGGCGACGCAATACATGGGCCACCGGCGGCCTTCATTAATTAAATGAGGAGCCCGAACTTAACAGTGAGTAACTACTTTGCATACACTATCAGACTGCTGCGAGGAATGTTCAGCCAGGTTTCTTGACCCTGGTCTCGAGTAGTTGCGGATTCTACAAAGCCGCAGCTTTTTGTGTATTCTGAGTTGTTCCGCAAGCCGAGATAGGTCCGCAGTGTGTTAATATATCTGTTACGCATCTTAAGCGTGGGAAAAATTAAATTAGACCTGGTTCTACCCAGTGTGAAATCTGTTGAAACCGCCGAGCTGTGGTTCTCTTGCGTCGGCTCGAGTGCCCACAGGCGCTCTTTCGAGAACGGAGCGCCCTTGCTGCGCATATCCTACAGTTCGCGCAAAAAGATAACGCCAGCGGCGAGAGGCTCCCTCCCCTAGCGTGAAGGAGAGGAAGCCACCTTGCGAGGCCACTGCGCCCCCTCTGGGTGGGTCCTGGGAACCGGTCTCTGCGAGGCCGTTCGCGTGGCGCATTGTTTCGATAAGGGTCGGCCTACAACAGATGCGTTATCAAAAGGTAATAAACGAACAACGGAGCCGAAGTGGCGTCGGCAATACGTTCTCTACGCGCATCCCGGTAGCCCTTGGTTTCGTTCCCATCCTGTCCCAAATTTCCTGAATTTGCTTTTTAACTCACATATGTGTGTGTTGTGTGTGTGTGTGTGTGTGTGTGTGTGTGGTGTGTGTGTGTGTGTGTGTGTGTGTGTGTGCCCCTCGTGCAGTGTGCCTGGTGACATTGATCACTTCATTATGAAACTGCTCCAAAACCACCCTGAGCGGACGAACTTTTTCGTGATCTCCAGAAGTTAGGAGTGTCCCATGCTACATCGGAGGACATTATTTTTCCTAGGGACCACTGGATTGTGCGAAGAGAGGGTGTCTTGGATTCTTGCAGTCCACAGGACTAAGTGAGGTGTGGTGACATTGTGTTGTCTGTTGTTTAGGACTAAGTGAGGTGTGATGACTTTGAGAGTTTTGATATGGTATTGGGGACGATTAGGCGGAGCAATTGCCGGCAGTTATGCAAGGCTAAGTCCGCCTTATTCAACAATACTTACTTATTTCGTGACAAAGACAAACACACAGACATAGAAAGCTTTTATTGGATAAAAGTGGAGTTTTTGCGGCCATGTGCTACTCTGGGGAGTGTAGAGAAGGGAATAAAGGCCCTAAAGGAAGTAGGGAAGAATATCATCATCAACAACAGCCTACTCAGGTCCACTGCGGGGAGAAGGCCTCTCCTACTGATTTCATACAGCTCCTGTCCTGCGCCACTCGAGTCGGGTGTCCCCAACAAAAATTTTGTAGTTTTCACCCCCCCCCCCCCCCCCATCGTGCTATTGGCCTTCCCCATCTTCTAGGCGAATTTCTTGGTATCCACTGTGTTAACCTAATTGTTCACCGGTTGTCGGTTCGTCTCACTACATGACCAGCCTAAGTCCATTTCGTTTTCTTTACTTGAACTATAATATCACTTACTCGAGTTTGTTTCCTGATCCAAGAAGCTCGTTTCCTGTCCCTAAGTATTAATCTTATCATTACTCGTTCGATGGCTCATTGAGCAGATCTAAGTTTAGCTTTCTGGTGGTTTAGTAAGGCGCCAAGTTTCAGCTCCGTATGTCACACCCGGCAGTATGCACTGGTTGTATATTTTTCGTTCGAGTGACAGAGGTAGCTTACTTTTCCTTATTTGGGAGTGCTGGCCGAGTGCTCCCCAACCCATATGTGTTCTGTCCCGGATTTATCTTTCGGGGTTGGGGTCAGCACTAACCATCTGTCCGAGATACGGAGTTGTAGTCTTTTACTTCTTCTAGCGTTTCGTTTCCTAAGCTGAAGAGGGCGCTTATGGCATGCTTATTCCTCATTACTTTAGATGTATTATATTTATTTTTAGCCCCACGGCCATCCTTGTTGATTGAAGTTCCGCAAGCATTTTAGCAGGTCTTCTGGAGTCTCACTCACCAATACCATGCCACCTGCAAACCACAAATGACTCAAGTATTCTCCGCTTATCCTTTTTCCCAAGTTTTCCCAGTCAAGCTTTCTGAATGCCCCCTCCAGACATGCTGGGAACAGTTTTCACGCATTAGTGTCTGCCTCTTGTCTTTACTCTTCTTTCGGCTGGGAATTTATCGCTTTGCTTGTGAAGCGTCGTCCTGCCCCTTATATATGTCGCCAAAGTATTATGCAGGTCTTTACCATTGCCTGGCCCTTCAATTCTTTTAGCACGGCTGCGGTTCGTGCTGAGTCAAACGCTTTCTCATAGTCTATGAAGGCCATGTAAAGGGGTTGAGCGTATTCTGCAGATTTTTCTATTACTTGATTGATTGAAAGGAGCAAGGACATGCCAGCTGCGTAGCCACATACGTGCTCTAAATATTTTCCAAAACAATAGGGTGAAGAGTGCCTGAAAAGAGGCCTTAATGTCTTGTGTGGTAGTGTACGTGCCACTCAGCGCTTCACGGAGAGATGTTCGGGCAATCCTCTCTCTCTCTACTCGCTCTCTCTCTCTCTCCTCCTCTCGCTCTCTCTCTCTTCTCTCTCTCTCTCTCATCTCTCTCTCATCTCTCCTCTCCCCCTTTCTCTCGTCCCCCCTCGCTCTCACGCCGGCGTTCCGACACCCGATGCGAGGCCTGCACCCGTTCGGGGTGCACGCCCCCCGTATGCTGTTTGGAGGAGGAATGAACAGTTCTTTTCTGAATGTGGAAGCGTCGAGTTGCCTCTGCGGCCCTGGCCGATCTCTTGTAGCGTAATCTACACTGGCTGAGGTTGAGCAGTTTCGCGTGGACCTTGAAGGGCCGTGCTTCGCAAGCGCGAGGAATTGGATTGGATTTGATTGCATTGGATAGGA
Organism: Haemaphysalis longicornis; assembly: GCA_013339765.2. Taxonomy (NCBI): domain Eukaryota; kingdom Metazoa; phylum Arthropoda; class Arachnida; order Ixodida; family Ixodidae; genus Haemaphysalis; species Haemaphysalis longicornis. The sequence goes on along the minus strand of CM023456.1, from coordinate 117,474,635 downwards.
TTGGATTTGGATTTGATTGAATTGGATTGTATTGACTTGGATTAAATTGGAGTACGGGTGTGTAGAGGATTGGGTCTGCACATTCGCCGGTCTGCGCATTCCAGAGTTGTGACGTCATAGCCGCGGCAGGCGCACTGGCGCCGGCGCTTGCCCAGCTGTGCTCCTCCGCTGCGCAGTAGCCAAGTATGACGGTGCGTCGGAGCCACTTGATAGTGGTTTCGCGTGGCTCCTGGAGAGCCGTGCTGCGCATGTGTGAGGAGCAGTGACTGGACTGGACTGGACTGGTTTGGATTCGATTGCAAATCGTTTTTAGCAGAGCAGCAGTAAGCATGATAATTAGCTAATCCTAGACAGCCAGGAAACCTAAGAATAACCAGCTGAACCTTAGCTTACGCTTGGTATATCCTGGCATAGCCTAGCTAAGCCACTGTTAATTTTTTTCCCCGACGGCTGTTCAGCGTTGTCATATTGTTCTTATGTCATAGTAGCCTTTTCAATGAGCGAAACTTACGTCTCGTGTTCATGGTGCCTTAGAGATACAATCGAAACTTGTATACGTAATAATATCACCATGTTCACAACGTGGTATTTTATCATCATCATCACCAGCCTATCTCTCCCATTATTCTCCAATTACCTCGGTCCTGTGCTAACTGTGACCAATTTATCCCCGCAAACTTCTTGATCTCATCTGCCCATCTAACTTTCTGCCGCCCCTTGCCACACATTTCCTTCTCTAAGGATCCATTCTGTTACCCTTAATGACCAGCGGTTATCTTGCCTTCGCATTACATGCCCTGCCCACGTCCATTTCTTCTTCTTAATTTCTACTAATATGTCTTTAAAACCAGTTTGCTCCCTGACCCACTCCGCTCTCTTCTTGTCCCTTAATGTTACACCTATCATTTTCCGCTCCATGGCCCCCTGAGTCGTTCTCAATTTAAGTTGAACCCTCTTAGTGAGCCAATGGAATCTGAACCTGGCAACGTTTAACGCGCGAACCATATCTAGCGAAGCAAGTCTCGAGGTGTTGTTCGAGGAATTAGAGGGCATTAAATGGGATGTAATAGGGCTTAGCGAGGTTAGGAGGGCAGGCGAAGCCTTTACGGTGCTGAAAAATGGACACGTCCTATGTTACCGTGGTATTTTATGGTACCAGGTAATTCAGCCTAGTGGGCTAGTTGAAGTTGAGGTACATTTCGATTTACCTAATTGTCGTGGCGGCGAGGAAACACATGACCCCGTGATTTTGAGTTCGAAAAGGTCGCATATTTCGTGCTTCTATCTTAGGGGTGGTCTTTCGGGTCGTTTGCTATGCGCTATGGCAAATGATTGGGCGGATACATAAAGAAATATACTGTCACGGGCTGTTGCACCTTGGCAAAGGAAAGGACTTCAATGAAGGAGCGAAGATTAACCAGGTGTTCAGTTATGGCCAACCTCTCCTCCAGGGATACGTGTCACTGCACTGATCGGAAGCCAAGCTGGTACAAAGCTTTGGAAGAAGGACACGACGACGCTAAAAGCCTTGCGCAAGCGCGCGCTGTTTCTTAGACATTGTAGCTGCCTTGACTACCGGCTTGTATTTTCCTGTAATACATTTTATTGCGAACAGTGACTTCACTGCCACGTCACAATATAAGTTAATCTCAACAGCTATTTCCACGTTGGTGTGACGTGCCTTTTCCTGCTAACACAGCGAAGCGCCTGTCACTTCATTGGACAAACAGTTGGAGCTTATCGCCGGAAGCGACGTGCACAGTACAATGCCGACAACAAGGAATAAGGATCAGGAGTAGCAACTCCCAACTCCTAATGAAAAACCTAAAACGCACGCTCAAAGCAATCATCCGGTGAACCATAAAACAGCAAAGTAAACGGAAGCTGAAACTCAGAAGCTAAAACCTGTTACCTACCAAAGCGGTACACATCACATGAACAGTTGCCTCTCTGGCTTGCCCGTTTGCATTATCCGGCATGCTGATAAACGGTGGTATATACACTTCACATTCTTCATAAAATCCTTGGCTCCAGCGGGGCTTTGTGATGTTTCACGCCCTTCAAAATCGTAAACCACGAACTTATTTGCTGTTGGCTGCTCCTACATTTATTTGCGTTTACTATCGGTGATTCGGTGGTGTACCAGAACGTTTTAAAATCTACACGAAAGCATGTCAAACTTCAGTTGCATTTGCACTCGTTCTGTGGGGCGGACGACCTTTTTAAGTTCCCTTATTTCCACCAACGGATCAGCTACAAGTCTTTTGCAAACAAAGCGCACCCAGACATGTGCCGTTGAGCTGGTGGTTACACATACATGCCAAAGCTCTGCTTCACAACAGCAATGCTATATCGTATGTTGGCCAAAGCGTTCCGATAACACAAAATTAGACACACAGCGTTGCTCATACCATTGATGGTTGCAAGCCGCTCGAAATATCCGGATAGCATGTGGCAACTGTGAAGCGAATTTCACCAACGTTACTACATTGGGAAAGCAACTGATTTTAGTGGCAGAGGTTATGACTAGCGAAAGATTAAGTAGAATGTGCATAGTGGGGGCACGGCCCATGCTGCTGGAAAAACGTAAACTAGAGTATTATAAATGGCACCTATTCAACTTAAAACACCACCAGTTTTAACAGCGGTGATGTTCCCCTGGCTGGCCCTCACGAAAGTTTTTGCTGGTATCGGGTCACGCTCTCTCTGAAGTAGGTTTCTCCGTCGCGCAAAAACCGGTTCCAGTATAGAAAAAATCATAAAAATACCAAACGGTCCTTTGGTATTCATATCTTTATCTAAGACGGCTCATATTAACCCTAGAAAAGTGTCTCCTCAGCAATGAATTTGTAGCAGGGTTTGCAGTTGGGCAAGTTGGTAATCATTTAACGAAACAGCGCCACACACGGGACAAAGAGAAGAAAAGACGACAGAGGCGCTGATTCACTGATTGACTGATTCACTGATTGATTCACTGATATTGCGCGCGGCAACTCTTGGAAAACGATTTGCCTATATATTCCGTTCTCTATAGTCAAATAAACAGAATTGTTAGTCTGCGCCTGTGTCGTCTTCTCTTCCCTTTGTCCCGTGTGCCGCGCTGTTTCGTTAAATGAATTTGTGTTTAGAGGCGAATCGTCTTTAAGGGGGTTGGTGTAAGCCTGGTCATTGTAAGCTGGCCTTTTCCACGTTGTGTGCTGCACAGTGAAACATGGTCAACTACGGAAGGAGTATGATTACAGAAAACGGGTCTAACTCTTGTGTTATCAAAAGTATCCCAAAACAAAGCAGGTCACAATTATCCCGCTGAGACGACTCTACCTACTGGAAGTTTCATTTGCTTTTCATGATTAGTTAATTCACAGTGAGGGAGGTCTGAACGTTACCAAATTACTATCTGTTGTCAGTACATGACCTTCTACGGAAGGAGTGTGGTTACACAAAACCGCTGTAACTGTTGTTTTACCTGAACTATCCAAAAAATATATATATAATCATTATCTGCTAAGACGCCTTTAACATTACGCAACACAGCTTCGCTGGTTGCGTAATAGAAAAATAGTAGCACTAAATACCAGCTAACAGTGCTAAAAGTTTAGGTGTGTAAAACCTCGTAATTCAAAACGGACGTTACTACGAATAAGAACACACCGCGCTCGGCCAACAATACAGTATCAAGCTCCTCAATTATTTATTACCTTTGGTGTGAACATAAACTTAGACCAATCTTTCGTTTGCTTTAAAAAAAAGGCAGAACACTCCTCGTCAAAGGGTCTTGAATAATCGCGTCCTGCATAATGCAGTAGACCATGCAATGACCTCAATATTTACCGCGGTTTTTATGTGTGTTCCAATAGAGACGTGTGGTTACTCATATTTCAAACTCAAATGTAGCATAGGAATGTTATTCGTAAATGTTCTGTGAATTTGAAGAGTGAATAAATATTAATAATATTATTATTATTGTTAATTTTATTTATTTGTGTATTTTTGAGTAATAGGGACAGAGATTGTGTCTATTAAGGCATTCGTTTTTTTTTTGCATTATTCATGCGGCGTGGAGAGAAAGACAGAAAGTTATTTAATGAGACCGAAGAGGTCAGCCCTGCATAATGCTTGGCTTGCTACTTCAGATGGTTGCTGACCATGTGATGAGGGTTAAATGCTAACATGAATAATACAAACAAGAAAAGGAAAAACGAAAGAAAATCCACCAGACGGACACCCGCACACACATAAAAAAAAAACGACAGAGGCAGTCACAAGCTGGAGTCGAGTCCAGAGTCTCTAAGGAAACGCACAAGAGCTTTAAAATCCCGCACCGCACTGTCTTCGCTGTTCCAGGGGCGTAAGAAGTCCTCATGCTGATAGTTCTCGCCCGTAGCAAACTTCGCGCTATCATTCCAACCGAGTGTAAATGTGGACAAACACAGGTGTTCAGGTGTTCAGTGTCCTCTCCTGCACCGCAAAGGGGGCACAGAGGTGGTGCCACCAGACTGATTTTGTGAAGGAAGCTCTTGGTATAGGCTACTTTGAGTTGCAGGCGATGTATAGCCCACTCTGTTTGCCTGGATAAACCGCGAGGTTTGACGAAACGTACTATTATGAGCAATATGAAAAGGAACACAGGAACGCGTAGAAAACACCCTCAGACCCAGCTATCAGTGATACGCAGCGGGCGTCGTCAGAAACAAAGTGGAAAGGGGGACGCTGTTCTAACAACTGTTCCCATTCCCGCCGTGCGTCTTATCGGCTGTCGGGCGATGCCATATTGTCGGCGAAATGAGTTAAACTGCTGCTTTGTAGAAATGCCTGCGTGGTGGGAGTGCCAACAGTTAGTTGAACAGCTCCCTCCTTTCCCCTTCTGTTTTTCACAGCGCCATCCGCGTATCGCTCCGAGTCTCTTTCGAGGCTGTTTGCCACGCGTTCCTGTGTTCCCTTTCATATTGCTCGCAATAGTACACTACAGGTCGACAGCGTAAAGGGGGGCGTACTCCAGGTCCGGGTTCCGCGAGTGCTGCAATTGCATGCCCGATCCGATAGTTGTGACGCGATCTTGCGCTTTTATACGCTGCAACGGCACAGCCGAATTGTTAGCTACTTTCCAAATGTGCGTATTGAATTTTCAAATGTGCGTATCGTACGAAATGTACGTATTGTATGAAATGTGCCCATTGAAAATTTGCGTATTCAGTATCGTTGGGGGAGGGCGTGAACTTGTTTGGTGAATAAAGACTACTTGATCAGTTTTCATTACAATTTGCGTTATTACTGGAATTTGGCGTTATAACTGATATTGCAGTTATTGGGAGGTAGGAGTCCTTCTAATACAGAAATATTATGTTTGGTCTTCTGACTACCTTTGAAGTAGAACAGTAATTACTATTCTTAAGAGAATTATTATGAACATAGCGCGACATTTCATAATGCCCAGCACTTCAGCATGACGTGGTAGGAAATATTGTTGGCTGCTTTGAGATTTTCTTTGAAAGCACGGAGTATTAACGTTGTTGCGATAGTAACACATGGTCGCAGTGTTTTGCGTTCACAAGAGGGTGGCATTTCATATGATTCAATTTAAGTAGCGCTATGTTTATTCATTTAGTTCACGTCATGGCAGCTCGCTGCAAGGGTAGATCAATAAATGTTGAAACTAATTTACATAAATTGAGCCCCTTTCCAGAAAGGGTGTTTTCCCTACAGTACAGTGAAACTGCGCTGATTCTGACTGGTTATGTGCTGCTCGTAGCTTGAAGGCGGCGTGCACGTCAAAATGAGTACTATAAGGTCTGGAAACCAGCAGCAGAAACCCGCCATTTACTTTCAATTGAAAACCGAGTCGGCACACTAGTTAATAAACTGTTTAATATACTCAAAAACCGGATGGCCGCAATACAGCAGTAAGGTTTCTGAACTAACATCGGTCGGCCACCGAAGTACTTAACTGCTGATGAGTGGTCGTCTCTCAAGCAGGCTAAATAGATAGCATTAGTTTCAAACTAAGAGGTCGGTGGACTACGAGTCTACTCACTCAGACTCATTTGGGCTCACACTCACGCATGAGTTTGACTTTGAATAAGCGCGAGGCTAGTGTGGCATTATGCGTTTGGCCCGAGTGAGTTTGCGCCCGACTGTGTTTGAGTACGCCTGACCCCGAGTGAGTTCTTAGTCCGTTTTGAGTTCTGTGCCCGAGAGAGTTCGGAGTTCATTTTGAGTTTTGAGTCCATTTGGGTTCTGAGTCCATTTTGAGCTTCGAGTCCATCTTGAGTTTTGAGCCCGAGTGAGTCCTGAGTTCTTTTAACGTTCTGAGTCAATTCAATTATCAGTTGATTTTCAGCTTTGACACCATTTTGAGTTGTAATTTCATTTTAGCTTTCAGTCCATATTGAGTTCTGAGATCGAGTGAGTTCGGAGTTTTGCGCTCGATGTAAGTTTGAGTATAGGGAAGCGTGATGAGTTGCTCAGCAATGCACCTCTTCAGCACGAGTGAGAGGTGATTCCAAAAATAAAGTTGAGTGAGTGTAGCCGGTCCAACTTTGCCGAGATATGGCAACGGTAGTAATTGTTTTACAGTTCATAATTTGTATATTGTGGTAGGGCGATATGATTTCCTTTCAAATACTCCATTTTGCGTTTCCAGCGAGGTACGATTGTGCAGGGGCTGCAGCCCTAAAGATTATGCATCTGCTTTCGTATACCGTTAGTTACCTGCGTTGCTTCCCTCGCGTGACTGTTGCGCAAGTGTTTGCGTTAGCTAGAAGGCAGCTATGGTAGTTGGCTGTTAAGTTTCATGGGTGGCTTGGGGCTGGGGATTCGGATTACGTGCGAGTGCGGCGGCATTCGCGATCTGCATGATCGGTTTGAGCATGGGGTGTAATCTTTAAAAGTTTCTTGTGGTATTTTTATGTCGATCAGCACCTGCTCTCCATCAAGCTTTAGCGGCTGAGCGTGCGACTGATAATCGACTGGTGAGGTCATAATAAAGGCTTATCTTGCGTTTTCCTCCTGATGGAGACTGTGGGAAGGTAGGAGATATATCGGTTGGAAGGCACGCGGCTGGGCGTGTTCGCTGATTGTTGACCTGCTCATTGTCCTGTTAATGATATGCTAGTGGTCAAGAAGAAGAAGGTGAGTGCCGGGTGGGACGAGGGGGCGCTGGGGGAAAGGGGTCGGCGTGCGCCTTTCCGTGTGCCAAGGCCCAGAAGCGTTGCGAGCCGCCTCCTCTTCGTAGCTGTTTGAACCGCAACTATAAGACGCGCTTGCAGCTTCACCTATGATGACTATGGCGCTTGCTTAAGCCCCACGTTTCGTCCAACAAATGCTGTGCAACGAAGCTTAGCTAAGATTTATGCTTAGCTAACTATGCACATGGGCATTGGGTTTTAGTTGCATGTGTGTCCGAAAATGTTTTTCAAGATACAGTTACGTCGTTTTATCTTTGCTAACTTTGTGTCACTTACTTCCGATGAACTAAATGTTTGTATTTTTTAAAACTGATCCTGAGGAGAAACATCTTCGTTTTTAGCAGACCGATTCTGCAACTGCAACCACGGTCCGGTTCGAACCCGCTTCCGTGGACTCTGCAGCACAACGCCTTAGCCACTCAACTGCTCAATTTAAATGGAACGACTATAGTTAAAAATTGCAGGAAAGTAACAACTAACGCCAACCGATAACAATGTCACGAATCTTCCTTGTAGCTACACATATGCCTCCCTACTGGTCCCCTCGAACAGATCGGTGGACCACGTCACATTCCATGGATGATCGTGCAATATCACGCGACATACAAATGTATTTCAAGGTAAACATTCGCGACATGTACCAGGCTGCGGGTGGTCCATCCTTGTGCCGAGCAGACGTCGCAGAACTCTTAAGAGAATTGTCCTTGATGGTGGAGCACGTGAGAACGCTTACCTAAGTATATAATGCGCAGTGCCTGCCTTGGTCTGCAGTTGTAGGAATTAGGGGCGGGAGGCGTCGGCTGACGTAACTGGAAATCACCCACTTGGTTAGAATCACTTTGAACAGTTTCTACAACAGTGGTTATTGGAGTGATCTTCAAGCACATACCGGTTTGACTTAGGTTTTGCGTATTAGGTGAGCGGTCTTGCGGCTTGGATAGAGAAGAGAACCGGCATGCCAAATTTTTAATTATTGGGATATTATGAGACTTAACGCGCGAAGCTGCACAGGCGATGAGGCGCGCCGTATTGGAGGGCTCCGCATTAATTTTGACCACCAGGAGATCCTTAACGTACGCCGAACTCTCGTACACACAGGCGTTTTCGCTTTTCGCCTCCATCAGAAAAGCGGCCGCCGCGGCCGGGAATCGAACCCATGTCCTTGGGTTCAGCAGCACAACGCCTGAGCCGGTTTTAATTATTCGCGTTCCAAATATCTGGAACTTCGAAATTTTGCCTGTCACAATTTGATACCAGTTTTAAACTAAACTATCGCCACATCCCAGATGGTAGTGCGTGACGTGACGATGCGATCCAAATCCCTGGCGCCGACGATGCAGCCCTCATGGAGCAGTGAGTGTGCACGTCAGTGAGGGCTTTATAACTGTTATTAATTTGGTCAAGGGCAGCACACATCGACTCGGGCAGATATCTGCCCATCGCACCTAAAGCCAGGCACTGTATTCCACGGCCTTCATGGGCGGAAACAGCCAGAGTAGGTGTAGGGGTAAGCATGGGACCTTTTAATGTGGATTCAGGATTTCCTGCACAGCCCAGGCGAGACCAGCAGCTCTGCATTTCCCCCACATGCACATCATAGCGGGAAGTGGCGTGCCAAATAATTGTTCTGCCACGCCACTGGCAGTGAAATAATCGAATTCACTTAACAACAACACCCGCGATGCCCTATCGAATTAGCTAACATGAGCAATATCTGCTTAAGTTGGGATATAAAGCTATTATAACAGGCGTTTTAACACTACTCGGACGTTTAGCGTTGATTAACGAAGGGACGAGTGTGCATAGCTCCGCTACGACTGAATTTGCCAGGAATTCTTCGGCTACGAAATTCGTTCTTCGAGCTGTTATAATCCCGTAAGCCTGTTTACTGAAATAAAAAAGAAAAAGCGTTAGCAGTGTGACGGCCACATATACAGCGAAAAACTATGACAGCACGTCACAGGTTTTTGTTTCCTTGTGAGTTTATGTAACCACTACAAACACATCCACGAAGAACAGGACATGAAAGCTACGCGATGCACCTCACCACAACATATCTGGGATAACTTATTCTCCGCCAGTTAAATGTAAATAAAGTAAAAGCTCCTGGGCACGCAGTGGAAAACCCACTAGTTAAATTCAGTCAGTGCGTGTAAGCGGGCGTACAGATTTGTCAAAATTTTGTGGGCCACAGGCGACCGGGGCCGGAGCGGGCGCGCGGCCGAGCAGGGGCGCTGCGCTTGCCGTCGTCGGCTGGTTACGCGGCTAAAGAGAGTGAGGGGAACTTTCGCGCTTCCTTTCGTAGTATGGCTGGCGCGATAAGTGCAGCGTGGCCGGTTTCTCAGAGCAGGCACAAGTCGCTTCAGCGCCGGCACTTTGCGCAGCACTTGTCGCGCCGGACACACCTACAAAAGCAAGAGCAAAAGTTCCCCTCGCTCTCTTTAGCCGCGAACCAGTCCGACAGCGGTAAGCGCAGCGCCCCTGCTCGGCCTCGCGCCTGCTCCGTCCACTGTCGCCGTGGCCCACAAAATTTTGACAAAGACTGTACGTATTTCTTAAACGAGTGGCGAAACCTTCTAAAATGCGGCGATCTCAATGGACACATGCGGCGAAAGGAGAAAGCAGTCAGCCACAGAACGTATAAAGCCATGACCCATTTTCTCTACACCCCCTTCCTTGCTTAGTAGTAAGGCGAACTTCGGACAACTACAGCACGCAAGCACGCAAGCACGCAAGCAAACACAAACAAAGGGATCAACCCCGAGCAAAGCATTCCCACCACCGCTATAGCCTTAGGGGCTAGACATATACAACGTCGTTGTAAAGTGTTTTTGTATTTCCCGAAAATTCAAGGGAAGCACTGAAGGGGGGGGGGGGGGGGGGGGGGGAGCGAGAGGCCACGCAAGCACAGACCACGACACGTTGACGAGGAATCCCAGTTCTGTTAGTACAGCCCTAATACAGGAGATTTCTCAAAATAGAACACCTAAGGAATTCCCAAAACACGGTCAGAAGCTCATGCAAGATGTCGGTGTTGAGTTGGGCGCATTCAATCCACCACGGACAGACGGCGCACATTTTACAGCTTGCGGCGATTCCACGGCGGCTACAACGCACTACACGGATGCTTATATGGAGGCATCAAAACCACGCGAATGCAACTTTCAAAACGTGTTTGAAATATCAGGATCCATGCCACTCTGCTAATGTGGGTGACCATCAAGGCTGGCGTGACAAAGAATTTTATATAAAGGAAATGGCTCCGTGACTAGCCATTAATCCCATTATTCGACTTCATACATTGTCTGTAATGCATGAGAAGGGGGGGGGGGGGAGCACAAATATCCGTTCGTAGTGGAGAATCAGAGGATGGCAGACTTTAGCAGATTATACATCTTCCCCGTACCGAGACATTTTCGACGTCCTCGGCGTCCTGGCGGCCAAACTACACGCTCCTGCCCCAGTACAACAAACGTGACAAAATAAGTGAAATGTGAAATGCAGAACGGCGTCTTTCTAAGAAATCTGATCTTTCGCGCTCATCGGGCATTGTTAAAGTTTGTGCGCTGGCGGACGTTTCCTTCACCATCAGCCGCCTATAAGCAAACAAGCGAGTGAACAAAAACAAAGGCTTACAAGACGCGCGCGAGCAGTGGGCTGTGACAAAAGGCGTTTTTTCAGGATACAGAAGAAGAATGCACGGGACCCTAACCCTAAACAGCTTCGATGTAAATGAACTGAGTGGACGTTCTGTTGCTCACTGTCCTTTGTTTCTCTCCAGGGCCTCAGCACACCATAAAGCCTGAGCCCTGTCTGTCATGAGCATGTTCACTCAGCCTATATCAAGGGTTTGGTATCTAATATATACATGCAATTTCTTGCAAGTGCCGCTAATCATCATGGCCTAGCAAAGTATAGCTGTAATTAATCTTCAGCGAAAACTGTTTTCCCACTCACAAAAGTTACAAGATCATGTAGCACTGAATGCAAGCAATTTGAGCACACTATTTTGCACCCGTATGATTTGTTACCCCACGTGAATTTTCAACTCTGAATGCTAATGAATTCTGAGTCCATCTGAGCCCGAGCGAGTTCTGAGACCATATCGAGTTCTGAGCCTGAGTGAGTTCCGAGTCTTGAGTTCTGAGTTCATTTTGAGTTCTGAGAACGTTTTGAGTTTCAGCCCGAGTGAGTTCTGAGTCCATTCCGAGTTCTGAATACATGTTGAGTTTTGAGCCCGTTTGAGTTCTGAGTACATTTTGAGATTTGAGCCGGAGTGAGTGTTGGGTACTTCTGAGTCCTGAGTTCATTTTGACTTTTGAGTTCAACTGTGTTCGGAGCCCGAGTGAGTTCTGACTCCATTTTTGAGTTACGAGCTCATTTTGAGTTTTGAGCCCGAGTGAGTTCTCAGCCCGAGTGAGTTATGAGTTTTGCGCTCGCTGTGAGTTTGAGTTTTAAGTGAGCGCATGTGTGTTGCTCATCAATGAGTCTGAGCTTGAGTGAGTGGTGATTCCACAATTAATTTGGGAGTGGGTTTGAGTGAGCTGGGCCAACTTTGCCGAGGTATGCATAAACCCTGTCATATACGTTTCGCGTTTTCTATTCAATTTTCGGTTGCGGGAGATGCCCATTGTTTATTTTTCTTTCAGCAAGCCCAGCCTTGCCGTCGCTGTTTCCAGCTTCGCAAAGTTGTAAATCCCAAAATTATTCGTTTGAAGTGGTTCTACAAATGTTTTGTTCCGTTCAATAGCGATGAAACACCGAATCGTGTAATTGAAAAATCGAGACTAAGATGTGTGAAACTTCATGTACGTTTTCGTTCGTTTTCTATGGTCAATTATTTGCCAAGTTTGCGGCTATCTCTCAGCGGCGTAACTCGAAATACTTGCTCCCAAAGCTCGCCGAGCGCCGTTTCATTGTGTTTGTCGGTATTACGGGGGCGTTGCTACAACTTTCTCATTAAAATGGCGCTTTTCTACTTTACGACTCCAATGCTTATCGGCTGTGGGACAAAGCGGCACCGATAAGGGGAAATTAGAAATTAAGCATTAATCATGCAATCGCTCTTACGAAATATCCTGAAAGCATTTTATCTTAGCAGGCAGTAAGAACAAACCGAATTAGACGTGCGTTACCGCATCAAAGAAATCAACTTGTATTTTTTTTATTTCAAAATTTCCGGCTCATCAAAGATGCAGTAGCAGGGCTCATCATGAAGGCCACAGGCTTCCGGAAATTCAGTGCTCTAAATGTAAAATTTCAAAAGCGGTTCAGCCATCAGAATCATTTGCCTGGTTGTGACCACGACACTGTACAAAACAATGAAGTGATTTTTTTGAAGATATTTTTCACAATATGCGGAACAATCAAAGCAGTAACAGCTCGAAGCCCTTCATTGTATTAAATACTCTCCCCCGAACGCTGACAAGGGGTGTTGGGAGATAGTTTTCTGACTTCACAATGCACCATACTTTCGAAGGTTGCACACGCTACTGTTGAAACGTTTTAAAAAACAGGAAACAAAACACCATTAATTACTTTGACCCTAACAAGATGAATAAAAAAATTATTTCTGCTATTTCCGTCGGGCTTCATGACGGCTTTATTGGTTTTGCTGCCCCAGAGATGTCCATGTGTCACGTACGACTCATATCCATTTGCAGTAATCTGCCTTATCTACAAACAATGCGACTGAATAACCTTCGTGCAAATAAAGGACACAAATATAAAACACGCAATTTGCAACTCTACTTAAAAATTTGCTGGCTCTGGGGGTGAACAACACCCTGGAGGAGATCGCGGAGGCGCAGAGGACCGCCCAGATCTCGAGGCTCTCGGAAACGAGAACGGGCAGACAGATACTGCACGACCTGCGTCTGACACCGATGGAGGAGGGAGCCGAAAACGAACAGGTACCTGTGCCAGAAGCCACAGGCAGACAGTTACAGGTATGCCCGTTACCGAAGAACATGAACCCCGAGTTCAACAAGGAGCGAAGGATGGCGAGGGCCAAGGCGCTCGTGGACCTCCACACCAGAGACGAAGGGGCCATGTACGTGGACGCGGCGGAGTACCAGGAGAGCGAGAGGGCCTATGCCGCGGCGGTCGTCAGGGCGTCGACTGGCGAAACGATAACGGCGGCGAGCGTGAGAACCCAGAAGGCGCACCGGGCAGAGGAGGTGGCCATCGCCCTGGCCATCGCCGACCCTGCGTGCACGACGGTGCTGTGCGACTCAAGAACGGCGGTGCGTAACTACGCCAGAGGGAGAGTGTGCAGGGAGGCCGCACGAGTACTACGCACGGTCGACCTCGCCGGTGAGAGGAGGTGCGTGGCCATCAAGTGGTTCCCGGCACACGTGGGCATCGATGTGTCGGACCGGGGCAACACCAACCATAACGAGACGGCAAACGCGGTGGCGCGAGGACTAACAAACCGCGCCGCTGCGGCAGAAGCCGACCAGTCGCGGTGGTGGAGGGAGACCAAGGACAGCATGACCTTCCTACACCGAGATCGTGAAGTGGTACAGACTGAGCAGACGAAAGGTACCGCCACCCCACCCGGGCTTGACTCGAGAGGAAGCGGTGATATACCGGCAACTGCAGACGGGGTCCCTCCTCACCCCGGTGCTGATGAGGCACGTGTGTCCGAGCGTGTACGAGAGTGACTTGTGCCGAGTGTGCCAGAAGGAGAGAGCCACCGCGGCTCACATCCTCTGGGACTGTGCCAAAAACCCGCGCGAAGCGTCGATAGAGACTATGATTCCGCCGCATCTCGAGGCCGCAGCGGGAAGCTACGACCAGGAACAACAGACCAAGGCCGTCCAGCAGATCTCGGCGGCCCTCGAAAGGCAACGACCAAGCGAAACCGACGAAAGGTTACTGCCCCAACAAAGGGGCAGGCGAAGCCGGCCGAAGGGAGTAGCGAGGCCGGAGCCAAAGTAGAGGGACAAAAAGTCGAGAAGACGTCACGGCCGCGTCGCGGTAAGACCCCCGCGCGAGGGGATCTAACCGAGCTGCAGGCACTTTAATAAAGTTGTTCTCTCTCTCTCTCTCTTTTTTGTGTGTGTTTTTGTCTGTTTGGATGTTGGAGTACCCTCGTCATACATATGATCTGCAACGGGACTGCAATATTTTGCAGTCCTGTCAAATGGCTTGTACATTTTATTACACAGCAAACGACAAATTTCAGATTGTTTTGGTGCTACCTCAGAGAGAGGAGAGGCGCATTTACCTTTTATTCTGAAAGACTTCTGGCCACTCAGCTAGAGTTTTGCATAACATAAAAACCTTTGTCAAACAAAATGCCCTATACCCTATCCGGTACAGAGCCTACCGACGTAGAGTCGTTATAAGAAAAGAAAAGCTTTAGGTATACCTAAGAAGTTCTATGAGTTGTGAATACGAAAGCTATACTGTTATTGTGCGCGCCGCCATGCAACGCGCAAAGCCGCCTCGTCCGGTAATGAGCTGCTGTGTCATTAGGTGAGGAACCGGCTTAGTGCGAGTCTCGGTGCGGCGTGCGCTGGAATCGCATTATTACTTATTACCACCATCTTTGTCTTTACCTATATTATCATCACCTCAGCCATAATCACCGTCATCATCCTGTGTCATTTGCGTCTCTTCTTTGTCTCCCATACTGTGACTAAGCGCATTGACTAATCTCCCTTGCTAGGTGTATATTCACCCGTGGCGTTTCCTAGCTCCGTCAAGCGCAGAGACGAGTCGAGCAATGTCGAAAACCATTGTGCTTTACGTGGGGTACGGGTTGACGATGTTGGACATTGTACCGTACGTCAAGCGCAGAGACGAGTCGAGCAATGTCGAAACCATTGTGCTTTACGTGGGGTACGGGTTGACGATGTTGGACATTGTACCGTAAAGTCCGGCCTAATGTCAAGACGGCACACACTCCCGCTGCTGAGTGTTCAATTCAACGACACGCTCTTTTAATGCCAAGGCAATAAATAGTCAATTAGTGGAAAAGCTCGCGTCCGTAACAGAAAAATACGTCATCCTCCTTCGGAAGTGTTTTGTAGCACTAGATATTCCATAGCACGAGGTTCCCCATAGCGCAAGCCGAAACTCGACAGTAGCGAGAAGCGGCCGTCCACGCCGGTACACCGCAGATGAAAGGAGCGGAAGAACTCAGCCGAATGAGTGAACAGACGATCAGCGAAGTTCACGATCGTCGTCAACTGTCCGATCACATGGCGGCAGGAACCAGCAGCGGCGCAACGCGTGGGAGGCAGATCGAAGCCATTTGAAAGCGCTGAGGCGCGTCGCAAAGCAAAGCGTCTCCAGCGGCAAAATTAAAAAGCCATACGACAATGCGAGACGAAAACGAAGTGCCTGACGCGTTCAAGTGAACATCCGTGTTTTTGCATGCACACCCCCTACGACGTGCATAGGTGTCCTCCGACTTTTTTATTTGTTGTCAGTTTGCACTTAGGACGATGCATATGACGCATACCCTCATTTGCAGATGCATAACCCGTCGCAACCAAGGTGGACGTCAGTGCGGGGAATACTCGCATTCCATTCCAATGGACGTGCTCCTTTTATTTGTGTTGTCTTTTCGAACGCTCTATGGAACACGTCGCGCCCAATGTCAATTTATAAGCCTATACAAGTGCTAGACGCCGGGTGCAGGACAATGCCGATGTCTGTTTTTTTCACTTAACGGGTGATTTAGTGCTTTCTCATTAGAATACTCCCTTCTGCATCAGACCCTGTGAACGCTACATAACAATATCTGCACAAAATGTGCAGCTTTGTGCCCTAACCGCACGCCCAAAAAGGAGTTCGAGGTGGAAGCGGTGGGGTATTCTTTCTGACGTGGGCGTCCACATATTGACGAAGCCTCTCCTGGGCGTTATAATAAACTTCGTATCAGCACACGGCAACGTAAATTCCCTTCGATAAAAGATTCTTGCAAATTTACTTTATGACACCGAAATAAAGAAGCTCGTCGGGGTTTTATTAGATTTAAATGCTTCAAAGTACTACTTGTCGCATAGGATATGCTTGCTAATTTTCAAGGCGAATTTTAATTTGACGGCCTCAATGGAGGGCTTTGGCATATCATATAAAACATGTAATGCCCTTATGTAATGCCCTTGGACCTTTGAGGATGCAATAAATGAAAAATGAAATGAAATGAACCACGACAGAAACTTAAGGAGTCTCGCTCTCCCAAACTGCGTATAAATAATTTTTTCTGTGGTTGTTTATCCAGCAAATACTGGGACTGTGCAAAAGTGTAATGATTGTTATGTGATTACAGCCGCTCATTCTGATAAACCATCCTAGCTTTAGCCGCACTAATGACGACAGTATCATGACGATTCTGGGCGATTCCTTTGGAAATTTTGAACAGCTTGGTAAATTTGGTGGCGTCAATGATGTGGTTTTTAAAGCATTTTTTATTACATTCTCGTATTAACCATTTTGACCGATAGAAACTAAGAAGAAAAACACCAGGCTACCATGGATGACCGCGCAATTGTTACAGCTGCCACGCCCCGTAGAAAGATCGCATCACTGTACTACATGTGAGAACATTCCGTCACTAAATTAATTCACTAAAGTTAAAGAGAAACTAAGAGTTAGTAATTAAGCCGCCAAATATTTTTATCACCAAATGAAAAGGAAAAACTTGATAAATGATTCACAAAAAGTTTGGAGCTCCATCTTGGCGAGTCTTTTTAAAGCTGTTCATTATCTTGGAGACATCTCTTATCCCGTGTAAAGATATCCGGATATTTCCTCAAAGAACTCCAGTAGATGTATAAATGCCGGCGTGAGTATACCACGCGTTACAGCCGAGGCGTAAGTTTCAAATTATAAATGCGAAGGGTAAATTAAAAATAAATTCAAACTTCCTTTGTTTTTTACCGTGTACGAAGTAAATGTTGATGCTGGTTGGCCGCACCGGCTGGGCTACAGAACAAATATAAAGAGGTTATACGCTTACACGCAAAGCAGTGCTAACAAGTCCTTGTGTATAACGTGCTAACAATTTAACTGACAGTCATTATTAACAACAAGAATAACACAGGCCAGGGAGCGTAAAAAAGTGAAATTACAATACATTTCACCTGAGATTTGTAACGCAGGGTCATATGTGCTACCTAAACATGTTTGCACATAACTCCATGCTGTTCCTCTGTCGCCCATGGTCTGTCCCAGACTTCATCCCCCTCTCCTACTTGCAATATTCCGTTCCGAGCAAGGCACTTCAGGGGCGCCGCAGGTACTTAGACTTTTCTATATGTCACTCCTTACCCTAAATCGACCTGGAAGGTCTTAAACTGTCCCTTTTTATAGAAACATTAGCGCCGAACTGAGTCCCAATAACATTTACAGTAAAAAAAAATTGCTGGTGAAGCAAGATTTCGGCGTTCATAAGGATAGAACCCAGGCCGTTCGCGCAAAACCCGACGTTGTGCCCCTACGCTGCTGAAGCCTACGCAGAGGCTCATTTTGCGGTTGCTTAAAGCAAAGAAAGTGTCACTGGGTGGCACTCGGTTGCACTGGGTGTAAGCAGGAAGTAGCGGGCTTGTACCGCCGAGGTAACAGAATCTCGCCTCCCTCTTACCTACCATCCTCTACCCCCGGCCCATCCGATCCGCCCAGTTCCCACCAAGGTATCCGTCTAGGTGTCCACGTAGGAGAGGGGCCTCAATAAAACTTTTCGGCACCATTGTACGTACGCGTTAAAGATTCCTAGGTGTTCAAAACTAAACCAGGAGCCCTCCACTACGGCTCCGCTTATAGGCCAGGTGCAGCTTCAGCGCGTAAAACACCGCAACTTAATCGGTGTTGTACGGGTGATTTTGGCTATCCATCTTTAGTATTGTTGCAACTGCTAAAACGTATAACGACATGCGCAAATAGTGAGTACCTTTCTTCGATCGACTTTATACCGCAGTGTGTATGAAAATGAAGGCAACTGACGATGCAGGTAAAACGGAATGTATTGTACGCCTTTTCTTACAACGCGTAATTATGACGGCAATATGAATACCGGACAGCTCGTGGCGTTCACTCGTCTTAGTTCAGAAGAAGAAGACGGGTTTGTTCAGCTTCCAGGGCGACAGAGCGAATCTAATCAGTGGAGATGATTCAAAGAACCTGTGGCGCGCGCAGTTATCTGTTTGGCTTTGTGCGGCCTGTCATGGCGATAAAATGGAGTGCGAGCACGAAGCGCCTGTCTGCGAAGACAATTGGGGTGAAAAACGCCATGGTGTTGGAATCAACACAGATAGCTGTACATTGTGTTTCTCGCCACAGGGCGTCAACAACTGGGCGGAAGCTGCATGAATCTGCTGGTGGGGTCATTAAAAATGGCTCCCTTCGTACTCACTATGAGAACATCCTCAATTTTTCCCCCTACTCCAGACGGTGTTATCGCTTCAATTTGGAGAGACGTTGTGGTTTGCCAGTATTTACGAGTAAATCTAAACGCCATAGCGCAATAGTTTCTCGAAGAAATGTGCACGGTCACCGTGAGGCCCTCCATTCCTTTCTTCAGTGATATACAAGCAAAAGCTTGATTTATATATCGATAACCTAGGGACTTGTCTGACCGAACACTTGGTATGGATAAGACCCTTACAGAAAGCCTTGGGTACCTGTTTTTGTAAAGGGCTTGAGAAATGTCTCCGTGTCTTAATGACCTCCTTCTGTGAAACAAATCAATTATTATTCAATGCACAGCTTGGTTTTGTGAAACATAGGTCAACAGACATCGCATTACTTCAATAAAGGTTTTTATTTTGCAATGCTTTGAAAGGAAGGAAGTCGTTCTGGGTGTGTTTATTTCCTTTTTTCAACCTTCCGACTCCATCAATCATAACCGGCTTTTCTATAAAGCTTGAAAGATATGGGTTCAGGGGGATTATTCATTCTTTGCTTGCCTGATATCTTTCGCACAGTACGCGTTACAGTCAAAGGGAACTATTATGCATCTTCTCTTCGACGGTTAACCCCCGGGGTACCCCAGGAAGCATTCTGGGCCTCCCTCTTTTAAGCTTATATGTAATGATATTGTGAGTATGCCTGTTGAAGCCAGGTACATATTGTACGCAGATGATATTACGTCAGAAAGACGTAGCTTATGTAGTGGCTCCTAGCGTAACGTAGAGCTGCTGAACAAGCTACACTAGCGCAACCGATCCTGAACCTGTCGCACGTGCGCGCGAACTCTAAATCCTTCTTAAAGTAAACAGAACTGTCATGAGTTGTCAAGCGGCGCCCGGACAAACTCCGACGTCAAGGTTGCCCGCGATTTGACGCATAAAGGTGGCCACCCTGGCGACAGGCACCGAAATGGCTGCCGGCGTGCATCAGTGTGATTACTGTTAAGCGTAGCTAATTTAATGGCTCTAGGCAGTATGCCTCAGAAAGATGCAAAACAACACATCAATGCTGTTCCGCCAGCAAGGAGGCAGGCGCTGGTTTGAAGTAGAGCTATCACAAGCCGACACCACCGCAGCCGTTACGAGGTGTGATAACATGGCATACATACATTCCTCTTGTGACGAAGACCCTGTCGCAACGGAAGAGACACAATCACGAGATATCTACTGTTACACATACAAGATAGCAAAGCTTTAAAAAATGTAATACATTCGCAAGACCACACGTCAGCACACTAAAGTGTCCTCCCTGAAATACAAAATCAGAACTTCCTCTATACAGACCTAACATCCTCTATACAGACCTAACAGACCAGGAAAACAACCACCCTCCTCACACCCCCTCATCCATATCACAACCTCCAACGGCCAACCCATCCCAATAGTTGATTGTTTCAAGATTCTAGGTCTCCGTATACAGTCAAACGGATATAATGTAGATACTCAGTGCCCTAGAAAACGGGGTTTACCAGACTACATGTCTCATTTCTCGCATACCTACCAAAAACCGAGGAGTGAAAAAAAACAACATAATACGTCCCGTACAAGCCTTCGTCATCAGTCGTATAGCATACGTTACCCCCTTCCTGAACCTCATTAGTCAGCGAGACACACAAAATTGAAGCTATGATAAGTAAATCATACAAACAGGCCCTAGGTCTTCCCGTTAGCCTCTCAACAAACAAAATAGTCTTGCTTGGTCTTCACAATACACTAGAGGAAATTATCAAAGCCCAACGGGTCTCGCAACTAGAGCGACTCAGGAGGAGTGACACTGGACGCCACATTCAGAGTCTCGGCATCAGTCACCCCACCATCTCTGACACCAACGTCGACATTACCCCAGTCATTGGTGACCAACTGGTAATCCACCCCCTCCCCGAACACGTGCACCCGATTGATGACGAGGAAAGGCGCAGAGCGAGAGCACAGGCTTTACACAAACACACTCCTACAACCCACAAGAAGCCCACGTGGACGCTGCAGAATTCCCAGGATGCGAAGCAATGGCAGTGGTCGTAGAATTCATCCAACCGAACGCAAGCCGCCCTCTCCTTCCTTGCTCAATTTCCAACCGTAGGCGGAGAATAGGCTATTGGTCTTCTCATTATGTCCAGCCCTAAGATTACTACTATAGGTGACTCCAAATCAGCCATTACCAATTACTCTAACGGGCGAGTTGACCCCCGAACTGTACGCCTACTCATGCAGGCACACCAATTCCCAAAATGAAAAATAAACATCGTTTGGGCACCGGGCCACTCCGAACTCCCGGGAAATGAATCGGCAGAGGAGTTTGCTCCAGAACTGGTCATCCGAGAGCCCGGTGAGGCTGCAGAATCTCCTCAACAATTCTCCTATGGGGACCGCAGACCGGTACTCGATCACTGCAGACTGTCCAGAGCTCGGTTCCCACCCCCGACTCCTCTCTCTCCCGCCACCGCGCGGTAGTATGGCGCCAACTTCATTCACATTTCCCACCCCTGCCCTGTTGAAGAAAGGAGTCCGAAGACGCCATACAGAAAGAAAATCTCCATTTACATGAGACTAAATCGCCTAATACTACATACATGGCGTCCGAACGCTGCTCGTCTTCCTTCTCTTCCTTTCTGTCGCCCCGCTTGGTCCATCCTTCCCTTCCTCTGGGCAATTTCTGTTGATCCGATGAACAAAATGCGACATCCTCCCCGCCCCACAGATAAATGAAATTAACCAGTTACCCTTGAATACCCGAACCCCGAGATCCTACGAGTGTCTGTCAGGTAATCGACCACACAGGCTCCGAGCACGGTATACATTAAAGCCATTCCTGTGAAATCCGCTGAAGCAGTCGGGTAGATAGAGTGCTGAAAGAGCCCGTCTTTAGCGCACACGACGGGAGATTCGGTGCAGACGCCGTATCCAGTTTGCAACTCGCATCCCGTCTTGTACGGTCTTGAAATCTGATGCGAATTTTTCAGATATATTCCTAGGGGCCTCAAACGAGTCGTTTAGCACCTTCCGCGTCTTTGTTGAGGTTTTGGTAATTGGTGTGTACATGTGGGATTCATTCTTGCCACCCCTCCGACAACAATCGTTGTGACCGGTTTTAATCAACTTGCGGCGTCCATTATGAGTAATGGCAGTCTGTGGACCTTTTGATGAATCTGTCGTCGTCCACTATAAGTGTCCCATATACTTCCGCAGGACCATCAGTTGTATTTACATGTTCGGGACATTTGCCATATGGGGCTTGTGGAGATGCTTCCGCGCTTGATGAGCAGACTATGTTACTTGGGGTCATTTCCGGGAACTCTTCAGGTGAACTTCAGAGCAAAGAATCTTCAGTTTGGATGTCCAGTGTAGCAGGGGAACGTTACATAGTTCGCTCTTTCGCTTGTGATAGAAAATGTGATGGGAGCGAAGTTGCGGGCGAGTGCATTCCTTCAGCAGCGTATTCAACATCGGGAGGTTCGTAGCACATCTTAGTCACTGTAAAAAACTCTTTGAAGTTTGCCGATACGTTCAAGGTCTTCATTATCTTGCACTGTTCATTGGTGTCAGCCTTGTCTTTTAACCGGTGGTACAATCGGCTCAATATGTCAATTATCATGTCTTCATATTCAATGTTTCTATTGACTTCCTGCTTGAAGTAGTCCACGTCTATAAACGGTTCAATTTTCTCATTTAGCCACCTCAACAAAACTTCAGTTTTTTTCTTAACTGGCACATGAAACTTATCAGCCTACACACCGACCACTGGAATTTCAATTCAAGCCTAATGTCTCCTTTGCGTTGTAACACAGTTCTCGAGCCGTTATCCTTTCTTGGTCCGTTTTTGCCTTTAGTTCTTCGAACACAAGATTAGGCCATGTGAAAACTCGCTCATGCTGTCGACGTACTGTATCTTTCATTGTGTGATAAGTTGCGACGCTCACCTCACCGTTCGCGGAATCTCTGTCTCGACCCACCGAGGGCAATCGTGAGAGGCTGAGGATGCATAAACGTTGCGCTCTCATCTGTCCATTCCGTTGTTCGCCTTTGGGAAGCACCACCGTGGCGCTGCCGATTGTATCCGTCCGCCGTCCGCATCGTTGGTATTCTTCAAGAGACCGATGGTCCGATGACTTGGAATCTTTGCCTATATCTCATCCACCGACGCCGCCGCTTTCACTTTGTTTGATACCCGTTCCGGCAGCTTGGTGGCCCCAACTTCTTCCTTCCCAGGTTTCGGCACCATAAGATGTTGAAGAAAGGAGTCCGAAGCCGCAATACAGAAAGAAAATCTCTATTTACATCAGACTGAAATCGCTTAATACTACAAACATGGCGTCCGAACGCTGCTCGTCTTCCTTCTCTTCCTTTCTGTCGCCCCGCTTGGTCCATCCTCCCCTTCCTTCTGGGCAATTTCTGTTCATCCGATGAACAAAATGTAACATGCCCTCCTATCACTCTACTACCCCGAGTTCCACTCTAACCAATGCCCTCTGTGCCATAAATACGCAGACCTGCCACATGTGATTTGGTCGGGTAAAGAAGAACATCTACAAACTCTTAAAAAGCACCACATTTTATTATAAATTACGAACGAGGAGAAGCTGAGAGGCCGCGCTTCTCAGCCCAGACCCTCTCTCCCAGGCCTCTCTAGCCGACGTGCCCGAAGACGCCGCAGAGATTTATATGAATCCTGCCCTCGCAGGAAAGACACTGAAGTCGACCGGAAAACGGTCCCACCCGTGGCAACAATGAGGTTTTTTTCTGATCTGATCTTAATATCGTTCGAACAACACGCTTGGGCAGAGTGAATTATCGATAACAATAATGGTTGCTGGCCATTGCTACCACTAATGGTATTCCATAGTCTCAAGCAAAACTATGTCACTGTAATAGCAAAACAAGGAGAGCGAGACCCAATGTCCGGGAAAAGAAGGTGTGTTTAATTAAGAAGGCTGCGGGAAGAAAGCAATTAGATATATTGTCTTGCTAATTGTTTTCTCGCTGGGAATTAACAGCTTACTACAATTTCTTTTAATAAAAAATATTGACTGAAAATTGTAGCTATTTTGCCGCAACGAATACGTCAATAGTAGTGGGCTTATTACTGCAGCTTTAACTTAATTTGGCAGTACAGCGGTACGTACGGATAAGCCCTAAAATCACCGAACAAACAAACGACCATTTGGTAAGAATGTAAAATAAATGTAATGGGCCATTCATCACGCTATCACGCCCCCGCAACACACATGTGCATACGTCCTGAATGGACTTCATGAAATTTGGGAGGGTGAATGACACGCAGGGGGCCCACTGAAGCAGTAACTTGGTCATGACTGCTCTCTTCAAGCATAAGCATGACACCACGAAGGTTCAACCACGACAAGCAAGATCCTGACATCGCTAATAAAGAGGGACAGTTCGAATCACCTGCCAACTATCTCATAGGGAGTATGCTCCTGGTTAACTAACCAACGGAGTGCAATGAGTAACCACTGCCTCCCATTTCAGAGGTCTTTGGGCGACAAGCATGCACATTGAGGTTCTGGGACTGACCATTCAGAACAACGGCAAAGCTAACCTAACAATTGGCAAACTCGTGAATCAGTGCAACCAAGTTATTCACATGCTGGCTAGGACCACCAACAGACACAGGGGTCTTGGAGAAGAGGACGCCTTGTGAATCAAAGCGGCACTAATTCATGCCAGATTACTGTACAATCTATCGTATCAGAATCCAAGTAAAACAGAACTAACAAAACTTGAAATTGTTCTACGTAAAGCAGACAAAGTAGCGCTAGGCGTTCCTGCCTACACGACAACGCAAGCGTTGGAAGACACGGACACCACGAACACGCTCGATGAATTGATCACTGCATACAAGATCAGCCCGCTTCACCGACTCCGGGATTCCGAATAGGGCATCCAAATTTTGAGAAGTCTCGGGTATGAAGTGACAGAAGAACATCAGCGCAAGACGCAGATCACTCCAAAGACCAGAGCAAGGATTAAAATAGCCCCCCCCCCCCCCACCAACTAACAGTGAGCACCACAAGGCACAAAGGTCTGAGAGCACTGCGCGCAAAGGCCTCCTGATAATTCTTGAAAAAATAGATCTGGATATACTGGCATACTGTACACCGACGCCAGTTTCTCCAACGGAACAGGTGTCATAACAGTTCTCAACAGGGAATTGGAGCTTGACACAGCAGCCGCCGAAAAGAAACTGCAAAAATCATGCGCCCTTCAATCAAGAGCAATAGCAAGAGCCACTGAAAGCTGCACACAGAAAGACTATGCAATAATCTTCAGCGACTAACAAGCGGCGTGTCGCCTCCTCATTCACAACCACCTGAACACAACTACGGCACAGGTAATAGAAAAAGCGATACAGGGTAGCTCAACACGATTCAGGCTGCTCTGGGTCCCTGGGCATGAATGCATCCCTGGAAATGAGCGCGCTAATGCTCTCGCCCGCAACCTCAACAGCCATGCCCTTCTCAGGCAGCCGCTACATTGATATAAGAGAAGCTCTTCGGGAGGCACGCCTTTTCAGACAGATGTTTCCGGCACCTCACAGCACACTAACCCGATGGCACTCAGCTATACTTCGACAAATACAGACCCGTACGCTTCCCACTCCTTACATGATACACAAATTCCGAAAAATGGAGGGTACCCCACAACGTCCCCACTGCGGGGAATACCCGGACATGTATCGTACACTTCGCGCATGCAGCCAAAACACCGCTCTCCCGCCCATACCTCACGTCACCTTGGCCAAATGGGAGGAGTGGATGGCCGACTCAGACGCTCAAGTCCAGCGACAGCTGACAAACGGGCATAGCTGGCCCTCAGCTCTATACCCGGAGCCCCAGACTAGGGGCACCTTCTTTTATTAACGTTATCTCTGTCCCTCACCTGAGAGGAGCGAATCTGATCCCAGTCAGCGTTCGCGCTCTTATTCTTGCAATGACATGTTTTCCCAAGGATAGCGAGAGCGAATCATCATAATGACGGAGCATATTTGAGAATTTGCAGAAAAATAGTGCTGGCTTGTCAATAGTACAATATCCCGTTTTTAAAAAATGGCGCAGCTCTCCATAGTGGTACAAGGCTGGAGAAACAGCACAGCTGAGGGTTGCCCTAGCTTCTGCCCACACTGACAGCGGATCCCAGAAGAGAGGGAGCAGCCGGACCCCAGTAGTGCAAAGCCCTTTTGGACGGCAGTGTATAGCGAAGACCAATGTAGTACGTACATTGCTTTATTCATTAGCAATCGTCGTCACCCCTTTCATCGTCGCCTTCTGACGGCACAGCCGCGTAGGGCAAATCGTCTTGTAGCGATCCTCGCTTCGGCAGACCTAAACTTTTTCGTCAGATGGTCCGGTGGTCATCTGCAGGTGCGAATTGTGGAGGGATGGCTTGACAGATTCGTCGTCATCGTCTTCGGCGCAGTGGACCCGTGGCGCGCCGGTTGCTACACGACGACGACGGTGAAAGTCGGAGCTCCTCATGCGGCGTAAGCCCGTGCGCGTGCCTGGGCGACGCCGGGCGGTCGCCACGAGGCACGCGTTCATATGCGCTCGGGGTTTTCTGTCTACATCGGACGAATTTGCGTCGGCCTAAATAGGTGTGCTGCTCAAAACGACGAATTTTGTAAAACAGCAACCGCATGGGTGTAGTTATGCCGTTGCTGACACTTGTTGAACACCTGTTCAGTCAACACCCCCCTTTCACGAGTTCATTTCCCGCATGAGTGGCTGCTCAAGACCGCTATAACGTAGAGGCCGTATGTTCACAAAGCCCTTTCGGACAGCTTTTAAAGGGATACCCAAGCTGACAGCACACACTAAAATGCTGCAAAGCTGCTTTTGGAACCCACAATCATTATTATGGTGGATTGAAGCATTCGGTGAAATTTCCGAAGCTAAAATTCACAGTGGGGTGTACGGAGAGAATGTGTTTCTCTACGAACAAATTACATAACTGGGTACGGTACCCCTTAATACACAATTACTCATGAATGGTAGGCAACGATGGAAATATGCTCGATTTTAACCCAATTCTCGGCTCTTCTTTCGCAGGAGCAAACAGCCTGAGTTAAGCAACCCATTACGAGACCCTTCGACGTTTCCAAATAGGTCAGCTTTTTGGCATCCATCAATATCTTGACAAATAGTTGGGCTGCTGGGCCTAAAGATGCGGGTTTAATCCCGGCCGCGGTGGCTACTGTTCTCAAAAACAAAAACACATGCGTCGAGATTTCGGCGCAAACTAAGCCTTCCGAGGTGGTGAAAATTAATCCGCGACCTCCACTACGTTGCGCCCCATAGCCCAAGTGTAGGGTCGGTGCGTCAAGCATCCAACATTTCAAGATTCCGACAAATAAAAGTAGACTGAAATCAACGGCAGTTGGTGTTTATTGGCACCAGAGCAGAAGAACTATTTGCATGGCTAAGTGTGGCGCTGAGTGATACCTCGGAGTTTGATGCTGCGGTGTGGTAGCACAGGCAACTTCCTCGCGAATTCTCCCCTCTCGATCTAACATACGTATATTGAAAAAAGTTACCCTTAAATTGGCAGCTTGGGCGACTCTATCATTACGCCAATTTTCATTCACTAGTAATTATTTCGTTCAGGGTGAAGGTGTAAAAGTTACAGTGTTCTCGGGAGCGGTGAATGCATGGCCGTCAACGGCGGGTGTATCGTTACAGAAGACGGCTATACCTCTTGTTCTATCGAAAGTATTATGAAAAGTCGTATACAATTAGCCGCAAACTGGAATTTAACACTCCCCCAGGTTTGATCCGCTTTTTTATTAGGTAGTCCAGTGAAGTGGTAAACACTGTAGAACATGTGCAGCTTTCCCACTCATGGCAGTCCTTTCAACAGTGATTACTCTGTAGTGATTTGGCGAAATGTAAAATATTTTCGTGCAGCTAATATTGGGGTTCAAAACTTGCTCTGTTCGCAGTTTCAAGTCTCGTGCGATGCGCGACTAAGCTCCAGAGCCATGGAAACTAGCCCATACAAATGCATGGGGAGTAAGATTTGACAGCGAATTACACAAAGAATATTCCGAATCCTGGAAAGTTACTTCAGTGTTTTAATCTCCACGTTGACTTCTTCGTTATTCCAAATATCACTTCCCTGAAGTGGTTTTGCTAGGTTCCTGAGAGGTCGGAATATTGAGCGAGAAAGCTGGGTATGTACTGATTGCTGTTGTAAATCCGTGGACCTCTATGTGAGAGAAACGGACATCCCCATGTTTGTCCGCTAAAATAAGGCTCCAATCTTTCCAAGTTTCACTAAGCTAACTAACAACGAAGTATGCTTAATCGCAAATTACGAACACACGAGCTTGGCCTCGCTGCTCGCGTTCTTCGAAGGGTGGAACCGGTAATGAATTTTTCAGCGAAGTTTTTCTTTCCACGGGCACGCCTTCCTGATGATCGCATGATTTCCGTAGAATGAGCTCGGCAGTGCTCTCACACTAAATATTTTCCAGCAACGTACTTTCAGCGGAATTTTGCAAACCCATCGGAAATAAGTCATGCCCGTTCTAGATGCGTCAGGTAGGGAGCTCCGCAATGAGGTACTCTACAAGCACCAACGGAACAGAATTTATCAGTCACGAGTTAGTGGGAGTGCTACCAACGCACACGTTATCGCGTGCGCATGCCATCCGTTCAAAGGGATACCCAATTGTTCGGTTGATAGAAGTACGAGCACCTCTCGAATGAGGCAGAAACGAAGAATGGGACCTCCCCCATTCACCGGTGATAAGGCCGCTTTCTTTCATGAAATCAACATCACAAGGTTGGGCAGAGGGTATCGATAAGCACCGCACGTGACTGGGGCTATATTACCAGCCGCGGGACAGCAGCAGCCACGCAGAACGTTTTGAAGCTTGGAACCTCCACACCAGGTGAGACCGAAGCTTGCTGTGTCGATTTGTTGGAACTGAAGTGGCATCGAAACTTTTTTTTTGTGAGCGGGATATTTAGAAACGGGGTTCATTTTTGTAAAAGAATTCCATGACTGTTTGGTTACGTTGAATAGTTTTGACTCATATGTGAGCACAATTAAAACTTTATCGGCGAGCAGACTCGTAGAGAAGGCTTTTTGGAATCCTTAAAGCAACGACAAATATATTTTAATGTTATATAAGATATAAATATATAAGTTGTAAGTTGTTAGGTTAAAGTGTCTTCCCCACTTTTAAAAAGCGAAAATTGCTGAGTTAAGTACGAAGAGGTGTCAAACGGCGTAACGTTGTAAACTCAACTCGTTGCTTTACACCCATTCAATTCACGAAAAGCTTTAGTCTTCCATGTACTTTGCACGATGGAGTCTTATGAGCAAGTTTAAACCTCGCTTTGAACTATAAAAATTATGTTTTTTTTTTTCTAAGTTAAGGAAACTATAGAACATGCCGAACTTCTACCTTGGTTCCGCTTTCATCCATCATGTTTCGCGTTGGGTGCATCTGTTACAGGCCCGGCAGGACAAAAAATTACTGGTCGTAACGCGTTGTGCTCATGCTTTTGTTCTTTTTTTCCTTCTCCTCGCCAGATCCATGCGTATTTGGCCCCACCATGCTGCGACTAGCTTTTCTGTGCGGCTGTGTGGCCGCGGCCATTGCCGCGAGCTCCCAAGAAATCCTCCGTACCGAATGGGAGGCCTTCAAATCGCAGCACAGTACGTATTTCTTTTCTAAACATTTATAGTTTACGCACGGAACATCTCCTGACAGGTGTCCATTCGTGCTCTTTACGCAACTACTCAACAGCGTTGTCCTTATATTCAAGCAAATGTAATGGTGATGTTCCTAATATTAGCTGAAAAACCTATCCTACTCAGCCGAACCAGTTACATATTTGAAGGCAAATTTTGCGGCACGTTCAAACTTTAATGCGTTTTCCTCAGCGCACGAACCTGTGACCTCGGTTATCAATTCTCTTTGTACAAAGCTGAGCACTCCATGATAAGGCGCTGAGAATTCCGTATCACATGCTTTCCGTTTCGCTTGAAGTCACGCGGTGCAGACGCCCACCTAAACTACCAACTTTTCCTCCCCTGCACTTGCCTTTACTATCACCAAATCACGCCTTTACAAACAACCTCCTCAGATGCTTTGCTGGCCTACGTCGTAAACATTCTCTTCTGAGGCGACCCGTGTTCAATTTTAAGCGTGCCAAGGATGACTACTTACCATGAAGAAGACAAGCCGAAACTTCTCGTTATTTTTCTTTACGAAAAGTGTCCTTAACTTCATCATTTCTTATAACCCAAACAACGTCGTCCGGGATGCTGCGAAGGACTACATTTGACTAAACAGAGCCAGTAGGACGCACCGTTGGCTGCGCTAAACATTACCAAGCCTCGAAACGAGTCACGGACAAACGAAATGCGAACACTAAAATATGAACCACAACATCCAAAATTGAAAAATACTGTTCATTAAGGTCCAGTAATGGCGCGCTATTGGTATATTTGGAAAGCCGCATTTCCTAACTTTGTTTTTGTTAACTAAGCCACGGGTCATCTGGAGTTGCACGAAAAGAAATCGCGTTGTTTGTTTGTTCCGGTTCATATATTCGTGTTCGTGTATGTACCGGAAACTTTTCTCTCACACCTCCTTACCCAACCATAACTTCAGAAATGCGCCTGTCTCACCATTCTGTACACGTTACCCAAAAACATAATTTTTACGGGGTGGTTTTGTTCTTATTAAACTTTTAACACAAGCAGACGCAACGACTAAGCAAAGAAAACGAGTGGACCGGCACCGGGCGCCTGCCCTGTTGTTACCTTTTATTTTGAGTGTTTTTTATTTGTACCCCAAGATTAATATTTCTGTTCAACTATAAACATTTAAACTTCTGAGAGTGATGTTAAAGCTCCAAGTTTTTGTACAAAATTATTTATTCAAAACGAACCGATATCGCCGCCCTTATTTGTACAAGTAATCTCTCGGAAATGTTCTTAGTTTGAATGAATTATTCGACATTGATGTCTACCCTCTGAAATAGTAATTAACCGTAACTACGACAGTCATTACGCACATCGCGAGTGGTCGTCGCCATTTGCAGCTTCATTCATTTAAGAATCATCTTTTTTTCGGTTTAAAACGACCTTATCCCCGCAAGGGATGAGATTTTGATGATGATATCCGAATAGACATGGAAGTGGTTGGAGCACAAACATATGTTTAAGAGAGATTTTCACCATGCTGGGCTTTAATCCAAGCGCGGTGCTAGTGCACTTGTGCCCAATTTAAGAACCTCGGCAACGCTTCCAAGAGCTGCCGGAAAGCCATTTTGTAAAAAGAGTTCGCTTGCAGCCATGAACGCTACCTATAATAAGTCGTTACAGCACAGGTGCACAGAGTGCTGTTTGATGTGGCAAAACATGACATTAAGGGTACGTTATAAATGAAACTGTAATTATTACAAAGCATTGGTTAAAGGTTTTACTGGAGCACATTGTGTAGGGCTATCTCTCCTGTGGCTCTATGGTTATTATCAAAATATTATTATCATGAAGACTAAAAGGTGCCAACAGAACACATAATATTCCGTTATACATTTTTATGATGATCTCTCCCGCGCTCAGCATGCGAGCGCTGTAGTGCAAATCAAGAATGAACGTTTTTTTTTTCTTACAACGGCCGCATTCACAACGCAGAGGTCCCCAAAAACAGCCACCGCACCTAGTAAATATTTCCTTTTTGCCAAAAAAAAAAAAAAAACGTGCGTCCAAATTTCTACCATTTTACACCGTCATCGCGCTAATCAAACCTCCGTTGCAAAGGAATAAGCTCTTCCCTTCTCTGTATCGGACATGCAGAATTGCATTACAAAAATCATCCATTTCACCTCACCTTTTTTTTTACTTTCCAGATAAGGCGTACAGTTCCCACGTCGAAGAACTATTGAGGTTCAAGATTTTCACGGAAAACACGCTGCTGGTCGCTAAGCACAACGCCAAGTACGCAAAGGGTCTGGTGTCTTACAAGTTGGCCATGAACAAGTTTGGGGACTTGGTAAGTGGACGGTAGTTCTACTCCCTGTTTTTGCCGGTAATATAATTAATTTGCTGAAAGGGTCCATTACATATTTATCCGTTCGTTGCGGTAAAATATAAATTATTTTTTTTCTGTAAGAACTAATCGCAATACTTCATACAGAAATATTTGTGTTTTTTTCTTTTACAACTAGACATAAAGTTGCAGTTGCAATTACGTTACGCTATCAAAACGAACGTGACAGACTTAAGGGAGTGACAGCGCATCCAGCCTCTCGCTTGCATCACTTAAATGCGAACCTAACCTGTGTTTAGAAGCGAAGGGCAGGGCTTGGTGTAACTCCGAATTTACGACTTGAATTTGTGGAACAGACAACGAAACCTGAAGAAGCCACAGAACTAAGGGCTGTATGGTGTCAAGATTTCATTGTTAAAGAAAAGAAGTAGGACGCAGGCCTCCTACATAAAACGCGAATGCAGGCCCTCTACACAAGGCGTCCTCTACATAAACAGGCCCTCTACATAAGGCGGGAACAGCCGAAGATTGTACACTTCGGTACGAACCCTTGCCGTTTTAAATGAGCTACTTTAAAGCCGTCTAATATTTGAGTAGTGCGCCAGTTTGAAATGCACAATGATATAACGCTAGTACACGTACAGAGCGAACAAAATCTTGATTTTGTTATGCCGCTGATAAAAGGGAAGTGTCACAGAATTGCCGTTTCCAATTCGGACGACGAAGAAGAGTGCTGTGCAAGTTGCGCTCCTAACTGCGACCCTTTTATGTGTGCAGCTGCCGCATGAGTTCGCCAAAATGGTCAATGGATACCGCGGCAAACAGAACAAGGAACAGCGGCCCACATTTATTCCACCAGCAAACCTCAACGACAGCAGCCTCCCCACGACTGTCGACTGGCGCAAGAAGGGAGCCGTGACGCCAGTCAAGAACCAGGGCCAGTGTGGCTCTTGCTGGGCATTCAGCACCGTAAGTTAATGCGACATTCACTAAATGTCTGTACAACAAAATTTGGGACTTCATCTTCATGATGTATAAACCAACGTATGCTTATTGTAGAAGCCAATATGCCAGGTTTTTCTTGTGACCACCTTGGTTAAAACAACGACTCTTGGAACGTCATTTTCTTCTGCATTTCGGCACAACGACTTTTATTGACAGAGCTACGTCAGTCATCTTTTGTGCGCCATTACAAAATAGACTGAACGCCTTACGTGCTATATGCTTTAGAGGATTAATAATCAGCGTATAGAGAGAGGGCCTACGGTGACTGTGAGAGATTACCAATAAGAAAACCCATCAACTACCTTTCGTACCAGAGGGGGTTAGCGAGCTTAGTTTACGAAAAGGTTTTGCTTTTCCTGCCGAAGAACCGATCGCGCATTTGTTGCAAAGTATGAACCACCTTGCACTGCAAAATTGCAGTTGTTTCCATGTTGGTTTGAGAACTCGTATACCGAAACAATGCATTTTTTTTAATTCAGCTACAAGTACTGGAGCAATTTTTGTTTTTCTCCGTGATCACTCTGGTAGCGGTATGTTCAAGGCTCCCGAAGTTCGGCCTTAGTAAAAATACTGCTTAGAAATACTTGAAAATACTGACTTAGAAAGAAGTGCTTATAAATACTGACCTTCTTGGCTATGCTTTATACCATCGAAAATTTTAAATTTAAGTGCAAAAAGAAGCACGCATTTCTAAACTGTACCAATATCCTTATCTGCAGCCATTCGGCGAGGTATCTTTCCATAAGAGAAATAAATCCTATGATTTTCAGTAACAGAACTATTCCCAAGTTTTACGTAGTACGAGGACAACTCTAGATGTCTTTGTTGTTCAACTACAGCAATCCAGTTAAACTGCTAATGGGGCGCGTGGGAAACGACGCTGACTTTCTCATAGTTCTGAAAATTTCATTTGTTCCTGCTCAGTTTTTACATCCCCCATGCAGTTGAGTGAGTACCACGTGGTACCACTGAGGTAAAGGTCGCAGGTTCAGTCCTCCGCAGCGGCGGCTACCTTTCTAAGGCAAAACAACAACGAAAACGTCTGTGCGCCCATGAACTTCGCTCACGTTAGTGTAAGCGCACTAAGCACATAGGAGCACATAAATATTATTGTAGGATTGCCCAAGTGAGACGTTTATGGAAAAGTATTTAGAAACGATGTACAGTCTAGGGAAGAGGTTTCGTGATAAGGGAAGGCAAGCCGGCTGTCGTTCAGGCGATCTCCTTGCTTCGTCTTGTTCGACAGCAACTCCTATTTCTGCCTCTCCTCCTTCGTTTACTCCAAGTGCTGGGAGAATAGTATTAAAAGACAACTTCATCGCAAACTCAGATTATTCGGCTCTCAGATGGTAGTGCCCTTAGCTCAGGGCCCCATTTGCTGCTGAATTCTGTCGTGCCCGGTCGATCAGTCCGCGCTGCTCGTCCAAGGTTGTGCTGGAAAACCGCTTCCCATCCGTAGGAGGAAGGGCTGGGTACGGGAAATTGGTTGGGGGGTTTGGGGCATTCCCATATAGAGTGATACAAATTTGGGTGTCCTCCGTAGGATCGACTTTGGTCTGCGTACATTGTAGGACAAAAGGTGTGCGGGGGCGAGAGCCTAGGAACGTGTTATTTCGGCGCTGGCTAGCTTGACTTCGCACAGAGCTACGCGAATAATCTTCCTCGTCGCTTGTTTCCTAGCTCCTCAGACCAATACAGTGCAGTTAAATAGGGGGAGTTATCAGCGATTCAATCCTTGTTTTGGCAGTATTTACGTTGATGTGGAGCTGCAGAATATTTTATTTTCGCTTGTCCTTCCAGACTGGATCCCTGGAAGGCCAGCACTTCCGCAAGACCGGAAAGCTCGTGTCACTGAGCGAACAGAACCTGGTCGACTGCTCCGACGACTTCGGCAACCAGGGCTGCAACGGTGGCCTCATGGACAATGGCTTCCAGTACATCAAAGCAAATGGTGGAATCGACACCGAAGAAAGCTACCCATACACTGCTCAGGTAATTGAAAGCCTTCAGAGATTATTTTACTCCGCACTTCGCGTTTATTTTGTGTCTTTCGCATAGTTAAGGTCCTACTGTGAACGTTTGAAGGCCGAGTGCACAAGCGAAAAAGAGCATTCATGTAAACATAACACGCCTAGCTACTCTTAGGTAATGTTGTAATAAGCAAGAACGTTCGGTAAACATATAATTTATTGGGCTGTTCTAACAGGTGGTACGTTTAACGTGTATTAAAATGAACAAAACCGGGGTCTCTTGCTGACGCATCAGAACCCTTCCCTTCATCTAATATGTAACGAAGCTATGGTGCGTGGTGGGTGTGGGTGGGAAATAGGAGCGAAGATTATAGGGTTACAGTATATATGCCGGAAAGTGTCCCAGGCTGCTTTTTTCTAATATGAACTACCATTGCGCGTATAATTTCGAATGAAAGCAAATATGAAAAGTTATCAAACAGTGCAGTAACTAGAACAATAGCGCTATATATGAGATTACGGCGCTGGCGGTGTCTCGGGAAAAAGAGGGTTGGTAACAGAATTGACCATTTTTATAACAGTGAGATGAGGTGCACGTTACATGTCGTAAAATATTTACACTTAAATGTGCCTGACACGAGCGGCTACTTTATTAGTATACTTTATTACACATATTAGCTACTTTATTACACATATAATAATACAACCATGTAATTCATTTGTCTAAACTTTAGTTGTACCCCGACGAGCTGTTACTAGCTTCTCTAGCCGGATTGAGTTCAATTCATCTATTTGATCGACGCCGCTGCTACTCCAGCGAGCACAGTGGAGCTGTGCTGCGATAGAGAAAAGAAGCGCTGTTGCTATGGGGACAATGGAGCTACTTGAAACACGGTTAAGTTGAAGAGTTGCTCTGAGTTGCTTGTTGCGTAACTTAAATGTTCCCAATGATTTCAAATGTCATCGCGGTCCTCGTCATGATCCTCATCAGAATATTTATGTGCACTGCAGGATGAAGGCGTCCCAGAAATAGGATATAGTCGCGTACTAATATAGTCAACTGCATTTACCGCACCATAACCATCTTCATCAACATCCTCCACATGATAATTTTGTGAATGACCGACGTCATAAAGCGCAACGTACTATCATGCGACACACGGTACATATGCCGAAAAGTAAGCACCTTGCTGTTACTATTCATTCCTGTCGAGATTCGGGCTGTCGCAGTCGTAGCGCTCCTGATAGTCACTATTTCAAAAAAAATCGCTGCTTTCCACCTATTTGCGCGAACCCTTCTTAGCGCACCTGTCATGATATGATGAAACACTTTTTTTTTCTTCTCAGGATGGGGATTGCAAATTCAAGAAGGCTGACGTTGGCGCCACCGACACTGGTTTTGTCGACATCCAACAAGGTTCAGAGGATGACCTCAAGAAGGCTGTGGCTACTGTCGGCCCCGTCTCGGTTGCTATCGATGCAAGCCATAGCTCCTTCCAGCTATACTCAGAGGGTAGGTGCGCTTTATCACACTGGGGAAAAGGCACTGCAACAGTGTAGAACCCACTATAGACCTTCACGCTCGATCACTAATTACATTGAAAACGAATCTGAGCCGCGGCTGCTGCATGTGCATAGTAATTTGTATGAATGTGATCAAGGCTCCCGCGGTCAGATTGGTAGCATATGTTTATTACAGAAAACGATATCTAGGATTAAAATATGCGCAGTAGTCGTACGCTGCAAATACAAGATAGCGCAAGCCAGTAGCCGATATTGTCGAAGTCTAATTATTGAGCGCTTCAATCGCCGAATCGAAGTGCTATTCCAACACAAACAGGCTTTCACTGAGAGCTATACAAATAACTTAGAAACATGCATCTGAGCGCGTAATCTTGTGTAACGCCAAGGGAGACGTGGTTATTCGTTTTCCACGCCGCTGAAATTAATTTCATGTGAAAGCGTTAGCAGTGTAACGGATGTCGTTCTGCGGGAATTGTTCGCGGCAATGCGTAGGATTATTTGCAGTAGATAAGGCAGTCTTCGAGAGAAATAATTCCGAAGCACCGACAACTGTAGTTGTAACTAATGGTTTTAAAACCTGTCATGCAACGAAAAAGAAGGCAAGAAGAGCTCAAAATATCCCAAACTTTAAAGAACTCCATTTCCAGTTTGAAACTACAATCATGGGACAACCTTAAATTCGTCTGTTTAGAATGTCTTGTTTGCCAACTAACGTTTGACACAAGGTGTGGCGTGGCCCGATGCTAAATTTGAGGGCTTCGCATTCAGCACCGGTACCTTTAACCACTTGTCATATCTTTAGCTTCTAAACAGAGGCTCCTGTGTTCTCCCCGCGTTTTCTAAATACAAACATGCATATCTTTATATCAATAACTAAGCAGGTAATTTTTGATGTATTTGGTATTCTTTTTCCTAAGGCTACATATGCAATCGCACGTTATGTTCCCCTGACTTAAAAACACGCAAAAATGGCAATTACGTTGCTTTTGTAACTTCATTTTAATGCTTAGGTGCCGGTTATAATATGTCATCCAGTATTGCGGTATCGTGAGATCCTGCGTAAACGCAAATGTTTTCTGATCGGCGGTAATTTTTCACAATCTCCCTAAACCTTTTTTCAGAGCCCAAAAAGTATGTATCGCAAATTTTAGCCAGTACTCGAATGAATATGTAGTGCGAAATCGTTTTTCTATTCCTTTGTGTGGAATTGGGGTGGATAAAAAAGCGTGGATGTGTATCGCTTTCTGGTTGGAAGTGCTTTAACTCTCGCGAAGGGCGCTGAATGTCTGTCTGCGGGTGCGATAATGCGGGTTGGATACAATGCCTATTGTTTTCGGCTCGTGCGCCTGTCCTGAAAGTATGTCGAGCACGATGCCATTGTGCTAGAGGGACAAACGTACCGAAAAGTGCGGTGCCGTAACCAGGATTAGATCACATTCTTGGACAAGATAGGGCATTCGACGTATAACGTACCCTCTAGCAAGATAAGCAAGATTTGTAAGAAAGAGATCTTGCAACAGCGAAGTCCTCAATAGTGTTTAATGGTCTTTGACCTTAGCAACTGTGCATTACTGGGAGGGTATAAGGCAATGTTCACACTACCTGACGCCAAAGCCCACATCGTGATCTGTGGACGTAAAAAACCGGCATATCATGCAGTTCGGTTGGCTGAGACGTGAAATGACGTCATTCTTTAAAGTTATTGCAACAGTTGCGCCAACAGTCTGAACCCGGCCTAAGACAAATGTAGAATGCGGGAGGAGAGTTTGTTATGTGCGTAAGAGCGGACACACGTGCGAGCTCTAGTTGCTGAAAGCGTAGAAAACATCATGCGATAACTTTTCTCACTGGCGCTGTTGCGCCCGGACCATCGGTAAAGTCAACTTTAAATGTTGGCGGTGACCAATACGTGCAATATTTTATGTATCAGCAGGCGGACTTTTTAAACTATCATACGCAACTTCTTTCTGGTACCTCAGCACAAAAAGTTGATTTACTGACGTTCCAATTAACCAAAACCATCATATGCAGGGCATGTTTTATAGTTAGCGTGAAAATAACATTTGTGCGAGAAGTAGTAGGATTACATTAGCGGCACAAATTTTATTTTCGTCATATCTCGGCTTTTCATTATATTTGTTCATTATATCATGTACTGCCCATGTGTCTGCTTCTTCGATAATGGTTAAATCGCAGTTCTCGTCTAAGCAGTCTTAGAATTCATTTTTACCGCGCACTGATACAGATCCTTCGTATCTTGTACGAAAAAAAACCACAGTTGCTTTTTTTACGGAAGGTTAATTGTGCTCCTGTTGTAAGTACGTTGGAGTCCACTTGCATGTATGATGTGTAACGAAGATTTTGCCCTACTTTTTTGCCATGTTTAGACGATTCGATGCAACCCCCTCTCACCTGTAATACCGTACGTGGGCATTGAGGGTACGGAAAATTAATAAAAATATAGGTGAAAACCCATGAAACTGCGACCTAGAACAATGGCGTTGTTTCCTGCACTTGTAATAGTGCAGCCCAAAGTGCACTAACTGCATTTATTCAGTCTACTGTAAAACGTCCTTTGTTCGTTCCCCAACTTTTAGGGGTCTACAACGAGCCCGACTGCAGCAGTAGCCAGCTCGACCACGGCGTGTTGACTGTCGGCTATGGTGTCAAGAACGGAAAGAAGTACTGGCTCGTGAAGAACAGGTAGGAAGACTTGATAGTCCTTTCGCCATTCTTTTCGCGCTGCGCTAAACGCGAACTGGTAGAACGCTTCGTCTAGCAGCCAAATAAGGCAGTGTCCATTTTGTGGTGACTGGTTTAGCTCCCTCAGAACTCCGGCATAAGCTATCGGAAGTTTGCTGCTGGGGCATTAGCCACGACCTAAATTTGTTTTTGGAATAAATGGCAACAAATCTTAGCAGCTAAAAAGCTAAATATTATATGGCAGCGAATCTTAGGAAGGAGGGCTTGTGTCGTCCCTACGTCCGGCATTAAGATCGAAGCCTTTTAAAGAATAGTGCCGAGTAGAATCATGGCTGCTGAGGATTGCCACACGTCTCCGCGGGGACCAAAGTGTTCTCGTTCTTATTCCACACTACTTTTGGGAACAGAAAATTGAAATGTAGTTCAAAAGAAACCTGTCACTGTTCTGGCCGAGTCTCTAGAAACGAGAATGCCATGAGAACAGCTCGAAACGCCACAATTGCGAATAAAAAGGTCGCATGCGATGCCTTTCTCGTTTCTCGTTTCTCTGTGCTTTCCCCGTGAAACGTGCTAACGCACCACCCAATCAAACGCCCACTGGAACTGTTATTCATACATTCGCTTCGTAGGCACAGATAGGATCAAGTCAATAGGTGGGGCCAGTAGATATACCATGTGGTGCCTCTCTTTAAATGTCTCCGTCTTTTTCCCTTTCTAACCAATTTCGCTTTGAAAAAAAGGGCGCCTATAGAATGTAAAACAGAACATGTTGACGTGCTTTTAGCAAGTTCTGGTCCACACAGAACTTGCTAATTGATTGCCGTGTACAGCAC
Source organism: Haemaphysalis longicornis (assembly GCA_013339765.2). Taxonomy (NCBI): domain Eukaryota; kingdom Metazoa; phylum Arthropoda; class Arachnida; order Ixodida; family Ixodidae; genus Haemaphysalis; species Haemaphysalis longicornis. The sequence continues at coordinate 117,434,972 of CM023456.1, read as the reverse complement.
TTGATTCATTCATATTATCCGTGCTGTTATGCGCAGTTGTTAATTCATTTTGCATTTGCATCTGCTTTATCGTTTCAGCTGGGGTGAGGACTGGGGAGACAACGGCTACATCCTCATGTCCCGAGACAAGGACAACCAGTGCGGTATCGCCAGCTCAGCTAGCTACCCACTTGTTTAGTCTGCTAATTAAATTAAATGAACTTCACAGTATTTGTACAGATATATCTTTGATGCGTGAATAAAGTGCTTGCAATGTTTATTCATTTGTATTGTTCTATTTTCGTACAACACCGGTTAAAATGAAATCGCTTCATTCTTAATCTCACCTTATTCGAAGTGTTTGGGGTCTCTACTGCGGCGCAATTACAGCGCACCACCTCCTCTTATACCAAAGTATTGCATATAGCAAAGTACTTTTTTACGAAAATTTCGTTATGTAGTGGGCTTTTTATCAATGCGCACGCGGTAAGTTTTTTTTGTTTTTGGCCTCATGATGTCTGAAAACCTGGAGATTCCAATGGCTGGCTTCACTAAAGGAATAAACAATGCCAGCTGTACCACGTTACTCAAAAAGTTATGATTCGAGGGAATAAACCGCTCAGTTAATGAATTTATGGTTCTGTACAATGGGAGTATTACAAAGAACCAAATGAACACATTTGTTTGAGCGGGTGCATGTACGTACCTCGCTACTCTTTTCATAATACAGACGTAATTGTAAATAGCTTACTATTTTGCAACCAGCGCTATGACTCTCTGGTATCGTTGTGTTTAGTACCACAGGGCTAGAAATTCTTAAAGCGCAGAAAACAAGAAAACCAAGAATAACGAAGTGGCTCTTACGCAGGCCAAGCTCCGCAAATTGCATTCACTTCGAAGAAACAACTTAATTTTAAAGGAGGTAGTGTTTTTTGAGCGTCCCAAACGAGAACATTTTGCTGAGTGTTCTGTTTGTCACTCCGTGAGCGTGTCACTTGATTCGACCGCCCAACCAAAGAACGGTTGGAAGAATGCTTAAACACGAAGCATATATAGACAAGACCATCCCAAGCTGTTAAAACTGCTGCCATGCCGCGTAACACTTCCCACTATTCAGGTCAACAGAAACCTTCGGCATATTGAGGCAAAATGTAAGCTCTTATCCGATAGTAATAGCATCCTCTTATTTGAAAAACACATTGGATTTATTTCTCCTGTATCTCAGGGAAGGGGGGGGGGGGGGGTTACTAAGGGAAAAAAGTGGTCCCAAATTCCTGTAGCTATCGTGTAAACACGAGTCTTACCTGCCTTCCAACGTGAATTTCTATCTCATCCCTCTGCGCACCTCTCACTTTCTTCACCTCCCCCGTCGCTCCTCCAACGATAAACACGGTGAAGGTTTGCTCAAGCCAATTCAATTTTCCCGCGTTACACTGCTCGTGCGCCCGCCATAGGAACCTTTTGTTTCTTTTGGACTTGAAATTTCGTCACTATATCAAGAATCGGGCGTGAGCTCGCTTTGTATTTTAGGGTAAAATGTCGTTTTCAGCGTTTATTTTTTACTTGGTGTTGTAAATAATAAGCGCGCATCTATTTTCAGTTAAAAGAACTCTGCCTTGTACCAGTTAGGTAGTGATGTTTGTTACCAAATAAGTCTAATCCTTTCGTTTCGTTAAACCTTATTGACAAGTATGAAGGTTGGCGCCAGACATGACGGCTTCGAAACGTTTCGCCTATATCAACTGGTTGTTTTAGAATTTTGCTATCCTTCGTCGGGATGGTTGAATCCAGTGACTGACGGACATAAAGAAAGACGGGCGAAACTTTTTGGGTTTAAGTGTTTATTGTGTTTACAACGCCCTAGTGTTTACAGCGACCTAGACGTTTACAGCGCCCTAAATTGTGTTTACAACGCCCTAGACGTAAAGCAAAAGAAAAGCCAAAGCACGAGCAAAATATACAGCGCTCGAACTGCGCCATGCTCGCAGGAACCACAAAGTCCGAAGGTGTGGTGCGCGAACAGTGCGATCACGAAAAAATTGAATTGAATTGAAGGAAAGAAGTAAGGAAGGAAGGAAGAAAGGAAGGAAGGAAGGAAAGGAAGGAAGGAGAAGGAAGGAAGGAAGGAAGGAAGGAAGGAAAAGGAAGGAAGGAAGGGAAGAAGGAAGGAAGGAAGGGAAGAAGAAAGGAAGGGGAAAAGGAGGGAAGAAGGTGGAAAGGAAGGGAAGAAAGAAGGAAGGAAGGAAGGAAGGAAGGAAGGAATCGGACGCACATTCGATGCGCATAACACGCCCCTAGCGACCGCCCTGGATTGCCTGCAAAATGTCGGCCAAGTGCTCAATTCGAAGAAATGCCGTTTGGGCGAGCGTCCAACACAAGTGTTGGGACACCTCGTCGATAAGAATGGCGTCAGACCAGACCCTCAACAGATCACACTTGTGAAGAGCTTTCAGCAGCCACAATCCGTAAGAGAGCTCCGTATCTTCCTGGGTCTTTGTTCCTACTTTCGCGGCTGTGTCCCTCATTTTGCTGACCGGGCATCTCCTGACTGGCCTCTTGCACAACAACGTCCCTTTCACATGGAAACCTCAATGTGACGCCTCCTTTTCCCAGCTTAAATTTCTTTGTCATTGAGAACCATCTTTTGCCACTTTGATTCCACCGCTCCTACCGAAATACACGCGGACGCTAGCGGCATCGAATTAGGGGTATACTCGGTTACAACTCAAGAACGGCACCACCTCATGTAGTGTATCACTCCGCCAAAGCGCCGGACCCGTGACGTCAGTGCGCGCGCGTTTTGAAAGGCGTTTGCTATGAATGCGTGATATCGTCTGCCTTGTCTCACGCAGTTTGTTTGTCGTCACTGGAGTCGTTTATAAGCATATTAAGTCCTAAAAATCACGGGAACGGCTCACGCCATGTTCAAAATATTCCCAGTAACGCCCTACTTTCGCCGTGCGGAGAAACATCCGGCTACGGTGATAAGGCACAGCGGCAACTTCCGGTGCCGTTCTTAAGTTGTCACCGAGTATAGTAGTAATACGGAGGCATAACAATGCTGAGCATCCCATCGCTTACGCCAGCCGCTGCATCAGCAAGGCTGAACTCCACTACACCGTAACTGAGTAGGAATGCATGGCTGTTATCTTTGCAACCACCAAATTTAGTTCGTACATACACGGCCGCCCTTTTCGTATCGTCAGTAATCGCACACGCTTCTCTGGCTCATAGGCCTCCGTGACCCGAACGGACGACTCGCAAGATAGGCCTTACGACTCCAAGAATATGACTTCGTCATAGCTTGCAAGAGTCGCCGTCGGCACGGGACGCTGATCGTCCTTCTCGGATTCCTGGCGCTCATAGTGACTGTGACGCAGGCAACTTTGACGACTGTTTCGCAGCTATGGATCGAGCGTTTCCAGATGCTTGGACTTTCCGGTCGCAGCCACGGAATGACCCCAGCCTTCAGCCACTTTTTGCTTCTGCGCGTGATTCTCGAGCTCCTCGTCGACTCTTTTGCATGACGGGCTTCTTTATAAGAGCAACTACCAGCCTTGGGGAGCACAATATGTTCTCGTCGCCGTACGCGTGTCTATACGTGCTTCCATCTTGCGCACTATGCATGATGCAAGGTTCACGCACGCAAAGTTCACGCACTATGCATGAACTTTGCACAGAACGCAAGAGCGATTCTTTTGGCAACAAATGAACCGCGAAGTTCAGCACGACGTGTAGAGTTGTATTCAGTGAAAAACGGAGACACCGACCAAAGTAAACTCTTAAAAACTTTAAAAACTTAAAAACAACACGCAACACGTTTCGGCTTCGCTACAGAAGCCTTGTTCACCAACAAACAAGACGTTTCGGATTCGTTACGGAAGCCTTGTGAACAAGCCTTCCACAGCGAAGCCGAAACGTCTTGTTTGTTGTTTCTAAAGTTTTTAAGGTTTTTAACAGTTTCTTTCGGTCTTTGTCTCAGTTTTTACTTCAACATGTCTTCCGACCAGACGGGCTTCCGTCAAACGCTCGACCTCGTAGTTGTATTCAATGCCAGCGCTACAAGTGTCCTACCAGGGTTCCCCCTCACCGCCTGGAACCTTTACCGCCCTCCCGTTTTCCCTTCGAACAAGTCGGCATTGATCTCATCAGTCCATTACTACGTTCCTCAATCGGTAACCGCTACATCATCGCTTCTGTTGACCACCTCACGCGCTACGCCGTAACTCCACCTGTAGCAGCTGCCACGGCAGTCATTGTCTCGATGTTCTCGCTTCGCTGCGTAATTCTTAGACGCGGGGCTCCCCGCTTGATTATTAGCGACTGCGGTCGCCAGGTGGTCGCCCACGTTGTGAAAGACTTGCTCGTCTCACCTTCGCGATTCCACGCAGTATCACCAACAAACGAATGGCTTGACAGCGTAGAAACAGCACACTCACCAACATGCTTTTTATGTACGTCGGTTCTCGTCACAAGAACTGGGACTAGGTTTTGCCATTCAATACTTACGGGTAAATACGGCACACCACAGAACCATGGGCTACAGCCCCTTTTAGTGCTTTACGCCCGTACACCTCTTACTTCCATGTACACGATTTTGTTGTGCTCTTTAAATCGCGAGTCTTCTGTTGCCCGAACACTGTGTCTTGCAGACGAGGCCCGTCGCGTTGCTCGTCTACGAGCACCTTGCCTGGCCTCCCAGCACATTCCAAACCTATGTACGACAGCCATCACCGCGGTGTGTCATACTCAAGGGCGACTTGGTATTGTTGTGGACGCCCGTGCGCCAACGTGGCTTGTACACCAAGCTAATTTCCCATTACACGGGCCCCTACGTTGTCGTTGAACGTTGAGGGACGTCACCTACGTCATCTATAGTTTAACGACATCTGGACGGTGGGCAGGAAAACGAAACTCACGCACGTCGCCCGCCTGAAGGTGTTCCACCCACGCACTTCGTGGCTCGCCAATTTGCCAGCGAGCGGAGGAAATGTCACGCTCTAAGCTGTGATGCTGTCGTTAGTCGACGGTGGACAGCAGAGTAGGTGGCTGTTGCGTCATTATGGCAACCAATCCACCCTCGAGGTTATGTGTCTTCGGTCGAAGAGAAGAGGCAGATGTCTGCTCGCGCTGATTCCGCTCTGAAGGTCCAAGGTCCCGCCTATTTTAACAGACCGCCTTCGTCCCTCTAAGTAAATTCCTCTGCACGGTAACAATATTTTTTTTAGCTTGATGGGCACCTGCCGCATCAACCGATGAATCTTGTATCTTTGCTACGCTTGGTGAATTTGAAGTTGAACACTTCTTCAGCATTTGCCAATGAAGCGCGCCGCAAATTTAGGGCGTTATTCAGCTTAAGGAAAGACCATCAGCATTTCATATAGAAAACAGGAACAATTTACTGCATTTTTAAACAGCTTTTTTTTCGGGACTTCTTGATAAGGGCCCGAGGCCTCCCCCAACATTCTCTTTCAAACATTAATTTCATGCATTCGTAATGGCTCGTGGTTTTGCTTTACTTCATGCGGTCATTTACATTTTAGTAGTATTTATTTCCAATGGTGTGCTCTATCATGCTTTTTATTCTCCAACACTATCGTGTTGATGTGGCGTGCATCTATAAATTATAATATTTATTTTTGGACTCACCACGGAAATATACGTTGCAATGGAAGCTTTCGTATCTAAGTCATCGCTGGTTGGGAGAGCTGTGAAAAATGTTATCAATCCATTTCCATTTTATAGCTTCAGTTGCGATGTCCGGAGTTACTACATGGGTCAATGTATGCCGCTAGCATACGTAAGGTTATCTGCTAAGCATGCCTCGTCAGGTTCGACCGAGTGCATAACATGCTTGCATGCATGCATACGTAGTTAGATACATACATACGTAGATACATACATACATGCGTAGATACATACATACATACATGCATACTTGCATACTACATACATACTATTATGAGCAATATGAAAGGGAACACAGGAACACGTGGAAAATGGCCTCGAAACAGACTCGGAGCGATACGCGGAAGGCGCTGTGAAAAACGAAGGGGGAAAGGAGGGAGCTCTTCCACTAACTCCTGGCACTCCCACCACGCTGGAATTTCTACAAAGCAGCAGCTTACGTCATTTTGCCGATAATATGGTATCGTCCGACAGCCGATAAGTCGCACGGAGGGAATGGGAACAGTTGTTAGAACAGTGTCCCCCTTTCCACTTTGTTTCCGGCGGCGGCCGCTCCGTATGACTCGTAGCTTGGTCTGAGGGTGTTTTCTACGCGTTCCTGTGTTCTCTTTCATATTGCTCATAATGGTACATACATACATACATACATCAGGCCCGTAGCCAGGAATTTCTTTCGGGGGGGGCCCACTCGCTGTAGGCCTTGACTATTTCAAGAAAGTACCCATTTTCAGTAATTATTTTTCGTAAAATAGCAGTATATAAATTATTTGAGTTTTTAAGTACTATTCTACTTTTTTATATCTTTAGTTTGGAAAGTAATCTACCAAATAGTACAATATTTTCATACGGACAATATGTCTCAACAAATACCGCTAATAAAAATAAAACTACGTTACTCTGGGCCAAAAATAAAACTACCAATAGCCGAAATATGTTTTGTACGTTTTTTTTTCTGCATATAACGGGTTTAAAAAACCACTGCGGCAGAAATAAAGTGGGTTGACGTGGTGGAAGAGGGGACCGTGTCCACTCCTTTGAGGTGGGGCGGTATTGAGGCGGCTCTGCGAAGAAGCGGCCAGGTCCTTCTTCCTTAAAGCACTGAAAAAAGGCCTGCCAGAGCCGAAGTGCGTACGATGGGCGATGTGCGATCGCGGATCGATGTGCGATCGCGGAGCAAACTCGACATAAGAAATGCTGATGCATTTTATACGCGTTCTATTACGTTTCGCACTTATGTAAAATTCCACAAATCTAGAAATTTTACCTTCGGAAGCTTGTTGAAGTAGTTCATCAGTGTTGAACCTTGCCGCTGGTTTTTTGTGCTCATAATGAGGAACGTAGAGAACACCACACAAAGAGGGCAAAAAAGCGATATATTCCGTCCCAAACACGGGCTGAACTGCAGTGCGTCTTGGCCTCCATTGCAAATGACCTCGCCACTGAATTTGAACCGGGGCGCCCTGTGTCGCTCCGTGTCGCAGATTTTGCTTGGTGGGGGCGGAGAGAGGGGAGAAGCAGAGAGAGAGAGAGAAGAGAGAGAAGACGAGAGAGAGAGAAGAGAGAGGATGAGAGATAAGAGAGAGAGAGAGAGAGGACGAGAGAGAGAGAAGAAGAGAGAGAAGAGAGGAGCAACATTGTTTAAACTCAGGGATCAAGGGAATGGGGGGGGGCCAGAAGGCCGCCGCGATTGCCAGGCCGGGATGGTCACTGTTGTGAACCGGGGTAGCATGGTCGAAGTGGACCGCCGTTTGGTGTCGTGCCGGAGCACTCATGAGGACCAAGTTGAGGGAGAAAGAAAACTTTATGTAGAAGTATTTACATTCTTGACCAGCGTGAACAGGCAGTGCCGTAGTTCCGTCCACTTTCTCCCGTTGTTATTAGGAACGCACCAATCACAAAAATCCATGGCGCTCACATTCTCGCCCACACTCTCACACAGAGGGGGCACGTTTCCCTATCGCACATGTGAAGGTCTGGTTGACTCCGGTGAGGCAATCTCCCTTAAGGTCGAAGCCCTTCGGACCACCGATGTTGAAGCGTCGGGAGGACATCTGGGACCCCCTTTTGGTATACTGGCATTGGCGGCTCATTGAACAACGGCCTTTACAGAGTCATCAGCCACCCCGCAAAGTGCAGGAGAACGATGCGCGGCACGTCCCCAAAGAAGCAGACAGGAACGTCAAGCCTGCCGCCAAAAGTGAGGCGCCGCGTGAACCCTTTTGTCGCCACCTCTTCGGAACGTTTCCGTCTTTAAAGGGGCATTCGGGGGCGCTTGGGGGCCGAGAGGGCCGCCGAAAGCGGATTATTTCCAGCACCCGCGGCACGGGTTGGGACGCGTCATTGTGTAGACGACGGGATGTTCCTCGTCGATGAGTGGGGTGAGGGAGGGGGCACTCGGTCGACAGCAGGCTTGGTGGTCGACCCCAGGACGGCGAAGACGGCTTTCGCGACATCGCGTAGACCTGGCTTGATGCCTCCGGGCGCGCAGCGCCTGCTGCCAGCTGGATTGGGAGGAAGGGTCTGCTGCGCCCTCGCACAGAGTGAAGTGCTCGTCGAGGGCCCCCAGGCTGGGCATGTTTGGGGGTGAAATTAATGGTGTGGGTCATGGAGGTGGCCCGACGGGACAGCCGCATGGCAGCAAAGTCGGTATCGCAGCCTCCCTACTTTGTTTATCAGGAGCCGACTGTCGTATGCGGTTCCTTTACTCTTTTCTGATGCTCCGGTTGCTTACGCGGCGTAGGACACGGGGACGGGAAAAATATGCCCCAGTTTTGCACATGGTCATCTGCTGTAGACAAATTTTTTGATGCAGCGGGATGCGGAAATCCCTGCTGCTGAAAAACCCTCCCCCCCTCCCCCATAAAAATTTCGGGGGGGGCCCGGGCCCCTAGGGCCCCCCCGGCTACGGGCCTACATACATACATAATACAACTATACATACATACATACATACATACATACATACAGCATACATACATAGATGCTTAGTACGCTTACCCGCTTTCAAAGCGAAAGCCCTAGTGCTACATTGAATTTCCGTCCCTTCCTTCGCTTACGTTTTCTTTCGGCGCAAATGACTTGAACGAGGTTCTTTTTCTTTGTTCACGTGGCGCCGCGTTCATGGTTCACGCGGCACTCACTATTCCACAACTTTTACATTTTCAATGCGTCGTTTTGTGAATTTCGTGAGGTATGCACATTCGTCGTGCAAAGCTCCGAAGTCCTGGCCAGTCCTCCATGTGGCTGTGCGTCTGAAAGAAAGGAACGACAACCACGACAACTTTCGTTCTGCCGCTAGCGACGGGCAGTGAGGGTACAATGACGGCACGTCCTGCGGTTTGTTGGATACTTGTGCTCAAACCCCATCGGTTCTCTGCGTTTTGAGTCGTTTATTCTGTACAGCGGTGGAAATGTTCTTGACGGGGCAACAACACCGATGGTTTCTTTCAGTATGAGGGACTTCGGGCCTCATGCCTTAGCAATAAATAATATAATTGCGGAGGTTTTCGAGGCCATTGAAGCTGCGCTTTTAAATATCCTCTAAAAAAAGGGGTGAACTATGAAAAACCAGAGCCATGGGGAGTCCTATCTAAGCACAGATTTTTGTGGACTTCCATTCTTACAAAAAGACGAATAACGCGGACAAGGGCATGATTTTTGCAGCAACCGTGTTCTTCAGCGGGGATGTATGCTCGGCCCCGCTCAATTTCTCATGTGTCCAATGCCTTCTTGTCGTTTTTGTTTTATCTTCTCGTTTTATGCTATACTAAATTCTTGATTCCTTCGAAAGGCTATTATAAGTATCGTCGCGTTTTCGTTTAAATACCAAGAGTTCTCACTTACAATCCCCGATGATTGGCCGACTTCTAAATGGGCATGTGCCACTCTACGAAAACCATCATCATAAACAGACGGCCTGACATCCGCATCGTACTGTTCGGGCAGCGTTAAGGTCAGTGCAGTCTCCTTTTCAAGCCCATTGCGCCCAGTTCCATTGCACTTCAATTCGTAGTATCGCGGTTCCACGGTGCGTAGCGCACAAACACGGTGAGCCGAAAGAACTTGACGTTCCAACGCTTTTCATGGCACATTTCATAAGGCGATGCCTCCCGCCCTTCGATTTGACGCGCTTTTTTGCGCGTTACTCGAGGTAACTGCACATAGTTATTTTGTGCCTTGTCCTAATTTGAGGAGGAGGAAGAAACTTTCTTTGCAGCATGCAATTTAGGGCAGGTGGTGACCACTGGGACGCAGCCCAGCAGGGACTTCGGCAGCACGTCCCACCAGGTATTTTTCGAACCCGGGGTCAGATCCGTCCACCGCCGCCTCCTATTGATCAATAGAGGGGATTATGTCTAAGGAGTTGTGGGGGCACGTCCACATAGTATGGCAGATAGTACCATCTCCGCAAAGGAGGCATAGTGGCGATTGTTATTGATCAGGCTATACGCACTGAAAGTGTTTGAGCTTGAAGGAGCCACCGCGGCAAGCGCTCTTGTGCTGTGGAAAGTGAAGGGTGGGCTGGGTGTGTTTCTGGCGGAGGATGCGGTAGTGCTCGGTGATAGGCGTGTACGTATAAGGCTATCTCGAGTGGATTGCGATCCGCGGTTAGGAGTAACAGAGGGGCCGGCTCGGGCAATAAGATCTTAAGCTGCTGTGTAGGCTGCCTCGTTACCCACTTAACTGGTGTGGGCAGGTGTCCACGTGAGATACACGGGCGCTTTGAGGGGATTCAGCTGAAGAATTTTAAGAGCTTTAGCTCACATGTGCCCTCCGGCAAAATTTTGTATAGCAGTTCGGGAATCGGGCAAGATGACTTTTGGGGTAGGGCAAGGGCTAGCGCTATCGTCGCCTATACTCCGTCACAGTAGGTAAGTTGGTGCGGATGATATAGGGCAGGGATCGGTAACCTTTCGAGGGGGAGGGCCCAGTTGCATGAAGCCGACACGGCAAGGACCGGACGCCAAATTGGAGTGAAGTGGATAGGGGGGGCTTGTTTTGGACCGGTGCAAAGAAAGGAAGTGAAGAGGTTATCTGGCTCGAGGTATAGGGACTTGAAGGGGGTGCGCAATGCTAACTGGAAGCGACCTGGCTTTGTTACAGTTTAACCAAATTTCACATTGAAATTGCAAGTAAGCCTTCAGCCAGAAGAAAGTCAAAAGGTAAGGGGGTTGTGACGCCATGCCGGGGGCCACATGCGACTTGCGGGCCGAAGATTGCTGACTCCTGGTATAGGGCATAGGCTGTGTGGTTTAGGTAGCTAAGGGCATTCACATAGTGGGTTAGGGGTTTGATGGGGTATTTTTCCGACCGGTAACGTGCGCCTTGTTCTATGCGAGCGACGTGGTTTGTAGGGGTGCATGTTGCCGCGGTGTGGCCGGGTTAGGATATTGTCTCTAATGAAAGGAGGGAATCGTGTGGGCAGAATTGGTGCGGATCGGGATGTTGATGTGCTATCGGCGGAGAATTGTTCGTCCCACACTAGACGATGCTAGCCGGGAGTATTGATTCATTAGGCAGGCCTCAATCAGTTGTTTAGCGGCATTTTTGATAGCAAGTTGTTCTAGTCTGGCAGTGGGAGTGCTGTTAGGTATTTGCAAGGCAATTTTATGGACTTTACGCAACAGGCGGTTTCTCAAGTTCTGCACTGGTGGGATTGAGGTAGGGAAGGAGTAGGTTAACTAGTCGACTGATATTGAAGTTTTGAATGAAGCCCTGATGCCGGGGGGCGATGCGTCGGTGGTCAATGGTCTGACTGATTTGGCCGTTTAGTTGAGGTATCGGGAGTTTGCACGATTTTGTTGTATTGAGAGCCCTGGTGCTTCTTTATCAGGGGCACCGTAAGGATTTTCCTCTGTCCCAGAGTTATAGCGATGGTATCAGGGCTGGCTGAGGGGGAGGGGGTTACCGCGAGGCAGAGGGAGAATTAGTAGCTGGGATTCCTCTGGGGAACAAGTGAGCCCTGCTTGAGTCGTGGCAGCGAGGACCACGTTTGCACCGGGTAGAAGTGTTTCTTCAATCTGGGCATCGCTACCTCCTGAAATCCAGAGGTTCCGCGTACATACTGTGTCCTAGTCGGGGTATTTGCGGGGTATATTTACCAAGCCAAACGAACCGCTTCCGCTCATTGACTAGCCAGAATAACCGTTAATTAGTAATCACCATTACGAACTACAGATGATCGGAACTCTGGCGATGGATACGTCGGCCTTGGCTCTAGTGAGCGGCAGCGGAGCGGCCGGTTGAGTGCAAAATCAAGACCGATTGCTCTCACGGCGTCAATAGTCAATTGATTGATTGATTGTAGGTTTAATGCGCCGACGCAACGCAGGCGATGAGGCGCGCCGTAGTGGAGGGCTCCGGATTAATTTTGACCACCTGGGGATCTTTAACGTGCGCCGAAATCTCGTACACACTGGCGTTTTTGCTTTTCGCCTCCATCAGAAAAGCGGCCGCCGCGGCCGGGAATCGAACCCGCGACCTCGTGCTCAGCAGCGCAACGCCTTAGCCACTGAGCCACCGCGGCGGGTCGTCAATAGTCAAGTGGGCGCAAAGTTAGCTGTTACGAAACGCTGGCACAACCACGCAAAAAAAAAAAAAATAAAGCATGTCAGGGGGGAATCGAACCCGGATCAGTAGTGCCACAACCCGAAGCGCGACCTCTACACCAAACCTGAAGACCGAGTATGGCGTCTAATCAGCCGGTTTTGCTTTCGTCTAGACGGAACTGTACAAATTTCACGCTGGCCCCGTCTAGACGGAACGCTAAGCTCTTAGTTGCATTCCGTCTGGACAGAAGGATAACCCGCAGAGCTCCGTTCCGTCTAGACGGAACTTTAGCACTTGTATATCGTTCCGTCTGGACGGAACACTAGCTACAGCCTACTAAAAAATGTGAACAAAAGCTATTCAGCTCACGTTCACGTGGGCTTTATAGCTACACATCCATACAGTGAGCTATACATATGAACCTTTATACTTTTACCTTCTAGTAGTACGCCTGTATTTCAAGAAGATGCCAACTTTTCTCTCCACTCTAAAAATGAAAACACTGTGACTGCCTTAGAGAAGTTGTCCTTGCACTTCCAAACGAGAAAGAAAGCAGGCATACACATTCGTATACACTGAGGTGCACAAACTAGGAAGTCAGACAACCAATGCGTACATCGGGTGATAGCTTCTGGGTCCGAATTTGGGGACCTATTAACACTACACAAAAATACTGAGGTCATCGTGTAGCGGAAGGGAAATAAGAATGAACGGAGTCACGTGCTCAACTGATCACTTTCCAATGGGGCTTACTAATCATGACCAACATGGCTTAAAAAGTATACCGATGTGAAAGGTTTTATAAATCCATAGAAAAGGCCCCTATTGGCCTGGCTTGCGTCTTTCTGATATATATAACTCGTTACTGAGATAAAAATAAACAAGAAAACGAATTTCAGTTTTTCCAATTTTCCCCTAGATGGTGCTAGATGTCTACCAAGCGAGACTCCTATATTTTTCATTTAATACAGAAGTGAGATATTCTCCAAGATAAGCAAACCAGGGCACTATGAACATTGGTATGTATTTGTAAAGCTTGTCCTATTGGTGGACGATGGTTTTTAAGTCCTAAGGTCGCAAGGGGTACGCCCAATACGAATGTTAACAGGTGAGTCGCCCTTAAAGGGGCCATGCAGACAAACACATGTTTGGTTCCTTCAAAAGACTGCCTCGTTTAAAAGTCATACTGACACCACTTCAACCGCAAACTTCGCTCAAGTAAAATACCATAATTACAAAAAGGGAACGGTCATGTGACCAACAGCTCATGTTCACAACAGAACCTATGATGTCATAAGCCCTGCTGTGCCATTGGCTGTGGCCGGCAAAAAGCAAACGCAAATTAGGCAGGGCTTATCAAGCTTGACCAACGAGCTATTTGCGCCTAAATGTAGGGCACGTTTTTTTTATAGCAGTAAGAATTGTGGGGTGAACAATTAAAGTACGAGCAAACACGTAAACACCGAAGCAGTTAGTGGGGCACTTTGCCTGCTGACACCGTAACACAGCCGTCGGACGCTCTGGACTTGCCTGAAAGAGCAATGGACCAACTGACACGAAAGGCGCGATCGCTTACGTGACCATGTTTGCCGAGTCATCGCTTACGTTTCAGGAAACGATTAGTATGAACCGTAATAGAAATACGGCAGGTGTAGAAGTCCGGCGCGCAGCAGAGTGCGAACACTGCCACTTCTGCCGCATTGCAACACCATCTATGAAAGTGGGCGATAAACAAGATAACCAACACTGGCGCTTCAGCAGTATTGTAGTGCCATCTATGAAAGTGGATGATAAACAATGTAATCAAACGGCGTCGTGGGAGATGGGAGCAGCCATGGTTAGCAGGCTATATTTAGTTTAAAGGGACACTGAAGTGAATTGCCGTTTTCGCTTGCACTGCGTAGATTGGCTCCAATTGACACACTTTTCATCGTTTATCCGGTTGACCATCTGATAATTATTTCTATAAAGCTCAAAGAACAAAAACTACCATGCGCGGTCTGTGGCGGCCGCACCAACTAAACGCTGCGACGACGGGAGAAGGTGCACCGTGATAGGACGATGTCCAAAATTAGCATTAAAACAAGTTTCGGTTTCGGTTCTGTAAAACAAATGCTTGACATCCGACGACATCCTTGTATGGGCATTCTCGATATCTCAGTAATAGCCGTACCACGCTTCTACCATGTTGTCGGCTGTAAAATGCCTACGATAAGCCTCCCTGGACGGCTTGGAATCGCAGCAATCACTAGCCGGGGCCTACGCAGTGGATGAACGCCCTGCGCGTCACCGCAGATGCTCAAATGCCACGCGCTTTTCCCCCATATTTGGAGCTTGCCTCCCTCATGCCTGTATCGCAAAAAATTACGCCCACCTCCCCTCGCGGGAACCCTGGTGTGATGCGACGCTGAGGGGCTTCAAGCGCAAGCGGAGAGCAACCGTCGACCGAAAGGCCGCCGGAGAGCGGCACACCGGTGATATGCGCAGCGCGCCCGAAGGAGAGGAGACCGCGGGGAGAGTGCCGCGGCTATGACGCAACACAATTCAACACAATCCAATCCAAATCCAATCCAATCCAATCCAAGTCAAGTCAAGTCAAGTCAAGTCAAGTCAAGTCAAGCCAAGCCAAGCCAAGCCAAGCCAAGCCAATCCAGTGGAATCCAGTCCAATGCCCCTCGCGAGAGTGTGTTCGCTATCGGAGAGGAGAGCGGGAGAGTGGCTGCGGTCAACAACGGACGCACGCGGACAACAACGGACGCACGCAGGAAGGACAGGGCCGCCGACAAGAGATGCTCTGAGCGTCGCATCTAAAAGCGTGTTCGCACCAGGCCAAGGGTCTGCTGATTCTGGCCTGTGCTCACTGCCCGCAAGCAGTCAGTGCTTATGGCAACAGCACGCCAACGAGAACTGGCTAGCGCGTCAGTGTCAGTCAGCGCGCGTTCTGCAAACTCGCTCGTGGAGCAGTAAACGTTACGGCCCAAAAATGGTGAACTCAGTATAGAAAACATCGTCCGAAAACGGAAAAAGTCAGCTCACAAAAAAATTACGCCCATCTTCCCGGGAGGGAACCCTGGTGTGATGCGACGCATCGGGGGGTTCAATTGGTGTTTCCGTTGGGTTGATTCTCTAAATCGCGTGAAACGTGTTGTGAACGCGTATGATGCATTTCCATCACATGCGGGTTTTCCTATACGCGGGACGATGGGCGTAATTGTTGTGTCACACCACTCACTGAAGGGACCGTCGCTTCCATCACGTCTTCATCGGAAGAATCAAGTCAAGCATGAAGTAGTCAAGCACGAAGTAGTAAAAGCAAGGTCACGTCAGTGCGAGAGCGAGCGCTTGACTGAACCGCGGCGGCGCGATACCCGCTTTATATTCACAGCGATTGAAGGAGAGGAGAAAATGGAGGAGAGTCGCACCTGCGCGCACTTGCGCGTACCGGAGCAGTTGTTAACGCAGCGAAGCGCGCCCCAAACAAGCGCGCCAGCTGTGGTATGCTAATGAGCCGGAGTGAGAGTGTTGCACACAGCTGTGGGAGAGAAGAACGGAGGAGGGATGCGGACGGACGCCGCGACGACGACGCAGGAGGGACAAGCCCGAGAGCAAGAGATGCGTCGCATCTAAAAAAGTACCCTCGGGGATTCGAACATGCGACTTGCAAAATATTATACCTAGCGATCGAGACCAGTTAAAAAAACGTACCTGTTAAAGACCTGTTAAAGAAACGTACATTCCTCCATTCACAAACTTGTCGTGGCTTAGTTTTAACTGAGCGAACGAATTGCGACGACCCGTCGGCGGCCGGCGGACTAAACGCTGTACCATAAACGCTCGGCCGACTGACTCTGTGAAAAGGTCGGCGGGCCGTGCAGTAGCGCAGTCAAGCCAAGTCATCTCCTCCTGACGTCACACGAAAACGCCATAGAAAATGGGCGAGGACGCAGAGAGGAGGACAGCATTTTAGAATTGATTTTTCTACTAAATAAATTCGCGTAAACCCACTCAGAGTGGTCGAAACATGGCCTTTAGACTCCGGACTACAATTTGCGCTAGTGATCCCGCAATGTTTACAAATCACTTCAGTGCCCTTTAAGGCCCTTCTCTTAGTAAGAAATTGACAGCGTCACTGAAAACAGATGATTTAGCGGGATAATTGGAATTTTGACTTGAAATATTTAGTTTCCCAATGAATAAAGCATGGTTTGCTGCCGAACAAGCACTTGGGGCCTTATAAAACACCGAATCTTCCGGATAAAACAAACTTGTATTTTTTCTGCATGGCCCCCTTAAGGATATAGCATAAGAGCATAAGGGCCACCTTCGCAATTGAGATGCGAAGACCGAGGAAACAGCGGAGCTGGTGGTCTTCACTAGCTTTAAATGGGCATTTTCTTGCGTCTGCCCCTTTCTTAAGAGTAACGTGGTTAAAACGTGAAGCTTTCTCCATGCAAACTGATGTAAATCAAAGTTCACAATCCATCCTCCTCACGTTAGAAATCCAAACTGCGAAAATGCGAAGCCAAAATTCACTACAGCAAAGCCAAAGTCCAATGCCAATGCCTTGCTACGAAGACAAAGAAAATCACATTGCACCCAGAATACGATGGTAGCACAATCGGATAGACGCCGCTTTCATAATTCAAGGTACCCAAGTTCGATTCGCACCACGGAAGGCTTTTTAAAAGACGATAGTCTTTTTTGGGCTACTTAAACCCAGAAATTTTGGTCTGTCTATATGTCTGTCTGTCTGTCTGTCTGTCTGTAACCCGATTAAGCCAGCCGGCCAAAGTAGAATTGATATTGCGCAATAGTCTTATATACTCACAGCCAAATGTAAACGTCTAATCCCGGTTTATATGTTCATACTTGTCAACTTTGTTTAACAAGTACAAGACATTACGCAAATATAAGACAGGAAATTAGTAAACAAGGGATATTGACAGTGTTCTTTTATTAAAAAATTCATGGATGCTTGGTTTTTCGATAACAAATGATATTGTACATCTACTGCAGAAAACCGCCGCCTCCTGGCGGCATATGAAAAATCACGCGGCAACACCAACGAAAGGTTCCACTAGCTAGGTTCCACGTTCTGCTTGGAACGCACGTGCAGCACCGGCCACGCGGTTCTATAAACCTTGTAGTCGGCCGCCTCATTCACGCGCGTCTCCGCCGTTCTGCAGCGCTGGCATGACGGAAACCCGGCCTGTAGCAGTGGAACGCGGTAAATTCAAATCGCCTTGCGCAAACCCTTTGTTTCTTGGTCCTAGGATGAGCGCGACGGTACAGGAACAGCAGAGAGGTGAGCGGGGAAAGCAAAGGGGGCATTTCCTTGGCAAATGTCTAACAACACTATCGCTTTTTGACGACATTGCAACAAAAGGAGCAGATACGCGGCCAATTTTTTTCTTGAGCAGCGCACTTCTAGCACCTGCTTATGGACTCTTTGTCTCCTCGCCACTTACCCTCACACTCTTGGCCTGGCGTCTTCCTCCCTCTCTACTCCGCTGAGCCGAGTTTCCTGATAACTATCGCACGGACAGGCTAAAGTTTTAACTACTCTGCCGTTAAAACAGAGCAGCTAGAACGTACGTTTTAGCTTCTATATGGAGGCCTTGTTCAGTGGAGTCCTCCCCTCCTCCCCCAAATTCTGCCCCTTTTTGGCTGACCCTACCCGAGAGACGAGATTTCCTCAAACCTTATACAGTAATAACCTCGTTCACTCGAAGTAGTAAAAACCGGGAAATATTTCGAGATAAGCGGATTTTTGAGGTAAGCAAAGAAATATAGAGTTCTTTTCAAAAAAAGGCGCTACTAATCAGCGGACGAGACAAACTCCGCCAAGCGAGCTACTGCAGGGCCTGCCTCTGCGTACCTCTGCGCATGTCTCTACGGTCACATGACGTGCCACATGGTTACTTGACGAAGCTGATATGCCTCTAGGCTCAGACTTCACGTTCGGGGAAAGCAACGGCTTTATGGTAAGCGCGGCTAAACGAGGAAAAAATTCAGGGACTTAGGCGTGGCAGCATCGCGCGGTGCTTGTGAAACGGTCCGCGGCCGAGGGGCGAAATTTTCGTTCCACTCTCAGCCAAGATTTCAAGATATCCGCAGTTTGGGCCAAAAATACTTCGAAATAAAGGGCAACAAATACATTGGACGTATAGGAAATGGTTCGGTGCGGTGGAAAATTTCGACTTAGCCGATTTTTCGAGATATGCGAGTTCGAAGTTAACGAGGTGTTACTGTATAAGCAAAAGAGCGTATTGGATTGGAAGCATTGTTATTGAAGACATCCTTGCTCAAAAAAATAATAAAAGATATTTGTTGGGCCCTAATGCATGCAGAGTTATAACACACCTCAGTGCAATCCGCAGGCCTTGCGCAGGCCTTTAGAAGCTGGCAATGTGGTTTTTTTTTCGCATGCCCCTCCCGCTCACAGAGCACCAACCGTTCCCTACCGCTGATTTCGTTTCCCGTGCAGCAGCATTGCAATCTGCCGCCCTCATTCCCATTACATCCTGTTTCGTTCCTACTGGACTCAGCACTTGCCTTACACGCAATTTTACGACGTGTACAGGCCATGACGGAACGCGATGAGAAGGATGTCGACCCGCGTTGGAAACATGCAGCTGTGCTATGCGCCAACGCAATCAATGCCGCTCCCGGCTTGGGGCTCTACCTGACGTCCGCGTCTCCGCACGTGCTCTTTCGTTCTCTGTCTTAACGCAAACATTTAATTACACCCCCGTCACAAGGGCACTTTCAATCGCGATTGAGTCTATACAGATCGAGCTCGATCCGGATCCTGTGCTGCTACACGGCCAGGTTCAGTTGAGATCGAGCCCGATCCCGCTCGAACTCAATCCTGGTTTTCCTCAATTCTGGGATTGAGGATTTCTAGCACGATCCGACAGGAGCGGTGTACTTTAGTCCCCGCAAAGTAGTGCCATAGGAGGCACAACTTCAAATAACACCACAAACTGCATCAAACAACTTTACTCAAAAAAGCGGACGATATAATTTGTGTAGTTAAGTATTCAAAAAAATTGCTTTTGTACACTCCAAATACCACTGGTCAACCCAGCATGAAAATAAAAATGGCGTCGCCACGGCTGCAGGCGGCTGTATTGAGCACACCCAGTTTTTACTGGTTAATCTTTCATTATTGTTGCTATAGGGACGAATGTGAAGGAAATACTGTTGTAACGAGTTGTTGCAAAAGAAAGTGCTCAAAAACCGCAAAACAAATCGTCGCACCCAATGATACATACATGGCTGCAAGCGACCACACTACAACAGATGGCCTTGGCACGGCTTCGAATTCGGCTGATGCCAGCTACGGCTGCAAAGCGTTACCGGACGCCAGTCGCAACATACCTCTATTGGCGCAATCTGGCGTACTTGAGTACAATTTCACAGTCGGGATAGGAACGTCCCGTTAGCAGCAGCTGTGCGTCGAGCGCGCTCGAAAACTCAATCGCGCTTCGCTTCAATCCGTATTGAAAGTGCCCGTGTGGTATAACCCAGTCTAGCCGAGTTTTGCCGCCGCCAGCAATTTGACCTTCATTTGATCGCAGCTGCGCGTAGCCTTGGCAATGCAACGCGTGACTCGCCAGACCAAGCGCCGCCCCCGCCACCGGCTTTGCGCATGCGCTCTGCGCAGCTGGATCACCGCCTGACCACGTGACTCCCCGCTCAGCTGGCTAATAAAAGCGCTGCGCATGCCTAGTCAGCGCGAGCTGGATGAGAGCGAGGCGGGGACGTCTCGTTTGAGCGTTGCGCGCGAGCGGGATACTTTGAGCTATTGTCGGCAAGTGGTGTCTGACCATGCCGCGGATATTGCCCGGCGAGCTGCTTCATTGGAGGATCCTCCGGAATGCCAGCGTCGGAGACTGAGAAAAATCGAGCCTTCGGCTCGCAAAACACCGGCTTAAACAGGTTTAACCAGGCTAAACCAAGCTTTCGTTTGCATATCCAGGGTTAGCTAAGCTAAGCCGCAGCCATTTCTTTCTGATTCTCTCGGCCCATCGGTAGACGCCGCCAACATGCCGCAACTTTTGCTCACGCAATAATAGGGAGAGAGAAGTGTTGGTTCGGCACGGGCATCTAATCCGAACGTGTTACGAAGAGGGTACTAGAATTTGGGCGATACAGATAACTCAAAGAGAGATCATATTAATCTTCAGAAGAAAAAAACGGGTTCAGGTAGCGCAGATTTCGTAGCAAATTAGAATTTGTTCATCTGGGAACTGGCTCGTGGTAATGAATATGTAAACAGTTTGAGCAGAAAGAAACAATGGTGCCCTCACGCTTGCGGAAATTTTGATTGCAAAAGAGGGAGGCTGCAACTACCCTCAAATCAAATATGCTGGCCGTGTAATGTTCGCGCAACTCGCTACAAGATGGCTTTTTCCTTCAGTGACCCAAGCATGATAGACCCCAACCTTGTGGTTCCCCCGCCGAGCGGCCCTGCCCAGACCATGCGCAAACACCGCCTCAGCATGGCCGTGGTCGAACACCTCCCTGCGATGACTACGGCGGACGAGGCCATGGAAAAGTACCTCAGAGGCGTGGGGGCCGGTGCGTTCCAGAACGCCTGCCTCATCTTCGGAATGCTGGTTCAACTCGTGCAAGTACGACGGATGGTGGTGTTGCTGCTTATTTCAAGCGTTGGTTGAGTACACCCACCTATTCGTCGTTTATTTCTCGCTACACTAAGACAAAAATAGTTTAAAAATAGTCCTAGACAAAAGTAGTCCTAGGTAGCCATGGAAGCTTTGATACACTGTACGAGGCCATTGGCTTAAAGCAGCGGTCGCGACAACCTTTTGAGGAGGAGTGCTGAGTTGCATGAAGCCAGATTGGAAGGACTCTGATGAAGCTGACACGATGGGGGCCGGACGGCAAATCGGTGGGGCTTTTCTGGGCGTTATCTGGTTAAATGTGAACATGCGGGAGGATGCCAAATGGGAGCGATCTTTCTTTGTTCCTGTCAAACTTCATTTGTGGTTAAAGCTGCCAAGTCAGTCTTCAGATAGGAAGTGACAAGTAAAGTAGAGGGGGGGGGGGGGGTTCTGTCGTCGCGCCGGGGGCCGCATAATACTTCCCCGCAGGCTTCCGAACCGTAGCTTAAGGGAAGCACGGCTAAGAATCTTCTTAGGACCAATGGGGGTGACTCTAATGGTGGGAACGGCAATATGGTGATTTGAATTTTAACAGCGAAGGTGCTTTTTATCCTTTTCTGATAACAGATTTGCTGTTAGCATCAGCGTTTGCGACGTTGAGTCAGTGAAGCTGACTAATTTCTTTACAACATGGTCTGCAAAAATAGGAATGGCGCCCGCTGTGTGCCTACCAGGGCTAGATCAAAATGTACTAGGTTTGGCCACCCACACTTGTGGTCGCTTTTGCTGGGAGGATCAGTTGTAGTAGCGGTCCCGTGGCTTCATGGCAACAGTACCGGGCAGACCATAAAAGAACGTAGTACTTACTTTTTTCTGGATATTTTGCTCCTTTGTTATTGGGAATTGCGAGGCTACGGCATTGTGTCTGCCACTACGTTTCACCCTGCGTTCCGAAGGAAATCCAAAGTTTCATCTGGTACTAAAACACGTTAATTTTAAAATATGATAGCCCTTGGTAATCTCAATGCGCAATCCTTTGTACAGCATTAGGTATACTGCCAAGCATTGGTGTTGTGTGCGCGTTCTATCAGCTCATTTTCAGTCCCTTGCGTGTAGCCACAGCTGACAGTTGGAGCATCTCCCATTGTTTCCATTAGTGCGACTGCACCACGCATCGACGCAGTAGCACTACACCTAGGTGATAGTGCCCAAACAATTTACGCCGTTAGGGAGCGAAGCACCTTAGGGGCTCCGGCTGTCGGCGTCTCCTGTCGGCATAGTGTCCTGTCGTCACAGTAAATCAAGTGGCCAAACGATGGTCAAAAAACCAGTGTATAATAGATAAAACCGGTTAACAAAACTAACATGATCTAAACTAATTTAAAATACGGGAATAATCAGGATTGAATTGCACTTAATAACAACATTTTGTTGATTCCGTCCCTATATTAGTTTCAAACAAGCCAGATTTTCTCCTGTGGAGTATACTTTTAGCATGCTGCGGCGTGTGACACGAAGACCACTTACGGCCAGTCTGTCTCACATTTAATTGCTCAAATCCGCTTCAACGCAAGAGGGGGCGCCACCGCCTCACTAAGCGCGCGATTGCTCCCCCCCCCCCCCCACTGGCGCTTCTACGGCAAGAAAGAAACTTACAATCTTTGAATACACCTATACAATCCATGCTTCGCCCCTCCCCAGGCTTCACACTAGTAGAGATGGCACGGAATTTTTGCTCCTGACCTCCACCTTCCCCAATCCCCTCCATGCAGGAGCTCCACTACTTTCTGCCCGAGGTGGTGGCACGTTCGCCCCAGTTTTGGTGCATCGATGGGGATGCAAATGAGACAACGAACCAGAACCCAAACCCCTGTCTACAAGGTTCCGCCGGCAATGACAGCAACGACAGCGTTCCCTGCACATCGTGGAAGTTCGATTCCCACTATCCGGTGTCTATAGTGACAGAGGTCAGTGTTTTATTACTTTTACAAGAGGCTCAATTATCGACATTCTTCACCGTTCTTGAGTGCTTCGAAACCGAGTACTTATTGACAAGTTATTTGAGTGGCAGTACGACCTCTTTCCCATTCACGCCGAGGTATAAATCAATCGCTTAAAACATGCGTCGAAGTGGTGCACTGCAGTCGCGCTCAACCTCAGTCGTTTTACCGTGAACCACCCAGGCAGAGCGTTAGTGGGGGTACCAGCGGTAAACCACGAAGACTACCACAACATACATCCAAAGCATGCATAAAAACTGTTTACCCGAAATTTGCATTGGAGTAGCCATGCACAAAAATAACCACGAGATAAACCATTTCACAACAATCACATACAGACTGAGGATGAAAAGTTTCGCGCCAAGGACTCGATTGATTGATTGATTGATTGATTGATTGATTGATTGATTGATTGATTGATTGATTGATTGATTGATTGATTGATTGATTGATTGATTGATTGATTGATTGATTGATTGATTGTTGGGTTTGACGCACCGACGCAACGCAGGCGATGAGGCGCGCCGTAGTGGAGGGCTCCGGGTTCATTTTGACACCCTGAGGATCTTCAACATGCGCCGAAATCTCGTACACACAGGCGTTTTTGCTTTTCGCCTCCATCAAAAAAGCGGCCGCCGTGGCCGGGAACCGAACCCGCGACCTCGTGATCAGCAGCGCAACGCCTTAGCCACTGAGCCACCTGCGGCGGATGCGCCAGGACTCGGCAGTCACACACTATGCTATTCTAGTCAACCAGAGCGATGGTTTTTGCCACATGTTTCCACACTACAGGAGTTCCGGAGCAACTTTGTTTTGAAACCGCGCGACTTTCCACATCTGCCTACAGACGCATTGGCCCCGGCCAATCCTTCACATAGTTTTTCGCCACAACTTCGTATGGTCCTCGGGCTGCTCTTATTTCCCACTAAGCGAACCTCCAGGTTTATCTTTGGAGGGCCTCCATTTTTTACGGAATCCATTCGGTAAATTATTCGTACTACAATCCTTTCAACTGCAGCAGTTTATACAGGCGAAAAGCGTCAATTTTTTTATTATCCGCAAAAAGCAGAGCCCGGGTTCGATACCCGTCACTGATAAGCGTGTTTTTTTTATTTCTGATTAGCGCTAAGAGTGCCGTCGCGCATACCCAAGATGGGCTTCATACTGCTGAAGACTTCACTGCCACCTTACGTTACATAGATATTCCGTTTCCGAATTATTTCGGCAGTGTGAACCTCTAGGCATTGCCCGCTGCACCTGCACTGAAACAGTTTCAGGTTAAGAACTTACCAGCGCGCTTCGGAGCTCTTTATCCAGTACTCTGGTTTTTGGTTGTAGCAGTTTCGTCACATACATGGTGTTGGGTTTGTTGTCTATTTATTGAGTTTCCTTCGAATTGGTAAGGGCGGCTGCCTCCGCGATAAGCCATTTATGTACCACCTTACTGTCCAACACTGTCCAACATTCGGGGCTCAAGCTGTGTTTCTGATTAAATGCATCTGTTGGCTTGCATGCGGGTGTATCGGGCAAATTAAACAGAAATCAAGAATGCTTGAGGAAGAAGAGCCCAATAATGTAGCTTGGTTGGCTATGCCAAAAGAAATGATGTAAAAAAAGTAGCGACACTTCATCAAAGACATAACCCACTTTTATATATTACATTGTTATGCTGGTCAATGTCACTAAAAAATCTCGAACTCTTCCAACACCACTTGCCTCAGAAGCATCGGTGGAAGGGCCTTCCTACTCGTAGTATAAACCGTAAGTTGCAAAGCGTTACGGTGCTACCGTATTGTTCTGCCGGTCCGCTAGTTGTCATATAGGGCCCAGTGGAAATTACACCGCCGTAGTCCCAATATACCATATCTCGAGAATTTTAGAACGAATGTAGAATATTTTATTTATTTGTTTGCATGAAACATTTTACAAATATACTTTCGTCGTACCGAATAAGCATGCTAGAAATGACCTAGTGCGTTCACCAAAAACTCAAACTATATTTGTTTTGGTAAGTCAATAAGATGACCGTGACCATCGTTACGCAATGTTCTTTTAAGAAATAATGTACAAACTTTTTAACATACCGTAAACAAAAAATCACGCCATATCCACGGAAGGAATGATGATAAGTGGGGCGAAGCTCGAGAGGGGGAGATCATCGGTAACCGTAACTCTCCCCTGAAAGTTCGCCCATTACATCATTAAGAAAGACGTAAGACTGTGTGCGTACATTGTACAAATCAACTTTTATTTTCGGAGTCAATGCTCCCAGGCCCAGACCTGGTGAAAGACCCCGCGCCATCGAGGACTACCCCGCACCTCTACCACAATTTGTCACGTAGGATGGGACACAACGGTAAAGAAAGAACTTTTATTTAGGGCGAACTTGTGCCCGAACAAGACGAGAGGAAACGAGCAAAGGTCCTTGCGTCTCGTTCGATCTCCGAGAACGACTGCCTGCGTTCGTGGCGTGATCTCTTGCGTGATCCCCCTTCGCAGTGCACGTGCGCTCGCGCCTCCGTTGGCGAACACAGACAAGCTCGCGCTCCCGGTGCCGAGTTTGCGCTGCCGGTTGCAGCCGGTTCTTGCGCGTGCAACGCGGCCCACTTTGCGACATCTCCGAAAGCATGCGCCGGTCACGTACCACGAGACACAAGGGATGGACAGACCCA
The DNA here is from genome assembly GCA_013339765.2 of Haemaphysalis longicornis. Taxonomy (NCBI): domain Eukaryota; kingdom Metazoa; phylum Arthropoda; class Arachnida; order Ixodida; family Ixodidae; genus Haemaphysalis; species Haemaphysalis longicornis. Next base: position 117,409,454 of record CM023456.1, on the reverse strand, counting down.
TGGCTTTAGGAGCTTCGCCCCTAAAACAGATACAGCGGTTTCGTTATAACAAAACCGCTTTACTCGAAATCTCACTTTATTCGAAGTGTTTTCCCATATGCATTGCAGTGCATGAGGCGGACACCATACCCGCTTTTACGGAAGTATCGCTTACGACTAATTCAGTCGTTTGTCCGGACGAGGACTTCGTTTTAGATAAATAATTTGTTTTAGATAACTGAACGTATGAGTTCGTTCTGGTTATGGCGAAATTACCCGTCGTGCAGAACCAGTTTTCGCATATCCTACACGGCCTCTGTGATTAGGTTTCCTTTTTACTGTCGTGAGGTGGCGTTGGTAATATTGAGTATTGTTTAAATTGAGGAAGTTCAAGGAAGGATGCTATTCTCTGTGACCGCTAAACGGCTAGGCAGAATTTATGCAGTCCACGGGTACGGCATCTGAGCTTTCGTTTGAACACGCCTTCCCGCCAGGGTTTAGTCTGGTGGTGAGTAATACTTCCAAATGTCCCTGGCTTCTTCAAAAAACGCTGAAGTGAGGTAGAGTCATTGTCTCACTATTTTACCAGATTCAAGGCTTAAGCGCAAAGAGCACCTCCTAAATTTTTCACCTGGTTTTTACACGTTTTACTGCGTTAGCACCCTTTGGTGGCTACCCGAGCCCTACGGAGTGATATCTTAAAAGTTGATAAAGGGATTTAATGGTTTCGGTACATGTATGTACATCAGTGAATGAAAAAAAAATACAAGCAAACCAAAATCGAAGAATCTCAACTTGGCTATTGATAAGCAAATCTGGAAACCTTCTTTCGTCACAGGAAGCTAAGAATAAAACGAAAGTGTAAATGAAATTCAAAAATCGGAAAGTTCTAGCTTATTCAGCGCCCTCACGCGATTGCCTAAACAACTATGCAAAAAATTTGATTACGACACAGCGAAATCACCAAAATGTTTCTAATGCGGGGCCATCGCGAGACTAACTAAAATGAAGAACCATAAAAAAGATGTGGAAACTGAAAAAAACTTCCCAAAGCAGCAAATATCGGCCACATACGGTTCCCTTACGATAAACTCAAAAAAAGAAAAAGAGAAAAATGTCCCGGTTAGCATGTTTCTTTACTACCACCAAGAGTACTCGAGACGGAAAAACGGGGCAAGAATGATTCCGTATCAGTCGAGAATGTTCAATTCAGTACTTCTAGTATTGAATGAGGGGTAAGAGCACCGTCTGGAACAGAAAGCGCAGTCAGGCGATGGACGGACCCAACCCTTTCGTGCAACATGGACAGAAATGCAAGCGGTTAAAAAAACCTCAAAAGTTAGGGAACACATACCTTTCTCTTGTTTTTTTTTTAACTTGAATGAAATTTAAAAAGAAAAACAGCTTTCCCGATGAATTTTGTTGGGAGGCGACTCCTTTCGACACGGCTAAAAGTTTCTAGTTTTACTTGCAAGCGAGATTACCATTTTATTGCCTTTTTTTCTGATCACTCTTATCTATCTCGCCGCGTGAGAGAGAGAGAATAAACATATTTAATTTCGAGCTTAATGGTGCAGGTTGGTGCGAGCAACGGGTAAAAGGGGAAGGGGGGGGGGGGGGGGGGGGGCGTTCGCTAGTCCGCGATGCCCTGGTCCTTGCTGGCTGCTCGTGCTCCTCTCTACAAGCATGCGCTGGGTCGAGATGTCCGAGCTGGACAACCGGTCCGAGCGATTCCTACGGACAGCGTACTGTACTCGGCCCTGCCGAACAAAAAGCAGCAGTCAGGCACAACCCTGAAAAATCTCATATTCACGAAATCCGTGCATACTGGACACCTTCCCAAATCCACCCACCCGCGACGCCTTCTTTCACATAGAGGCCGGGGAAGCAGGTGGCTGTTCCCGAAACTAATAAGCAGGGAGAAAAGCGCTTTCTGAAACGTATGCATTGATGTGAAATCGTGCACATATTTTGAGACCGGAAGCTCTGTGGGGCTTTTGTGATGCAGCTTGTAACAATTATATTCCTGTTTAGGTTAAGGACACACTTCATCTGGCGCTTAAGTCTCGTAAATAATTTGAAGGCGAAAGCCATTGAGTATAACACTTCTCCACTCCTGAATCGTGTCTGCAAAGCTTTCACGTTCCACTGTCACGCGGCACGCACCAGGCGAATCCTTGTTCCATACCATGCGCTGACCCGGTACGGTACCGGGTTGACGCTGTAGTATATATCAGACTTTGCTGCTGCCGTCGCGACCGGGCTTGAAATCCCGATGGAACCCAAATGTGCTTATATTCATATTTTATTTATTTTTTGATAGCGTCCGTCATTTTGGCTTTTCATGCTGTCATCTACAATCACGGTCATTTTTCGCGTTTGATCAAACATCTGATGCCTTTATAAGTATGTCGGTTTTTTTACAAGGCTTCCCGCATGCGTTGTTTTTTTTAATTTGTCATTATTTTCTGAAAAAAAAAACACAAAAGGAACTTCTGTGCTCATGCCCCTCAAAATTTCATGTATTTTTTCATATCTAATCACGCCAATGTACTGACGTTTAAAAACAGTTCGTACATAAGCACCAGCAAGCCCGATAAATAATGCTTTTTCAGTTCAAAGGTGTGTATTTTATCGGACGCCAGATCATGCTTTGTAGCCCCCTTGCAGCAGTTAGAACTCGGTAGAAAGAAAACAACACGCATGATTCCCTTTCACACGACGTATCTTCTTTACGCAGTGGGAGCTGGTGTGCGACAAAAAATCGGTTATCGACGCGATGGGCTCGGCCTACACCGTCGGCGCCATCGTGGGAATCATCCTGGCACCGTTGCTGTGCGAATGGTAGCTAAGATATTCGTACTAACAGCACGATGTTTTGCGTACGGTTATGTCGTTGCGAAGTCAACTATAACCGGAGCTTGGAGTACGGGGTAAACCTTAGTGGAGCAAACTTGAGCTCCGAATCCAGATGTCAAAACTACGACCTCAGAAAAATTATTCGAACATAATCGCGTGAACAGTCGACAGTCGTGGAATCGAGTGCCCCGGCCCTAACGCTGCCTGTATGTGCGTTTACAAAATCTGCAAAAAATCAGAGAATTGTGTACTAATGCGTAGCATGCTTATGCCGATTGTCTAGAGTGCGTGGTTTTTACAGCCGAATCTCCTGGTTTTTCAAAATTTTGTACGACCAGTTATCTGTATTTACGCTACTACAACGATTAAAAGGGTTACTTTAACCAAATTCGCATTTTTCTGGAAATGCAGGCATTAAACGGTTTGCCATTTTCGCTACTTTTTATTTTACTTTTTTTGTTGTTGCTCAATATTCTGTCGAGACAATTATCTCCATTTACGCTATTATAACAAAAAATGGATGTTGCTTCCGGCAAATCTGCATTTTTTTTTGGAATTGCAGGTCATTATACGGTTCGCAATTTCGGGAACACTGTTTTCCTATTTTTCTTATTTCTTGGTTTTTGAAAATTCTATCCGGCCCATTATCTCTATTTACGCTATTTAACGATTAAAGGTGTTTATACCCCCGAATCTGCATTTTTGCAGAAATGGAGGGCGTTACACGGTTCGCTATTTTCGTAATGTGTTTCTAGTTTTCTTGTTTACTGGCTTTTAAAAATACTGTCAGTCCAATTATTTCCAATTACGCTATTAAAAAAGCTGTTACTCCGTCGAATCTGCACTTTTGTGGGCACTGTTGACCATATTCGCATTTTTGTCTACTTCTCTTATTTTTTTGGCTTTTGGAAATTCTGTCCGACCAAGTTATTTATTTATTTCTTTATTTATTTACAATACTGCCACTCTCATTCGACAGCGTAGCAGGTGGGCGTACATAATGGGCGTGCGAGAAACGTGTACATCAGCAGGCTGTAAAGACGCAAATAATTACAGGTATATACACATACACACGCGTATATTACAAGCTGTAGTAGCAAGGGAAAAATATAAACCAAAGATACAAGCAGACCAAACAGGTAAGAATAGTTCTACTACAAAGCTACAGCAACAAAAAATACACGAGAAACGAGCAAATCTGAGAGCTACACGTGTGCCATGTTCGGTTCGCGCAACAATAAATGTTATTCCTGCACTGAAAAATCTAGAATTTGGCTGAACTTCGATAACGAGTCGGTGCTCGTACTCAGCGAGTCCACTTTATTCCACTTGGGTACTGCAACAGGAAAAAAAGAGTGCATAAACGTGTCGTTACTAAGCGAACATTCAGATATAGTGCGGTCATGTTGGTGATGTGTAGGGCGGGTGTGAGAAAAAGATGTGTATTTATGCGTATCAATCTTGTAACTGTTCCCAATTAGCTGGAGCAAGAATTTTACGTGAGCGTGCCTCGCTCCAACTGACAAAGTTTTCATTCCTGAAACAGCCAAAAGCTTAGTGGGAGAGTCAGACCGCTTATATTTATTGCGGAGGAATTTTATTGCCTTTTGTGGGACTATATATCTCCCATTACGCTATCTTTGGAGGATTATCTCCCATTACGCTACCATAACGATTCCCCAGCCTTCATTTTCGTTGAAATGCAGGACGTCACATCGTTCGCAACTTTCACTATTTTTTCTATTTTGCTTATTTTTTGGTTATTCAAAAATCCCCATTCACCTTATTACAACGATTAAAGGTGTTACTTTTGCAAATCTGCCTTTTTGTGGAAATTTAGGGATTTACACAGTCCCTTCTGTGAGGGTACTTGCGAAGAATGCAACGCAGGAATAACCACAAAACAGAACTTTATTAGAGAGGCAGGACACATCGGTCGGCGTGAGGATTGAGGGAAGAAGGGCACAAGGAGTGAACATTTATAGGTTACTATCGGCGGTCGACGCCCGAAGAGCGCGCGAACTCCCACAAAGAAAGCAGCCTCGGCCGTGTATTGGCGAGTTGCAGCGGCGTTGTGCAGCCGTGAAGTCGCTGGACTTTAAACGAAGGGTTTGGAGACCGGAACACTCCTACAACATGTGGTGTACACTGTGCGTGTCGACTGGGGAACAGTAGGTGCAGGCAACAGCGGCAACCGATTGCTGATCCTGGACGGCATGCTGGTGGCGCTTTGGCACCTAGGCACGCCACTTGGCTAGCACATCATCGGTAATGGCGCCACCAGCCCGTGCCGTGTGCAGAAGCACTTGCGCGCCACGGGGAAATCCAACTGGCAGTGGAGTGGGTGTGGCAGAAGGGGCAGATGGCACCAATTTCCGCAGCGACTGTTCCGACACGTGCCTGCCTATATCCTTGGCTTCTATTGGGTCGGAGTCGTATCGTGCGAATGGGACGGGTAACGCCAGGTTGGAGCGGAGTTCAACGGGCTCGCTCATGCACGCGTTAGCGGTCTCGTTGCCCATCCCGCCTGCGTGACCCGGTACCCAGTCTACCCGACAACTGTATTTCGTGCGTCCCACATTCTACGACAAATGGTCTTTATAAGATCACGTGCGGCTCCGACAAACGGCGTCTGGCCAAGTCGATCGGGGAGTTTCGTGGCTGTCCATGAATATCGTACATTGCTGGTTTTCACGGGCGCCGTAGGCCCTCAATATGTCCCGCAGCGAGGACTGCTTGTACGCGTGCTTACACGGGATTGGCGGGAGAAGAAAGCGAATCGTGCGGGACATGCACTTCTGGCCGCAATACACAACAGTGAGGCGCGCAGTATTGTTTCGTCAAGGACCGTTGTAGTGAAGATGGTTCCGTCTCGGAGGTCAGCACGTGCAGCAGCGGCTGCGCGCTCCTGGTGATGATGTAGCGGCCACGTACGTGTGGGAGAGGCTTGGGCGCACAAACCAAGGTGTTTTGCAAGGGGCTCTGACAGGCTGCAGTTGCGAGAAAAGCGAGTCGCTATGACCGGAAGCCAAGTTGTGCACGAGCTGCTACCCGCGAGTGGCTGCGCGTCTCCTCTTGTGGCCTCCGGGCCTCTCCGTTAGAATTGCACGGAGTGGGGGCTGCTCTGCATAGCGATAGAGTTCTTCCGCGCAGGTGTGCCAAGGGCTAGCAGTAATTACCCTCAGGCTTTCGCAGTGTAAGGCCACCAATCGGTCATAGTGTGCCTTCGTAAGTCAAAGTATCTAGCACTGTAACACGCCTTAGAAGTCAGCACAGCCCGCGCAAGTGTACGCAGAATCTGCGTTGTTGCATCGCCGAAGCGGCCTCCAATTCTCATAATAGGATGTGAAGTTGCGGCTTCCAAACATATTTGATCTGCCGGATCCACTCTGTCGCCCCTCCGTCTTCGTGGAGTGGCACGCCAAGCCATCTGTCACCAACCCGCTCCAGGGGTTGACAATTCAGCATTAATGGTATTCGCACCTGCAAGGTAATGGAGTCCTCCAATGGCGAGGTATTTTGTCTTTCCTGGAGACGGGCTCGTTCTAGTCGCGGGGAGACACCGTCGATAGCACCAAGTCCACGCTGAATTGTGTCGGCTATAGGTTACGCGTATTGAGCATGGTACATCCAGGGTCAACCGAGACGGGGGTGTCATCAGCAAACATACTGTGCTGCAGGTGCGGAATGTCGCTAAATTCTTTGGCAATCTTTTGTATCACCAGGTTAAACAGCGTGGGGGAGAGGATGGCTCCTTGCAGTACACCAGTAGTATTGGCGAAGACGCATACATTGTTTAGATCCGTTCTAATTCCAAAAGTCCGGCCGTTCGGAAGGCTTTTAACGAAGTTAACCAGGCGCGTGCGCTCACCACATTACTGGAGAGCTTCGATAATGGCGCTGTGTCAAACGGGGTCCAAAGCCTTCTTGAGGTCGACTGCCACGAGCACGGCGGGGGTCTTCGTTCCACGTTGACGCTTCCTGCCGGTCAAGTCAAAGGGTAGCGGCAGGCTGCCGCGGGTGCAAAGCCCAGGTGGAAACTCAGTTTTGTGTCGTATAACGACTCTGCGCCGGCATGCTCAAGGATGTAGGTTAACCTGATGAGAACCATGCGTTCAAGTAGCTCGCAAAGCGTGAACTCAGCGAGATGGGCAGCATTTTGTTAATACTGTTCATCGTCTTGCCTGCTTTGGATAGGGTAAACCACATAGTGTTTCCAGTCACCTGGCCGCTCACCAGACATCCCCATAGTGTTTAGTTATGACAACAGCTGCATAAAATAAAATCACTCCAATAAAACCGCTTTTGAAAACGCAAATTTAGATTCAGAAGACTTAGGCGAGGGACGAGCGCCTTTACAGTCTTCCTTTATGAACGAAATAGTAACGTGTGACCAGACGCCGGAGTGAGCAAACTGAGTAACGCAGCTAATTGGGTGAGTCGTTGTAGACTCATCTCGTAAACAGCGCGAACACACAAGTACAGAGGAAAGGGAAAGACATACAAGCGCTGACTGTCAACTCCGGTGATAGTTGGGGTACTTTTCTGTGAAAGAAAATTTAACAGCCGTTTAATATGCTGACGTACGACCACAAAGGAGGAACTGACGCTTTTTCAGAAACTTCGCACTTGAAGATACCTCATCCTTACCAGGGGTGCTATTCCTGGGTCCGCACGATTCTGGACCCGGCTTCGAATCCCGTGCAAGAAAGAATTTTTCTCTAACTGTGACCTTTCTGAATAAACTGCATAGCCTCGAAAGAATCAAACAAGAATCAAAGAAGTTTATGGAAGTGCGTTAGAAAAACACATAAGGGAAAACACTACCGCCAAGGGTACCAAGGTCTGTGGATGTACCGGGACGCTCGATGGGTTCATACAGAAGTAATAATTACAATAAAGATTAGCAGCAGCAGTGCAACAATATGACGCTCAAAAAATAAAAAGGGTGAATTCATTTCGACAATCAAAACAGGAAAAAGTTCACCAGTGACTAAACCAGATCGGCTTATCCAATTCCCATTGGGAATAAAATAGGCAAAAAGTGACAAAAGACTAATTAATAGGACAAAAGATGGTCATTTACGAGTGATTTAAACGACAACACGCAAATAATATACAGAAGGTGGTAAACTATTCCAAATCGATATTGCAGAGAAAGTTGAAGTCATTCTGATGCAAACCCCGCGGTGTTGTGGTTTGCTAAGGGGGTGGGGTTAATAAATTAAAAGGCAATTAGAAACACAAGGACTTAAAAAATATTAAGCTTAGGTATATTGCAACAACTTTTCAGCCAATCACACGTATAATGGCGCAATGGGTCTTCTGTGTTAGATTAAGGACGGTTTCTGGTTGTAATGCGAATGGTTTGATTTTGAATATGTTTTGCTGATGAAAGACGACAACGATTTGCGTTTCCCCAGGCTGCGGTCTCTTAATTTAAAGGGAGCCTGCAACACTTCTTCAACTTTTTTTGAAATGTTAAATTCTTGCAGAGCGTAGTCAACCCAACACACCCAGTACTTAGATTAGGGGGTCGCAAACTACCTCAGCCAAAAACTACTGCTCTATGCACATCAGATAACTCGTAAACTCGCTCAAATTTTTTTTTCTCTCTTTTCCGGTCTTGACGTTTTTCGACGGCTCGAATTACGTCACTAAGCCCATGTAGCGGCGGCGGGCCGGTTTTCCTTCAGTTGCGGCCATGAACGCTTTTCGATAGCAACTTAAAAAGAAGCGACAAAAACAAAGCAGAAATGGAAGATGAATCGTGCGCGACGAGCAAATCACGCAGTGCCGCAGCGGGCTGGCGATAACTATAGCTTTCGCAGCGCTTCCAGACGCGAAGGAAAGAGTGAAAGCGCATATCGAAAGTGTTTCAGGGTCCCTTTAAGTGGCTATGAATGAAAGAAAAATAGACAAAATGGTAGCACGTACTCGTGTTATTGCCAGCTTGAACCAAAACCACTGTTCTTGGCACGCAGGCTCGGCCGCCGTACGGCGCTGCTGCTGTACCTTCTGGGTTTGGCGGCGGCGGGAGTGGCGTTGTCTGCTGCCTCGTCGCCCACCGCCTTCATGGTTCTCAGGTTCAACGTCGCCCTGTTCGCTACGCCCATGAACCTCGTATCGGTCATCCTCAGTGAGCACCTTCAGTTGATCCCTTTACATTGCACACACGTCGTATTTTAAATACGATAGTCTTTCTTAGGCTACTTAAACCCAGAAATTTTGGTCTGTCTGTCTGTCTGTCTGTCTGTCTGTCTGTCTGTCTGTCTGCTACTCGATTCAGCCACCCGGCAAAAGTAAAATTGATATTGCGCAATAGTCTTAAATACTCACAGCCACATGTAAACGTCTAAGCCCGGTTTATATGTTCATACTTGTCAACTTTGTTGAACAAGAACAAGACATAACGCAAATATGACAGGAAATTAGTACACAAGGGATATTTACAGTGTTCCTTTATTAAAAAAATTCATGGATGCTTGGTTTTTCGATATAAAATGATATTCCACATCTACTGCAGAAAACCGCCGCCTCCTGGCGGCATATGAAAAAACATGCGGCAACAGCAACGACAGGTTTCACTAGCTAGGGTCCACGTTCTGCTTGGAACGCACGTGGAGCACGGCCACCCGCCTCTATAAACCTTCTAGTCGGCCGCCTCCATTCACGCGCGTCTCCGCCGTACTGCAGCGCTGGCATCGCGGAACCCAGCCTGTAGCAGTGGAACGCGGTAAATTCAAATCCCCTTGCGGAAACATTTCGTGTGTTTACCTTGGAATGAGCGCGACGGTACAGGAACAGCATGAGAGGTGAGTGGGAAAGCAAAGGGGGGCATTTCCTTGGCAAATGTCTACAAAGACTATCGTCTTTTGACGACATTTGCAACGAAAGGAGCAGATACGCGGCCATTTTTTTTCCTTCGAACAGCGCTAACACAACTGGTACAAATAAAGGAGGTCAGCGGGGACAAACGACAGAGGGAGATGTACCGGGGGTATCAGCGCCTGTTTAGTCCTTCTTTCTTTCTCCCTGTCGGATTAGCGCTATTCGAAGTATGCAACCCTATCAACTAGCTGGCCTTTCTTTACAGCGTGGTATTTGTGGTGACGGCATATCACGGAACGCTTATCAGCTTTAATACACAGGTTTTACCAATTCCTGTTTGCAGGTGCCTCTGGTATTCAATGTCATTCGCCGTTTCACATAGCATTGCATACCCTGTGTTATACAGGCTTTTAAACATTCAGGGTGCTTCGCGCTGAGAGAATAGACCCCTAGGCTTGGCAAACAAGCATAAATAGATCCATTCAGTTTCAGCCTGGCAAAATTAGTGAAACATCGTGCATTTGTATGCTCATTCGGCAACAACTAGAATAACGGCTGCCTCTAACACACGGACTGCAGATAAATACATGAGGCGTAGGGAGAAAAATGAACAAGGAACATTTTCTTCATGGTAAATGCTGGCACTTTATAAACATACTTATTGCAAATATTCCCACCGGAATGTCCCCGCCAAGGAAAATATTTGAACCGGAAGTAATCAAATACACGAAGATCACACTGACACATCCATAAAGGCAAATACTTAACGGCGCATTCGTGGAGTATTTGTTTTAATCCTTCAGCTTTACCCTGTTTTGCACCCCAATTCATAGAATTGGGGAGATATTAGCCGCACCCATCCTTACCTTCCCATTCTCCTCTCTGAGCCCATGGACGCGTTTAGCAGGGGCCGGAAAAACAAAATGATTTTGCTAGTTGGCGAGTTGTCAGTATGGGACCTTCGTTATTAATGCAGAAATAATTTCGCTTTGTAAATATAAAAGCATTCTCCAAAAAACGTCGCAAAAGAATCCTGAAAATACCCCTTTAAAGAAAGCGTTCCAGCTGCGTACAAACAAAATAACAGCAAAAATAAAGTTGGCTAAAATTTTATATCATCTTAAACATTTTGGAGCATGCTGCCGTGACATACGGGAAAAAATGGGATGTGGTTAATAGTAATGTAGGAAGACCAAAAAAAAAGAACATTGATATGAACTCCAAGAAACATTTCCGGATATACCTCCCGCGACACTGGCGAATAAGAACCACTTTGTCTATTCCATTAGCCAACTGACAAACCTTGCAAACGCAAATCACTTTGTTGAATATACTTCGCCATCAAATATAAAATCAGCCACTTTTCCCACAGTCAATCAGTCTGAGTTATGGGGCGTTGTTAAATCGATACCGCTAACTAGATCAGCTGGATTTAATGGAATCACAATTCGAGACGTGTTTTGTAACTTTGACAAACTTAAAAATATGGTGATCTATATATTAAATAAAATCTTGGCTACTTGTGAAATATCGAATAAAAGGAAAGTCAGTGTCATTAGTCCCCTTCAAAAGAGAGGTTCTAAAAAACTGTACTGATAACTACCGACCAATAGCTATTTGATGCTCCTTGTTGTGTATTTTAGAGAAAATTGTGTACAAGTCCATGACTTAATTTTGCTCTAGAATACGATATAATAAACCCTGTTCAATTCGTATTTCGCAGAGGGACTAAGCACTGAACGTTTATTGAGAGATTTTAACGATTACATCTGAAACAACTTTGATAATAACAAAATGGTAGTTTGCCTTTTCATCGATTTAAGCAAGGCATTTGACACAATTAAATACCAGTCTTTGCTAAGGAAATTAGATACCTTTGGTTTCAGAGGACCGTATCAGCAGTTTTTAATAATTACTTTTCCGATCGTTCTCAATGTGTCCGTATTTCAAATTCCATTAGCAATACGTTTCCCATAGACCACGGAGTACCACAGTAGTCTATGCTTGGGGCCTTTATTATTTATTTTTTATGTTAACCAACTGGGCGATCTTCCTTTGAAATCAAAAATTTTCTTTTACGCGGATGATAGAGTCTTTGCACTGGCCTGCGACACATACGATGATGGCGCTCGCATTATCCAAGAGGACATTTCTGTTTTGGTCGACTGGTTTAGTATGAACATTATTTCTTTTAACACATCAAAAACAAAGTCATTATATTTTCATAGCCCGCATAAAGTCCCAGCGCCGACTTACTCTGTTTTTCTCCATGGTACTCAATGTTTCGACTGTTCCTGCTCTTAACTTTATCATGTACAGAATGTGAAATACCTTGGTTTGATCTCTGACGAAAACATTATCCTGAAAGTTTGCAAATTTAGTAGGTGGCTAAACGTTTGAGTTTGATTTGCATATATTTGTATTCTCTGAGGTCGGGCTGTGACGTTTCCGTTAGAAAAATGGTGTATAAATGTCTGGGTCAGTCTATTATCAAATATAGTTTGACTTTGTAGGTTTGCTTCCCCTTAAAAATTAAACGTTATAAACCGAATATTGAATAAAATATCTGTTAACCTTGAGTATGGTACGCGATATCATGATTGCGGTCGTCAATCTATTATGCTTTGCTTTACGGGTTGTCTGTGCGCCAGCAGTGCATTTCTGATGTAATGATGCAACATTATTTTAACGCTTCATTCATTAAAGTAAAACCGCTACGTCACACTGAACGATTCGTTCTACCTCGCCTGTACACCAGTTTTGGTAAAAGAAATCGTCGCTTGTATATTCCATTTCATTTTAATAAGCGTCACTTTGAACCCCAATATCCCTAACTTAACCAAAGTGAGACGCTTGCTTCGACAGTAATTGAGCACAGACGCATAAAGATGCCCATTCTTCCACACGGTGTGTTATTGAGTTTGTAATTCCTACTGTGTTTGTACCCGAATCTTGGCATTCCTGTATATTAAGACTGTTGTATTTTTCTGCTTTCTCGTGAAGCTTCCTAAGTCGCAGTGTTTTCTAGAATGTCTTGTATGTTTCCGCATGTTTCCATGTTTGTATGTATGTTTGTATGTGTTCCTATTTATGGAGCTTGTTTTAATATGTTGAAAATGTAGTATTTGGTTGTTCGCGGTTAGATGTATATTTATTATGTTCAATGCCCAGCCACGCACACAAGCGACCCCCATACGCTTATGCGGGCTGGATAATGTATTTGTATATGTACAGTGAATAAATTATTATTGTTAGTATTATTATTGTCACCACTACAAAGTTAAAATGCTGACACATGGCGAAACTCGCTGGATTAGGCCAATACAGTCGACTCTCGTTAATTTGTAGCGGCTTAACTGGAGTTTTCGATTAATTGAAAGTGATGTTCTGGCCTCGAAATTTACCATGCAATTGAATAAAAAAAATCGCGCCAAAACTCGAAGCTAAAACCGGTTACATCGGTTATTTTAAAGTTATCTCGAACAAAAGAATTGAGGTGACCGTCATTTCTCGGTCAAATTCAAAAAACTTTAAGCACAAATACGACGCCTTGCTCTGCACTATGACGGGGACCATCTCAACTGAGGCAGCGCTCAGTCAATAAAGAAGGAGGTCAGTTGAGACTGGCGCCCGCGTACACATTGCTCTTCTACGGTCCTCAACCTTCTCTGTTGCGCACAACAGTTCGAGCGATAGGCGCTTCAGGCTTATAATTTCGCGATAAGCCACGACCTCGGGGCAAACCGTTTCGTACGCTCGAATGGGCGACGAAAGCTGAGATTCTGAACAAAATCAGTAAGGGAAGAATGGTGAGGATTAATGGCAATGGGTTATTGTGCCATCTGTTTAATTGGAAGTTCAGTTCATTACAAGTTTCTTGCGGTCACCGAGAACTTCGTATTAACAGGAGTCGACTGTATTTCTTTCACAATAAAACTTTCGGAGTGAATCTAGCTAATGGCGTATTCGGTTGGCCGCTCCGGTCCTCTGGCTCGGAGTGGCCAGATGCGAAGGCGGCTCGCAATCAGAGCGCGAGAGGCAGCGTACCAACCGAATGCATCGGCGATCTCGGAGCAGCTAAGGAGGAGCGCGCCTGTAGCGCCACCGTGCAGCCAGCGCGGGAAGCCACCGGGTAAACCCACAGCCGGACTGGAGGAGTGGTGCGCGCTCGCCGCTCCACTATACTCGGTTACAACTTAAGAACGGCACCGAAGTTGCCGCTGTGCCTCATCACCGCCGCCGGATGTCACTCCGCGCAGCACAAGTAGCGCGTTACTGGGAATATTTTGAACATGGCACGAGCCGTTTTGTATCTTTTTGGGACCTAATATGCTATAAACTTCTGCCGCGACGGCAAACAAAACTACGTGAGAAAAGCAGACGATATCACGCATTCGTGGCCGTCTCCTTTCAAACGCGCGCGCCCGTTGACATCCGGTCCGGTCGCTTAGGTGGAGTGATACCGTACATGAGCTGGTGCCGTTCTTAACTTGTTCCCGAGTATAGTCCGGCCGTGATAAACCGCGGCGTTTTGTGTAACGTGACCCATCCTCCCAGCCAGATCGCGCCACGCCAGCCACGCTCTCAATCACCAGTGCACTTCTTTTCCTTTTCACCCGAATCACCATCTCTCTCTCTCTCGTTCTCACTTCGAAGTCAGAGCGGTCGGGAGCGCTCCGAGTCGGAGGCCGACGCTCCGAAAGAACCAACCGAATGTAGTTCGAGCGCTCGTAAACGCCCAACCGAATACGCCATTAAATATTCCAACTCCGGAATATGAAAGAACGGCAATAGGAAATCTATTGTCAGCAAGCTCGTTCTACGGGCCTAACAAAGCTAACAGGCGTCCCGGGCGTGCGTTCGCAGTGTCCGAGATAGTGGCGTCCAAGGACCTGGCCGTGTACGTCATGGCTCTGGAGCTGGGCAACAGTGCCGGCAGCCTGGCGCTGGGATGGCTTTCCCGGTCCGGGCTAGGATGGAGGCTTGTCAACCTCGCCGCGATGGCGCCCGTTGCGTTCCTTTTCTTCCAGTTCGGGTATGCGCGTCACCCATTTCGCTGCTACACGATCGCTATTCTCCCTGTTATGCATTGTTTCCATGTGCTTTTAAAGCAAAGCTTTTAAGTGCGAAGCACTTCTTAGTCGGGCCTACTCCTGCTTCCACCGCCGTCCTCCGTCCGCAGCCTAGCAACGGAGCTAGCTACCGTGCCTAGCAACGGCGCCGGATTTGCGACGCGTGAGGGCGCTCGCATAGCGCCTCCTCTCCCCCCTCGCCTACTCTCCTAAAGCCCCTTTACTACTCTCCAGCTCGCAACACCCTCTCTCGGCGCGCCAGCCAGGCCACTACACTATAAAAAAAAACAGCATCCGGCGCCAGGTTTCGATCCGAGGACATTGCGGCCGCAGCGCGACGGTCTACCGACTAAGCCACGGACGCGATTTTTTTTTTGTAACAATAACTTTATTTACAAATATATACAGAGCCGTATGCAGTGATTACAGTGGTTTCCGAGCACATCAGAACATGGCTTCACTTAAACATAAAAATGAGGCGATCGGCTATCATGCGAGGAGAGGGTCAGAATGCTTTGCCAAGTAACTGTAAGCCAATCGGGGAGTATTGCCCCGAAGTCACAGAGCGTTTGTGAAACTTAAGCAAGAGAGATTGCCAACAGGGCTACTGTGTCATTGCACAAAGTTTGAAGTGAACGGGATAGAGGGAAGGGAGAAAATAGAGCTTTTGGGTAAAGCCATTTCTTGGTATAACTGGGCACCAGCGTTACCCGGGGCTAGCCCTCAAATTGCGTCCCATCTCCTCTGCTGTTGTGACTTGAAATCCATGAGTGCTCGCGTTCCCCGATCCAGTGCGTCGCGTAGCTCGGAGTCTGCCTCATCCCCGTCGAGGGCGGCAATTGCCCATTGTGCCTTTTGGACGAAGTGTCCCCTACGCCGGTCGGGGGCGTTCAGTACATTCGACGGCGTCGACTCTCGCCCTCCATAGCGAGTGGAGCCCTATTACGTGGACACAGTCGCGAAGGAGCGGGCGTTCTGAGGCCGCGTCTAGGAACTTCAGATTTGTCCAAGTGATTCTCCAGCGCGTGTTGAAGGAGCACTGCAGCTCATCCCAGAAGTAGAACGCCGTGTTACAGTCCATGAATACGTGCTCGGCCGTTTCCCTCCCTCCGCACAGCAGACAGTTGGCCCCTCCCGGCAAAAAAAAACCCGCGTTCCTCCTGTCTTGCCTTTGTAGGCAGTATACACGTGTGAAAGCGGAAGAAAAAGTCCTTCGAGCCGGTCGGGATAGGGAGCTTCCGTACTCGCCGCAGGACGTCACTTTTCGGCCGACCAAGGGGTGGCAAGCGGTACATGGGCGGTGGGAGGGTCTGCTCTACGAGGTCCCAATACAGCTTCCTTGGTTTCACTGAGCAGAGGTATTCCCACAAGAATCGCTCTCGTAAGAAGGCCACCGCCCCCGCCACTTCTCTGTAAAAACCTGTTGCACGGGCACCACTTAGGAGCTCCGCTGTTGTTGCGAGCCAAGGGGCGAGGTGCAACGCGCCTACATTTGCACTGCCGCCCTGGAGGAAGCCATCTCGGTGATCTCGGAAGTACAAAATCGTTGCACGGTTAGTTTAAGCTCTACATTAACGAGCCCAAGCCCCCGGCTTCAGCGCTCCAGAAAACGTTGGTGCGGCGCATGGGCTCATACGTGGATCGCCAGACAAAAACAGCGAGCAACCGATGTAACTTGGCCACTGAGCCTGCGTCAATGGTCGAGACTCGGGCCGCGTACAAGATGGCTGGGTATACCACGGCGTTGCAGACATGTGCCCTAGAGAAGAGGGCAATATGTCGCGCTCTCCAGGGTTCCAAGTTCCTTCCAGCAGCTGCCAGTTTCGTCTGCCACCTGGGGGCGGTGGCTGTGCGGTTTTCTAGGTTTACCCCGAGGTAGCGGGTGATGCCTCCCTCCATCGAACTCCGTAAGTTGTTTGTGGTTTGGTGGGCCATTCCCCTAGCCATGCGCCCTCTGACTTCAAAAGATTGAGTTGGGCCCCCGAGAATCGACAAAATGCCTCAGCCAGTGCGACGGACCTCCGCTGCCTGCTCTCTCGAGGAGCACACAAACGCAACATCGTCCGCATAGGCCAACACCTTGAGCTCTTCGTCGCCGAGAACCAAGCCTTTGGTTGACTTGGACGCTATTGCCATCCTGCAAAGTGGTTCAATATACAATGCGAAAAGGATCGGGGACATAGGGCAGCCCTGCCTGACTGACCTTCCGATGTCGATGGGCGCCCCCACCTCCCCGTTTATGATGATGCTGGTGGTGTGGATGCCTGGTTTTTGTAGGCGATTTTTATCACTCGACCATTGTATCCCCTACCCCACATTGACCGAGGAGCGTGAACAGGAAGGCGTTGTCAAACCTGGTCGAAGGCCTTTTTAAGGTCGAGTGTAGGACAGCTAAGGGGTTGAATACCTGATTCCGCCCCTCACAGATGGTCCGCATGCGGTGCAGGTTGGTGTTGATGGAGCGTCCCTTAACCCGCATGTCTGTGAGGACCCACGACACTACTGAGGGCTGTCTCGAGGCGTTAGGCCAGGATGCGGGGCTAGGATTTTATAGTCGGTGGGACAGAAGACTGATAGGCCTGAAAGTCTTCCACGTTGGGTGGCGTGTTATGGTAGGTTTTTGGGATATGAGTACTAAGTTACTGCTCCGCATGGAGGGGGGGTAGCAGTTTTGGTGCTTTTTGATGTTTTCAAAGACCGCCGCCAACACTACCGGGCTGATCTCTTCACGAAATACCTGATAGAATTCCGAGATTATGCCAGTCAGGCCCCGGTGACTTATTCTTTGAGAGTTTCTTGATCGCGCGCTTGACCTCTTCTACCGATATGGGTTCGTTTATTGTGGCCTTTACGTCCTCTGCAACCGTTGGCAGCGCGCCTGTGACTTCCGGTGGAGGAGCCTTCAAGATGAGCGTGCGGGGAAAACAGCCTTGCGTAGTATTCACTGAAGGCCGTCTCCACCTCCTCGCTCCCACTAGCAAGACCACCGGCGTGGTTCACCTCGGGAATCCTTTTAGTGGCGGTCTTTGCTCGTTCGAAGGCGCCAAAAAGCTTCGATGGTTGTGCCTCGGACTCCACTTGTTGCTCCCTGTTCCGCACAAGAGCCCCCCAATACTGTTTTTCGAGCTCAGTGCGGATGTCGTCTTTCACGTTACGAATGTCTTCAGAGAATTCCCCCGGCCTCTCCTCGTCCGCTTCTACGAGGGAGCGCAGGCACTCCACCAGTCGATTTACTTTCGCCCTTCTGTCTCTCGCCTCCTGTCGCCCGATTGTGATTGCTGCATCTTTGACGTGCTGTTTGAAGCGCTCCCACGCAGCTCCATCAATTGGTGCAGTGCTCATTGCTTCAATTTCACCTCTTACGCGATCGACGAAGGACGCGTGTTCGAGGACCGTGGAGTTCATCAGCCAACGGCTGCCGGCTTTTTTTCTGATTTCACGCTCAGCTCGGATGGTACATGTCACCAAGCCGTGGTCCGAGAACGCGACAGGAGTGACGGCGTAATCGATCACTAATGGCAACGCGGTCCCCCGTCAAGTAAACCCGGTCAAGGCGGGCCTGTGACGTGCCTCGCCATCTAGTGAAGCGGGTGGTTGACCACCCACGCTGAAGGGCCACGTCGGCCAGGTCGCCCTCTCGAAGGACCGCTTTCAAAATCCGCGCCGACGCATCCACTACACCCTTAGCACCTACTCTGTCGCTGGCGTTTACAACGCAGTTAAAGTCGCCCGCTAGGAAAACACGACCCGGAACCACTAGGATGTCCCGAATATAAGAGAAGAAGTCGGTCCGCGCCTGCGTATCGTTAGCCACGGACGCGACACTGATATCAGTGTTAGTAACGCGCCTTATATCTTTAACGCATTCAAACTACGTCGTCAGCGGCGTGCGTTGGCGACTCAGCGGCGTTATAGCGGCTTGATAACTGCGTGGTGTACACGTGATACTACAAACCCGCTAGTTCTGCATTCTCTCACGTGACTGCGCCTCCTCTCCCTTCACTCCGGTCGGCGCTTCGCAGCTGCGGTGCGCTCCTCCTCTCGAACATACACGTTAATTCACCAAGATTTCCGCAGAGGGACAAACGAGGCGTGTTAAGCCGAACGTGATCACGAGGGGGTGTTAATGTAACTAACGGGCAAAATGCCACCAAACTTCAACAAACTCCCCCTCATAGCATCACCCCGTGCTTCTCACTCCCTCATAATCCCCTTCGGGGAAATGCGGGGGAATTTTTTTTACCTCTACCCCCCAAGGGTTCTTTCGCGACCGTTGGTGTCACCAGAAAAGTACAGCGAACAAATAAAAGAATTTACTGGCACTACCGGGAATCGAACCTGGAACTAATGGACTAACAAAGCGAGAGCCCGTTGTCTTACCGATTTAGCTACGAGCCCACGCGAAGACGGGGAAGATAGGTCGTGTACTCACCAAGCACATCTGCGGGTTTACCCCCTGCGTTCTCGCTGAATGAAACGTGAAAACATCACGCGACCACTCACGCCCGTCTAGCGGCCCTGTGCGCACCTTGCTCATGTGCTAAGAGTTACAAAAATTAAAGGAAGCTCACACCAATGCATGGAATCTCACTTCTAGTACGCCAATGTGCTAAAGCCTGTGGCCTGCAGTGTTCACGTAAAAAAATCACAGCTCTTGTCGTCCGCCCTCACACCAAACCAAAGAATACATTCAAATACTCCTTGATGGCCAGGCCATCACTCCAAGCCCCAGCATCAAGATCCTGGGCCTACATCTCGAGGGTAACACCAAGAGTGACGTCTCCTTGCAGCGCCTCAAAAACAGCATTATTCAAATCATACACATGATCAGGCGAGTTGCCACCAAGAAGCGAGGCCTAAAGGAATCCGATACCTTTCGATTAATTGAAACTTTTGTCCTCTTGAGAGTCACTTACGTCAACCCCCTGTCTTCTTCTCGACAAGGAAGACAGAGAGACGCTTTATATAATGATTAGAAAGGCGGTCGAGCAGACTATTGGTCTTCTCATGAATGCGTCCACACAGAGGCTGCTTAGCACGGGGATCAACAACACGGTGGAAGAGCTGATAGAAGGCCATCTTTCTAACCAGAAGGGCCCACTCAAACTGCGGTGGGTAACCGCATCCTTCACCAGATTGGCCGGGCAGCCCAGAATGTCACTCCGCTTGACGTACTCCCAGACTCTTGGCGACTAAAACTAAAGATGCTCCCTTTGCTTAGAAATATGAACCCCTCACATGACGAGGGTCACCGAAAAGCACGGGCTCAAGCGCTAAACACCACCCTCGATGGGGATCATGCAGTTATCTACACAGACGCCTCCAAACATCGAGGGCAGCAATACGCCATCATCGTGGCTACCTCCAGAACCAACCTCCTTGCGTGTACCTCACTTAGGACCCAAGAAATGACGGCAGCAGAAGAGGCAGCCATCACCTTGGCTCTCACTCAACCAGGGGTTCGGAGGCTAGTCACCGAATACCAGCAAGCCTACTGGAATTACCAGTTGGGTTGGGTGTCCTGACCTGCACTGCACGTGCTAAAAAAACACTCCCCAAACGGTTCCATTCAGCTCATCTGGACACCCCCTCACGCTTCAATGGAGGGCAACAAATACGCCCACTCAACAAGCCTGCGCTTTTACCTCCCGTGCTATAGAGCTACACGAGGACAGTCACCCGCTTGTCACGTTCAGGGAGATAACCCAGCATTATCGCCTTCTGAGACAGACCGTACCTTCGCCTTACCCTGACCTTTCCAGAGAACAACAAACTACCTTACGGCTCATACAATCCGGGCTCCTTCCCACAGCCTACGCGTCTTCACTTAATGTATCCGAATCGGTACGACGCTGCATGTAAATTTTGCTCAGAAGTAGAAACAGTCCGCCCCGTAATCGGGGTGTGCGACTTTAGCCCTGAGCACCCTCCTCTCTTTCCGTCAACTACCCAACAAGAGCAATGGGAGATGCTGCTGTCAAGGCCCTCTCTACCTACCCAGCTTCAGCGGGTGGACAGAACACAGGCCGCGCGGACTGCATATGGGCCCCACAGAAGAAGGAATCACTCCCCAGGGCTGCACTCTGGGCCATTCAGAAATCTGAACAGAAGTATTTTTTCCTCCTCCTTCTCCTTCTCTGCTGCAAATCTCGTCGCCTCCGTCCGAGGCGCAAAGACGGAGAAGTCAGATCGTCTAACACCGGGTTGGAGCTTACTTTAATTTTATAAAAAAAGTTTCCACTCTTGTGCTACACCAATACAACTCAACCAAACAACGTTCATGCATGATGCATTGATTTAACCTTACCAAGAATATCTCTTTGAAGTAATAAATGGTGTGGTTAAGTGCATTTCACTTCTTTCGGGTTTTGCTCTTTGTAGAGCGATGTGAGTGAATTTAAGTGACGCCGCATGGGTAATCGTTATGGGCACCGTTTACAGCTTTGCTTTCCAACCACATTCACGGGGTGGATTGGCGCGATTTTTTTCCTCCTTTTTTTCTTTTTTCGCCTCACTCTGTTTACCTCCATATGAAGTAGCAAGCCCCGCCGTTTGTGGGGATAACCTCTCCAATTCATTCCTCTACCTTCCGTAGCTCAAGTTTTGCGCCTGTTTTGAAGTGTACAACCACCGCTAATCTTTTTTTTTATTGCGCCAGTTTGCCCCAGGGAATCAAAGGAATTGCAAGATAAAAAAAAATTAGAAGTGGCTTAACTCGGCTATGCCAGGATATACGTAGCGTGAGCCAAGGTTCAGAAATCCAATCCAATACAATTCAGTCCAGTCCAGTCCCCAGTCCAATGCAGTCCAGTCCGGTCCAGTCCAGTCCAATAACTGCCCCTCACGCATGCGCAGCACGGCTCTCCAGGAGCCACGCGAAACGGCTATCAAGCAGCTCCGGCGCATCGTCAGACTTGGCCACTGCGCAACGGAGGCGCACAGCTGGACACGCGCCGGCACCGGTGGGTCTGCCGTGGCTATGACGTCACTCCTCTGCAATGCGCAGACCGGCGAATGTGCAGACCCAATTCTCCGCACACTCGTACTCCAATTGGATGGGATTCCAATCCAATTTAATCCAATCCAATCCAATGCTCCTCGCGCTTGCGCAGCACGGCCCTTCAGGGTCCACGCGAAACTGCTCAACCTCGGCCAGTGTAGCTTACGCCACAAAAAAACGAATCGACAGGGGACAAGCGGCTTCATGCATTACAGAATGCCGTGTGGGCCAGTCTTGCCAAGAAAGTCCAAGAGCCGCTTGTAAAGAGGACCATGCGTCCACCGGTGAATATCGGGCGGGCGCCCTGGCCGATGTCCTGGGGCTACCATGTGCCGGGTTCGGGCTGGTTGGAGTCCTGGACATGTCCCCAGGAGGTGGTCTAATGTCGCTTCCGCAGCGGAAACAGGGCAGTATAGGGGCAGGTTGCATAAGTAACCGCAAGGCTAGAAGTCCAGTTACGAACTTATGCTGTGATATAAACAGATGGGTAAAAAAACTACCCAGGGGGATACACCATTAATTTCCCTCTCATTGGTGAGGCATGAGACCTGCGAAACCAGAACTCGTTCAAGAAGAAGCATTAGGCATGCTCACGTAATCTGCGGCCTTTCGTTGCAGCTAAAATATACTCAGTATGCCAAACCCCCGGGCTTTTCAGGAGTGGTCGAAACATCTAATTTTAATTCCCTTTTATTTTAGAATGTTAGTCCCACCTAGAAAAAAGGTTTGCGCTACCACGCACTTAGCCCTTTAAATTCTGCACTAATATGTATTTATTCTGTACTTTTAAAAACAGAAAAAAAGCGTTTGTGTTTCATAATGCAAGGAACAAGCTTTTCAACTGCTTCGTTTCTCCGCAATCTTTGATTGGGAAACTGCATTTGCAAGCTCATCCAGTCATGCCTATACAGAGCCTATTCAAAACTGGGTAGCAGCCGAGCCGTGGCCCTCACAGCGTACACACTAAATAAGAGAAAATGATCATAGCACGTCGAGTAAAATTATAGCTAAGTCAAAAAACACTGGCTGAGTTAAGTCTTATTCCAAGCGTTCGGCATGTTGATTGCGACCAAAAAGATAGCACGTTGGTATATAGTAGCGGCTTTCTTGGCATTTCTAAAGTACTTTGAACTTCTAAGCACTCATACTGAAAGAACACTGAAGTAAACTTTTCGAAGCCTTATTTGGGTCTTCATTGTGCACTTTATACCTCGTAAATTATTTTCCAGATATTTATTGGAAGTCTTACGTCTAACCCTTACTATAATAAACTGCCGCGGCAACGCTTTCGCTGCCGTATACCTATCTTTCCCTGGCTCACAACGCCTTCTTTTTCATCAACGAGTACGGTAACTATATCACGTTCCGCGTTTAATCGCGAAGCTTTTTTGAGCGAAGGTTCTGTCCCTCCAGGCACAAAGCCAGAAAACGGCCGGTTCCTCGTAGAGGCAGTCTGACCTCAAGATCAGCCGGGATCAGGGCAGCGCCTTGTGCAGTTTCTTTTTTTTATTATTGCTCCATATGCCCCAGTGCATCAAATGAAAAGAAGGATAAAAAAATTAGCGCCAATCCAGCATGTGAATGTGGTTGGTAAGCAAAGCTGCAAACGGCCCCACAACGGTTACCCATGCGACGTCACAAATAGTGCAACCAGAGAGAAGTGAAATGCACTGAACCACACCCTCTATTACTTCAAATAGATATTCTTGGTAGGGTTAAAATAATGCATGATGCATGAACGGTAATTGGAAGTGTTGTATTGGTTTCATGAGTGGAAACCGTTTTTTTATAAAACTGAAGCTTAAACCCGGTTTTAGACGATATCACTTCTCCGTATCTGCCCTCACGGACGGACGCGACGATATCGGCGGCAGAGATGGCGGAGGAGCTAGAGGAGAAGAAGGAAATACTTCTATTCAGATTTCTGAACGGCTCCGAGTGCGGCCCATGGGAGTGGTTCCTTCTTCACTGTAGCCCATATTCACTCCGCGCCACCTGTGCTCTGTCCACCAGCTGAAGCTGAGTAGGCAGAGAGGGGCTGGACGGAACCATCTACCATTGCTCTTGTTTGGTAGTTGACGGAAAGAGAGGAGAGTGTTCAGGGCTAAAGTCGCACACCCCGATTAGGTGGCACAGTGTTCTCATTTCTGAGCAAAATTTACATTCAGCGTCGTACCGATCCGGGTGCATTACTGAAGACGCGTCGGGTATGAGAGAGAGAGAGAGAGAGAGAGAGAGAGAGAGAGAGAGAGAGAGAGAGAGAGAGAGAGAGAGAGAGAGAGAGAGGGAGAGACATTTATTAAAGAAGACCTCTAAGCCAGGGAGGTGGCCGGGAGCTGTGGGACGACCTTCGTAGCCCGGGCTATGATGATCTTCTGCCTCTCCGGGTCAGAGCAGCTCCGCGCTGCCTCCCAGAGCTCCGAAGAATTGATTTGAGGGAGGGGATCATATGGACAGGTCCACATGTGATGTTGTACCGTGGCCTTATCTCCGCATAGTGGGCAAAAGGGAGACGGATGCAGATGGATTGTATGAGCCGTAGGGAAGTTTGTTGTTCTATGGAAAGGCCAGGCTAAGGCGGAGGTAGGGTCTGTCTCAGAAGGCGATAACGCTGGGTTATGTCTCTTAATGAGACGCGCGGGTGACTGTCCTCGTGCAGCTCCATAGCACGGGGGATAAAAGTGCAGGCTTGGTGGGCGTATTCGTTGCCCTCTATGGAAGCGTGAGCGGGTGTCTAGATGAGCCTGAAAAGAACCATTTTGGGGAGTGGTTTTTTAACCACACGCAAGTGCAGGTCGGGACATCAAACCCGAATGGAAAATTCCGATAGTATTGTTGGGAATCGGTGACTACCTTACGAACCCTTGGTTCAGTGAGAGCCAAGGCGATGGCTGCCTCTTCTGCTGCCGTCATGTCTTCAGTCTTGAGTGAGGCTCAAGCGAGGAGGTCGGTTCTGGAGGTAGGCACGATGATGGCGTGCTTCTGCCCTTTATGTTGGGAGGCGTCTGTGTAGATAACTGCATGATCCCCGCAGGGGGTGGTGTTGAGCGCTTGAGCCCATGCTTGTCGGCGACTAACATCGTGTGAGGGAGTTCATATTTTTAAGCCAAAGGAGCATCGTCAGTTCTTGTCGCGAAGAGTCCGGGAGCACATCAAGCGGAGGGACATTCTGTGCCGCCCAGCCAATCTGGCGAAGGATGCGGCGACACGCCGCCGTTCTTCTCATTCGGAGCTTCTGGTTGGATAGGTGGCCCTCTATCTGCTCTTCCACCGTGTTGTGAAGACCCGTGCTAAGCAGCCTATCTGTGAACGCATTCATGGGAAGACCAATGGCTTGCTCAACCGCCTTTCTAATCATTATATAAAGCATCTTTATGTCCTCCTTGCCGAGAAGAAGACAGAAGGTTGACGTAAGTGATTCTCGAGAGGAAAAAAGCTTAAACTAATCGAAAAGTATCGCATTCCTTAAGGCCTCGCTTCTTCGTGGCAACTCGCCGGATCGTGTGTATTTTATTAATGCTGTGTTGAGGCGTTTCAAGGATACGTCACTCTTGGTGTTGGCCTGAAGATGTAGGCCCAGGATCTTGATGCTGGGGCTTGGAGTGATGGCCTGGCCATCAAGGAGTATGTTAATGTGTTTCCTGGGGTGTCGTTTGGCGTGAATGCGGACGACAAGGAGCTGACATGTTCTGCGTGAACACTGAAAGCAACATGATTTAGCATATTGGCGTACTAGAAGTGAGATGCCATGGATTGGTGTAAGCTTCCTTTTCTCGCTATCGCGTGGCATTCCGCGAGAATGGAGGGGTTAAATTCGTAAATGTGCTTGGTTAGTGCACCACTTGTCTTGCCCGTCTCCCTGTGTGCTCGTAGCTAAATCGGTAAGACGACGGGCTCTGGCTTTGTTACGCGATTAGTTCCAGGTTCGATTCCTGGCGGTGCCAGTAAATTCTTTTATTTGTTCGCGGGAGTTTTCTAGTGACACCAACGGTCGCGAAAGAACCCTTGCGGGGTAGAGGTAGAAAGCTTGCTTTAAAAGAGGGGAAAGTGACGGGAGGCAAGCAGCTTCATGCACTACAGAACGATATAGACCAGTCTCAGCAAGAATGCCCAATAAATGCTTGTAAAGAGGACCGTGCGTCCACCGATGAATATATCGGGCGCACGGCCTGGGCGATGTCCTGCGACTACCATGTGCCGGGTTCGGACTGTTTGGACATGTCCAGGCGTTAGTGTAGTTGGTGAGTGAAAGCGTCGATAATCATGGTCATTTTAGGGCAGGGTGCGGGCGGGGAAGGGGGAGCGGGGAAAAGTACCTGCAATCGGAAAAAGATGCAAGGTGATCACCCATGTTCACGGCACGTAAGCGCCCACAGCAACGACTGTGCCGAGCCGCCTCTGCGTTTTGCCTTGCAGCGCAATTGTGTGCGCGTTCAGGGTAGCGTTGTCGGTGCGAATACTGCGCCAACACTCAGAAAACTTCGTTTAACCCCGTTCAACCATGCAAAATTCTTATTTTTTTTTTCAGCTCAACGAGCGAGTCTCCGAGGTGGTTGATGCGTAAGCGCGAATACGGCCGGGCCAAGAGGATTATGCTGAACGCAGCGCGCAAGAACGGCATCGAGCCCATCCGGGCGCTCAACCTTTGGACAAAGACGTACAACATGCTCGATGCGCTGGTACGAACACCCCCAAGCCATCTTTTATTGAGAAGAGTTGAATTGAATTTCGAATGCGTGATATTCCAAGAACGAGGAGGTCCAGAGGTAAAACCGCAGGCGGGACCTGCCGTGGTGATAGTTGCAGTGTCGTGCAAGTGCAACAGGTGCTGCTATTAGGTACTATTATCTGTAGACGTCAAGAGGCGGCGCCAGACTTGTGCTCTTATATATATAAGACAAAGTTCTCATTCGTATGGGCAATCATGAGTGGTGTGGTGCGCCCGTTCAGCCACGCCATCCGGCCGGCATAATAATACTTAAAGAAAGTATATAAAGTACGGAGAACGAGAATACTGGTATGAAAAACAGAAGATAAGAAGTCTGCAGAAAAGAGAGGAGAAAAAGGCTGAAGAGAGAAAGGCTGAGTATGCATCAGCCTTTTGGGATACCTATCCCGGATATCTCGCACTGATATTGAATCTCTGCAAAACCGGGCTGCTCGCTTCATATATTCAGACTGCTCACCTCATTCTAGCGTCACGGCACTAAAACATAGCGCCGAACTACCTGATCTAGCACATCGCCGCCAACTTTTTTGCCTATCACTGCTCCATAAGCTCTATCACCACGCGTCACTTCACGATGATTTCTTCGAGCCACCTCCAGTCATTTTCCCTCGCCGAGACCACTCCTACAAAGTTAAACGCACAAATTGCCGCTCATCTGCTTTTGCACGGTCTTTCATTCCACGTACCGTAGTCGAATGGAATGATTTACCATCTCATATCCCTTGTTACAAAGTCAACACGAAATTCCAGGAAATTATTCAAGAGCTAACCTAGCACTTTCCTCTGCTTTTAGGTTTTTCAAAATGCCAACTAAAAATTTTAATTTTTGATCTGTATTTAATTTTTTGTTGTTGTGCTGACAGGTTGTACATCATGTCGGGCTTGAATTTGAACCATCTGTATTATATTCCTGTCTGTTTTGTTGCTATAATGATTTGAATATTGCGTTATCACTTTTTTCAAGTTTACAATGTGTATTTATTTCGTTGGCAGTTTGAACACTCCTGCTTGTTTTTGTTTATTTTTTTCCCTATTACCCCCATGTAATAACCCCTCACGGGGGCCTTTATGGGTATTCTGATAATAAATAAATAAATAAATAAATAAATAAATAATAAAAATAAATAAATAAATAAATACAAAAATGAACCGATCAATAAAAATACATAAATAAATAAATAAATAAAACCAAATAAACAAAAAAATAAATAAAAGCTAAATACTTCAATAGCCGGAAGGAAAAAAAGGTTGCACTAATAAACAGGTACATTCAAAAAGAACTGTGGGCACAACGTCAAAATCCAGTCTCGAAAGACAGGATATGTACAAAATACAATTCAGAAAAATAAACACACATTACTGTGGTTACAATTCTCTCGAACACTAAATATCTAACAAAAGGGTTTTAGTGTAGTCTTAAAAACGTGGAGTGTATCAGAAAATTTAACGTCAGGACTTGGCGAATTCGAAGGCAAGATAGGAGAATACTGTATTATTTGCAAGCCACTGGTTACAGTCTACACATGGGACAAGCAAATTACGTTTGAAGCAAAGCAGGTAAAATTGTATTTGAAATGATGTGTGGAGCCAGCATATTTAGAGTGCCGCGATGCCATACACAGTACTGCCTCAAAGTACTTCGTTGTCGCGTGATTCCACAGCCCCCATGCCTCCGGAAGCCTTTGGCCTCTATGGATGTCTTCCAGACTCCTCGGTTTTCTAAGTAACTAATCTTTTACCAATAGTGGTACATCGCGGGGAAAAGAGTACGACAAACGGCAACTGTTTACAGTTTAAAAGAACTAGGCATTGGTGGCTGACTGAGCTCTATTCCATCTATGAAAAAAAGACGTTTTTAAGCAAACAAAAACGCGAGAAATACTAAACAACGTTCAAATTTCCCGCCATAGTGCCGAATATAGGCAGGGACGTGTTATGGAGCGGCATTAAAAACATTTTTTTTCGTTGTGTTAACTGCGCGTTAGCAGTCAAGTGATACGATCAAACGGAACTAGAAACCTCACTACAATCTCCCGGTCATTTTTTTTTTTTTGGTTGCTTAGATCGGCGACCGCCAGTCTTAAAGGGACACTCTGGTGAATTTGTCAAGCTCCCAGTTTTGCTTGCACTGCGTAGAGTGGCTCAAATTACCACACTTCTCATCGTTTATCCGGTTGATAAGTCGTTAATTATCTTATAAAGCGGGAAAGAAGAAAAACTACTATGCGCGGTCTGTGGCGGCCGCACCAACTAAAGGCTGTGACGTCGGGAGGAGGTGGCACCGTGATTGGACGAGGTCGAAGGTTAGCATTAAAACAAGTTTCGGTTTCGACTCTGGTAAACAACGTGCCTGACATCCGACGGCATCGTTGGATGGGTATTCCAGATATCTAAGTAATAGCCGTAACGCACTCCTGCCATGTTGTCGGCTGTAAAATGCCTAAGATAAGCCTCCCAGGACGGCTTGGAATCGTAGAAATCGCTAGCCGATGCCTACGCAGTGGATGAACGCCCTCCGCGTCACCGCAGACGCTAAAACGCCATGCGCTTTTCCCGCATATTCGGAGCTTGCCTCACTCATGTCTGTATCGTAAAAAGCGTGTTCGCACCAGGCCACAGGCCAAGGGTGTGCTGATTCAGGCCTGTGCCCACTGCCGCAAGCACTCGGTGCTTGTGACAACAGCACGCCAACGAGAACTCGCTAGCGCGTCATTGTCAGTCTGCGCGCGGTCTGCGAACTCGCTCGTGGAGCAGTCAACGTTACGGCCCAAAAATGGTGAACTCAGTTGAGAAAACATAGGCCCAAAACGAAAAAATTTCCCCGCATTTCCCCGAGGGGAAGAATGTGAAAGTGCGAATGCACGAGTTGAATTTGCGCGGTTCGGTAATGTTCGCGAAAGAGAGATCACACACACACACAACTACAAAGAAAGAAAGATGCATTTATTCACAGACACCTATTTGTGTTGTCGTTGTACTTGATTGCTAGAGCGGATCTCAGCTTTGAAATTTCGTGTCAGTACTCCTTTAAGCGGGTGCATTAGCCCTTCTCACGCCCGATTCCTGGCCAATCCCCCACGTGGGTATGTGCCATGCACAGTCACCTATTTGTGTTGTCGTTGTACTTGATTGCTATAGCGGATCTCAGCTTTGAAATTTCGTGTTAGTACTCCTTTAAGCGGGTGCATTAGCCCTTCTCACGCCCGATTCCTGGCCAATCCCCCACGTGGGTATGTGCCATGTCAGCGGCCAGGCAGCGCGCGCCCATCTCCCCCCGTTGCCAAGGAATGAACTTACAAAAAAAGCATGTACCCTCGGGGATTCGAACTTGCGACTTGCAAAACAATAATCCTAACGCCTCAGACCACTCGTCCACAAGCTTTTTTTATTATTATTACCGTTTGTCTCAAACGAAAAACTAGGTTACAGTGATTTTATAACACTCGCCACCTTTGCGATAACACAAGTTTAAAATCTCTTCAGCTGAACAAGGTCATCTAGCATAGGTAACCATTCGGGTGGTTCGCTTAGCGCTCGGTATACCTCACGTATGTTGACCATACTCTCAATGAAATACTCTCTGGCGGGCCGCGCATTGGAATCCGCATGCCTGTCAGCCATCCTTGTGCGCCACAAGCTGGGCATGCTGATCAAGATAAACATGTCGAATGACACGCCTCCTGTATCACACACAGACAGAAAACAGATCCCGAAAGGGTTTACGGGCAGGTCCTTTTTAACAGTGCGCTGTAGGATGTTTCAGAGAAATCTCGCGTCTGAGCAGTCCAGAAAAATGGGGTCAATAGTTTCCGGCTTTAAGCATATGCGATAGTTAATGTTCCAAGGTATGTCCAATCCTTTCTCCTGGAGCCATGGCTTTACAGGAAGCATGCCACTGTGGAGCTGAAAAAATAAACTTTTAACGGAGGCGCGCACGGGCATTCTCTTTACCCTCTTGAGCATATCGCCTTCCCTTCCCACTGCATACATAGACCTATAAAGGGGAATGGGTAACATAACATCAATGAGGTCTTTATATAACTTTTTGAGTAGTACATTGCGCAAGTACTCAATCGAAAATCTCACTCTCAATAATTTGAACGCCCATACAACTCCGCGCATGAAACCACACAGACTCGCTGGTCCGTGCTGATCGGGTGAGCAATTGCCGGCATACCACGCAAGGCTAGGTCCACCCGTCAATAAACATCACCACCACCACCACCACCAGCACCCACAAAAGAGGGCACAACAAATTCAGGTATGTGATCACGAAGGCGCACTTGAATGAGAGTACGTAGAAAGGGATTATTCTGATCCCTTAAGAAACAAAACCTGCATGGACACAATCTGCTTCAGAAACAAGTGGCAGAGCCCCAAGCTTCCTTTTCAAAACGTGCGGACCAGGTTCGAGCGGCTGGTCCGCTCCCAAGTCGATCCCCAAATAAAAACCGAAAACACTCTGTGTAGCTTCAGAACAAAAACTCTTGTCATCGACAGCACCTGAAGGACATAGAACTTTTGGCTACAAGAAATAAATTGCATACAGTAGCTCGTGCAAACATCGACAAATCCCCCCCACCTAGTTGACTGAACTCCTCTTGCGCGCTCTGTTTCCAGCGTCCAAAATTGGGTAGGCTGCCTGTAGTTATTGAGTGGTACGCCCAAGTATTTGGCCGGAGTTACCGTCCACTGCATATTTTCAAAACCCTCAGGCGTGTCTTCCCACTCCCCGTGCCAGAAACCTAGTGACTTTTTCCAGCTTATAGCACTACCCGTATGTTTACAAAACTTCCAGCTTCTTTTACTGCCTCTCGAACACCTTCTTTGTCGCTGCAGACTATGGCTATATCATCTGCGTATGCCAATACTTTTACTTCGCTCTCAATGAACTTATAACCACTTATTTTTCCGCATGTTCTTAATCTTTAAACAAAACGGTTCCAAGTATATGGCTAACAACAGAGCACTCAAAGGGCAGCCTTGCTTAACCGACAATAGAAGCTGAATACCTGGCGTAACTCGCTTATTGACAATAAGACTAGCGAAGCAATCCTGATAACACATTTTCACCCCATCCAGTATCACAGCACCCACATTCACGCACTCCAAAATACAAAACAAAATTTCATGTGCAACACGGTCAAACGCTTTTTCAAGATCGAGTTGAAGTATTGCCACATGTCCATTCCCCGCATCGCAACACTCTAGGATGCTTCTCATTGTATGTATATTAGTGAAAATTGTTCTTCCTTTAATCCCGCAGGTTTGGTGCGGGCCAACAATGATACGAGCCAGCGCTGTCGGAGTTGGATATATCAGATATATAATGTATAAGCAGTTTGCACTTTTATTTAGTTTGAGCATTTCAAGTACTTTAGGTGACAATTTGTTCCCCCAAAGCGTCCCCCACGCGTCCCCCAAACTTCCACAATATCTCACGTCTACCAATTGCATTTATTTGTCGGAAAGGCGTTCGCATATGTGCGGTCGTGCTGCTGACCGCTGTGCTTGTTCACCCAGCGCAAAAAAGTGCTTCCTGCTCCCTAGTTTTGCGCTGTACGGTAAAAGTTTCAGTTGATTTTATTTCCTTAGTACCCAAATTGACTTCGCTTACTCTTCTCCCGCCTTCAAGTGGCCTTAGTTTTTCCTACTAGCGTAAAGTCAGCGAAGCGTCGCATGTGCACTTGTGCAGCGCTTGTGTGGAGCGACCCGGACTCGGAGCTTGATACAGTGTACAAACTAAAAAGTAAAGAAAGGCACATTCTTCCATTCACAAACAGTGTTGTGGCTTAGTTTCAACTGAGCGAGCGAATTGCGACGACCCGTCGGCGGCCGGCGGACTAAACGCTGGGCCGACTGACTCGGCCGGAAGGTCAGCGAGCCGTGCAGTAGCGCAGCCGATTGCCAGCTCATCTCCTCTGGCGTCACACGAAAACGCCACAGAAAAATGGGCGAGGGTGCAGAGAGGAGGACAGCATTTTCGAATTCATTTTTATACTAAATAAATTCGCGTAAACGCGCTCAGAGTGGTCGAAACGTGGCCTATGGACTCCGGACTACAATTTGCGCTAGTAATCCCGCAATGTTTACAAATCACTTCAGTGTCGCTTTAACTATGACGTCATATAACTATCACCGGAAAGTGTCTGTGGAGTCACCACTGTTGAATGTGTTTTACAGCAAAGCTGTATACTTCTACCGCCCAACGGTGTCATATCCGTGGGCAAAAATGCGTTCGAGAACAACACACCGGGACACTCATTTGCCAACGCCTCGCGCTAGAACGTTTCGTTTCCGTGGGCAAACACGCGTACTAAAAGAGCACACTGGGACACTCGTTTCCCAATGCTTCGTTCTTTCAAGATACGAGACTTTTACAGCAAAGCTGCATACCTCTACCGCCAGTGCTTTCATCTGCGTGGGCCAAAACTCCAATACGCCAAGGCCTGAGACACCAAGCGGATTTGTCAGGATAATCAGGCATGCAGCATAGAGCTCAGAATTAGATTAAGGAAACCACAAAACAAGCATCGAAACCGCAATATGAGTGATATAGGCGTCTGTAAACAATGGGACCACTACCACCTGCTCCTGGTAAAAATTACCTCTTCAGATTATCTTTGAAGGCTAAGCAGGACCTAGTGACACTAGCTGAGCGCGAGCCACAAGCCCACCGAGACGAGGAGAAACATACCCTCGTCCATCACTATTTTTAGTGGCTTTACAACAGCTTCTTTGCTGAACATCTACTATCGCAGGCCGGGATGGCGACCAGTTTTCTTCCTTTTGTTTAATATCTCGAATATTTGTTGAATTATTCTGCGGTAACATTGGTATTCTTGTTACCGAGACCAAGCAGCTTTTTTTAACCCAGCCAACTTGTATGTTTGTCTTTTATGGGCCCTTTAACTAAAATAATCACAATCTGCATGTTGTGTCCGGGTTACCGCATTGCAGGATGAGCAGAAAGTCGTGTATGACACGTCACACCGACTCTACTGCCTTCTCTGGGCCACTTGGCGATGGACCACCGCCATCCTGCTAGTCACCTGGTGAGCACCTTCCCTGTTTGTCTTTCCGGACTACTGGATTGGCCAGAATGATGAAGCTACAGATAAGGAGAGCTAGAGGGCAAAAAAATCTTTGTAAAGGCAGGTTTATTAAGTGCGAATGCACTTCTTAAGCGAGCCTGAATCGTCCGCCGCCGTAGTCCGCATAGCAACAGCTGCGGGTGCGCGCGCTCCTCGTCTTCCTTAGCAACGGGGGAGATGGGCGCGCGCTGCCTGGCCGCTGACATGGCACATACCCACGTGGGGGATTGGCCAGGAATCGGGCGTGAGAAGGGCTAATGCACCCGCTTAAAGGAGTACTGACACGAAATTTCATAGATGGGCGCGCGCTGCCTGGCCGCTGACATGGCACATACCCACGTGGGGGATTGGCCAGGAATCGGGCGTGAGAAGGGCTAATGCACCCGCCTAAAGGAGTACTGACACGAAATTTCAAAGCTGAGATCCGCTCTAGCAATCAAGTACAACGACAACACAAATAGGTGTCTGTGAATAAATGCATCTTTCTTTCTTTGTAGTTGTGTGTGTGTGTGTGATCTCTCTTTCGCGAACATTACCGAACCGCGCAAATTCAACTCGTGCATTCGCACTTTCACATTCTTCCCCTCGGGGAAATGCGGGGAATTTTTTTGTTGTTTGTTGCGTATCATCCATCAACAGGTTTCGACAGCTGTCAGAGTTCGACAAGTGGAGGGATTGTGGATGGGCCTTGTGGTGTCGATATGATGCAGGACGCCGTCCAGGGATACCCGGGTTGTCCCTGTCGAAAACAGTTTGAAGTCAGTCGTTACACATGTATACTGTGTGGCAAACGCCCGGACTCTCGAGCGAATAGCGTGGCTGTGTACGTTAATAAGTAGCACGCGTGCGCGTCCGCATCTCGCGGACTCGCAGGAGGACTTAAAAGTTGACTGCGGGGATGCCTGTAACGTGCAGACCAGTGGCAAAATATTATTTGGTATTTGAGCGTCGTCCCGTCGGTTACTGCTTTTTGTTTCCAGTATTTTGTGCGCTGAACGTTAATGATGACTATTCATGAACTTGCACCACTCACAGTCCTTTTGGACGGAGGTGTTATATCCTTGGTGTATATTTCACGAAGCGCGTATACGGGTGATGTTGGGAGGTTCATCATTACATGATTCCCATTGGCCGTTCATGGCGATACCACGCCTGTCGCCATAGAGAGATATGTCGATATGCCAAAACAAAAGAAACCCTTCGGGTCACGCGATACGTGCTGGAGAAGTTTGGTTAGCGGTGTTGCACTGATCCGAGCCAACCAAAAGCGCAGCGGCGGTAGTGCATAAACCTTTCCTTTTATGCAATGCCTTGTTGTTCTTTATTAAAGGAAATAACAGAGCTAGCACTCTGTGGAAGGCTGTGACGTTGACAGAGCTGTGTCTACCATAGGTTCACCACGGGCTTCGTGACGTACACGGTGGTGATATTGTACATCCGCACAACGAACCGCATCTTCAACTTCGACGTCCGAGGCGCGATGGGTCCGCCCACCCTGGTGATGGCCTACATGCTGGTCGAAACGCTTGGACGCCGCAGGTCGGTAGCGTCGGCGCTCACTACCGTCGGACTCATGGGCTCCGCCGTCAGCATCCTCAGGAGTACGTGGGTAGCGCAACAATCAAGGCCCAAACACACGCACCGGAGAGCGACGCATTTGCGCACGCGTTTTTTCCTCTCCGCAAATCATTCCGGCTTGGTCAAGAACACGCATGAAGGGTGCAGGACCGGTTTTAAAGAGGGAAAAAATGCGCACGGAAAAGCGTCACAATCTGCAGATCTCTTTGGGTCCCTATCGCCGTTGAAAGGAGGCTTGCCTAGCTCAGTTTTGCAGCCGTTACCGCAAAAAGGTAGCTCGGCACCCTTTAACTGCACATCAAAGTAACCATTAACGCCACTGCGTTGCCTCCCATAAACAGTGAAAGCGTTACGGGTGTGCCGTTACCGTTACTTAGACACCTCGAAATAACAGCATCCGCTGCTTCGCCGTTACTATTTCTTGCTCAGATATAAAAGAAAGGCAACTGCGACCATCGGCGACATGCACGAATTGCTTTGCTAAAAAAAACGAAATAGGTTTGCGTTCTAACAAAACTGCCCAGAAATCAGAATTGTCCCGTTACCACCAAAACTCAAATATGTATGTGATCATTCATTGGAACAGCTTTCCTTGCGGAGGCATCAACCAGCGAAAACAAAGCCTCGCGCTCCCATGCGAAATAAAAGAAAAGTTGTCTCGAGACAACCTCTGAGTGAGAACTCACTTTAATTTTTGAGTTTATGAGCCTTTGTGCCTGTGTTAACAGAACGCCAAAATTATTCTCCGCGTCTGGGCGCTAATCGCACCATCCAAAGATGTTACCGCTCAGCCTGCTCACCAGTGGGAATTGGAGCGAAAGTCGTCGGTGACAGAATAAGAGTGTTGAGGAGGCAGGCGAGGAGGAAAGTCAGAGAAGAGGAGGGAAGAGAAAGGAGAGGAACGAGGCGGCAAAGAGGATGCGAAAAAGTTCCGGGAAGGGGAGACAAGAAGTGGAGAAGCATGAAGGTCATAGTGGATGGGAGCGGTGAATACTCAAGTGGAGCACTAGGGGTAACGGCGGTAAGAAAATACCATAAGCGAATTTGATAGAGATAACTGAGGGTGGTGCAGAGGAAAATAGGACCGTAGCGGAGGAGGAAATGAAAGAAGGAAGAGCCGGATGGAGGCGAGGGTAAAACACTATGCTTGATTTCTCTGTGAGAGGCATCGGTAAAACACGAAAGTCAAATGGGCAGCGAAATCTGCAGCTGAACATGATTTGCGGGTCGGCGACTGTCTTGTGGGTGTGCTTGGCGAGTGATGTCCTGCTGGCGGGTCGCTTCGGCAAAGGTGTACTGGCGTCATTTCTGTGACGGATATGACGTCAGTATAGCCGTGGTGCATCGCGGCATCAAACGCTTTCGTGTTAAAACATAAAACCCAAAACGAACAACCCTAGGTATAACGTACTCTTTAGTACTAAGGGTTGCTTCCCTGCAAGAAGACCCTGTGTGCAGGGGTGCAACCTTTACAGGCCGCTTGCTTTGTTGTACTAGCGTCACTCCAGTGATGGATATGACGTCAGGTAAATCTTCGTGTATCCAGTAATAAAACACTTTCGTGTTAAACTTATTGCGGGAAAAGGTGTGGCCAGCGACGAGGGCAGCAGCACAGAGGGAAAAGTGGAACGGGAAGACAAATCCAAGGGAATGGTGTGGAAGGCGAGCAATGGAACTGGGCAAATATTTATCAGGACCATTCGTCCGCAACTTTCCATCTTCCTGAATTTACCGATTTTAATGAATAGGTATTGATTGCCATTCCCCTTCAGTATATTTGCTGAGGAAAGGCTGCCCGGCAAATGACATGAGAGAAGTAGAATTTGTGATTGTGATAGGATTGGATGACGGAAAGTTAAAAAAAGCTTGCGCAAGGGGAAATGGAGGAGAAGATTGGATTGGAGATTTGGATGGACTGCATTGGAACAACTTGAACTTGCATTGAAACATTTGGGTGATATTGAAGATTGAATTGAACAGAGGAGAAAAAGTAGTTGATGAAAGTCTCTTCGCTAAGAGAATATAAAATATGGGGAGATCTTGTTGGAAAAATGGCAATGGTCAAGGGATAATATGACTGAGAGAAGAAATGGCAAAACAAAAGTAAAGACATGGGCTCAAAGTGAAAGAAATTAGAAGGAGAGAATAGAAATTACACGACAGAGATGAGAGGGGGAGGGCGAAAATCGAGAAAGAAAGATCTTATAACAGCTTGCAAGGTGGATGAATACGCAGAAGACACACAGGAGGACAGAGCACGTCCTGCGTGTTTTGGAAGTTTAGGTTTATTTTTCGCGCTATTAAGAATATCTGTGCACTTATCTGGGTCCGGACAGGCCGCCCTTGGAACTTGACCCTGGCAACGTTCAACCCACGCACCCTTGTCTGTTAAGGGAAGTTTAGCTGCGGTTACTATAGGAGCTCTCGGACATAAAGTGCAATATTTCAAAGTTAAGCGAAGTTACAAGGGCAGGGGAAGGCTTCATGGAGCTCACTAGCGAGTATATTCTGTGCTGCAGTGGACCCCAAGAGAAGAAAGAACACCGGGTGGGATTTTTAATCCGCAGAGAAATAGATGGAACGTGGAGTAGTTTTTCAGCACGAGAGAGTCCCGGCTGTTGTGACAATGCTAAACAGGCGATACAGATTGAAGATAGCACAGGCCTATGCGCCAACAGCCAGCTATGGTGATGAAGCCGCGGAAAGCTTCTTCGAGGACGTCAAATCAACAATGAAGAGAACAACACAGTTTACGATTGTGATTGGAGACGTTAGCGCAAAGGTCGGCAAGAAGCAAATGGGAGAAGGGTCAGTGCAAACCTTTGGAATGAACTATCACAACAGTCGAGGATATACACTGGTGGTATCTGCAGAGAAATAACTTGAGGTTGATGAACACATCCTTCAACAAACGAAATAACAGGAAATGGACATTAAAAGTCCTGATGGTGCAACACAAAAACGAAATTTACCTCGTTTAAATGACAACCCATGTACACGACGTCGAGGTGCTATGTAAGATTCGGAGCGGCCATCACAAAATAGTGAGATGCAAGCTGATGCTGAATCCCAAAAGAGAAAGAATGAAACTTTTGAAAGCTAAGAAACCCAGCATGGAGCCAGTCACAGCCAGATCTGAGGAGTTTAAAATAGCAATTCAAAACAAATTTCCGCTTCTAAATGAGCAGAACTAGGTCAATGTAGGCAGGCTAAATGACCACCTAACAACGGCAGTCGGACAATCAGCATCAGCTGTGAAGAAGCAACATGTAGGAAACAAACTGAAAAACTTACTACGAAGACGAAGGAACTATTTGCTGAGCTGCTGAAGCTGAATAACAGAAGTAAAACAAGCGACATTTGCGCATATAACACGGCAGGGGTTGATGAAACGCTTCAAATAGAGGGTAGCTCGAAAGCAACTAAGAGGTAGCTAGCCATCACTGAAGACAGGATGTGCGCACTAAGAGACGAGCAGGGTAAAGTTACGCACAGCTTGGACTAGATAATAAATGTACCAGAACGGTTCTCCACCAGGCTGTATGCCAGCGACTCTAGACTAGGGGAAACTAGTGAGCGTACAAGCTCAACGTGCGATGTCCCACTAGTAACTAAAGATACAGTTAGAAAGGCTCTCAAAGGCACGAAAATAGGAAAAGCGGCAGGTGATGACGGCATATCCTTGTATAGAAACGTTACGTGTCATCATCATTGATTCCCCGACATCACCATCATCGGGGCAGATCATCACGCGAGCGGCCATCTCGAGCTGATTCATCCTTCTTCAAAAAGTCGCCATTAAAAGCGTTGCGATCTGCAAGGTCGCTCTTCGTTTCGTGGAGTTCTTCGTCCCTTGGGCTTAGATTCCCACAATTTGGTGCCGTGAAACCCGGGAATTGACGTCGGAGACGACGACCAGCGGGACCGCTACCTGATTACGACGACTCCTGCTCCGGCGGACCAGATCCTTGGGACCCACGATGACCTCCATTGAAAGGAAGCTACGGCGACGAAACACGCTGCGGGAGAAGCTGGATGGCATCGTTCGGAACGTCGAAGAAGGCCTCTGCAATGGACACCTTACCACACAGATGGATATGGTTATTTCTCTTTCAGCGGATCTAATTCCTCTTTCGACAGATCCAAAAGGTGGACGAGGATATTTATCTGGACACCACCGACGACCTCGTTCCAGCGGAGACATCCGAAGAAGCAGCCTTCAACGACAGAATCGTACACATTATCGCGGAGCTTCGCTTTCGGTCCCGAGACCATCCGAGCGGTGAGTCTGGTATTACACCTTCTCAGACAAGCTCACCGCCTTCCGGACCGTAGCCACGCGAGCGAAGCTACGAACCCTGGAATTGACCAAATTCGATGGCGATCGACGAAAATGGCTCCAATTCTGGAACCAGTTTGAGAGTACGATTGATACGAACCCAGAACTTGGACCTACGGAGAAATTTCAGTACTTAATCAACCTTTTAACTGGAACAGCTGCTTCCGCAGTATCAGGAATGCCTCCGACAGAGGAATGCTACAAGGACGTGGTGGCGCTGTTGAAACAACGGTTCGGAGATCAGACGCTCTTTCTACATGATCACACGCAAACCATCATCGAATTAAAACCAGTCGCTTCATCCTCAGACGTGGAGACATTGCGGAAACTCTACGACGAGGTTCAAGTTCATTCCCGAAGACTAAAAGCCCTCGGAACGAGCCCTACAACGTACTGCTCCGTGATACGAGAAATTCTACTCCGGACGCTACCAAGAGATCTGGTACTTCGATTTCATCAGTGGTCGAAGATTCCTATGGCAAACAATCCTAATGATGATTCTTCGATACCAACTACTGTCCACGAGAGAAACTTCGAACAGCTTATGACATTTTGGGGGCAAGAACTTGATTGTCGGGAAGCGATGGTGCCAAATACGTCAAGATACGAGCTGAACAATGCGAATTCGAAGCAGAAGCATGCAAGTCCCCAAGTGCCTTTCGTAGCATCCCTCCACTGCGCTACAAGTGGAACTAAGAAGGGCATCTTCTGTTCTTCCTTGCATGACGCAAAGTCTTGCTCCTCTCAGTCGATAACCTTGGAGGAGAAGAAGGCCCTTCCTTCTCGAGAGGGACGCTGCTTCCGCTGCTTTACCCAGGGACATCTTGCTAGGCAATGCAAGAGGAACATTATATGCCAGCACTGCTCCCGGCGATATGCTTCCTTCCATGTGCGACAACGACAAAAAGGAAGTCAACGAGCAAGTCACTACGACTCCAGTCCAACTGATGTCTAGACAAGAGCGCTCTATTATACTGCTTCAAACGCTGAATGCCAAAGTGGCCGGATCAACAAGAGCATTGAACTGCAGAGTTCTTTTAGACGGAGGCAGTCAACGCAGTTTCATTAGGACTGACCTCTCCAGGAGACTAGGCTGCGAGTTGGTTGAACAGGAAACCATTACAGTGGGAGTATTCGGAGGAAAAGAAACAGCACAGACCCTGAATAGAGTGCGTGTACAGCTGAATAGCTTGACAACCAACTCTGCGATCTTGGTAGAAGTGCTTGAAGTCGAGTCGATCTGCAACCAGGCGATTCCATTCCCAGATGAAAGCTGTGATTGCTGCTCTGCGAGACAAGCTCATCGACACAAGGAGCGTGATGTATCAGCCTGTAGATCACGATGGCATCGCTATCCTGATTGGATCGGACTTTTACTGGAATGGTCGTGACTGGAACTATTCGAAGTTTGGCACCTAATCTCAAAGCCATCGATGACCCGGCTGGGATGGAGAGTACAAGGACCAACACACGAACCTGCACGCATAGTTCACTGTTCAAACGTCGTATCACTCCACTGCCTACACAGAGCGTTCAGACGTAGCATCCACCTTAAAGCAATTTTGGGAACTTGAAAGTATCGGCATCAAGATCAACCAGATCCTACAGACGACTCCGAAATGCTTGAGTTTGAAAAGCCCATCGCCATCAAGAATGGTCGCTACGAAGTGGCTCTTCCCTGGAGAGGAAGTAGATCTTCACGACAACATTCAAGTTGCTGAGAAACGGCTGAACCACCTCATGAGAAAACTGAAGCTTAGGAATTCGGGGTTGAACGCGTACGACAAGGCCATCCGTCATTACAGTCATGATGGTACAGCAGAACGAGTGCATTGGACCACGCCAAGTGACGGGTGGTATATTTACTATCTTCCTCACAGAGCCGTCATTCGCGAAGAAAGAAGAACCACGAAGATGAGGATCGTGTTTGACGCGTCATCGCATGCCCGAAAGGCACGAAGTCGTTAAATGACAACTTGGAGGCCGGTCCGAATCTGAATTCCGACATCCTAGCCTTGCTTCTGCGATTTCGTCAATACAAGATTGGTATGACTTCTGATGTTAAAAGGCCTTTTTACAGATAACTCTACGGGAGCCAGACCACGACTCCCTACGTTTTCGTTGTTTTGAGAGTTGCCCTCAACTTCGTCAACCATTTCCTCCCGAAACAGGTGTGGAGAATGTCTCGAGTCCCCTTCGGAGTAACTTCAAGCCCCTTTCTGCTAATTGCAACACTTCAGCATCACTTCAGGAGCCATATGCATTCTAATCCGCGTACTGCGGGACATTCTTCTCAAGTCCATGTACATGGATGACCTGGTAATCGGTGGACATACAGAACAAGAAGCGATTGCTTTATACAATGACACCGTCAGTATTTTCAAATCTGCTTCTATGAATATCAGAAAATGGGTTACCAACAACAGGACCATGGCCTCTGTTTTTCTCGACAACCAAACAGACTCACCCTTTACCGTATGCTTGCCGCATTCAGAGACTTCGAAAGTTCTTGGACTGAAATCGGACACATTGCAAGACGTGTTTGTTTTTCGGCCGTAAGTCCCGACGAATGAACGACCGGCTACAAAGAGATTGACACTGAAAGCTATTGCCAAAATATTCGACCCCCTCGGATTCATTAGCCCTGTTATTATCACAGCTAAGATACTTCTTCAAGATTTGTGGAAAAGACAGTCTTGATTGGGACGATGAACTACCCGAAGACTTGGCGCACATTTGGCAGCGCTGGTGTGAATAAGTGGACGCCCTTGAAGGGATTCATATTCCACGGTATTGTGGTCAAGGGCTCAATCAAGACTATCGCGAAGGCTACGTTGCACGTATTTAGTGATGCCAGCCCTAGAGCCTATGGTGTCGCTGCATATCTCTTTTTG
The DNA here is from genome assembly GCA_013339765.2 of Haemaphysalis longicornis. Classification (NCBI taxonomy): domain Eukaryota; kingdom Metazoa; phylum Arthropoda; class Arachnida; order Ixodida; family Ixodidae; genus Haemaphysalis; species Haemaphysalis longicornis. Next base: position 117,367,079 of record CM023456.1, on the reverse strand, counting down.
GAAGGATTCGACACAAGCTCATGAGGCACATCTGCTTATGGCAAAAAGTCGAGGGGCCCCTGTGAAGACTATCACTCTAGCCAAGCTGGAATTACCATCTGCTTCTTTAGCTGCACGTATGAGCCTAATACGTTCACGAAAACGTGAACCTTGACATCATAGAGACGCATCTATGGTCGGATTCTTTGGTTAGTGTATGTTGGATTCGCAACGAGACCACTATCTGGAAGCCTCTTTGTGCAGAATAGAGTAAACGAAATAAGAATTGCCTTAATCAGGCAATGGCACTACTGCCCAGGAAAGGATAATCCAGTGGACCTCCTCACTAGAGGAATTTCACCCTGCCAATTGCAACAGTCCACATCGTGGTGGCAAGGACCTGTCTAGATTCCTACACCTGAGTTTTGGCCTACAGAACCAACGCCTCCAGATGCACAAGGCTAACAAGTTATGGAGGAGACCCGAAACCCGATCCTGACGTCAAATGTCTACGACTTCTGCAGTCGTCGACTTTACCCGATTTAGTTCCCTCTTACGCCTCCATCGAGTGGTAGCTTGGATACACCGCTTCATACATAACGTTCGGAACAAGAACCAGATTACGGGACACTTGCACGGCTGAGGAAGTTGGAAAGGCCGAGCTTTACTGCATTCAGAGCACGCAATCAGCTGGTTTTCCTGAAGAACTATATTGTGTAAAGAAGGGGCTTCCTCTACCACCAACCTCATCTCTAAAGGCAGTGAACCATTTTCTTGATGATCAACGATCCTGTGGGTACAGGAAGACTACATGCCAGCCCTGACGACTACAGCCAGAAAGGCCCTATTATTATTCCTCACAAGTGTTTTTACGCTGAACTGCTCGTACGATCAACCCACACGAAGTTAGGTCATGCTGGTCCCCGTGACACTTTGGTTCAGCTGCGAGAAAGATACTGGATCATGAAAGGACGACAACTCGTCAAGAAATTGCTTCATGATGCGTGACATGCAAACTATTTCATTCAAGAGCATGTATTCAAGATGAAGAACCCGTACCCAAGGACTGAGTCATAGAAACTACTCCATTCGAAACCTGTGCAGGCCTCACAGGCAGCCCTCGACTCACGCCAAGAACGCCTGCTTTCCTGGTAGATGATGACCGAACTGATGAATAAAACCGAAACTTTATGATAAACTGAATAAGAATACACAAGGTGGTTAAAATCAACAGTCCATGCCGTAAAAAGGCAGTGGTGTGCGACCAGCTGCCACACCGTGGCTCATCGTCTCTGAAGTGCAGGCTGCCACACCTGGGTTCATAGTCCCAGCAGGGCGAGGGTTTGTCCCAATGTTGTGTGCCAGTGGGGGGAACACGCCTGTGGAGTAGACTTTGCTGGTCCACTCTACGTAAAAACAACATCGTCAGACAACCGGAGGTAGATCGTTCTTATTTCGTGCGCAGTTACTAGAGCAATTCATTTCGAGTTGATACCAGACATGACATCAGAGAGTTTCATTCGCGCTATGCGCCGTTTCGTTTCGAGACGCGGACTCTGTCACACGGTATACAGTGAGAATGCGCGTACATTTAAACACAACGCCCGAGAACTCGCTGCTGTGGAAAACACTCAAGCACCCCGATGTACAAGATTATTTCACGTCCTCGTCAATTTCTTAGAATTTTATCGTAAAAGCAGTGCCCTGGTGGGGTGGCTTTTATGAACGACTTGTGCACTCGGTAAAAACATCTTTGCGAAAGGTATTAGGACGACGGCTGAGAGACGTAGCCGAAATGGCTACCATTATCACCGAAGTGGAAGCCATAATTAATTCCCGGCCACTCACGTTTGTTTACAACGATGTTACAGAACCTTCTCCCCTATCACCAGCATGCTTTATTGTTGAAAAAGGCTGACCTCGTTACCACCTTGGCTGCTGCATCTTAAGGATCACCCTAAAAGGGAGTCGATGTCAACAGTGCTGGAAAGGATGTGGCGACAGCGAGAAAAAACATTAGACGAAATTTGGTCACGGTGGAAGAGGGAATACCTCTACGAACTTCGACCTCAAAGCAAGACACGTCGAAAGGCATCCAATACGCTAAAAAAGGATCGGTCGTGCTCGTCAACGATGACTCTAAACCACGTGCATTATGGAGTCTAGCTCGTATAGAGACGCTACATCCAGGTCGTGACAACAAAGTTTCGCTCCTGCACCTTGGACGAATCACAAAGCGACCAGTGCAACGTTTGTACCTGCTAGGAGCGGACTGAACAGAGCTTCTTCGTGGTCGGGGAAGATATAGAAACTTTACGTGTCATCATCGTTGATGCCCCGACATCACCATATCGGTGCAGATCATCACGCGAGCGGCCATCTCGAACTGCTTCATCCTTCTTCAAAAAGTCGCCATTAGAAGTCGTTGTGATCTGCAAGGTCGCTCTTCGTTTCGTGTAGTTCTTCGTTTCTTGGGCTTAGCTTCCCACACCGTGGATCTTTTGAAAGAGGGAGGAGATATTGCGCTGGCAAAGCTTGTGCCATTTTCAAAGTGCTTGAAGACTCAATAAGTGCCCATAACCTGGAAAAACACCAACATTATTCTGATTCATAAGGAGGGAGATCCCGAGGACCTCAAGAATTAGAGACCCATCAGCCTACTCTCAGTTGTGTACAAGCTCTTTACCAAGTTCTAGTTAGCCGCATATGTGACCTGCCTGGATTTCCAACAACCCAGAGCAGGCTGGGTTTCGGAAAGGGTACTCGACCATGGGTCACATCATGTCGTCAACCAAGTGGTAGAAAAATTCGCCGAGCACACTAAACCCCTTTACGGGGCATTTATAGATTACGAGAAAGCGTTTGATTCCTTGTTCACCGCAGCCGTGCTAGAAGCATCGAAAGACAAGGGAATAGAAGAGAACTTTGTAAGACTTCTAGACGACATATGTAAGGAATGCACGGCAGGATATTCCTCCAAAAGCAAAGCGATAAATTCCCGATCCGAAAGGGAGTAAGACAGGGAACTACCATCTCGCCAAAACTATTCACGGCATGTCTGGAAGGGTTCATTGAAAAGCTTGACTGGGAAAACAGGATTAAGGATAAACAGGGAATACCTGAGCCATTTGAGGTTTGCGGACGACATAGTCTTTCTGAGTCAGACTGCACAACACTTGAAAACTATTCTTGGGGAACTACAATCAGAAAGCAAGGCCTTGGGGATAAAAATAAATTTGAATAAATCGAAAGTAATGAGGAATAAGCTTGCCAAGAACGTCTTCTTCAGCTTAGGTAACGAAACGCTAAAAGTAAAAAAATACAACTACCTCGCTCACCCCCCTTCGCCGTGCCTTCAGGGGGTGTCACGTAGGCGCTGATTTCGTGGGTCTGGTAGTTAATGATTACCTTGTCGATCTTCTCGTAGCGCGCTTAGCGATCGAAGGTTGGCGTGCTCACGACGACTAAGTTTCTTAAGATGTCCTCCGCTGCCTCTTCGATGGTTATTCGAGCGCCGTTACGAAAGCCGTCCTTCAGGAGTGCTTGGTGCTTTTCTTTAGGTGCAAGTCCGTTCTTCGGTCGAAGAATTATTCCAATGTCCTCTTTAGGCAGTTCGGGCTCACGAAGCAGCTTCCTTCAGCCATGTGGGTGAGGGCGCGTGGGTACTCTTGACGCCTGCATCTTTGCTGCAGCGTGGCTTCCGGCGCCATGCTAGCGGGCGTCCTCCTGCGACGTTAGTTCTAGCTTTGCAAGGTCTCGGTTTCCTCCTCTACGTTGGTGTTCTAGCCAGCCGGCTTCTCTAGTGAATTTATCTCGTGAGAGGGACTCACCTTCCAGTTCAACGGCTTCCATGTCTCTTGTGAGGGTGCTGGATCGCGGTGTGACTCTCGGCCGAATGACTGAGTCTGTGCCGCCTCATCGATCTTCACACTTAGCCAGAATACCTTTCTTTGCACCCGTGCAAAGAAAGGTATTCTGGCTAAGTGTGAAGTTTAGGCGCACTGCCAACTGCAAGCGATCTTTCTTTGTTCCTGTCTAACCCCATTTGAGGTCAAATTGCCATGTCAGCCTTCAGCTAGATAGGAAGTCACAAAGTGAGGGAGGTTCTGGCGTCGTGCCGGGGGCCGCATAGCGCTGCTCGGCGGGCCACTTGTTGCCGACCCCTGCACTACACCGCCGTTTTAAGAAAATCGCTTTATTACAAAAATGGAAGTTCTCCTGGAAGTTCTTCGCCATCTCCATTGCAATGCGTAGAGTTAAAATCATCCTTGGTTTGAACGAAGTGTCGGCTATAACGAAGATAGTTTTCCGTCCTGGTGACTTTGTTATAACGGGAGCTTTCTCGTTTACTCTGTCTTTGTCAAACTGAACTACCCTGTAGTGGAAACACTATTTCGCTTCACCCATAACCGTAGGAAGCTATGAACGGCTGAATATTTCGAACACGGCAAAGTTGTGTGCAGTCTACAGGGCCACTTTACATGTGTTTGTGAGACGCCCAATCGGCCGACCTTGCCCCACTGCCGACTAGCAGTCCTCTTAGCGCAAGCGGATTCGGTATGGATAACAACGCCGTCGTCAAAAAGAAGCAATTATTACCGTTATATTACCGAAACAACATGTCTGCTGTCCGTCATCTTTCTTCATCGTCATCTTCTGCCGTCAGCTGCATGAACTTCCTTTTCCTCGAGGGGATAAAGTTTCAGAAAGCTCCTCTGCGGCACAAACAGTCGTCGCACCTGTCCTCGCGCTTCTACTTCCAGCAGAGGCTTGGCTCCTTGTCCGTCCTTCCTTTTAGGTGCGGAGTACCTTAGCACCGCACAATGTCCGTCCGCGTCCATGCGCATAGCATTTACAATCGCAAAAAAATCACACAGGCACCGGCAGGATTCGAGCCTGTGTCTGCTAGACCAGCCAGAGTTAGTGTCAGTCGTCTTACCGATTGGGCTACGACCATTTTTTTATGGCCGGTTTCAGACATCACGAAAACGTGCTACAGATAAAAAACGCTAGCTTTGCCTAAGCCAGCGTATTATGTCTAAAAACGGGGCATAGACAACACTTTCTCTACTTCCTGCAGCCACTCGGGCGTACAAGGCTGCAGGAATGCGATGAACGCTTTCACGGAAATACTGCCTCGCGGGCCGTCCATCAACATCCGTGTAACGAGCTGCCATTCGAGACCTCCATATTCCGTGGAGGACCAGCAACATCAATAGGTCGTAAGGCACTCCATTATCGTTCTCAACTGCCAGAAACCGTGAGGATCCAAGGGGAGTTCCTTTTTCAAAGTTCTCTGAAGAACATCCCACAAAAACACCGCATCCCAACAGTCCAAAAATACATGTTCAACAGTTTCCGGCTTCTTGCATAGCCAGCAGTCTGCTCCCCAGGGCACGAACAAACCCTTCTCAAGCATCCACGTTTTAACCGGGAGCACACCAACATGAAGCTTAAAAAAAACGTTTTAACACCCGGCGGAACAACCATTGCTTTTACACGTTTCAAAACATTTTGTCCTGGTCCACTTCGAAACATGGATCTGTATAGTGGCACAGGAAAGCAGATTTCAACGAGATCTTTGTACAACTTCCTCTTCGACACTGAACTCAAATATTCCATGGAAAAACGCGAACATACAAATTGTGTTGCCTGTACGACTTCCTTTAAATATCCGTAACACAAAGATGACGTAATAACAAACTGAGGCAGAAGTCTACCTAACCTAACCTGAATTACAGTGCGAAGTAGGGGGTCCTTCACCTCACGCAAAAAATAGAATCTATTGACTACTTGTCGCAGAAAAAGATGCACACCCAAGAGTCAAACGGCTTACTCGCTCGCCTGTAACAGCGGTGCGAGATAACCTTAGCACCTCCCAATGTCCGTCCGCGTCCCATACGTGCGCACACCACCCTATCAAGCGAAAATCAAGCCGAAATTAGATTTGAGCCGTGAGTAGCAGTTTCATTTAGTGTATAATCAAGGTGCAACTCACGGCTCAAATCGAATGACTGTCGAGGCAGCAAATCGGATGTCACTCGGGGCGCAATTGGATGTCATTTCGAGTCCTCGTACTCCGCACCCTCGCCATCATCCACGGAGTGCAGATGCTGCCATTTTTTCTACTCCTCTCCTCTCTTCTCCTTGACAGCCTACTTCCAAGCGACCACGACGTTTTTCTCTCTCGTGGGCATGTCGGCGATCTACGTGGCCAACGCCCAGCTGCCCCTAGTCACCATCGAGCAGTACCCGTCGCCGCTGCGCGCAGTCAGCCTCAGCTGCGCGCTCCTAGCCGGTCAACTCGGTTTCCTCACGGCGCCCTTCGTGAGCGAACAGGTGAGCGAACGCGAAAATTTCTCCGCAAGCGCAGCACGCTCTGTGAGCAATGGTGCTTCCCTGAAGTGTACCAAATTTCACTGGCACTTTTCATCTGAAGTTTCTGCACTATACGCTCTAGTGCAATATTTTCTTACACTTGTTAGCTGCGCAGTTCACCCATCTCGGTGGTGGCTTAAAGTAGGCTGTAAGTTGTTATGAAGCGAAATACTACATAAACATTATTGCTGTGACTATTTTGAATTGTCTCGGCTAGTTGAGATTATGGCGTTCAATTAGGTAGCTCCACTCTTAAGAAAGGTTCTGGCATAATCGTAACGGAGTTGTTATTATTTAACTAGTTGCTTGTCCCAGTATACACTAGGTACATCGTAGCTGGAGGTAGTGAATGCAGCATTAGTCAGGGTCACTAACTGAAGCAGCCAGAAAGCACCACTACCTTCACTATTAAAGTCTTAGCGGTAACACCCTTCTGAGCTACATGCGTTTACTAACTGTCGATGCGTAACCTAGTCATAAGCACGACCTTAATCTAGTCTATACTACTTCCTACACCCAGTTAATTTCGTAACCATGCAGTTGCGATAGCAGAACCTACGTACAGTACCACGGGGTAGTAAGGTTCGTAAGGAGTTAGTAAATACGGCCGTTGCTACCCTTTCACGACCTTTTTGAAGTGTTTTCTTAAATTGAAAGCATACGGGCATATCTACGCGCGAATTCTGTTTATGATCGTGCGAGTAGTAAAGACGTGCACACCTGCTTTCAGGGACTACGGGATGACTTGTTGCATAAAAACCGCAGTGCTGCAACGTAACTGAAATAAATCTTTTGAAGAGAACGCAAGGAAAACACAATGTGTGATTTATTTGCTCTTAGCAAGACCGCATAGGTGGATTTAACGGTTTTCTGTGACATACTGCATACGCCAGACGCCAGGCCGTTTGCACCCAGTCTGCTCAGCGCTTTTACCCTGTCGCCTGTGCTTTACTGTCATAAAAAAACCTTTAACGTACATTCGTGACCCAACAGATTAAAGACAAAAAAACAACCTTGCTTTATTCAAAAAGCTACCATTGCAGAATAACACACGCACGAAGTTCAAAGTAAGCCGCAGTTAGGCTAGGTAATTTGCAACTCCGTAGGAAGGGCTCCAAAACATGGAGGTGCAGGACCGTTGATGGAAAGAATGAAGGAGACACGGAAGAGGTTCTCAAGAAGGAAACTTAGGGTTTGGTTCAGACATAGTCGGAAAACGTGCTATTAGGGCTTGTTTGCTCCAAATTCGTCGTTATACCACTCCTGAGACTTGCGTCCACAGAGGTGTATAACAATATCTTCAAGCACACTTTCAACGTTTCGCCGGGCTGTTGAACCACGTGACAGACGACAGACAGAAAGATAAATCAGAAGTTTCGGGTTTGAGAAGACAAAAAAAAAAAAAACTACCACAACATCTTTGAAACAGTTACCGCACCCTAGACTTCGACCAGTATCCTATAAAGCCCCGGTTGCGGGTGCATAAAAAAGTGTGAGAAAAATTGAACCAAAACTGAAAAACACCCGAGTAATTTTAGTAGACGCATTGTACATAGTTTTCTGGTTGTTGTATTACTTTCATTTTTCAGAGTAGTCATTGCACGAGCGTTCATGGCGGTGGCTGCAGTACTTACCTGAGCCGCATAAGCCTATAATGCACCGATTTCAACAGATAATGAGTCATCGCCAATAATTATCGACAAAATTACCCCAGCTTCACTGACTTTGCGTCGCTAACGCTCATGCTAACAGCGAATCTGCCTGGAGTACCCTAATCGCAAGGCTAAGCTTCATAGAACTCTCTCCAGGCCAGCAGATCTATTTCAGTTCGCGCGCCAACTCTCGCTGGCGCTCCCGACGGGTGGCTTCGTCTTCCGGAGAGCGCGCGTCTTTACCCATTTCCCAACATTCCAGAAACGACCTGCAAGCGCGCTCGCCCGCTCCTCTGAATCATCCGTTGGAAGCGCGCTCTTCAATTGGCCAACTCCTCTACTCCTCTCTTTGAATCCGTCAACTGAGCATCTCTCCCTCTCCCCTATCCCCACCACGCTGCGCCTGTGCTTGGCGCTTGCTTTCCCCCTCACTAGGCTATACCCTCTCCATATCACTGCGCCCGCGTAACCACGCCTCGTACCATGAAAGGCTCGACAAAGAACAGCCTCAATGTTAATAGGTTGAGTGAAAAATTATCCACGCGTGCGCCCAATCGAATACCGGGGGAAAGGGGTGGGGGGTTGCCAACGACAATGCACCGAGGCCGCTCACCCTCCTCCAAGAAGCAGCTTCATTGCCTAGCAACTGCGCTGAGAAGAGGTAGAAGGTTCTGGTCGGTTGCAGCCTGTCGTGCGAGATGACATGCAGGATGGCACCACATGCATGCGGTCACGCCGTCGACTCACTATTGCGGACGGGGCTGAGTGCACGTCGCGTCATTTAGTCTACCTTAACCGTTCTTGAGTGAAAGCCAGTGTTCAACGCCTATCATATTAGAACGCTGAGCGCGGCGAGTTTCATAGCACGAAGGGTTCGATGTTGATTCGGGAGTTGAGAGGTGGCCGTCAAAGCCAGTGCAGCGCAGATGAATCAGGGCAGCGGAAGAACGCATTCACGCGAGCGGAGGGAATTAGAATGAATCAAAGGAAATCAAAGTGTATCAAAGTAATGAAAGGGATTTAAGACGAATGACTCAATGATTGTAGTGGTCGCCTGAGCGAATTAAGATGGGTGGATAAGTGAATTAAGTGGATGACTTCGCAAATTAGGACGAGTACTAAGCGAATCTACTGCATGGCTGAGGGATTTAAGAGGAATGAGTCAGAGAAATATGGGAGATTACTAAGTTTATTGAGCCAATGGGTCATTAACCTGGATAATTAGGCTGAATAGATAAAGCGAAAAATATAGATAACAGATCGCATTTGTGTGGACGTCAATGCGAGGGTTGGGGGTAATGTAGTCCCGTCAGAATAGGAAGAAAGACATGGGGGCGGTAAACGGGAATGTGGAAGAGGAGTGTGCGAATCACAGCAAACCACGTGCCTTGTTTAATGCATCCCCACAGAGGCTTTCGCCTTGTGCCCGTATCAGAGGTATCACAGAGAGCCTGCATATTTTGGTGTACTTGTAAGAACGGACATCTCTTAGTTGATGCTGGCTCAGAGTGTGTATATGCCCGATGCGACTGCGTTAGGGTTCTTTATTGTGGTAGCGTACATTTTTCTAAACGACAGCTGTGTGCTGCACTTGAATTGGTGAAAAATCTTACATTACTTCTCCGTATTTTTTTTTTTTTTTTTTTGCGTCCTGGGAACGATGCAGGCACTGGTGATGGGGCTTACGGGCCGATGTTCGTGGCCAGTATAACGAGTCTGACCGTGGGCTGGCTCTTGGTTGCACTGCCGGAAACGAAGTTCGAGAACATCGCAGCCCTGAAGGACAAGTAAGGCACCGTTCCATCTGCAGTAATGCCTGCAGTCGGACGCAAAAGTCGAGAAAGTGATCACTATTCGCCAGTGAAGGAATATTAGTTACAGCTCCGCCGACCACAGTCTTTGAGTGATTCAGGTCATTTGGATTAGACACAGAACTCTATCGCCACGTAACGGTCACTGCTGCCTGTTCTCGCAAGCGCTTCAAAAAGCATGCATAAGGAGGCATAGACAGTTTGTGCGCTCGGGACCTCCGTCTCCCAGAGGGAACCTCTTTCTGGTTTCCCCCCCCCAACCACCGGACAGACACCAAATGAGGTGGCTCAATAAAATTTCGGCGAAATCAAGATTCCTCTACTCGCTTGCACTTATACAGATGTGGTACCCAGTGATAGCAGAGACAGCGGGAGCAGGGGTCGGCCTAAAGACAGTATTTAGGTGGTCGGTGTATAGTCACGTCGTGCCCGCTGCCATATTGGAGTGCCACTGCTGGTAGATAACGTTGAACGATAGACCTAATACTCCTTGGTAACCTCGACAACTAATACTGGTTCTACTAGCTGCCTCCCGCTGTCTCTGTGAAAGAAGAAAGCGCTTGTCGCGAGTTTCAAGCTCACAATGCCGCCAGTGTACAACGCCAAACATTTTGAGACGCAAGCTGTGAAGAACCGCAAACCTCTAATGTGAGGTCCCATGTTTAGGACAGACTAGTCCCAAGCAACAAAATGATGCCCATCGTATATTGAAGGACATACATTTGGATATGTGGATATACAAAGGACGTGCAAAGGACGTCCGTGCGACGTCTACCACAGATACAAGAGTGACAGGTGTGAATACCCGTCGAATATACACAATTAGGCCTTTAAACGAATGGGTTTTGGAATTCGTATGCCATGCAGAAACACTTTACCCCCCGCCTTGACACACCGTACACAAAGAAGGAAGGACAAATGGTGACTGACGTGACATGACAGTGGAAGGATAAAGAACAAAGAAGGGGTCTTGGTCATACAAAAACAATAATTGGTTTCTATGCAAGATATAACGCTAGAGCGAGACCCATATATTTTCCCAAACGGTTTTAGATGTTCCTCGAGACATGTGATTATGTTCAAGAGAGCGAAATGCTGCGCAAGTTCGTTCATAGTGTGCATAAAAACAACCACCGAAAAGGACACAGGACGCGAAAAAAAACACTACCGATCCGCTCCAGGGGGGTGGTTAGTGTTTATCTTTCCTGTCCCTGCTCCCTTTCTGGTGGCTTCTAATTCGCCTGCTATCTATGATTTGCTGCTCCAATGCGAATTATTGTTCTTCCAATGAACAATTATTACCGAGCACAACCACCTGCACCAGCTGGAAGTGAGGCACACAAACAGTAGGAAACAGGGAAAAGTGAGCGCAAGCAAACTGCTTTGACGGAGCTGCACCGGTAGTCATTACTTAGTTAAGTATCATCGTTGGGGTTTTTGAGCCATTTCAAAACATGCAAAACGAGATTACAGCTACCTTCTGATGTACCCATAGATCTTAATGTACACAGGTGGCCACGCTTATTTAAAATCACGTAATAGCAGAGTGAAATTCAGATCTCGCCACCGCGGCTAACACGAAATGCACGGTCTTTGTACACTCGCTGTTTGATGTCCGTCGTGAAACCACATATGAGTGCACAGAAAATGGACCTTCACTGAGAATCCAATTTTGGTATTGAATGTCATGTTTTTCTCAGTGCATCTTGTGAACATTCGTGGTTGAGAAGAGTGCGTGAACTTGTCAGCCAGAAAATTTTAAATGTGCCTTTTTGAATCCTTTACTTGTTATGACACTGAGAAAGTGCTTGGAAGCGCACGCTCGTACACGGCTGTTGTCTGAATTCTTTTTGAGGTCTTGAGGTCCGCCTCGCAGCTAGCCACCGATTTGAATATTTTTGGTCATGGTTGGATGCAAGGAGGCTTGCAGTTTGGGGGATATTGTGTGTGTAGATGGTATACGCATTAAAGTTTAGCGGGAGAGTTGTTCTCTTGGCAACACCGCCATGTCAGTGCCCACCGTGTCTGCGCATGCGTGCGCATCTAGCAGAAAGAAAAACAGGCCCCGGCGTCCGTTGTCAGCGCGGTTACCACTCGATTCTCGGCCGTGGCGTCAAAAGACATGACTAATCTCAGTGCCATTGTGTGGTTATGCTCTACTTGCTGTAGCGAACTTAGCCTTACCACTGGGGAATGGAGAGAGAGAAAATAACATTTATTGAAAGGGCTCCCCCTTATGGGGCGGTGGCGGTTGCCCACAGGGCCCCAGTGACCTGTAGGCCTCGGGAGGTGACTAGCACCTGGTCCGAAAAGGAAGCGGCACGACGCACAAAATGGCTACGCTGCAGCGCAGTTGCCTGTGAACATGAATACGGACACACGCTCGATTTGCACCTTGTGCACGGCACTATCGTTCAGTGCAAGAACCAAATAATGCTTCCGAAGAAATTGTGAATGTGCACGCGCACACCGATTGAGATACGACAGCAGCGTAGTCGCGTAGCACTGCGCGCATTGTGAGCTGGTGAACTAGCCACATCTGTCGGCAAGCGGCCGAAGCGGAAGGCGTTCACCGACAGATGAGCAACCTGCGACTGATACTAAAACACGGCAGCTGTCAATCAGATGATCTGTGCCGACGACTTACTCGTTTCTTGCGACAGGTAAGATGTAGGATGCTGTGCGAAACAGTATTTAACGTCGAGGTAATGCTTTTGAGCGCGGTGGGACGGCCTGATGCCTGCGCCGCCATGCTAGAGCCTGCGTGTCTACGTGGCTAAGACGACACACATGGTGGCCGACAAGCGCACCACGCCAGTGAATACAACCTGTACGTAAATGGACGTCCGTAGGTGCGAGCTTTTGTGTAGGTATAATGCGATATTGTGCGTGATACAAACAGCTACGCATAAAACAAAAAGGATTGTTTCACCGTATTTAGAAGTGACAAAGAGCCAGTAAAGCGATTTATTCCCGTCGATAAACATGAGGATGCATCTCGACGTTTGCTGCTGTTCAGGCACAATAGGGAAAGAGATGAAAAGACGAATAAACACCCAACAGCAATTTGCGTTAAGAAATCCGACTCACTGCAGAGCCAGCACTGGAACGCAGCGAAAACAATGTGCTAGCGTGAACCGGTAACTTTCGCTGCTGGTGAGTTAACGTGCAGTGGTGGAGCCCGAGCGAAAGGCAAAGACGTCACCATAGGTATTCGAAGGCAGTTTAGCCTGCCGAGAGCGCGACGCAGGTGCTCCAGGTGCCATTACCGCCTGGTCAGCTGCCCGAAAACAGAACTGCCATGGACGAGGTCTAGCTTGGTACCTTCCTCTAATGCATGCGTTTGCAATGCTCAGCAATGACGACTAGTGGCATTGTGGTTCTTTCTGTACTATAGTTCTCTATATAGCTCTGTAGAGGAACTCTAAGCGGAAGAAACGGAAGGGGGCTGGTGAAGGAGTGACGGGTGCGGCCGCAAAGTTAAACATAACGTTAACACCTAATAAACAAAAAGTCCGATAGGCTTTCGCCTTCACATTCTTAGAAACTTCTCAGAATGTTCCGTACCTTCTACTCAGAGTTCTCAGAGAACATTTTAGGCGCATTTATTGGCCCACACGGTTAAAGGGATCCACTGAGATACTAGCGAAATTGCGCTGATTTGTCCTTAACCTTCAATAACTGATATTTTGATGATTGACGCGCAGGATTGCTGCCGAAAGGTCGCATATATCGGAAAGCAGCGATCTCACCGATAAGAAGGCGGGACCATCGTGACCCGGAATCGTCAACGTGGAAACGTGGCCTCGCAAAGCTTACGCCAAATGACCGCAAAGAGACAGCGTTTTTTTTATTTTATTGTATCTCCTCTTCGCTTCAATCATTATTTTTATTTTATGTTGCCACTGTTCCGAAATGCGAAAGAACAACTCTTAAAGCGGAGAACTTCAATAAACACTTATGTGCTTACATGTGATTTTAACACTAAAGTGTTTTATTCCCGGGTACACCAAGAAAATCTTATGTCATATCCGTCACCGAAGTGACCGCTAGAAAAAGTGCAATAGACCTTATGCAAAAGTGCCGCCATCTACCGGAAGAAAAACGAAACGAGCACGCGACGCCATGTTGGGGGATGGCGGTCGCGGGATTGCTTGGCACGGGGCCTGTGACGGGCTTTCTCGGCTTGGCGATTCTTTTGTATTCAGATTAAAGCGCAGCCAAATGAGCGACGAGTGATCTGTGGACCTTTCTCTGTTGCCCACATTTGCGGGCGACTTCGTAAATACGCCTTATGCATCGAAAAAGCAGTCAGGGAGGCACCGGCAGGGAAGCTCTTGGAGGCTGTGGCGTTTCTTCTCCTTTTTTTTTTTTTTTTGACATTGAGAACGCAAGCATTGAAAGTACATCCGTGTTGGTTCGCATCCTGCGGGTTTCTCAGGAGGTCATTCCTCAAATGCTTCGAAACTTGCGGGCTGTCCTCACTTGAAATGGGGGAGGGGGGGAGGGCACTCTCGATATAGCTCTACTCTAAGGATCCTCTGGGACGCATAGGAAACCCGCAAAATAAACAAAAATAAACAAACAAACACAAAAAAATAAATTGCATACCTGGCATTTATAACAGTGGAGCTGTTGTAGCTGGCCGTAATGTGTAGCGCGTAACGTGCGTGGCGTGTAACGCGTTAAACATTACCAATAAATTATCAATAAACTGCCAATGAATAATTAAATTACCAATAAAATTCCCCGCATTTCCCCGAGGGGAAGAATGTGAAAGTGCGAATGCACGAGTTGAATTTGCGCGGTTCGGTAATGTTCGCGAAAGATAGATCACACACACACACACACAACTACAAAGAAAGAAAGATGCATTTATTCACAGACACCTATTTGTGTTGTCGTTGTACTGGATTGCTAGAGCGGATCTCAGCTTTGAAATTTCGCGTCAGTACTCCTTTAAGCGGGTGCATCAGCCCTTCTCACGCCCGATTCCTGGCCAATCCCGCACGTGGGTATGTGCCATGTCAGCGGCCAGGCAGCGCGCGCCCATCTCCCCCCGTTGCCAAGGAAGACGAGGAGATTCCTGGCCAATCCCCCACGTGGGTATGCTATGCGGACATCGCCGGTGGACGCAGGTTCAGGGTCGCTTTAGAAGTGCATAAGAAGTGCATTCGCACTTAATAAATTGCCGAGCGCTGGTGAGCGCTTTGCTCGCGGCGACCGCCGAGCGTCCCCAGCACACGCAAAGGCTTTAAAAAAAAAAACTGCAAAAACCCTAAAGGCGCAACCACATGCGACGTTTTGGTCGCGTTTGGAGACCGTCCGCGGCGACGCGCGTTCAGCGCGCGCCACCAAATACACAGCAGCGCGCTCGGAGCGCCGGTGTCTGCGCATCCCAGATTTTCGGTCCGTTTTCGGCGTCTGCGCCGGATGTTGCTATCCTCAATTTCCGGTCCCCCTCCGCACGCAACATGGCGGCTCTTTATTTGGCGGCTCTTTAGCACTTTATTTAATAGAACATCAATTTAACGTGTTTTGTTTGTTGAAGTTTTGATTATTCTACAGTTTATTAGGACTGACTTAAACAGAACGATGCTGCCTTTACCAAAGTAAGTCTGGCAACTTGGATCGGAGAAGCGCTCTTCGCGCGTCTCTTGTGGTTGCTCGCCCTCTCCAACGCCCGTTCCGCGTCGGCGCCAGGCGCCGCGGACGGCCGCAAGACGCGACCAAAACGTTGCATGTGGTTTCGCCTTAAAGGGACACTGAAGTGATATGTAAACATTGCGGGATTACTTGCGCAAACTGTAGTCCGGAGTCCCCAGGCCATGTTTCGACCACCCTGGACGCGTTTACGCGATTTTATTTAGTAGAAAAATTAATGCGAAAATGCTGTCCTCCTCTCTTTACGCTCGCCCATTTTCTGCGGCGTTTTCGTGTGACGTCGCGAGGAGCCGAGCTCGCAATTGGCTGCGCTACTGCACGACTCCCCGGCCTTCAGACATAGTCAGTCGGCCCAGCGTTTCGTCCGCCGGCCGCCGACGGGTCGTCGCAATTCGTTCGCTGAGTTGAAACGAAGCCAGGACACGTTTGTGAATGGAAGAATCTGCCTTTCTTTACTTGGTTAGTTTGTACACTGTATCTAGCTCCAAGTCAAGGTCGCTTCACACAAGCGCTGCACAAGCGCACATGCGACGCTTCGCTGACTTGTACGCCAGTAGGAAAATATAAGGCCTCTTGAAGGCGGGAGAAGAGTCAGCGAAGTCAATATAGGTACTAAGGAAATAAAATCAACTGATATTTTTACCGTACAGCGTAAAAATAGGGGTCGGGAAGCACGTTTTTGCGCTGGGCGAACAATCACAGCTGTCAGCAGCACGACTACGCATCTGCGAACGCTTTTCCGTCTACGAAATGCAATTGCTAGAGGTGAGCTATTGTGGAAACACGGGGGACGCTTACTGCACGAGCGCAATACAACAAATAGTCACCGAAGCTGCTTGAAATCCCAAAACTAAATAAAAGTGTAAGCTGGTTGTACAATGTATACCCTATATTAGAACGGCCAGCGGAGCCCGCCCCGTGGCCGAGTGGTCTGGGCCGCTAGGTATGTCACCGGAAATGTTTTGCAAGTCACGAGTTCAAATCCCCGCGGGTACGTGCTTTTTTTTTGTAAGTTAACTTTTCCATTTTCCGCCGATGTTTTCTATATTGAGTTCACCTTTTTTTGGGCCGCAACGTTCATGGCTCCACGAACTAGTTCACAAAACGCGCGCAGGCTGGCACTGGCGCGCTAGCGAGTTCTCGTTGGCGTGCTGTTGCCATAAGCACCGACTGCTTGCAGGCAGTGGGCACAGGCCAGAATGAACAGACCCTTGGCCTGGTGCGAACACGCTTTTTACGATACAGGCATGAGGGAGGCAAGCTCCAAATATGGGCGAAAAGCGCATGACATTTGGGCGTCTGCGGGTACGCGGAGGGCGTTCATGCACTGCCTAGGTCTCGGCTAGTGAATGCTACGATTCCAAGCCGTCCTGGGAGGCTTATCTTTATGCATTTTTACAGCTGACAACATGGCAGAAGCGCGGTACGATGATTACTGAGTTATTGAGAATGCCCATCCAACAACGCCACCGGTTGTGTTTTACAGAACCGAAACCGAAACCGAAACTTGTTTGGTTGCTCACCTTGGGCATCGTCCAATCACGGTGCCCGCTCCTCCCAACGTCACAGCTTTAGTTGGTGCGGCCGCCGCAAACCGCGCATGGTAGTTTTTCTTCTTTCGCGCTTTGTAAAATAATTTCCGATTTTGTCAACCGGATAAACGATGAAAAGTGTGCTAATTTGAGCCAGTCTACGCAGTGCCAGCAAAAACGGGAGCTTGACAAATTCACTTCAGTGTCCCTTTAAAGAGCGAGAAAATGCTGAGCGCTCGTGAGCCCGTGCCTCGCAACGACCGCTCAGCATCCTTTGCTCGCGCCGTGGACAAAAAAAAAAAAAAAAAACTGGGTGCCCACTACCGCTTAGAAAATTCCGCTCGAAAAAATTGATCTTGGGAAAATAGGCTACGGTCGAACAGGAGGCGACGAGCTGTAAATGACCGATACAATGAATTACTACGTACGTTCCTCGCGCGACTCATGGAGCTACGTGAAGGTTGCAACACTCGCGGATTCCTTATTTCCTGTAACGTTTGGCAAACGAAAGAATGCGTCGTAGTTCCATAAAAGCCTACCGAACGTCCAGAATAAAAAGAAAACGCGGGCGCGCAAAGCACGCACGGCAGACTCTCTACCCGCCCGATAAACGAGCTGACCGATGCAGTGCGCCTGAACTACCAGAAGGCAGGAGTGCTCGGCGCCAAATACAGGGCTAGAAAATAGTTCACTTTGGGACCTTTTCAATCCTGCACATATTATTCGTTTCGTGACTATGCATGCGATCTAGCTATAATATTACTGCGCGAAGGGAAGTCGACACCCGCAAGCGACTTCACACAGGGCTCGAGTCATGCTTCCATTGAAAAATAAAAAAAAAAATTCCCGCGCCTTCCCGCGAGGGGGAACACGAGTAAATGCAGAGCATTGGGGCCTCAGTACTGATTGAAGGCAGTGTTGCTTCCATCGCTTCTTCCGGGATGCTGGTGTAGCAGACACGAGTAAACGTGGGCACGAGCGTCAACCAAGGAAAGGAAGGAGCAACACAGTGACTGAACACGAGCGACCGCTAGCCGCTATATTTGCAGCGCGCCGCAGTAGAGGGAGAGCAGTACGGGGGGAGAGCGCGCATGCGCAAGCATGCGCGCGCCCTTCCACGCCCACCCGCGCTGCTATCACGCACCTGTTACGCCGAGACCCGCGGACGGAGCGAACAGGTTGACTACAACGCATGGGCGCGCCAGCTGCTGTTGAGAGAAAGGAGGGAATGAGAGGCGCACCTGCTGCGGACGCGGAAACTGTTGACACCATCCGACGCAGGAACAGGCGAGGCTAAGAAATGCGCTGCATTTAAAATGTGTACGCTATTTCCGTGGTCGTCCTCGTATCATCTTTGTGCACAGCAAGTTACATAGAAGTATTTGGGCATCTTGGATAACGATAAATGCCGACGTGCGCGTCGTTAACCCCGGGCTATCACGTACACAGCGGTATCCGGAGATACGAGAATCCCCCAACATGGCGGAAGCGCACGCGGTGCCCGCAAGAGGGCGCCAGTTTTTGCATAAGGCCTATTGACGTTGCGACGCCCAGATTCGAGCCCATGCCCTCTCATCGCCACGGCAGGTACGTGGCGCTCTACCGACTACGTTATGAGAAGAGACGTGAGTACCTCTACAAACGCGCCTTATGTCCTTTGCTATGACTAATTCAGATGATGCTGCCGTATAGGAGAGGCGCATCATGACGCTAATGAGCGCCGACAGTTGGCGTCTCGATGACAGCGCCCTTGTGCACGGGGGACGTGCGTGAATTGAGGCACCCTCCGCTGTGGCGTTGTTCGCATGACCGTTGTGTCCCGGAATAAACCTGTCATTTTCTTGTTTCTTTCTTGCGTGTAGGCGCCACTTCGTCTGACGGGGTCAGGATCGCGAACCCTTGGCACATGAAGAGGTTCCTTTAACACTCAACTGCTCTTGTGAAGGCACCTTTCACTTTCGTGTTTTACCGAATTTCCTATGAAATAGGGATGAACACAATTTTTTAAGGGCAGCGATATATGAGCGTTTTAAAAAACTCAAGACCTCACTTTTCTTGTAAACTGCCCGCTATGCATCCGGTCGAGTCGTTGAGAAAAAAGACACCTTTGGATCACTTGCTTACAATTTTATCGTTGAGCGCTGTCTGATCCACTTAGAAAGCAACTTAGCCATCAGCAAAGAATAACCATGACCCGGCGGGACTAGAAATTTAAAAATAAACCTATAGCGCTCGGTTTAGACTTGTCTCCTCACTCCTCAAGGATCATGCCAGTAATATTTTGTTGCCAGGCGATCCCTAGCCCTGTGGCATGCCAAAGCAAGAAACGATGAGCCTGTTCACTCGTTTAAGGCAGATCGATGGCCAGCAAAACTGTATAGAACGCGATCCAGAGGTGACAAAGAATTTTGAACGCAGTTACGAACATGTTCATTGTAAACTGGGAAATACTAATTAAATGTAAATGAAACTCGCCGTAATGGGACATTCTTCTTAACAGCCAGTTTTGACATATTTTTTGTTTTGAAAGTATCACTAAAAGAAGAGTTACAGCCGCTGTCTTTAAACGTACCCATCCCGTGGATGACCATTTATTGAGAGCAGATGGAAATCAGTAACGTTTATAACCTAACTGTGAATCAAAATAACAAGTAAACGAAACCCGGAGTAATGAAAGCATCGTTTTGCGGTCATTTGCCATATAATTGTTTGGGGAAAGGTTTTCCCAAAACAAGAGCTACAGCCATTTAATGCCGACAATTCGCTTTAAACTTGACTTTCCTGCACAGCTTTCTTGGTGACGCAGGACAAGATTGCGGGGAACCGTTGCAACAAACAGCTCTGATGTAGCAAGAACGTCCGGTTTGAATTACCTCACTAAATCAATCTTTACAATACGCACTAAATCAGCTAAACCAAAAATTTTTAGCTCGTTCTTGTCGAGATATCCTTACTCCAGAGCCACAAAGGAGGCCAACAGGTTATGTCGAATACCACATCCAAAAATATTTGGGCCGGCCGCTTCTTCACAAAACCACAGAATGACTTCACCCGTTTGGTGTCTCTTTGTAAAATATCATGAAACCATTAGTTGGAATAACGACCCACCGCTGGAGCGTTTTCCCGACGCAGGCGACAGAGATGTTCGTATGTTGAAGGATTTGTCACTCCTTGCTTCATGTTTATTTTCTGTGCCGCCGTGCAGACCGCTGGTTCAACGCCTTAGTTTAATATAACTGGTCAGCCTTGCCGTCCTTAACCTTAGGTTTTGTTTCCGCAGTTAGGACAAATTAAGCAGTAGCCCTCCCGCACAGTGCGCATCATACTTGAGGTATGGTTTCCAGGTGTGAGGCATTGAAATTCCGTATCCCGGACAATATTCTTGCGAACCAGTTGCACAGCGAACGAGTTCACAAATTTCAGCAACCGAACACCAGCAAGCACAACGGAGGCCTTCCTAATATTAGAGCAGTCAGTAAGACTCGACCCGGCCATTTCTAATCGACCAGTTCAGGGAAAGCCCCACGGGCATAGTAAGTTTCTACGAAGAGAATAATTCACAATTACCGGCTATGCAGCTGTACCGCTGCGAACGAAAGTTACTCAGCTTTCTCAGAAAATTTGCCATTCAAGAAAAACTTGCAGTGGTCCGGAATTACTGGCCTGGACGAATGTTTTAAGCGAAGTTTATTACTTCAGGTACAAACACAGAGAATTCGTGGTAGCGGCCCTCTGGCTTTCGAGCAAACGCCTCCTGCGCTCAAGGTACAAGCGCCACGTGCCCTTCGCCGTGCGGACGGAAGCGCTCCCTACAACGCTTCGGCCACCGAACGAACCAATACGCGGTGCCGCCGACGGCTTCCGCGGGAGAGCGTCTAATCGCTAGTTCATACCGAGGGGAGGGTTGCGGAGAAGGAAATAATGAGAAGAGTAATAGCGCGTGCCATGAGAAAATAGTAGAAGAAGGCACTGGCTGCATCAAAGTTCACTCCGCCTTCGCCTTTACACTCTTAAGAAAAAGGTCGTGCAACTTACTAGCAGAACAGTAACGTGTTACTTGTCAGAGTATCCACTAGGTACTTAGTTTTTTTACCAACTGGCCATGGCTAAACTAGTAAAAAGCTACGCGTGACCATGTGGATCGACTGACCCCGAAGCACTTCATAGACACTCATTCAACACGCACATATCACAGTTAGACAACAGATAAATTGAGCAAGAAAACCAACGGAATGCACGATGTGAACGAGTGTAACTTAGTTACCTTACAACATCTGCTCTGCTTGCTTACCCAGCAGCGGAAATTCCTCTGATAGAGTCAGTGGGCTTGTCGCAAAAACCAAATAGTTCAGTATGCAATCTAATGCGAGCATATACAAGTCAGCATGTGGATTTGTAAGATCTTTTAATCGTGATTTGGAGCGGGAAAACGAATGTCTTTCCATTCCTTTGATGCCCTGTGGCCAAATAGCGCAATTAGAAGAAAGGGGCTGTAGCTATTATGTTCAATAATTCATACAGTTTTGTTACTATCAGTTAAGGTTAGTATCAAACAAGCAAGAGTTACGAAGTCCCCGGTCTACACTAACAACTATAGCATTTAGGTTCCATACTTACTGGCAGAACCTATACGCACCATTCTGGGAGTAGTAAAGTTTGCAAGACGTTAGTAAATACAACCCGTTACTACGTCTTTACTGGAATTTTTGTTGAGAGTGTACAGTGACACTCCGCGGAGAAGCAT
This sequence comes from Haemaphysalis longicornis, assembly GCA_013339765.2. Classification (NCBI taxonomy): domain Eukaryota; kingdom Metazoa; phylum Arthropoda; class Arachnida; order Ixodida; family Ixodidae; genus Haemaphysalis; species Haemaphysalis longicornis. The sequence goes on along the minus strand of CM023456.1, from coordinate 117,345,319 downwards.
CTGCGTTTTGCCTTGACGTGCAATTGTGTGCGCGTTCCCTGCGCCCTCTAGCCCGAAAACAGACCTTTCGCTCAAAAGACTTGGCTTAACCATGTTCAGCCACGGTAACATTCCACGCTCGAAAGAAATCAAATTTTCTCATATTTTTCCCATAAATTTTGTCACCTCGGTGTGGTATGCTAATAGCTTCAGTAGTAATTCAGTTTCGCAACATCGGGTGGCTCACATTTTTTTTGGATAGCTTTCTCTATGGCTGTCTGTTTTAGCTGTATGGCTGCATTTAAAGTAGACATTATGTTTTTCCTTCGATGACTCGATCACCTTCTTCTGACCGATGTTTATGTCGTGGGATAACGGGGACGCGGCATCGATCTGCATAAATGCTGCATAGAGTGAACACCATATTAGAAGTCCTTCCAGCGATAGCACTGAAAGCCCGAAAATAAATTGTAGCGAAGCACAACGCAATGTACCACGCACAGCAAACGTTCCCATACCTTTCAATGTTTACGTGGCTGTCAGCCCAGCCGATTCCAGACAATCTTGGATATCGGTGAGTCCCGTTACCAGACTATGTACCGCATACCAATAATAGATGAGACCAGCCGCCAACATGTCATCCAAACTGCAGTGTCATCTAAACCGCATTTGATCATTTGACATTTTTGAAACAAAACTTTTGTCATTCTTGAAATAAACTTCGGGGAGGCAATGATCATGCCGTTCGCAACAGCAAACAGCCCACGGGAATATCGAGACGAGTTTACTGAAGCAGGCAAGTGTATTTGCCGAAATTTATTATGCTCCCGTACTACATTCTGGCCCAAGGGAGGTTTTCGCGTGTTGCTAAATATGTACGAGGTGGCGTAGCTGCCAAACCCCCTCAAAACAATTTCAAATCATTATACGTACGGCTGCCTTTAAATAAAAATCATTCCTAATGGTGCTGTAGGCATCCTGACAAAAAATTGGCCGCGTATCTGCTCCTTTCGTTGCAAATGTCGTCAAAAGACGATAGTCTTTGTAGACATTTGCCAAGGAAATGCCCCCCTTTGCTTTTCCGCTCACCTCTCATGCTGTTCCTGTACCGTCGGGCTCATACCAGGGTAAACACACTAAACATTTTCGCAAGGCGATTTGAATTTGCCGCGTTCCACTGCTACAGGCCAGGTTCCTCGATTCCAGCGCTGCAGTACGGCGGAGACGCGCGTGAATGGAGGCGGGCGACTACAAGGTTTATAGAACCGCGTGGCCATGCTCCACGTGCATTGCAAGCAGAACGTGGAATCTAGCTATACTCGGTGACAACTTAAGAACGGCGCCGGAAGTTGCCGCTGTGCCTTATCACCGTAGCCGGATGTTTCTCCGCGCGGCGCAAGTAGGGCGTTACTGGGAATATTTTGAACATGGCGTGAGCCGTTCCCGTGATTTTTTGGACTTAATATATGCTCATAAACGACTCCAGTGACGACAAACAAACTGCGTGAGACAAGGCAGACGATATCACGCGTTCATAACAAACCCCTTTCAAAACGCGCGCGCACGGACGTCACGGGTCCGGCGCTTCGGCGGAGCCGTTCTTGAGTTGTAACCGAGTATAGTGGAACCTTGCGTTGCTGTTGCCGCGTGATTTTTCATATGCCGCCAGTAGGCGGCGGTTTTCTGCAGTAGGTGTAGAATATCATTTTATATCGAAAAACCAAGCATCCATGAATCTTTTAATAAAGGAACACTGTAAATATCCCTTGTGTACTGATTTCCTGTCTTATATTTGCGTAATGTCTTGTAAGAATCTTGTTCAACAAAGTTGACAAGTATGAACAATAAACCCGGCTTAGACGTGTACATTTGGCTGTGAGTATATAAGTCCATTGAGCAATATCAATTTTACTTTGGCCGGGTGGCTGAATCGAGTCACAGACAGACAGACCAAAATTTCTGGGTTTAAGTAGCCCAAGCAAGACTATCGTCTTTAAAAACTAATCCATTTCCCCATAGTCTCGTTCGACGACCGAGAAGCTCTGAGAATTAAGGTCTCTGGACACAATGCGCGTGCGTGAAACCAGGCTTCCATTGACTCAAAACGCTTACTTGAAAATAGCGAGAAGGCGTGGCCCTAGAAAAGACAATACATGCATCTGTCGTGGAGCAGAAGTACAATAGTATACATTCATCAAATAAATCCCGTATTGGTATACATGTGCATCGTTCGTAGATGCGTTAACTCAGTTTGCGAAAAATCGTCCCATGGGTTCGTCCTTTGTTTGCAATCTGGTTCTTTGAGGCATTTTTACGATCGACTGCACTCACTTTCAGCGAAGGTTGGGCGCACCTAGCGAATATTTTGAGGGACTTCTGAGACAGAGAGCGAGAGCGAGAGCGAGAGAGCGAGAGAGCGAGATAGAGATAGAGATAGAGATAGAGATAGAGATAGAGATAGAGATAGAGTAGAGATGGATGGATGGATGGATGGATGGATGGATGGATGGATGGATGGATGGATGGATGGATGGATGGATGGATGGATGGATGGATGGATGGGGTGGATGGATGGATGGATGGATGGATGGATGGATGGATGGATGGATGATGGATGGCTGGATGGTGGTGGATGGATGGATGGATGGATGGATGGATGGATGGATGGATGGTGGTGGATGGATGGATGGATGGGTGGATGGATGGATGGATGGATGGATGGATGGATGGATGGATGGATGGATGGATGGAGGATGGACGGACGGACGGACGGACGGACGGACGGATGGATGGATGGATGGATGGATGGATGGATGGATGGATGGATGGATGGTGGGTGGATGGGTGGATGGATGGATGGATGGATGGATGGATGGATGGATGGATGGATGGACGGACGGACGGACGGACGGACGGACGGACGGACGGACGGACGGATGGATAAAGCCTTTCTCTTTTTCATAATTTTCTGTTATTCTTCACTCAACTGCGCACTTTATATCACCCCCACCGGCGTACATATCTCATCGTACCAGTCATGAACTTAAAGTTTCAGGTCACCGCACCCGCACCACCACCTTCGCTGCCGCCTTTTTTTCTCGCGCAGTTTAAGACTGGAACGGCCTTCCCCACCATGTCGCCGCGATCACCAGCTCGTCTTCTTTCAGTGCCGAAGTAACAGCTCATCTGCCCGGTTAATTTTTTGTTGCTACACAATACTGTTTCCTGTGCTCACACCACCCCTTATGCAATATCCCCATTTGGGGGTCTTTAGGGAAAATAAAATGAAATGAATGAATGAAATGAAATAGATAGATAGATAGATAAAGAGCGGTTTAGAGATTGAGAGCGAGAGATAGAGGTAGAGAGAGAGAGGGAGAGAGGGGAAGTTTATTGGGAGCGTTCATGCTAATCTTGTAGGAGTGGTTCCCTCGTCACAGGAAGCCATAAGCCGTCTTAGCATCGGCTGCTGTCCCGGTGAGCGGAAGCTGGTCTGAGCAGCCGGGTCTGGATAGCAGTGCCTTTCACTGCTCCTGGGAGTTGTGGGTGCGGGGAAGGGGGATATATGCTTGTTTTTCCTACACTCTATGGCAATATATCTGAGTGTATCTGGCTGTAGGTAGTATTTGCATTATGCTGAATATTGGTGGCACAGTTTTGATCCGAAAAAGCTTTCGCGCTTCTCTAAACTTGACTTAAGAAGGGATGGTGACGTTTCTGTAATAAAGCACTAAGCACCCTAAAGAAACCAATCCACGTTATCTAAAAATAAATTACGTCCCTAAAATCATGCCAAATTGAGTTTTTAGACATTAAAAGTTTGAACAACTTTTGTGCAGCAAGCCTAAACCTTTTTTTTCTCTTTTCATTATTTCGTATTTTTTGCTGCCTCGAATAAAAATCTAGAATAATACACCCTGATTGATTGTGAACCCATTCTCGCAGCATCACTCGCTGCAATAACATTTTGCACGAAAAAAAAGGCTTGCAGTCAACTTGCTGTGGTTTACGGGATCAGAATAAAACTTTCTGTGTGCAGCTTTCAAGAATCAGTTTGCCTAATTAAAGGTACACCTGCCTGCAGGCCTTACATGGCTCGTCCTAAAGCACTAGCGCTCAAAACATCAAAACAGTGATTATTGATGGTACGTTCCCTTCCGTCAAAAAATCAACTTACACCATCCTCGCTAGAAACCAGGGTGCAAGAAAGTGTTAAAGTACACAAGCCGAAAAATTTGAGTAACCTCACCAGAAACTAAACGCACCGCCCTAGAAGTTTCACACCATACCACAGCGTAGTGAGCAACGTAGAACGGGTTTCTTGCATTAAGCCTCTGGTTTCTGAACGCGACCTTATCGACCTTCCAGCCTGGCCAGCGAGCGCGAACTACAAACGCTGAAACTTTGAAAATTGTAATGTAAATGGTGATCCCGATTACAGACGTCTAGTAGGCCCAAACCCTGAGAAATATATTTATGCAATCGCAGCTTACATCATCGCATTCACTCTTTCATTGCATGTTTCTGAGGTAGAGAGAAAAACAACACGCATATAAAAGGAGGACGATGACGTGACGAGTGCCTGCCTCTGATATTGTTGTTGCTGTTGTTCGGTTAGCGTAAGCTCTTGGCATAAGCTCTTGGCGCTATTGGCCCTTGAATTTGTGCACATTTGACAGAAAAGCGATGCTTGCACGATACCAATTCCGTCGCTCTTAAGTGCAACATAATGAGAAATATGCGGTTCATTCTGCTTGTAGAAAAAGTCAAAGCACCTTGCTTAAGATGCAATCTGAGACAAATTCCGAAAGTCAAATTGCTTCTTGACAGGGTCGGAATGGCGAAAGCCGATAGACATCGGCTTGATAACGCGAGGGACTCAGGTTCGATTCTGCCCAGGAAAATCAGTTTTCTTTTTTGAGGCGCTTGATGTGCTTTCACGTTCCATCATCATCATTTTTCGTGAAACCTATTGCGTAAAGTAGGCTTTCCTGCAGTGTGTTTTTGTGACGGGACAGTCACCAGCGGGAAGGCATACAAATATTCACTTTAAAGAACAATGTTTGCTGAAAGTTCGCCATACGTTATTTGTAATATCGTAGGATTTGATGTTTTCCACAGTGCGGACCGGAAATCACACCACTGTAAACTACGGCACAGTTTCAATACTGCTTTAGGATCAAATCGTGTGAAATTCGGCATATTGGTACACTAAAAAATAATCAAGACCAACGCAACATACACAAAAAAATAAAAGTGCTTTTTTATTGCATAAATCTTTGCGCAGGTGGTGGTGACTTACAAAACAAAATTCTCAAGAGCAACCCTTTTAAAACATTAATATTAATTACAGGCTCTTTTTTGCATTCTCGCGGTGTTGTTTTTACTGGTATAATCAAGACCACAGGAATCTTTCCATCGTGGTGCAAAAATTAAACTCAATGCGAACTTATTTACGGGACCTAACAATGGGAACAGTAACCCTCCTCGTGAAAATCTCAGGCTTCTCCACAAGCTCAAAAGGCTGCCTGGAACTGAGACAGAACGTCGACGTATGAGTGGAACGAAAAATGGTCTGGAACACCAAGTCCGGTAGTGGTCCCGGCAACAGTCATCCTAGAACCATCCCAGCATGCGCAGGCCAAGGTAGATGCTCAGTAAAAAGAGGGTGACCAGGCCACAGTACATGAAGGCTCCACGTGTCCGCTTGTTTGGATCTCCATGCATTGAATAAAGCCCAGAATCAGACATCTCTGTTTCTTGTAAATTTTTAATTTCTACAGACAGCAGTGGCCCAACAAGGCTCAGGGAGTGAGCGGGAAGAGATTTAGCCAGCGGCACATGGCAGCATATTGCATTAAATTGCTTGGGATGAACAACGTTCGCGCACTGTCATTTTTTAAAGCAATAATAATTTATCTCAGACAAGCATTTATTCTATTTTTTTTTTAATACGAGCGCCGTTGTGGACGCGACATTTCATTCCGAGGTGGGTACAAGCCTGGCGCTTCCGGAATGACGCACAACGTTAATGGATGGTGCTGTTAAGCTGCCTCCCGCAACTAAATCAAACGCATATGTACCAAACCGCCATCATTTACGACAACGACGCGTATAATTGACTTAAGAAAACATTTTTACAAAAACAATATAGCAAAAAATTGTAAGTACCGCGAAGGGTCGAACCCAGGTCGTTAAAGCCAGAACCAGCGTCTCTGCCTCGAGACCACAGAGACCGAATCGCAGTATCCTTTAAGCAGTGGGTGAAGGGAATAGCGGCTGGTCTCAAAGTGAACCCGCAAATGGCGGTAGGGTCTACAGGTAGTGACCGGCTTGTACTCACCCAGGCACGGAATGTCGCGTTACTTACCATTTCACCTTTTAATTAAGTTAGCTTGTGTAACCACCAACTTCCAAGCTCCACTTATTGTCTCTACGCTTACGTGCGTGCATGTGCATGCATGTGCATATTCTTTGGCGGGAAAACTGGCTCGCTCACCGGCGGATGTAAAATTACCTCTTGTGCCCTCTTACTTAAACTACTGCCCAAGTTCCAAGCTAACCATACCTCCTTCCACAAATGTTGTGCCTGGGCTGTAGCACTGGTCCCTTACGATCTACAAATGGTTTCATACATGACTTTAATTCAAGGGCTGAAAAGTTCCAGCTCATTTGTATAGCAACAAGTAAATATTCTCTGAAGTGCCTAGCGAACGAGTAAATGTAAAGCCCAGTCAATGAGCATTCAACACCACAGCAATTATTGGCTATTAGGGGTATGGATAGCATTACGATAGCTGGTGACAATTTCATTCATAACGCAATGAGACCAGAATTTATTATCTTAATGACAAAATAAAAAGAGTTTTAAAATGCAAGGTAACGGACTGTCCAAATAAATGTGGAATGTAGCACTGATTGTATCGTATTGCGCTCCAGTGTCGACATCGAGCGTTACAGCTGATACAGTTCAGTCGCGTTGACACTTCAGCGCCGACCCAATGGCACGCCTGGGGTCAAGAAATAATCTCCACCGTGCTCATCCCTGCTTCACCTTGGCGGGCGACTTCGCTGAATTTTTTACTTTACAACACATAGCCAAATGGCGTCGCTTTCCAAAAGCTCCTCATGTCTTTTTCTATGCCGAACACCACCTACGCTTGTGCAACCTTGGAAAACAGGTGCATGGACCCGCGGTTCTTTTTTGGTGCGGAAAGTTTCCTTCCCCTACATCATCCTTCTTTTCGTGCGCTTATTATTCATTCATTATTTTTTATACTTCGTTTTGTGTGTTTATAAGTTCGCTCGCTTTGAAAAGGTTGAATCAGTTTACCCGGTTCCGCTATTGTAATCTTAGCAAATGGGCTTAATTTTTTGTTCTTAGCAGGGGAAGATCTGGGGAGAAGAAAATGTAGAGATGAAAGAGGATTGAAGAAGGGGTAGGGGCCAGGGAGGAGGAAATTGCGAACAAAAATGGAAGGGATTGAATTGCGAGGAGTACGGGTTCTGGAAGGACGCAAGCAAAGGAGAAGGAAGTAACGATCGTAGTGGAGGGATAGAAGAGGAAGGGACAGGTAGGGTTCAGTGGCAGTATATTCAGAAAAAGAGAGGGAGAAGGGGAATCTAACAAAGAAGAAATATGAGGGAAACGCTTGAGGGGTAGGCGGGAGAAAAAGGAGGAAGCGCTACGTTGCACTAAGGGTCAAAGTGCTGTCGCCTTTCAACGTTATTTGCCGAGAAGCGATAGATGCGCTACCAGTTGTTTCTTCAGTGGCAAGACAAATAACTAAGTTGCTGAACGATTGGTCTTTGAAATATTTAGTAGCCAAAATATTATCTACAGTCTCACTTGAAACTAAGCAATGGTTAAAAAATACAGTCCAATACTGAAATTTGGCGCGCGTATATGCGCTATCTACATCGCCTTTGGCTTATTAGCAGCTGTATTCTCTCCCATTGTAATCAACACTGGGAAAAAATGTGAGGCCCATGGTTAAAATAAATCGGTAATGGCAAATTTTGCTCTGAATTGGCATATCTGGAAACGAGTGCATGCACATCTATAGGCTGCAAATCACCATACTTGAACAACACGCTGGAGGCCACTCCCCTGAATAGAGATCCTACGTGCATGCACTCGTCAGGTCGACAATGAGACGTATCTCAGAAACAGTCCTAACGAAGGATTATCTTACGCAGGAAGAAACTCAGGGATGACTAAATAAATCGTTATGATCTGGGTAATTTAGAACTCATCAAATGCGGTACAAACGCTCTAGGAGCAGACCGACAGGGCACTTTCTACCACGCACCTCCCGTAGAGTATCCGATGGAGTAGACGACTCTTCCTGCCAAGTAGACAAGTCCCGCGCCAGCAGCCAATTTCTGGAAAGGTGCACGACGCATTTTAATGGCAACTAAGCAAACACTCAGTTAAGCTCATTAAAGAAAACAACGAAGGCAGTAACTCCCTGGAATGCCAACAAGAATGCCATTGTAAGCAACCAATGAACGCAATTGAGTTCCCCAGTATCTTCTGCGAAGCCTGCACAAATCTCCTAACAGATAAAAAGAATATAATAAACCAATCAGACGGTCAGATGTCGAGCCAAAACATAAAAATGATTAGGTTTTCTAATGATACCATTGTAACCTATTAAAGCAAGAGGAAACCTGAAAAACTGCAGTACCCCTTCTCATTTGTGTACATGAACCAAAGTAACTCACTCCAAACTCACTGAACATAGAACACGCTGTAAACATCTGTAGTAACTATAATCTCCACTAATAACCATAGAAAAATTTCCCAGAATCATAATAAACACATACTACATCTCGCTATGATTTTAGAAAATAGCAAATTTGGGGAGTTACGTTCGGTCATATCCACCAATTTATTTTCTAATGTGAGGACATCCATCCATGAGGGATGGTGGAGTAGGTGGCGCCCTCTGGGCGCGGTGCGGTGTGTGTGCGCGCGGGGGAAACTCGGGACTCCTCTGGACTCTGGAGTCGTGGAGTGGTCGAGGAAGTGAGCGGTTGTATAGTGTGTGTGAATAAACCCTAACAAGTGGGGGCCCGTCCGGGATGGAGCCGGACCGTCCGGGATGGCCCGTCCGGTGATGGAGCGACCGTGATAGCACCCGCAGCGATGCCCAAGTTCGAAGGATTCCGTGATCTGCAGTCACCGCAGGAGTTCCTGACAGGTCGAAAACTTCTGCGTGGCTACGGACATACCGACGGGAGACCGCGTCCGGCGGGTGATCGCGACGGCCTTGGAGGGGAGCGCAAAGCTTTGGTATCGCTTCGCGGACCCTTTGAAAGCTGGGACGCTTTCGCCGAAGCTTTCAGTAAAGAGTTCGCGTCCATCGACGAGAAGCTTCGGCTGAAGCAGGAGCTGGACGAACGGACGCAGCACCCGCAAGAATAACCTGCGGGATTTATATTACGTCGTCGCCGCGTATTACGAAAGGGATCGGCGAAACGTGCCAGAGTCGGAGAGGGGTCGACCGAGTGTCTGTCGCCCAAATGCACCCCGACCTACAAGAGTTGGCAGCTGGCCATCAACACCTCTCAAGGATTTGAAGGCCGCTAGCGGCCGCGGCTGACGGTCCCCTGATGGAACTTGCGTCGGCCCGGCAGCAGTATCCGGCCGGACCCGCCTGCCGCCCAAGGGCCAACCAGGGTCGCGCGACACTGGCCTATACGGCCCCTGGCGTCTCCGAACGTCGCCTACAATGGGCCAGCACGCCGTAGTCCGTCTCCTTCGTGGGAGATCAGGTGCGCCCCGCGTGTGCCGTTGGCCTGCTCCTCTCCCGCTCCAGTTGCCCACCCTGGTCGAGCACCCATTGACACGGTGACAGTGCCCCGTCCGCCCAAGCTGCGCCCAGTCAACCCTAAGAAAAAAGGCATCAGGACTCTGCTTGGATGAAAGGCTGGGTGCAGGCCTGATCAGACGCCAACAGCCGCTTGCATGCACCGGTCCTGGTGGGCAAGAAGTCGGGGGGCTACCGCGTGGCCATAGATTATCGATCCCTGAACTCCCGAACCAAGGTCCCAGTGTACCCGATGCCACGCAGCGATTGGTTGTTGGCCCAGCTGGGTAACGCCAGATGGTTCACAAGTTTTGACCTCTCCCAAGGGTTCTTCCAGATCCCACTAAGGGAACAAGACATCGAGAAGACTGCGTTTATATGCCACAAGGGTACCTTCGAGTTCACAAGGATGCCGTTTGGTGTGGCAGGAGGGCCTGCCACATTCCAGGCCCTGATGGACAGAGTGCTCGACGGCATCAACCACCAGTGCGCCATGGCCTTCCTCGACGATGTGCTGGTTGTACTCTCCAACGCTGGAGGACCATTTGGTGCATGTCCGTGAGGTGCTGGAGCGTATCAAGCAGGCAGGGCTCACAATCAACCCCGAACAAGGTGCAACTCTGCAGATAGTCCCTCACGTTTTTGGGGCACGTCATCTCTCCCTGGCGAGTGCTGACCAGACCCGGAAAAAGTACGCGCAGTCGCTGACTACCCACAACCTTCTGACGTCAAGCAGCTACAAACATTCCTTGGCCTCACTGGCTACTACAGGAACTTTATTCCACAATTCTCGGTCCTCGCCAAACCATTGACCGAACTTGCTGAAAAGGAAACAAAAGTGGCAGTGGACCAGCAAGTGAACAACATTCATTCAACAAACTCTCCGAACAGCATTCGCAACGGGTGCAGTCCTCTGTTTGCCCGAACTAAATGCCCATTTGGTTGTTGAGACAGATGCCAAGCAGTGCTGGCATAGCAGCAGTGCTACTGCAGCAGCAGGATGGCATTCTCAGGCCTGTTTCTTTACCAGCATGAGGTTTGTCAGATGCCGAGTTTAATTACACAGTGCAAGAGTGGGAATGTTTGGCAGTTGTATGCCTGTGGACAAATTTCGGCCCTACTTGGAATTCACGATTTGAAATCCACTGTGACCACTCATCATGCCTGGAGGTTTTCCCTGAGCAGGCATCTCCCCGGGTGCGACACTGGGGCTGCGCCTTCAGGGGTTCCAGTGCAAAATCAAACACCGCCGTGGAAAGGCTAACATACCAGCCGATGCTATTTAAGCCGGGCACCAGTTGTGAAGCAGCCCTAATGATGTTGCTGAGGCGGTCTTCCCTAGACCTGTCCCCACTCTCAGTTGCCTCAGATGAAGGCTCAGTCAGTTTACCAACAACTGCCTGGTGACTGCCATGGAAGACCTGACTGTCGGGAATAGGCGGAGAAACTGGCACAGGAACAGCAAAAGGACCCCTTTTGCGGGACTAGCAAGGACTGTCCAAGGTGAATGCCTGCAGGAAGATAATGCCGAAAGCCGCCGTGTGGGGGATCTGGCATCCACGTCCCGCATTGAGTCGTCAGGACTTCTAGTGCAGAGCCGTGGACGACCGTACACTTGCCTGGTGCCTGCTCACCTTCGTCCCCTTGGTCTTGCAAATGGGCCATGACCATCCAACAAGTGCCCACGCTGGGTTCTTCAAGACACTGCGACGCATTTCTGACAAGTATGTGTGGCTGGGCATGCGTGGTGATGTGTCCAAGTACGTCCGCTCTTGTCAGGTCTGCCAGAAAACAAAGGCAATCCGCCAGAAGCCACAGGGATTTATGGCCAGCCAGTGGCTAGCAGCACCAATGGAAGAGCTAAGTGTGGATCTGATTGGTCCACTGCCTACCAGTCCACACATGAACAAGTACGTGGTCGTCATCATTGACAAGTTTACGAAGTTCGTTGAGCTGTTCCCACTGAGAGCAGCAACCACCCAGCAGATAGCCAGCAGAATGCATGAGGTCTTTTGCAGGCATGGAGTACCCACAGCTATTTCCAGTAACAATGGGAGCCCTTCGTCAGCAGACTGTGGAAGAGCTTGCTTAGGCAGTGCGGCATTGCAGAACGCCACACTGTCCCGTACAGGCCAGCGGGGCAAATGGTAGAACGGCACAATGGCACAATAAAGCAGTCTCTACGTGCGTTCTGCAATGATCACAAGAGGTGGGACCTCCACATCCCTGAAATTGCCTTTGCCATGGACACTGCTGTGAGCGCGTCCACTGGCTACACACCGGCTCTCCTGTGCTATGGGAGGAAGCTCAAGACCCTGTGGCAGCCACCGGAAGAGAAACATGATGTCGAGCCGGCCGCATCAGCCCCTCATACCTTCGCTGCAGAACTGCAGAACCCATTGGCGCAGGTTTTGGCTGCTGCACGACAGCATCAACAACGCGCCTGGGACACCCAGCAACGCTATTATAACCAACGGCGCCGGGCCACTACCTTGAAAGAAGGTGACCTCGTGCTGCGCGACGTCCACATCCTCAGCGATGCTGGCAGGGGAGTCTTGTCCAAGCTCGCGCCGAGGCGTACAGGACCATTTCGGATCCACCAGCGTCTCGGCGCGAACACGTTCAAGCTGGTCCATCCAAGCACAGGCAGAGCCTGTGGCACTGCTCACGTGGACCAGCTACTCAAGTACCACCCCCCGTGGTCAGCGGCTGCTTCACAGTTCAAGGGGGGGGCAGGCTGTGAGGACATCCATCCATGAGGGATGGTGGAGTAGGTGGCGCCCTCTGGGCGCGGTGCGGTGTGTGTGCGCGCGGGGGAAACTCGGGACTCGGCGGGAGTCGTGGAGTGGTCGAGGAAATGAGCGGTTGTATAGTGTGTGTGAATAAACCCTAACTCTAAAGAACACGAAAAACGGCTCAGCCTAACGCAGAAAACATTACATCACTGCAGAAACACTTGGCTTCACTTTTTATGGCGCCCCACACATGATCGAACAAGGAGATTACGATTGCGAGTATATGTATGCAAAGTGTAGGTTACAAACCCCTGCCGCCCTCGTCCAATTTTAGAAAGAAAAAATGACTTGCCTAGTGGGAAACTTTACTATATTTTTGTTTTTTGCAGTTGTAATTTTGAACACGTTTGGTTAAAGGTGCACGTCCATTTACCCCCAAAAGAAGCTTTAGAACAGTCAGGATCATAGGCCGCGCCTATAGAGATGTGCCGGTATTTATCTCTGCAGAGGAAGAGCTACTCTCATGCTTTGACTATAACAAAACACAAGACATGAAATGTTCACTAAATATGTTTTCACACCACAAGCACATAGGTAATTAGACTAACTTCAGCAACCTGCTCTTGGGTGAGGCCGGTAGTTAAAATTGGCAATGAAACACATAATATCGCCAGCTTGAGCACATCCTATTGAAGTAATTGTACATTTTTACCGCAACAAGATTAGAATTAAGCCGATTCACCCGCCGCGGTGGCTAAGTGGCTACAGCGTTGTGCTGCTGTGCCTATTGCGGGTTCGATTCCTGGCCGCGGAGACCTCTTTTCTGGTGGAGGCGAAAAGCGAAAATGCCCATGTGTTCGAGCTTTCGCCATACGTTAAAGATCCCCAGGCGGTCAAAATTAATCCGGAATCTTCCACAACGGCCCACCTCATCGCCTTTGTCGTCAGCGCGCTAAACCCCTCACAGAATTCAACCGATTCGATAGATCAAATTTCGGTTTACTTATTTCGGCTTTCCCGTCAGTTTATGGATTAGGATTGTGTCTTTTCTTATTTAAATTTAGATTCATTGAAGAAAGTTGGAGTGATATTCTTGATCGTGGGTGGAGACGATGCGCAGACGAAACCACAACGTTTGTAGCTTTATTCTTGTAGTACTCATCTATTTTGTGATCGTTACACGCATGGACTAATATCTATTTGCCAAACGGCAATAGGCCTATGTCTTCTGCACTTTTATGTGATTGCCAAAACGACTAAACACGTATCAAGATTTTCAAACCCCTGTCTGCGATGCCATATCATTGCGAGTTTATTGAGTTTATTTTGAAACCATGCTACAGGATGGCAACAAAAGAGGCTGTTGAAACACCTTGAAGAACCCATGGACATCAATCTTACACACAGAGCAGCAAGTCAAGCATGACGAAAGGCATTACAATACAAGAGCAGTACAGTTACAAGTGTAAAGTAGTACACTTGTACAAAACAAGTGTAGCGCAAAACAAGTGTAGAGCAGTTCTCAATACAAATCATAGAAATTGGAAATGTAAGGCACAGCCTGAAAACAAGTTTCAGTACGGTGCATTGGGTTTACAAATCATATCACGCAACTGCTTCAATGAAAGCGCTGAAACGGCGAATTTTCTTTAAATGAAAACAGTATTTAACATTTTCGGTAATGGATACTGTATCATTTGTGTCCTGTAGTTTGGTAGTTATCGCGGCATTTATTTCTGTTCCAATGTTCTGGTGTACGGGTCTTGTAGACGCCAATGTTTTATTTTGTTCCGGCAAGCCTGGTTAGCGCGTCGTAATTACTGATTAAACCTAATTTATATTAACAACAAAGCTTATAGTTATACATGGAATTAACTCGAACAATGCCAAATTTTTTAAAAGTGTCAGCAGTGTGTGAGATAAAGTTCACAACACAAACGAATGACTGGTTTTTGCAAACTGTGAGCTTGTGCAAAATTTCATTTACAGTAGTGCTCTAAACAAGAATTACATATTTAATCAATGACAAAAATAATGGGTTATACAGAATCATGTTGATTGATATTGGAAGATAAACCAGTAGCGGCGTATAATCACGATTGCTCTAGATAATTTGCTGGTAATGTGTGTATAATGGTTATGCCACATCATATTTTCATTCGAGTATACTCCAAGTGTTTTTAAAGAATTTAGTACTTCAATTTCTGCGTCGTTTAGTTTAACAGAAAGTAACCCAATTCTTTCGTTGCGGGGTGTAAGACAATAGCCTTAGTTTTAGAGACATTTATTCTTACACAGTCACATAAACTAAAGCCCGCTATTCAATGCCCTACCAATCTTTTCAGTGTAACACCACTACATCGCTTGCTTACTTGTGAATATGCCACAGGACGAAGCAGGAAGCAGTTCTACTTACCGGGAACTCAAGCCCAACGAGAAACAGCATCATCAGGAACTGTGGGTAGTATTCGAGGCTGCACAACAAGCAGTTCCGTTAATGTGTTAACCATGTAAAGCGTCATACACCTAGAAGTGTTGTATACCAGATGTGAAGTTCGCATCAAATCATAGGTGAGACTCAATTATTCTACCATGATTCCTGTTTTGAATTTTAAAAGAGTGCAGCCCAACATGAAATGAACTGCAGTGATAATGATGGAATGTAAATTCGGCAGCCAATGGCGTAGACTTCATTAGGCCATATGATGTACATAAAGAAAGATCATAGAAGTTTGGGCTAATATTTATTTTGGGGTTCTGATTCTGGCATTATTTTCTCTTCGCATTTGAATCTTACTCCGTCTTGTTACAAAGGAGTACTCAAACTGGCTTCAAGTTTGATAACTGTCAAACGCTTCAATGGTTTCATTACAAATTCCAATCCGTGTTTCAAAAAGTATTGAACTTCATCCATATTTTCTGCTGGCATTTTAAGAGTTTTTTTGCCTTCAAGCAAGGTGTGCAAGTGCAAGGAAACGCAAATGCATTTGATCCGCAAATTTCTTAAACATTTCCCAGTAACTTTAAACCAGCAATTTGAGCCTCATATTCAATTGAAGCCGTTGCATATTTCCAGATAATTGCGAAGGAAAAACATTGAAGAGTACTGTGGGACAAAACTTTTGGGTTCCTTCTTTATTGCTTCTATCAATGCTTAATGCCTTCAAAAACCCTTGGTTGTACTTTAAATAGTTGGGCATGCGATATTTATTGCACAGAGTGGCATGAAAATCAGCCAGTTGCGGTTTCCATCACTTCTATACCGAAGGGCGCGCATGCCCGACACCACGCTATGACCTCGATCACCATTTTGGGCGGACGTAAAAACACTGTGGTAGCCGGCGAGGCGTTGTTTCGACCATCCCGCCGCCGGAAACGGCAAAGCCGTTTCGGACAAAGGATCATTTTAAGCTTTCGCATCGAAGACGCACTCGTGTGTGGTTGCTTATGTTTGTTTACCACATACTTCGTGGTAAGCAAACCTTGAATTTTGCCCAACAAGCTCAAGTTTCGATACCTTCGAGTGCAGTCGCTCGCGTAATCGAGATCAGCAGCGAGATCATTTTCACTAGTTACGATCCATGTGGGTCACCTTTCACCCACGCTGAATATGAACGACACTAATCCGCGCAATTCCAGTGATGCAGCAGATTTGACCCTTTCGACTTTACATGTGATCACAAAAAGGCATTAAGTCAACTGGATCAAATTGCTGCCACCATATTCATATGTTCTTTACTTTCACTCACATACTTTCTTTAGTTTCTTCTGACTGCGCAAACAGTGCGCCCTTTTGTCTTCCTGTTCTGTGATCTTGATAATAAACCTGCAGGAAGTTACGCTACAACAAAAAAGGCAACTCCGACTCCCCTGCTGGAATGCATATTCTAAATACAGCAGTCTCAGCAACAGAATATCTCACCTTCTTGTTCACTTCAAACTACGGAAACTTAAACAGTTGCGTATGCAGGGCCAGATTTATGCAAATGCACTTGTAACTTACCGCGCAATGCGCAATGACTGCTTGCGCGCTCGGAAATCTCAGTGCCGTGACTTAAACCTTCCTGAAACGGAGCTTGTCGTTGCTATATCCTTAATGCCCATTGCCGCCCGGTTAAGCTAGCGCTGCCTCTCGCCATCAGCAGCTGTTGATTGATCGTTCTCAGAACACATTGATTGAGCAATCGAATCATAGTTTTTGGCGGGAAGGGGGGGGGGGAATCGCGCGTTAAAAACAGCGCAGCATGGGTTCCATTCCTGATGCTGGACAACTTACAAATGCTGGTGTGACCGCTGAATGCAGTTGAATACGACGTTGCTGTTGGAATACATCGTTGGTAACTGCAAGTAGTGAAACAGCAACAAAGAAAATAATTACCCCATCGGCCAACATAGCAGGCACAGTAGGGAGTATGAGCCTGCCTGCACAACTCCTACAAAGATTTTGCAGGCCAAAGTTTGTGCTGCAGGATGTAACCAATGGCAGACTGTTTAACGCTGTCAGCACGGGTAGCGTCCGTGCAAATTGTGAATGCGATGGATTGCTTCACCTAGCTCATTTTGGCGAGTTCCCGCGTGTTGTGACGTTGCACATTAGATCACGTGTAATAGAAACCCCGTGGACACGCGCGTCTTGCCAGAATCGTTTTCATCAGTCTCGTGTCCAGTCGCAGTGTGTTCTGCGGAATTATGTATCCTAACCCTGTGCAGTCTCTGTTTCCAATTTGTACGTCCACGCGCCGAAGCTACTCCTGAACCATGAAGCGGGGCGCTGTGAAAGGCGAGGGGTTTATTTTGACCACCTGGACATCTTTACGTGCGAGGAAACTTCGGCACACCGCCATTTTCAAACGGGCGCACGGTAGGGGCGCACCTTTGTCCCCAGCAGCACACTCTTGGTGCTGCTGAGCAATCTTGCTGCAGGACCTAGACTCCACTATACTGATGTGCGAATAATTCCCATTCATCTCATAAAGTATCATAAGAGCTGTGCATTCTTCGTATTTGCCGTCATAGTGCCCTGCAGAAACCTCAACAGCCATGGCCCGTCAGTGCGTCCCTCAGGCTTCAAGAGATACGTGCCTGTAAATTTCGTCCTCTTCTGAATATTTCCTAATCACTGCGCCCTTCTTGGCACAATATTGTTAACAGTGGTTTCAAAATTTTAATTTCAACACTTGCTACCAAATGTTGTTTGCTCGAGTGCTTCTGACATTGGGAATAACCATGCGCTTCTCAAAATGTCATTCACTGATCAGAAAGCGTTTTATTGTCTCAAGAGGTTCTCAAGCTTGCGTATGATAAGCCACCGCGTAGAGTGTGTTGTTCTACAGTATCCTCGTTTTCCTCTGTTGAGGGAGAGAAATATTTTTATCATTAGTGCGAGTTCCAGCATCTTGTCTTTCGCTTACATGATGTTTTGTGTCTTTCTCAACTCTAATTTTCTCCTCACTTGGAGGCTGGAGCTGGGGGGCATGTAAACAGCGTGATGAGCCAGCAGAGGCGTCCGTCTACGCGTGAACTGCGAATTTTTGCTGCGTTTTGTTCGCTACGCCCCAGAGCCTGAAACGCTGTGAACACGATACCGTTGATTTCCACTGGAGTCTTTAAAGGCAACGTTGAAAAACCAGCAAGAGAGTGATTTCGGGTTTTCATGGACGGTGTACATGGCGTAGGTCTTTTAAGTGCGAAGCACTTCAGCGGCCCGGCTTGTCGTCGCAGCTACCGCGTAACACATAACGCGGCGTCACGCACCCAAACAGAACCTTCGGAAAGATCACCGCTTCCCCTGATCGGAATCGAACCTGGGTCTTTCGCGCTGCAAAGCAGATGTCAATCCAGTTGCGCCAGACAGGCACACGTTTCACAAACGGAAGCGGTGAAGGTGATCTTTGCGCTGCGCCGTTTCCACGGACGCTGCTGTTGCTAGGCCTCAAATAGGTACACGGGGATATAAAATGACGGAAAAAGCATGAACTAACGCAATAATTACGCTAAAAGAATGAAAACTCCATCCAGTGTCTCTTTATAGGCTTTTTGAGGGGTTGCGGCGCCCTATCGTGACTACTTGCAGTGTCAACGCCAGGCTGGTACTGAAACTAGTCAAGAGAGGGAGCCACAGCCCCATTGGCAAATCACTGCTCCGCACTTGAAAGCTCTCACGTTTGCAGAACTGCTTTGATTTTTTAGCTGTCACCCTCGCAACTCATTCCGCCGTGCTCACGGAAACACACTTGCTTTAGCACTCGAGCGGCGTTACGCGGGTTGCACTGACGACGCCTGTCGGTGACACCCATGTGACACCGGGTGCGAGATAGTTTACATCTGCGCGTGCGCGGCCACCCTCACATGATCAGCTTGTCTTAGTCGGCGTTTTTTACCGCCGCTGCTACAGAGGATGCGTGCTTTGGCCGCCGGGAGCTCTGTTGGCGGCACCACTCATGAGGCGCGCCACGCTGCCGCGTCATCTTTCGTCTGATGCGTCCCTGTTCGGGAAAAAAAAAAAACTGGCCGCGTATCTACTCCTTTCGTTGCAAATGTCGCCAAAAGACGATAGTCTTTGTAGACATTTGCCAAGGAAATGCCCCCCTTTGCTTTCCCGCTCACCTCTCATGCTGTTCCTGTTCCGTCGCGCTCATCCCAAGGTAAACACACTAAAGGTTTGCTCAAGGAGTATTTGAATTACCGCGTTCCACTGCTACAGGCCGGGTCCTCGATTGCCAGCCTACACTACGGCAAGGAGACCGCGCGTGAATCGAGGCGGCCGACTTCAAGATTTTATAGAACCGCGTTGCCGTGCTCCACGTGCGTTCCAAGCAGAACGTGGAACCTAGCTAGTGGAACCTTTCGTTGCTGTTGCCTGGTGATTTCTCATATGCCGCCAGGAGGTGGCGCGGGCAACATCAGGCGGCGGTTTTCTGCAGTAGATGTAGAATATCATTTGATATCGAAAAAGCATGCATCCATGAATTTTTAATAAAGGAACACTGTACACATCCCTTGTGTATTAATTTTTGGTCTAATATTTGCGTAATGTCTTGTTCATGTTCAACAAAGTTGACAAGTATGAACATATAAACCGGCCTTAGACACTCACATTTGGCTGTGAGTATATAAGGCTATTGCGCAGTATACAGTCTACTTAGGCCGGGTGGCTGAATCGAGTCACAGACGGACATATAGATAGACCAAAATTTCTGGGTTTAAGTAGCCCAAGAAAAACTATAGTCTTTAAAACTCTGCCGCGTCATGGTTCTGTCAAACTGCTACGTGTAATCGTGCGTTGCGGGCTCTGAGTGTATGCGCCGTTGTTGGTAGTTGGACCACGGCGGCGAAGTTGGATTTCCTAGAGCGGTTTTTATCGTTTAAGTGCCCGAGCTTTACGGTCAATGAGCCAACTGAACACAGAGGGAGCGGTCGCTGTTCGCGGCGATTGGTAATCTCTTGCTGTATGCAAGAGAATATAGGAAATATAGAAAATAGCTTCTGGAGCACAGCATTGTTACCATGATAAACCAGCGGCAGGCAACACGCGTCGCGTAAAAAAGCCCCTTTACGCCTCTGAGGGCACAGAGGCAGTTGAGCAACCAAAAGCACTATCGCGCATGAGGGGAGGACACTGCCAATTAAGAAGGATGAGAAATCGAATTAAAAGTAATAAAAGTGAATTAAGTGCAACGAAAGTGAAATAACAGTTTAAAAGGAATTATAATATATAAAGTGGGTGTCTGAGGGATTAGGTTGCCACAAAATGGATAAAGATTAAATCAAGGTCACTATAAGATACAAAGCGAAGCAAATTAAAAGTACTCGATGGAAAATGTGGGGAATCAAAGTAACTAAAAGTGAATAAATGGGTGAATTAGGTTAGATAAAAAGAATTGACGTGACCCAAACAGAATTCAGATGGAACGAAGTAAATTCACAAGGCAAAGCAAATGCAGAGAAATCAATGCGAATCAAGCGGAGAGTCAAATATTTGAATCAATTTGACCTAAAACGGGTCACTGAAAAAATGATCGTATATCAAAGCGGATTAACGTGAATCCAAATGAATCAACAAAAACCAAAAGTGAATTAGGATGTATCGAAGCGAATCCCTAACAAAGAAAAAGCCAACAAGGAAGAATTAGGGGGAATAAAGAACAATCGGAGTAAATTAAATTGGGCGACTAAGTGCACCGAGTTGCACCGAATTAAATTCACAGCAAGCAAAGTGAATCAACAGGGAGTCTAAGTTAATTGGCAATGAAGGCAACAAATTAAAAGGAATCAATGGGAATTGGGAGGAATCAACGTAACTTGAAGGAAATGACTGAGTCAATTAGATGAAAAAAAGTGAATTAACATTGCCAAATTAAATAAAACCGACCAATGTCACCTACGACTCAAGACAGAAATGAAATAGAATCAATGCGAATTAAGAGGAAACATAATGGGTTTTGTTAACTATAAGAGGACTGCAGCGGGTTACTTAGTGAATTGAGAAATATCGAAGTTTAATAATATGAATCATAGTGAATCAACAGGAACCAAAAGGGAGTTAAGATGGATTCAAGCGAATTAGGAGGGATCGATCAACGTGCATTCAGAGGAATGGAGGGGAAATAAATCACACTCTTGTGCTCCAGCTGCTCATTTCCTTGTATGCGGGAGATTACACAACGTCATAGCGCACAGCCATTTGCTCATCGGCACTGGCACGGGTCAGCAAGCCCGCATTGATATGAGACTACAGAGAGTACAGCAGTGACAAAGCAAAAGAAAATGCTAGGTGAATCGTATGTCCACAGATAATAATGCGGCAGTGTAGATACTGACCGCTTCCAACCCAAGGCACTGTTAGTATCCTAGACGAATATTCCTTTCTCCTGTCTCCTCCCTCCAATTTGCGGGAGTTTTGAAAGAGCGTCGCTGCCTTGCGTTATATTCTCCATGCTGAGCATGGCCGGCGACCACCAATCGGCGGGAACTTAACGGACAGCAGGAATTTCTCTCAAATATTTCCCCGAGTCACCGCAGCATTGCTCCAACATTGCTCCTACATTGCTCCAACGCCGCAATTCAATGGCTAGGCAGCCGCGGCGCTGGATTTTACCTTTACTCCGAACCGCTTTCGAGCCCCGACGACGCGTAGAGCCAGCCACCTGTTAACCACGGCCGAGGCCGCAGCCACCAGTACAACGTAGCCGTACTCATTGGACACCGTCAGGCTGAACGTTCTCATCGTGGATGGCGTAGTGTGTTTAACCTGCGCGAGGAACGAAAAGGAAGGAATAAAATTTACGAAACCACCTAAGCATTTCTTCTGATGTTGTGAATGCGACAACATTAGTGTCCAATTTCCGAACGTGAGCGATCCTTATCATCATCGTCCCATGCACTCCTTCTCTTCATCACTTTGACAAAGAGACTTGACCGACGCTTTTATTACGCCTTGATTGATTTATAGTGTTTAACGCGCCGACGCAACGCAGGTGATGAGGCGCGCCGTAGTGGAGGGCTCCGGTTTAATTTTGACCACCGGGTGATCTTTAACGTGCATCGAAATCTCGTACACCGGGGCGTTTTTGCTTTTCGCCTGCATCAGAAAAGCGGCCTGCCGCGGCCGGGAATCGAACCCGGGACCTTGTGCTCCATTTATTAGGACTATGTCTAGGCTAAACAGTGCGTAGCCGTAACGTAGAGCTTTACGACGTGCCAAGCTCATTCAAAGTTGTCAAGGGTTTCGGCTTACGAGGGTAAATATCAAATTTTAACCCTAGTCCTAACGTGAGACCAGAACATGCATTCGCACTGCTCCCGTAGCATGGTTGAGGCAGCGCCGTACCAGAGCAGGTTGCAGTCGATGCCGCACGATGGCCTGTCTGTTGCATAATAGGCAAGATAAAAATTTTACGGAAACGTGCTTTGATAGTGACCTAATGGCTACTTCTATAATTTCCGTACCCGGCGTGTCCAAATTACTCATGTAGGCCACAGCGAATGTCTCGAGCACACGTTTCGAAGTCGAAGGATACAACTCATTCGCTACATCCCCTGAAGTTGGGAAAGCGTGCTTATCGCGCGTTTCTGAAGCCCCCAGTTTTATTTCCTGCCAGAGAATCTTTACCAGAGCACTAGGGAAGTCGTTGTTCCGTTTTCCTTTGTGGACACATACACACTTGGGTGATTGGCCAGTAATGGGGAGCTTTGAGGCGTCATGCGTACAAATCACAATATTCACAAAATTGCAGATTGCGAACGTCAAAATAGAAGATTAGTGCGTGTCGCGGGACACCTGAACCTGATGGCAGGTGAGTCGAACAGGTGTACACCAGTCCCGCAGAACCTATACTCCTAGAAAGCTGTGGCTTGTGCCAGTCTGTTTACTCATGTAATTCGGGCCGTAGAACAAAGGAATGAAATCGATGAAAGAGAGGCATACAAGGTTGACCAGAAAAGGAGGATGAAGTAATTCGTGCCTAAAGACAAAGAAACGAAAGCGGCAAAAGCGATGCAAATGCAATGATACAGCAAAGAATTTAATATATGTATCACCCGGCTTGGCAAATGAGGACCTTCCCAAGGGTAACTCTTCATAGGGACGTTTATTCCTCCTCCTCCTCCTCCTCCTCCTCCTCCGCCTTCAAAGCACGTAAGCCGACTTACCTGGCCCGATGTTTATTATTCTTTTTTTCTTGCTTTTTATGGAACTTCATATATAAACTCAGTGTACGTGCAGATGGATAAGCCATACATGACTGAATGCAATGTTTTATGCTTCAAATAAAGGTTGAATTCGGAATGTTTCGCTGACGCATCCAGAATACTTAAAGCGTTGTTTAGTTAAACGAAGGATAAGAGAAAAGTGGGAGATACGCACGTACGCCTTTGGGGGCAACTGCATGCGCCGCTTGCTGTCGTGGTTCCCCACACTCTATATTCGCATTTTCCGCACCTGGCCAGAGGTGACAGAGGGAAGTCAGCTGTTACTTCCGCCCAGACGTACACCTCGTGATTCCTGTATCTCTCACTTGTCCCTCGTTTAAATATGCAGCGCTTCAATTTCTCGACATTGTGCCTCACGCTTTAAAGGACAGGCAATTTTCGCACGCTATTTTGACCCCGAGCGCATAACCTTGCATCTATGGCTGCTACAAGCGCTGTTGTAAACGCTCCAAAAGAGTCGCGTCTCTGCTAGCCATGTCATTCTAGAATCACAGCTGTTCCCGTTGTTTTTTGCCGTCAGCACATAACCCATACCCTGCCGGGAAGTAACAAGGCATGCTACAGCACGAAATGGCTAGCTTTAATTGAAGCGGCAGCAGCTGTTCTTCTGACGCAGGAAAAAAAGGTTCGTTCACATGGTCTGTTTAACAGCCTCAGGCGGTACATGAAGCACTACGCATTTAATGACTACGGCCAGCTCAAATCCGGGTCAAACCTCGCGTAAACAGATTTACCAAGCGGGGGCCGAAACCGAAATGACTAGATGTGCACTTCGTGGCACACGACAATTTAAAGTACCAGATTCTAGTGAGTCGTATAAAAGCAGCCGAGCCCATCGCTTCTTCAACTACACAAATCTGGCACCGCGACCGCCACACAGTGGCAAACATACACAGGGTGCGGTGGGAACACCTACTGAATATTGAGGGATAGTTCGCAAGGATAGTTGCAAGCGACCACAAGCGTCTGAGGGATAGTTGGCAAGCGACCACAAGATGGTGTCATTGAAAGATGCCGTTGGGCGATTTAGTTCGTGCCTAAATGGAGCCTTGGCACTGCGACGACAGCTCAGACAGTGACGGTCCCGTCCAAATCGTCATTTCAAAGTGGTGTCAATTTGTCGCTGTGACCAACTTCCACCCTACTCCTTACGCTCCCACAAGCACGCAAACACCGACAAAAAGCAAGAATTAAACATTGGTAGCATCACCGTCGGGCCAGAAATCCACTTAGTGGAACTCTACCAGTGCGCCCAGTTCTAGAAGAGCGAAGAGAAGTTCTGCAACAAGAGTTTGTTTCCCTTGCTGCAGATATTCAACCGTCAGTAATAGCAATATAATGACGAAGCTTATGCCGTCAAGTCGTCAAAATATGTTACTGTACCCATGGCTAGATTGGATGTGTATTATCGAGATAACAAAATCATATTATCCCATAGGATAAACAGCCGAAAATTGACCAACAAGTTGCAGAAAGAAAGTGTCTTTATACAGTGATACTGAGAACCTAACACCCGAGTTTGCACTCAATGGCGATGAAATCGGAATCAGCCAATTCATTTGTATCAAAGACAACATGAAATATTCGAGGCACGAGGGCCCATTCAACTGCTCAACCGTACGTTCGACCACATGCTGGACAGCTGAAGTGTAAGCTGCATGCACGCGGTTGTCAGGAAAGCAAGTCGGGGATTCGGCTTAACTACATACAAAAAGTAACTACGGCTTATGCCGGGTACGTTTAACGAGATTCCACTGTACTTTGTTCTAGCCAGGTGGGGAGAAAGCCTTGTAATGACAAGAACAGTAAGGGTAGGAGAAGATTGTTCAAATCTCGTTCATGACCCTTAGAGTGTTCACTCCTCATGTCTACAGAATCACTCATTGTCGCCACTGGGAAAAAAATTAAAAACACATCAGCACGAAATCGCGTACTCAAAACCCAAAACACAATACTGAACGCTGACATTTTCATTAGTTCTCATTTCAAATGACTCCAAAAACATAAGCAGTTCCTGCATGCCGTCAGACTGGCGTTCAGCGTAAACATAGGACGTTAGTAGCACCAATCTGTGACGTATAACGTTGTGAACCGTACCCATTAAAAAAGACTCATTGTAATCACCAAGCTTCAATCTGCGGGTGGCGGTTTCCTTTACAATGCTTGAAAGAGAATCGCTAGGTCTAGGCTCCCCCGCTTACCTGGCGGTTGCTGCTGCTATTAGAGCAAATTTATACGTACCCACAAAGCTGCCCGTACGCTTGTAAGTGTACCTGGCAACGTTTTGAAACAGCCGTGTGCGCTGGTGCAGCGCGGGTTGCTACAAACGCAGCTGGGGCACGCACAAATCAATCAATGAGTCAATAAACCACTTACTTACAGTGATAAAAGAAAGAAGGTCGACACACTAAACCTGTGAGCGTACTCCGTTTCCCATATGCGTATTCTGAAGCGTAGCAAAGATGTCCACACCGAGTAGCACATACCCCCAGCCAAGTATTGCAACAGCTTTAATTAGCAGGAACGTATGTAGCTTTTACACGACGATCTGTAAGTTGGCGGAGCAGAACCGTTCGTCATTTTCTGTCACATGTGAGTCCGTCACGGAACGAACGTTCAGGTACCTGTCAGAACGCGACCATCTGTCAAAAAAGCTCCGAGGGACCACACTCGATCAAAGCCGCGTCACTGACTATACTCAGCACGAGGTCAGAAAAGCAATGTGTCAAAATAGTCCCAGCGTGCCTTCGGCCTGAAACTGTGCGTTTCATCCTTGAATCTGCCGACGTCGCCATTTTTCCTGGCATCCTTGACGGCTCGCATGTGCCTGCCGGATACAACCTGTCTGAACGTCACGGGCGGTCCAGGAGTCCAGTCATTTCTGGAGATACTCGCCATACATACATACGCTAAAAAGCTGAGAATGCACTGGGGATGAGATTAAAAGTGTTCCGTTCTCCCACCTATTGTTGTGTGGCGGCGCTCCGGCGCGTACAGTCGCCAACTGCCGCACACGGACAATCCCCAAGAGCGATGGTGCCGGGGCTGAGCCACCACTCATGAGTGCTGGCCATGGCAGCGCTAGTGTGGGGTCAGGTACGAGCGAAACATAAAGGGGAACTCCAGTTTGTGTTCACGACGTGGTAGCGTTCCGACGTCTCCCGCCTCCCCTATCCTTGGCTATCGCGCCATTGGTGACCAACGGACGTTGCAGCGGATACTATACCCGGGTATAACTTAATACCGGCAAAAAACATGCCGCTGTGCCTCATCACCGCAGCCGGATGTTACTCCACGCGACGCAAGTAGTGCGTTACTGAAAATATGTTGAACATGGCACGAGCCGTTTGTGTGATTTTTCTGGATTTAATATGCTTATAAATTACTGAAGTGACGACAAACTACGACATACATGCCAGACGATATCACGCATTTATAGCAATCTCCTTTCAAAACGCGCGCGCGCGTTGACAACGGTCCATCTCTTAGGCGGAGTGATACTGTACATGAGCTATAGCCGTTCTTAACTTGTTCCCGAGTGTAGGAGCCAGAATGGCCTGAATTGACCCTTCCCTCGAGTGCAGCGGAATTCAGCGTTTTCCGCTGCGGCACGCGGTATCTCCGCCTCGCTTGCCGCTTCGCTTGCCGCTTGTCACCCTTCAGCGCGCAGCACGCTGACGTGTGGTTCCTCCAAGCCGAGGCAAGTTTCCGAGTGAGCCGCATCACGTTCCGAGTGATTCGCTTCAACCATTTACAGCAGTCATTGCCTATTGAGGTCGCAGTTAAGGTTCGGGACATTCTCGCCACACCGCCCTCGGAGAACCCTTACAATGCGTTGAAGGCTGCCGCTTTGAGCCGCAAGATCCTTAAGAACGCCAGCGTTTCCAGCGGCTCCTTCCCGCTGAGAGCTGGGTAACCGTCGACGGTCGCAGCTCCTTCGCGAACTGCAAAGCCTGGTCGGCGACACAGCTTCTGCCACAGACTTCCCCTTAAATAAACCTTTTCTGCAACGGCTTCCCTCGTCTGTCCAGATGGTTCTCGCGCGGGTCTCTGACCTACCTCAGCCCGCGTTGGCTGCGCACGCTGACAAGATATTGGAAGTCGCCACGTTACATCCGCCAATGTCCACTGTGGCGTGCGCTCGATTTTCTGATACCACCGTGGTTGCGCCTGCTGCTACCTTGTCCTCGCCGGCGCCCGAAGACGTTGCCGCTCTACGAGAGCACGTGTAGAACTTGGAGGAGCTCGTCGCGACTGCTTCATATCACCCGTCGCCAACTTAAAATCCTCGAGCTCGTCGGTTCCCCGTCCCGCGTCTCCACAAGTTTATACAGGCAGGAACATCGCCCCAGGAACCGAGACACCCTGATCCCTTCTTCTTCTTCTGGTACCACCGCCGCTTCGGCGCGGTGGCAAAACGTTGCACTCGCCCTTGTAGCTTGCCCGTAAACCGAACGCCGAATCGTTAGAGGCGGCAATGCATTCCCCTGCCAGCGACAGTCGCTTTTCATATCACTGACAACACAAGTGGTCAACGCTTCTAGTTGACACTGGGGCTGAGGTGAGCGTGCGCCCCGCAAATTCCTGTAACCGCGCTCAACCATAGCTGTGTCACCTGCAGGCTGTCCACCACTCTAGCATTCCCGTCTGCCGAAGAAAATCTCTGACGGTAAACATCGGCCTCCACCGCACCTTCCACTGGATTTTTCTCGTGGCCAGCGTGAGCCACACTTACTACGAGACGATTTCCTTTCTGACTTCGCTCTCGTAGTTGACATGGCCCAAAAAAGAATCCTGGACACCACAACCGGACTTCCTGTCACCGGCCAATCGTCAACCGTCTATCTGTTCGCCTTTTCCCTCCTTCGCGAACTTCCTTCACCGTACCGGAACTTGCTGAGCGAGTTCCCTTCCCTGACAGCATCCCCAGACTGGACAAAGTCAGTTAAGCATGACGTCGTTCACCTCATCAATACCGCCGGCCCTCCTGCGCTCACCGCGACGCCTCGCCTGGCTCTTGAAAAGCATAAAATCGCATGAGGAGGAGTTTCACCACGTGATTAAAATCGGCGTTGTCCGCCCGTCCGCACGCTACTGTTCCTCATCGTTACTTAGGGTCCTGAAGAAATCAGAGTATTGGAGACCCCGCGGGGATTGCCGCTCCTTGAACGTGGCCACTGTGCCCGATAGGTACCCTTTACCTAATATACAGTACTTCACCAATAACCTCAGCGCATGTACCATCTTCTTTGACAACATCGTTGCCCTTGTATCGTCTGTAGAAGAACTACATTCTGGACGTGTACCTGTGGCAGTGTTTCTAGACGTTAAATCAGCATTCGACTCAGTTTATCACGATGCCATACTAGCATATCTTATTGCACTTGGACTAGGCGGAAGATTATACGCATGGATTTCAAATTGTCTTTAAGGACGAAAACTCTCCATGTGCACGGCAAAAGGCCCAACATCGTATCATGAAATAAAAAGAGGAGTACCTCCAGGAGCTGTATTAAGCCCTTTACTGTTTAATATCGTGCTCATCCACCTGAAGCGTGTTCTCCCCCGTGGCGTCAAGATCACCCTCTATGCGGACGACATCTGTATTTGGAGTTCATCAAAATCCCGGAAGGTAACGCAAAACAAACTTCAGAAGGCGCTTGCCAAAATATCTGCATACCTAGTGCCTCAAGGACTACATCTTTCCTCGGAAAAAAGCGTCGCCATGGCATTCACTCGCAAATCCATGGATAGATATCCTTTATTCCTGGGTGGCCGGTCTCTGCATTATGGACGGACCCAAAGATATCTTGGTATTCTCTTAGACAGAAACCTCTCTTGGGCCCCTGAAGTGCAGAGGCTACGGAAGCGAATCTCAACAGCATCGCAAATTATTGGGTATCTTGCTGGCAGCCACTGGGACAGCAATTGCCGCTCCATGGTTTTGCTGTTCAAGGCGTAAGTGGATGGCGTGTTGCACTATAGCCTTCCTGTCCTGCAGCAACTGACACCTACAAGCAAAAGAGCTGGAGGCGGCGAGGAATAACTGCCTCAGAAAATGCCTCGGACTTCCTAAAGGGTCGTCGTGTTCTGGGACAACTGCTGAAGCCGGTTGCCTCCCCTTGGACGCACTGCGGCTCCAAGAAACGCTCCGCGTTCATTTGAGGCATACGCTACATGCAAGAACCCATTTCCTGTCCCGTATTGCTGTTCAGAATCCGAATTCTAGCTTTGGACAAGCAATAAGAAGTATTAATGCCTCAATTCCAACTCAAGCGCCACCGACCATGCCACGGAACTTCCCGCCCCGGAATCTGACACCTCTACGGATAAAATCATTCATACCTGGAATTGATTAAAAAAACATGCCTCAAATCGGCCTACTGCAGATGACGCTTGCACATATTAACAGATTTTACTCTGCAACTACTCACATTTATACCGAGGGATCGGCAACACCTGAAGGCAGAGCTCCTCAGGAATTTTTATTCCATCAAAAGAAAAAGCATCGTCCCATCGGCTTGAACGACCGACTTCGCCTGCGTCGGCGGAGCTATACGGGATTAGAGCAGCACTTGGATGCATTCTACGCCAGCCGCCGACATGTTGGACCGTCTTCTCTGATTCAAGGGCAGCACTCCAAAGTTTACAACGCGCTAGCTGTTTCAGCATTCACGAACATGTCCATCGCGACGTAAAGTATTTGCACCATCTCGCATATGTCGCTGGACATCGCGTAACCTTCCAGTGGCTTCCAGGCCACAGCGGCATCATTAGAAACGAGAAAGCGGATGAGGCTGCCCGCAGGGGCCTACAAATGAGAAAAAGAAATAAGATTTTCTTCATGAAGCATGATGCCGCGTCATTGACAAAGGCACCAGCTCTTTCGGAAAGGAACCATTTATGGTCATTGCCGCAGCATCATTACGGTTTTTTACATTCCATAGACCCATATGTCAGAATGCGGCTGCCAGAACGTCTACCCCGCCACTTGGAGACGTTGTTCCATAGGCTTCGTCTTAATGCAGCACTAACAAATTCCTATCTACATCGGATCGGCCGGACATCAAGCCCATATTGCGATAATGGTGGTTCACTTGAAACTGTTGAACATATATTACTGGAGTGCGGTGCCTATGCCGACTCAAGGTGCCATTTGAAACACAAAATTGATTGCCTCCACCCTGGACCACTGACACTAAGATTGGTACTAGGACCATGGCCCTCTCCCTCCGCTCAGCGCAAAACCCTGTCCGCGCTATTCGAATTTCTCAGGACATTGGTGTGTCAACGAAATTGTAGTCGTCCCTTAACTTCAAGGAACTTTGAACTCAATGCCCTGAAGGAAGACCGTATTTTATTGTTTTTCCTTACACTACTCTCCTCTCATTCTCACTACACCTACTACCTTTTCCCTCTCCTCCTTTCCCTGCAGAGTAGCATGCCGGCGAACTGATGTCGGCAAACCTCTCTGCATTTTCCTCTTTAATAAAGAGTTTCTCTTTCTCTCCATCTTCCAATCCTTCAAAAGGGCGTACCGCCAGAATCCCTGTATCCCTGGATGACGTTAGACCACATCATTGCACCCTTTGGCGTTTTCGAGTTCGCCCGGATGCTTTTCCGGTTGGGAAATGCACTGCAGGGACGCTCTTCTATTTAAAAAAGTCTCTTCGGCGCTCCATGCGTGCCCTTCTTACTCCGCGTAGGACTGACCTTCCTGGCGGCTTAACCACCGTGAGGAGGTCACGTTCCGAGAATTGGCCTTGGGGTTGAACTGACGCCTGCTGTTCTGCACATGGATTTCTAGACTAGCAGTGACTTCTGCAACCTGCTCCTACTGCCCTGCTTCCGCTGCGGAAGCGACATTGGATGACCTCCTGGGGACATATCCAGGACTCCAACCAGCCCGAACACGACACTGGTAGCCCAGGACCAGGGCTGTCGAGCCGAAAATTTTCGGATTCGGGTTCCGGTTCGGGTTCAAGACCTTTCGAGTTTGGTTCCGGTTCGGTTCCTCGACCACCATTCCGTTCCGGGTTCGAACCGGTTCGCACCTGTTCAAACGGGTACAGACAGGGTTCGGAGAAAATGTTCTTTATTTCTCTGTCTGGTCGATATATAAGACAAATTTATAATCTAGGCTCTTTTTTGCAAATGTTTACTTGACCAACTGGACTCCACAATCCACTGCAAAATGACTTCCGCGGGAGGGCCCATGATTCCAGCAAGATGCGAAACGAAAGGTTCGAATGGACACTTAGGCTGCTTACGTGGGTGACGGGAAAGCATTACTGTTTATGTCCTGAAGTTTATATTTATTATTGATTTCAGTTCATCAATACAGTTTAAGTTTAATTTTATTCTAGGATCATAAAATCGCAGTTTCGTAGACCGCACTTGCTTCATTGAGGAAAACAGCAGCAATGGCTCTGCGTATATCTGGCCGCGTTGTCGCCTTGTGCTCACCTCCCATCGCCGACCAGTGCCAGGCCCACCTCAATCTCCAAGTAATGCATTATTGGCAGCCTCTTCCCCGGACAGGCAACATTTTGGACAGCACAGAGCCGGCCCGTCCGCCACTTTTTGAACATCAAATACCGCCCCACACTCCGCGCGCCGCACACAGCACACGCACAGACAAGCACAACGCGCACAACACGCACACACACGCGCGCATCCGCAAAAGCACCAGTGTTGCGGAACGGGCAGCCCCATTTCATTCTAATTTCATGTGGAGGATTCTAAACATTCCGCAATTTCATTTCTCTCATTTCTTCGGAATGCCAACATTTTGCCCGTTCCCACTCCTTGACTGGCCTCGAAATTCAATACGTAGAAATTTACTTCCTGGTGTCTGTATCGGGTTGCGAACGCAACATAACGCTGGACGTATCAGACGTGTTGAGAAGTGCAAAAATATGCATCAAGTCGCGAAGGTCGAGGGCTGGGCCGCAGCTTGCTGACATCTCGTGTAGAAAAAAATATAAAAAGAACAATCATGGTAACGATGCTTCTCTCGTGGTCTGAGAATGCGCATGAGTGCTCTTTGGTGTATGTCACGGAGTTATGTCTTGGCCGAGCGCAGTGGTTTGGTGTGTTACACAGACGGTAAGATTCCTAGGACGCGGGATGGAAACAGACAGACCTATGTTAGCGCGCTAGAGTAAAGCCCTAGTCCTCCCAAGTTTCCTTCAGCTAATTAGATCGTAAGTACGCTCAATCGCAAATTACAAAGAAACATGTTTTGATTCATGCACTCAGTGGACTGCGTCCTGCTTTTCAGGTATTCCGTCTTCACAGAGTGGAAGGGCACTTAATTTTTCTTTTGGGATAAAGTGGTTACACACTCCCCAGAACCTAATTCCGAGCTGTTCATTTCTGCTACCAGGTATTAGGTGCTTTGAAATTTATAAAGGGCATGAACGCGTAAAAAGATAAACCGTGAGCGCCTAAACCGACGGCATTCTCAGGCACTCAACCTTCGAAACCAACGCAGTTGGTGCAAGCAACCTCCGTTCAACGCGCGGCTCGTGATCCAGTTCCGAGCCAAGGTGCTCATTGGTGGCCACTGTTTTAAGCGTAATGTTTCCGCGGTGAAACAGAAAGTTAATTTTGTATAAACTGTCGTGGTTGACGACACCTGAGCTGAATGTAATCAGAACGCCGTGACCAAATTTCAGGAATATTCTGCAAGCACTTACGAGTACTAACACTTCCATCACAGCCGAACAAGAAAAGAGAGACTTTCATGAACTGTCCGTAGTCAAATCATGCTCCTTTTCTAGCCAGGTTCCAATAAAATGGGCTCTGCTTTGACCCATTTCATGACATTTTCTAAAACGATTTGTTTGTTCCTATTTATTTATTTATAATACCTCACAGCTCAAGGAATTGAAGGACAAACTTCAATTGTAAACAGTCATCACAAGAACAAATACATAGAAAGTATATAGAGTCTGATAACGAAAATAGAAGCGAGAAGACAGGTATAGCAACTTGCACTCAGCGCGATATTACAAAATCGAATTTGTGGGAAAACCCCTACGGACTTCTCGTTTCCCCAGCCATGTTTTTATGAAAAAAATGCGGACAACTTCGAACTGCCGTTTCCGGACGTTTTTCATACAAAAGATAAAATTGGCGGATCCCAGCAGGGGGTCGAAATCGAATCAACGCGAAGCTTTCATCCTGGCATACATGGTTCGAAATGAACTGGATAAGGCGGTAAGGCTTTTGTAGTGTTATTGTGCTCGGCGTAGTTGCTGATTTGTTTAGAACGCCCAGACATACAAGACGCAGGGGGAAACGTTTAAGTTCAATCTCACTAGTAGAAGACTCCACAGCTGCAAGCTAAAAATAAGGGGGGCCTCGGCCCCTTCCCTCCTCTGCCAGCCGTTCACACCCTCGCCGCGGCCGAGGAAATGATCGATTGTCTCAGGACATAATGTCATTAATTCATGACAGTCAAGTCATGTCTTCATGACATAAGTTATTGCCTATTTGATTTCAATTTGCTGATATTTTAAGACGTGTTGGAGAGAATAACGCATCAAGCTCTCAAGCAGCAGCTTCTGTGTGAAGTTGCTGCTTTAAGGTTCAGCTACCTACGCAAAAAGAGGAAACACGACGCACCAAGTCCCCTAAGACCAGTGGGTTTTACGCGCCGTCCAAAGACGACAATGGCCACGACGCCACGACGCAAATCTGGTCGTGACCAAGTAGGCCATCGCGAAGGCGTACTCCGACTGCCAGCAAAAAAACATCAACAAGAACCAGTCGTAATACGATGCCGAAGCATAATAAACAATAAACAAAGACAAACTGAGCATCGACGGCATAGATGTAGCCCGACTGATAGACACGGCAGCCGAAGTTCAAGAAATGAGCGAAAATATTCAAGTATATTGAAAAAAAGTAGCGAAAAATTGATAGGGTAGAGATACGCACCGCAGAGGACCTTCGTCAACCAAGTGGAACGTGTACATCGCGAGTTTGTTAGTTGGCCCCACCTACCCTTCTGCTTTTGTCATAAATGTACTTCCAAAACTGTTCTCGCAACGTAATTCTCGGAATTACCTTTTTGGCGACAGCGAAGTTCAATAATTTCTCTGCAGGCCAAATCAGTGCCTTTCTCTCGCCGTTCCCGCTACGACTCCGGAAAGAAGCCTAAATCGGCGGATTTAGCACGGGGAACCGCTCATGATGACGTCACAATAGATCAAGGTAAAAGCGCACGAGGTCGCGGGTTAGATTCCCGGCCGCGGCAGCCGCTTTTCTAGATGGAGGCGAAAAGCAGAAAACGCCCGTAGTGTATGAGGTTTCGGCGCACGTTAAGGATCCTAGGTGGTCAAAATTAATCCGGAGACCTCCACTAGGCGCAGCCCGTCAATCGCCTGCGTTGCGTCGGCGCGTTAAACCTTACAATCAATCAATGTCAAAAGCGCAATGATCACAGCCCACTGACAATTTTGCGTTCCTCATCACTCAATGCTTTTGTGAAGAATGACTAGAGCTTTGCTCGGCCACAATGTCTTTGTTGCAAGAAGCACAGTGAGCTTCAAGCAAAGAAAATCGCAAGTTTCCGTTGCAAATGTCATCTAAAATAACATTAAAAAATTCATCGCTATCCCACCTGCGAAAGTGATGCCCACGTAAAGCTGTTGTAAACCACTACAAATGGTGATGGAGGAGGGTATGAAATGTTTCTCGTCGTCTCGGCGGGCTTGTCGCTTGCGCTCGGCTAGTGTCACTAATAATGGTACAGAGTATCGCCACTCTTCTCTACTATTGTTTCCGTGCCGCTGCCATGATCATTGGTCAGTTCACATTTGTTTACACTGCGACGCTTCATGCGCGCCGCCTTTTTGTTGTTTATGCGTTTTAGTCGGTCAACCCTGGTAGGCTTAGCTTATCCTCCCTGCTCTGCGGCTGCGCGCGACTGCCGTCGTTCCGAATGCGAATCAAACATAACGCGTGTAACAGCATTTCAGCAGCAGACAGTGTGTCCACAGATGAAACAAATGCTGGGTCCTGCTTAGCCTGATGCATGCGCTCGGCGTCTCGGCCAAGAGCTGCTCTATTCAGCGAAACGTCCTACGTAGCCTTCAAAGATAATCTGCAAACATGGCGTTCACCAGGAACACATTAAGGGGTGGGAGGGGGGTTTAATTGTTCACAGGCGCCTTACCATCCATAATGTGGTTTCGATGCTTGTTTTGTGGTTTCCTTAAATGAATTCTGCGCTCTATGCTGTCTGTCTGATTAGCCGGACGCATGCGTTCGGCGTCTTAGGCCTTGGCGCTTAATTGGAGAGCCGCTGAAGGATCCTATCAAGCTGTCTGTGCAAAGTTGTATAGCCTGTTCAAAATGTGTTTGTTCCTGTCGAGATTGTATGATGGAAGCGTGACTGCTCTTGAATTACTTGTTCTGAGGGGAGATTATGGGCAGCCATGCGTTCATTCGTTTTTGGCATACAGGTTTTTGATGTGATGTTCGCTGTGAGGAAGCTGAGGAAGTTCAGTTTGCTTCGAAATGAGCTGCACTGTATTGAGCACTGAAATGCACTCTAGGATCCAGTAGTTCTGTCCGTTCAGCGGTGTTGTAGTCCTTTAGGTTAGGGCTGTTGCACAGGAGCACGTTGAATATGTTTCTTTGTTTGTTGCATGCTTCGGAATTGGCCTGGTGGGAGAGTCGAAGGAGAGGAAGCCGCCATCGCTTTGACCAATGTCAACGCCCCCCCCCTCCCACCAAAGATCAGCAATACACTAGCCGATCGAGTTTTCGGACCCTAAGGGGAATGAGAATAGTCCGAATAAGAGCAGTCCGAAAAATCTGCGAGACGCATGAACCAACTTCATTTAATTTAAATAGGACATTAGAAGTCACGAATGGTTCCTTCTTTTAAATTCCTCCTTCGTGTGAGAACATCTGCTTGCATCTCTAAAAGGTCCACGTTTTCTTCGGAAAACATTGGGCCACAAACCCAAAGCATTGAAAAAAAAATCTGGCGACGTATACCGTTTCCGGCTTTCGAGATTGCTTCCGCAGCAGACTACATGCAAAATTATGGCCTACAAGATCAAATGTTTGTTACCTCGGAGGGAGTCAAGCCAATCCCCATCCAACCTGAAGCTAGCCAGGAGGCTTAGGATCCAAAATAGTGTCATCCTGGAGTCGCACCGTAATTTCTGCGGCCGGGGGAAATTTCGTCAGGAAATGTCGAACTTTTGGTTTATTTTGCCCGAAATGTCCGTTCATATACATATTGCTCGTGCCTTTTGCGAATATTTTTCATCCGTTTATCACAATACCCCTCAGCCTTTAAATGCGCAACTTGGTTTGCCCCGTGCTTCCCAATCTTTCTTTTGTTCCCGGTTACAGCCAGAAGAAGTGCTCGCTACGCTTGGCACGCTGAAAAAAATACCAGCCCAGGCCTAGATAACATTCTATTCGCCATTTGAAGTTAGTTGCTGATTTAATTATAAATACTCTTAGCCATATAATAATCTTGTCTTTAGGCCTGGTGCTTTCCATCTTTTCTAAATGAAAAGCTAAATATACCTGTTTTCAAAAGAGGGTGACCGGCTATTAATATTTAATTACCGCCAAATTTTATTCTCTCTTGTCTTAGTAAACTAATGAACCGATATTTTCCAAACGTACTGAACAGCTTACCTCAACAAAATTTAAATCTATTGAATCCATGTCATGCGGTTTTCGGTCTAGGACGTTCCACCAACCTAGCATTGCTTTCACTAACAGACTTCATTAAAAAATCATTGACGCTGGAAATTTTGTGGGTTCAGTCTTTCTAGATTTTACAAAGGCGTTTGATACGATTAATCATAATATCTTGGTTTAAAAAATTACAAGCTTATGGCATAACCGGTCCACCACTCACATTTTTAAAAGGCTATTTACTTAACCGACAATATACCGTATACGTGGCTGACACTTTTTCTGAAACAAGAACATTTAACCAAGGAGTACCTCAGGGATCTATTCTCGGTTCTTTACTTTTCATATTGTATATTAATGATCTTCCGTATTGTCTTAATTCTTCTCCCTGCGTCTTGTATGCGGACGATGCAACCATTTCTTTATCTAATAAATCAATAAATTGCCTTTCCGCTTACTTGAAACGCAGGTACTTAAACAACGTTGTAAAATGGGTGCCGCGTCAAACTAGTTAGTTATTAACCCGGAAAAACTAAATTTGCGGTCTTTAGATCTCATCAGAAAACCATCGGTTTTCTTCCCGAATACATCTTGGGTCTCATTTCTTCACATCTTGCGACCACGCTACATTTCTTGGCTTCACCTCGAGCCGCACTTTACGTATAGTTTCTCACGTTTCCCATTAAAGCAAAAAAACAGCTTTTGGGATTCGAGCTTTAATCAAGGCTCGGCGCTTTTTAACATCACCTAGCCCTGTGTCTGTATATTTTGCTTTTGTTCACAGTCATTTTCATTATGGTATTGTTTTCATGGGGCAACACTTACTCCTTCACGTTCAATCTGTTTCAACATATACAAAACCAGTGTATTGCCATTATAGCATTCAGTCCATGTCGTTCCTCCGCCTCACGACTTCTACATCAAAATAATATACTATTAATTAATGGGCTGTTTCAATAAAACTTAGGTATTCTTTTTTACAAATTATTGCACTGTAACCTCTCTTATGATCTCTTTGATGTTAGAGTTTTACGCAGTAAGAGTGTAACCAGGTTTTCAAGTAATAACAATTTGTTACTACCACCTGTTCATACTAATTACGGTAAGAAAACTACTACTTTTTCAGCTGTGAAATTTTGGAATAATTTGCCTACGGCTGTCAAATCATCCCATCCCTTGGTTGCTTTAAAAAAAAACCCTTAGAGGATTTCTTTTGCTGTAATTAGGATCTTGTTCTCTGTTTTATTGTTACGTTATACCCAAGGTTCTCATGTGCCTTTGCTTCCTTTGTGTCATTTACGAACTGATTTTATTACTTTTATATGAGATATCTACAATTAGAGCTACCTTTCCGAATGTATGTACATAAAATGTAATTTATTGTGTGTTTTATACTACATATTGATTTGTTGCGCTCTTTCGACATTTGCTGCTTCTACACAATTCGTTTGATGTATTTGTAATCGAGGTCCCTTTCAGTCATTTGACTCTGGGACCTCGTCTGCATCTAGTATGTTTGTAATCGTTTTCTGTAATAACTTTCTTTAAAAAAATGACACCGTCTTCCCTTAGGGGAACCCTGAGTAGTATGCAAAGCAGCCATGGGGTCGATTCAAGTGTCCATTAGTTTTCAGTTCGTCGTTTCCGTTGGGTTGAGGTACGTAGCTACCTTATATTTACAGTTTGGTTTCCATGGTAACTACCACACTTTTCACTTACCAAATCTACAAAATGGGAAATTGCGTTGACCCCATGGCTGTTTCGCATACTACTCAGCGTTCCCTTACCGAAAGATGGTGTAATTTTATTAGGTGCGACGGGGCTATGTCCCTCCCTTGTCGTTGTTGCGCCGTCCACACCCCCACTGCGCATGCTCAGCTTGCTGAACCCCGGTGGTGTCTTACCCTGTAATGGCTCCTGGAGCGACAGTGTTACCGGTGTCTTCCTGGGCCGGCCCGAGATGAGCGAGCATGCGCAGTGGGGGTGGACGCCACAAAGGGAGGGAGCCCCGCCATGAGAGCTGGAGGCAGTGTTGCCGGTGTCTTCCTGGGCCGGCACGAGACGAGCACGCTTCCCCTTAAAGGGCTCCTGGAGCGGCAGTGTTGCCGGTGTCTTCCTGGGCCGGCGGATGGATGGACGACGAACGACGGAGCCGAGAGCAAGAGATGCTTTGCATCTAAAAAACCGGCGGTTCTTCGGGAAAGTCCGGAATATCCAGCAAGTCAAATTTTTGTACCGTAACTTTGGCAGAGGCCGCATCTCGCAAATGCTCGTATATTCCCAATCGAGCCAAACCTCCCCATCTTACACGCGTTTTGCACAAATGCCCGGACACAATGGTTTAGACCAGAATGAAGGGGGGAAAGCACGCGCTGTCGGTCGAGTGCATACAACCGAGCACCGCATAAACTGGACGAAGAAGTCTCGCAACCCATCTTCTCACAATAACGCGAAATCGTACGGACCAACTTTCTCCTACTACGAAGCTCCCACCACGACACAAGAACTCGGTGTAGAAGAATCCTACAGCCTAGCGATGTCCGCGGACTAACCCCTACTCACCCTTTAAAAAGTCGTCTTTCCATGTACTTGTTCATATTCGCGCTGGAGCAAGCTTCGGAACACCAACTAGCCCAACAGTACACTTTGTTAAGCGCAACTGACACATAAGCCTATTACACGTCATCTACCCAGGCCAGTTACCCTCAAACAAATCCCTCAGTGCCCCAGCTGAATACAGAGCCCTCACTACACTACATCACTCGGGCCTACCAAAACACCCAATCGGGCCGCTACAATTCCACTCCATCTCCCAAGCAACGGACCGTCGCGCTGGACCCCCTCGGGCCTCAACCACCTTAAGCTTATTCACAGTGTTCGGGCCACAGCGCAAGATTCTGATGGCCTTGGACTGAAAGTGCACAACCTCAGGAAGCAAACCAAGCTTTCCCAACATAAAAGTTAGGTCTCGTTCTTCTGGGTTGGTTTTACGGTAAAAAGTAAAAAATACTAGCAGATAAAAATGGTGTCAAATTAAGGCGAAATAAAACATGCCACCCTGGGAAAACTGAATTGAACAAACCTTCACTGCATTATCCGGGGCGTAGCGAGAGAGGAGACGAGTTGGAGACGTGGAGAGCAAAAAGGGTGTTTCCGTGGCATATTACGTAGAAAAGCATCGTCTCTCAAGCACATGCACCCCGCGTACCCTACCCCACCGAGCGCAGGATGCCACGAGGCCGCGGCCGGCACAAGTACAAAGATGACCCACTAGTTCTCTACGTCGATGCAGCAGAGTACAGACACCACAAGGCATCACAGCCATCGCCGCACAAAATTACCCCACACCAGCATGCTCGATTCTATACAGTCGGGACGCCCATCCCAGAACCGGCGGAAGAGGCGGCAATAGCGCTCGCCCTTTCGCTCACCTCCGCACCTGCAACAGTCATTACCGATTCTAAAACCGCTCTCAAAAATGTTTCACTGGACGCATATCGCCAACGGTGCTCAAAATTTTGCGTAGGATCCCACCGCAATTGCCAGTACAACTGATGTGGACCCACCGCGCAATCTGGGCTCAAGGGAAACGAGGTGGCCAATGAATTTACTATCTGGCTGGGCCGAGCTCGTATCCTTACCACAGAACCCAGTCGCGCCGGACAGTGATTTGTTTTAATGATATCACACTATTACTTCCTCACTCGCCGGATCTATCCTCCGGCGGATAAATTCTTCACCTTAGAACGATGCCACGTCTGGCGCCAACTCCAGACGGGAGTCTTGCTCATTTCGGCTACAATGATCAATATCCACCCCAACCTTTACCCAACCTTGGCGTGCTCCTTATGTGCCTCACGAGTACGGGTTACTGGGCGTGTTGGTGTGTGCATTGCCGAAAAATTCATAGCACACGCGGACAAGACAACAAGAAGAGACACTACGAGCGCTCCGTGTGTCTCCTTTCTTCTCCTTGTCCGCATGCGCTGCGAAATTTCTCCTTATGTGGGGGCCCATGCTAACCTGGCTCCCATCATGTGGGCATGCCCCACCACTATTTCACTGCAAACCAAACCCCTCTGAGAAGTGTGAGGCCTCGCTTCGCAGCCCCGACCCCAAAGCCACAGGTCCGCCTGTCAAGAGGGCTGAATGGGCGTCGGAACGCACCGGCCTACGGCCCCCACCAGGGGGACCACGAACCTTAAGCCAAGGAGAAACGTCCAGGAGGGGCGAGCCTTAGCCCGTTACCCTGCCACCACCATTGTACATCGATTCTCCTCGAGCGCTTTCTCACAATGAAGTTTCTCTCTCGTTCTCCATCTCACAAAGATATTTGCCGCGAAAGTCAAAAAATATGCGGCCAACGTTTTTGGTTTCCTGCCATCTCGAGCATACTTTCTTTGTGCAGGCCTAAGGAGCGGATGCAATTCGTGCGCATGAAGCCAATCCAGCTCTCAACTGCAAGACAACATCCAGCCCGGGCAGGTAGTTTTCGTTTATAAAAATCACAGGAGGCAATTTTGCGCAGGTTCGGCGCGGATAATTAAAAATATAAAAGATGATTTGACGTTTGGTCGCAGCAATCACCTCTGCACATGGAAGCTGGTTCACAGTTCTAAAACTGCACGGAAATCGGATCGCCTAACCATCGTTTTCTTCTTGTTAAAACAAACGAAACAAGACACAAAAGCCCGTCGAATGAAGGTAGAATTTTATTGCATACAATTATTGTACACGGTGATCATGAGAAAAAGCAATTTTGGGATCAACCTTTAAAAAAATGTTCTCGCTTTCGGTTTTTAAACGTGCCAGTAACTCTTTCATAGTGCTATAAACTGCAGTATTCTTTTAACATTGTGGGTGAATGTTAGGTTATGACGATGATTAACCAGTTCCCGTAAAAGGAACAGTGCTACTTCTCGTGAGAATTTCTGGTTCTTACTTTCGCTGAAAGGGGTTCCTCAAACTAAAAACGGCCTTTGGGGACATGTGTAGAAGTAAAAACAGCCTGCACCGGCGACACCAGCCGTGCTTCTTGCAGCCGTCGTTCTAGAGGTATCCCAGCATGCGCAGTCCAAGGCGGGTGCTCAGGCCAAGGAGCGTGAACAGGCCACAGCTACATGAAGCCTCCGAACCACCGCTTGTTGGGATCTTCATGCACAGAAATAGAGCACAGGGCCAGTCACAACGGCTGTAACACTAACTTCGCCTTTGAAGGACGCTGCAGTGGTGCGCCAAGTCAAGGTGGGAGCCAGACCAAGATATCGAGAGAGCTACGCAATTTTAGCATCTTGAATTAGAAGATTTTGGCAAAAACCTTATAGGTCTCCTGATTGATTGATTATAGGGTTTAACGCGCCTACGCAACGCAGGCGATGACGCGCGCCGTAGTGGAGGGCTCCACATTAATTTTGGCGACCTGGGGATCTAGCCTGCGCCGAAATCTCGCACACACGGGCGTTT
This sequence comes from Haemaphysalis longicornis, assembly GCA_013339765.2. Classification (NCBI taxonomy): domain Eukaryota; kingdom Metazoa; phylum Arthropoda; class Arachnida; order Ixodida; family Ixodidae; genus Haemaphysalis; species Haemaphysalis longicornis. The sequence continues at coordinate 117,302,940 of CM023456.1, read as the reverse complement.
TTGCTTTTCGCCTCTATTAGAAAAGCGGCCGCCGCGGCCGGGAATCGAACCCGCGACCTCGTGCTCAGCAGCGCAACCGCCTTAGACACTGAGCCACCGCGGCCGGTCTTATAGGTCTCCTGTTCAGCAACCAGTAGTTATCAATTCAAACATCTACCAACCAAGTGAAAATAAAGATAAGGCAACGAAGCAACCAATACCTATTATTCGAGCATGTTGATTAGATAGCGATATTTTATAACGATTTATTTGGATAGCAGTTAACAAGGCCGGTCCAATTATTGGAATTCTCCCAGTCTAAAATCACAACAGGAATGCCGCAAAAGCCTCACAAGAATTCCTGTCATAGTTTGTTGAGACAACAGAAATCATGTTACTACAAAGCCACCTGCTGTTACGACCCACATTTCTGTCGTAACGACAAGGTCAATTTTCTCAACGACAAACATTCCTACAGTCACAACAGAACTGCCATTTACGCTACTCTTCACAATGGGCAATACATTCAAACCATGTGCAACTAATGATAGAAAATCAGGATCACGACAAGACAGGAATTCGGCACGACTGAACATCAAAATCGGGATAGAAATACGACACATGACCGAACGCCACAATGACGACACGACAATAATACGGCAAGACGACAGTACGACACGCGAAAATACGACAAACTACAGACATTTTTCGTGCCTTTTTCGACTAAGCTGAATGAGAATTATAGTCAAAATTTTAAATCACATGGTTTCTCAGCGTAAAAAGAACAGCGGAACGCAGCAGTTGCTGTATCCTATTGTTCTCGATGGCCGCCTTTGAACGTCAAAGCATGATTACCCACTAGTTCGCTGACAATTCATCCCCGCCGTACAGTCCAGTCCCGTTCACATTTTAGCCACGAGCAATTCTCACCCCCAGTATCCAGAAAACATCTGCATAACACTTTTCCAGTGCACCCAATGGCAGTAAACTTCACAAACGTTTTCACTTTCCAAGTCACAGAAATGGTTTTGTGGCCACAGTTTATGCGCCTCTTTTTCTGCACCAGACGGTATCAAGGCAGGAAAAACGTGTCGAAGAAGGCATGCCGATAGGAAGTGTTTCTTTGTTCTTGCTTCGCCCACATATCTTAGTTTAATACCTTTCCATTATAAGCAGTTTATTTTTTTAGACTTGGTTTCGGCAGCTCGAAACTCTAGGTCGCTTTCCTAAAGTATGTCTACGCCAGGTTTAAATCCTGTTGCGGTGAGCAGATCAGCTGAAATTCCTTGTTGGGCAGCCTGGCTGGTCCGCTGAACTTATTCCCACAATTCTCCAAATTTTCACGTTCCCGTCTATTCCGCAGGTTCTTCGGGAACTCTTCGCACATTTTCTCATGCTGAAAGCCAGGAGGCGAAGAAATACTTTTCAAACGCTTCTCGGTGCTCTGAAGTTTTCTGCGCTTCAAGCGTTCAATAGTAACATTGCGGTCTTATTTTCTCTGGCACTGGCTGACACGTGGGCGTTCAATATTTTCCTTCCCGAAATTGCAAGAAATCACCTGCAAGACGCCTGTATTCTACGGATCTTAAGTATAACTTGATACACTGCGATATCTAAGCTTTACACTACATTATCCGCTAGTATAAACTATCAGCAGAGGTGGAAGTTTTGCCATGCGAATTTCCCCGGACTTCTACGTTCTTTGCACCACAGTGACTTCCCGCTTGCTTGCCTGCACAATGGCAATTTGCAGTTAGTCATTTTTGACAGCATGCTTTGACCCCCGAGGGGCAGAAAAACTCCTGCAAATTTTTCGCGCCAGCTCATTTATACGCTGGCTGACCTCGTGATGCTTTCGACGGTTTGCTTTCTCAGACCCAGAAAACTTCAGTATCACGGATTTCGACCTCGTAAAAGCAAATGAGTTTAGATGAACCTCTGGCACGGTGGCCTTATTCAAGCATTGCGCCCCAGTACCCTCCCACACTGTACACCTGGCATTCTCATAATTGAAATCTACCTATCGTTCTTGTGAGTATCTCAGCGCGGCCACTTATGTTGCTGTTTTCTCCCGAACGCCAATGAGTCCTGGTGAAATAAATCGCGTGAAAACTTTTTTTTTAACTTTATGGATGCTCTTGAAGTTTTTATAGTTACAAAAATATTGCTTAACCACTCATAGAATTATTGGTATAATCTTAACTAGAAAACTTATAACGAGTGCAAAAAAACGGGTGAGAATTCTTGCAATAATCCCGATGATTATTGTATGCATTACGGTGCAAGTTCACCTGCTTTGACCGGAAAAACTCTATACACTTCCAGAACATTTATTGTATCACGCCTTTACAGTTTCCTACTTTTAACAATACTGTGGATCACGTTTGCAACTGTGCAAGCTTGGTAAAAATACGACCTTTGTAGTTACCCTTTTATGGATTGACCATGCTTGTATTTTCGCCCAAAATGGAACAACCTGACGGTCAAGAACAGTAATGCAACGCCTTGTTATGCTAGGATTGTTTTTTCGCGCATTAAAGCTGTTGTATCCTCTCCCAAAGTAATGTAGCGAGAACGCGTACGAGCTGTAAACAAAATAGCGCTCGAATTTTTGGCATTACGATACCGGCAAGGAATTTCTGATGAGGCGAAAAGCAATAATGCCCGTGTGTTCGAGATTTCTGCGCACGTGGTCAAAATTAATCCGGAGCCATCCACTACAGCGCGCATTATCGCCTGTGAAGCGTCGGCGCGCTAAACCTCATAAATAATACCGGCAAGGAGAGCACGCGCAGCATTAAGGTTCCCAGTCAGCACACAGGAATCTCTTGGAGGCCACGCCATTGCATGAAGCCTTTACGTGCCAGGTCCCAGCCAATCGATAAGGAAACCAATCTTATGGACAGGCATTACAAATGTGTGACAAACAAATAAAATCAAAGATGAATCAATATTTCATGATAGGCCTGCATGCTAATTAAGCGCTTATCGAACTCCGACAAAAAGTGCACGAGAAGGCCAACAGGGCACGCTCAACAACCAACCTCCTGTAGAGTAGCCGATGGCGTAGACGACTCTTCCTGCCAGGTAGACAACACCAGCGCCCGCAGCCCACTTTCTGCAAAAGTACGCGATGCAAATTTGCATACCAGCGGCAAGCACGACAATCAGCCAGTGATTTACAGAAAAAAATAAGGACCCTAACACCACAGAGTGTCTGAATGATGAGGCAGTGATGGCTCTTAGGATAAAGTATAAATGCTTAAAAATATTCCTATGTAACCGGTACAAGGCTACGTAGAAGCGTACAAAACGTTATAAAGCGAGCAAAAGCTCCCATGGTGCTAAGGGCTTAAAAGATTAAACAGGTCTTTTCCCAACGTACTGGAGTCAACAACCCGACGAAAGTGCAGCATACGTGCTGCACCCATTTTAGTCTGTTACATAAACAGGATTCCATCACTCGATTTACACCCAACACGTGCCAAAAGCTATGTTTCTGCCCCATCAACTTGATAACAAGGGTAACATTTGTATAAATTTTAGGCTTCCACTATCAAACTTCTAGCATATAAATAGTACTCTCCTTAGTTCAAGCTTAACATATTATTTCTGCACGAACATACTATTGAATTTTGGCCCAAGGCATGCATCTCTGTTTCATTGCGAAAAGAGCATAGGTGTGGCCTAGGTTATCTTGAACATTTCTCAGCCAAGCAGTACGGGTACGAAAGTTGACGCGCACTAGTTGACGCGCACTAGAAGACAAGGCTACTCCCCATTTTAAACATTTATAACCGCAAGGACTTACACTCTTCCCTTGAAATGCTTTTGAAAAAAACTGGTGCCTAGCCGATTCGGCTGGCTTAAGTTACTTGTTCCTGTCCTGCTGCGGCTAGGTGAATTAGGTCAATAAAATATAAAATTTGGTTTATTGAACTTCGCCTTGTTGGCTAGCTCCTCTATTAGTGTAGTTGTGCTTTCTTGCCTAGATCTGGCGCTAAAAAATGGGTCTCCAATAAAATTTTTAAGCGTGGCTGGAAACACGGCGCAAAAAATAAAACCAGGACATTTCTTGTTAATTTCGGTCAACTCACGTAATTAATGAAGACGTCGAGCTGCTCGTTTTTCGTTTTCTATAGCCGGCCCTACGTTGTATTTTGTTGCTATTATGCCCGTGTGAAGAGCAGAATCATTGGAAGCTTTTCACTTTTCATCGGTTTTCTAGGAACCCCGGGATGTCACGCACTATGCGTGCAACGGGCAGATATACGTCGGCTAAGGTAGCCGATTGAGAGATTCGCTGCCTTGAGAATTTTGTCAACTTTGTTTTCTTTTCCCGAGCACCAGCGGCCCCGGCTTTGTTTTGCGGGGACAAGAAGCCTATAATTGTGTGAGCTTACGGAAGGGTTCTACGTACGAAGGCCGTAGCTGCAGGCGAAGTCACTCAGGGGTTAGTCCCCGAAAAGGTCTGATAGCATCTGAAAGCAGAATCGCGACATTGTGTCCAGAGAAGCTCTCCTGTCGAAAGTTGATGATGATGGTTTGAGTTTATTGGCGCAAGGCCGACATGGCAAAGCGCCAAACACAAAGTTATTTGATGAGGAGGGAACACGAAATAAAATCAGTTAAAACTATGAGCACGGCTGGTGAAAAGGGGCCCAAAGGTGAAGAAAAAGAGTGGTTAAAAGATAAATAAGGTGGGTTGGTGCATAGGACCAGGGATAAAACTATGGGTGGTATGAGATGAGTTGTAAGAAGTGAACTTCTGATAGAAACTTAAAGGTGCGCTGAACAGAAAACATGGCTTCGTCTCCTAAAAGTATGACGGGTGTGGTGGAATATGTCTGTGTGTAGTTGTGGGAAGTGTTTGCGTCGTGTAATGTCGAGTGCCTGACGTTGTATGAGGATGTGGATCACGGATAGGGCCTCTCCGCACCTGCTGCACAGAGGTCTTGGGAGACCCAGTGAGAAGGTGCGAGTTGTTGCATGAAGTGGAAGTAATTGCCAAGCAACATTTAATCTGTCGAAAGTTATTAAATGTGCTTGCAATTACTTCCACATTGAAGTGTGTCGCCTTAGCCGCGGGGATGCCTTTGAAACACGGACGGTCATGACGTGGCGGCTTGAATGGGCTTTCTGCATGCAGGGACGCGATAACAAAGGAAATTACCGGCGCGGAGTGATTATCGCCGCTTCATTTACGGACTGCAGGTGAAACGTACCGTTCTGAAAAGCTTGGTGCAGAATTTAAAAAAAAATAAAAGAGCGCAATGGGCGAGGACAGAGAAACGCAGTAGACTGGACGAGCGCTCGTCCAGTCTACTGTGTTTCTGTCCTCGTCAATTGCGCTGTTTTTAATATTTTTGAAGCCATGAACCAACTCGCCCAACAAAGCATTCTATTGGTGTAGAATATTGAGAGTGAGGAATGCCAGGTTCTCGCACAGAAATCCGCCAAATTTCTGAGCCACGTAGTCCAAAAGTAGCCCAATGTCGAGCCACATAAACAGCCCAATTAGCCAAACCAGACAAGTTTGAACTGTTCATTTCAAACGTTTATTCAGATGTCTTCTGCGAATACCTAGGTATATTTATAGAATGATTGCAGGTTACTAAGCTTCACTCGTTTGGAGCACAAACAGCTGCACTTGAGTGTGTCTCAATGGTGTTGAACCGCTTTCCAAAAAGATCTCGGATTGTGTGAAGTCCTTACAACACTTGCCGTTTTTCGTTACTCCAAACTTTAAATGCACGACGTTCTTCAACGTATCTAGGGACATCCTAAGTCAGTTTTCGTTAGAGCTACTTAACTAAAAACTCGTCCAGCGCAGCATTTGATACTGGCAGCCTGAGCAGTGAAATGTCTAGTTGCGACAGCAGCGGAAACGTTCAGACACCAGCGCTGTTTTTGGCATGCAGGACATTCTTCGAAAAAATGTTTATGGGTTCCTCACGGAGGTCATCAAGCCTACATTGCAGCAAGAAATATTCTGGGCTCCATTAGACAGATATTGACGCCGGAGGGAACTTCCCCGAAGCTATTGAACAGAGCATGGAAAAGAGAATTACTTATGTTGTTGTAATGCAATAGATGGAGGCCGCCTAACAGTTTTGAGATTGATGGAAGGCCTTCAAGGTGCTTTTCACGCATGCGATCACGAATTACGGCACCGGTGACGATGAGCGCCCATCTGTGTCTGCATGTCTAGTCTTTCGTGCAGTTTTCCGCGCTCTGGGAATGGTTTGCAAGACTGAGCCATCCATCTTGCACCAGATTTCTGCTGCGACTGATTTGCTTACTTTTTCTGCAAGACGTCGTAAAAGTGGCACCTTGGCTATTTTGAAACGTAGTGTATTAATATTGTTACAATCTTTATGGTGTCTCAAGCAAGGACGCAGAATAGCCCAAAGGAGCGAAATAGTCCAACCTAGAATTTTTCCCGCCAAATGCTGCCACATGCTGCTTTGTAAACCTGAGAGACAAGAAGACACAGGCCGCTGGTTCACTTACCGGGTACTCGATCCGCTGAGGAACAGTATCATCAGGGTCTGGCTGGGGTAGTACTCGAGGCTGCATGAGAAGCAAATAGACGACTGTATGGTAAACTTAAGGAGAGTCATATCCGAAAGGTGTCTTTTTGGATACAAGGCTATGTCAAAGAACAGTTATTCGCTATGATTCTACCAGGATTCGAGTTTTAAGGTAAGTTAGAATACCGCAGAAATGGCTGTTTAAATGTTCATGTTAGAACTCATTCACATGAAGTTTCTTGAGGACAAGCAGAGTATAGGACGAGAGATTATTTATGTAACAAACATTCATTGTAAATATTCGATTTTAACATTCTTCAAACGCTCAGAATTTCAGGAGCAAGGCAACTAGAACTGACTCAATTTCCTTAAGCATCCGTAAAACTGGTTTCTCGAAATGACGACGGGTGCAGCATTATATTTTATACGTGTGTTCCTTTAAATATGTCGCCAAAATCGAAACGCGGCATGCCTGCAGACTGAAAAATTCGCCAACAAAAATAGCTGCAATGTGCTTGTGCAAGTTGATGTCACGACGTTTAACAGCTGCTACTGGTTGAAGCTACAGCCCACTGTGTACAGGTGGTATATATGACCCAGCATATGCAGAAATAAAAAGTGAAAAAAGAAGGCACATCATAGGATCAGTAAATGAAGCTTCGCGTTGGGATGAAATGTCTTCTCTGCTTGAGAAGGACCGAATACCACATGCCCGGTGATTTCATTCGGCAGTAAGGCGAGGAGGCGGAAAAGGTACTGGAGATGATTTCTTATCGTTCATGACATTTGTGATTGGAAACTTTTGAAATCTGCCTCAAGACAAAATCGCAAATTTCATTATACCAAGTTGCAGGGTCATTGTGAGGTCTCGTCCCCGAACATTTCTGTGTAGCGTTTCCTTGGCGGAAATAATAAAGGTATGAGGGCCACAAACAAAAGAGTTTTTTTTTTTAAACAAAACCAGCTGTTGGCTTGTGCGCACTCGTGTTTTTCCTGGATTTTTTTTTGTGAGAAGACATACCTCATTGCCGTGGCTTTTCGATACAAGTATTATTAGAATCAGTGAATAGAATTGTAGAGCATCGTAAGGCGTAACTATTCGCCTATATTATCAACGTTTATACTGGCACACGTTTCCAGAGCATTTCGAATCGTTCCTAACCAAAATGACAATAAGTATTGACACCCATATCATCCTGTATGAAGAAAGTATTACGTTTCAAACTGTTGCATTACAAAACTTCAATGCTAGGAATTTCTTGTGCGAATTGTTTTTAGAGCTCTTTACTTTCTCTTAGCTTATTTCAGCTTGTAGAAAACTTCAAAGTGCATCCTTTTAGAAATGCAAATTTATTCGGAATTACAGGAGTGATTTCAATCACTGTTCGCCAGCAATTAGCGCCCGATTTTTACTTCCTACCAAGAGGAATAATTGCAAGTAGCAAAATTATGCTGTCGCGATCAGCTTGTGTTCTCATTACGTGAACTTTGGGGGGAACCCGCGGAAAGGTAGCATTATTGCGTTTTGGCATTTCGCGCCACCACCAAAATGCTGTTTTCATCAAATTAGTACGTAATTCCTGTGATAGGATATTGTCCTAGGGAGACAACGAAGTCCGCAATATATTTAGGACACCCTACTGGCTGCTACAATTTGCCGCATCGGCGTCCTCAGATTAGGCGAGTTTTTTCAGGGCTGCGCGAAATTGATATTCCTGCTATCAGGCAGCCTGTGCGCCACATCTGTAACCGCCCTTTATCTGGTGTAAACGTCATACGGCAGCATAATTTAAGGTAATTGGAAATTTTATCTTCAGTACTTGACGTACTTCTGAAGTCTCGCGACTAATTGGCATTATTCGCCGACTAACGCGTCGTCATGCATGCTTTATCGAGGCGTCAATCACGGTCAGCAGTCCAGGTTACAATGATGAAAGACCCTGGGGGCTTGCGGTCCTACATTACAGTTCTAGTTTCATTCGTCCATCGCACAAAACACAGTGTACTCAAACAAACAAGCGCTCGTGTTGTTCTCGTTTTCCCATTAACCCCGTACTTGATGCAGCGACGGTGGACTTCGCACAATTAGCTCAATTTTCTATCCTTGCGAACTTTGCCAGGGGCAAAACTGGGGTCAACAGCAAAGTAAAAATCAGCAGAAATTCAAAGAATTGTCTACTAATGTGTTGCATTCTTATGCCCTTGTCTAGAGGGTGAGTTTTTTTACAGCCAAATATGGCTATGAGTAGCGAAGGACGTGTTATTTATTCTTTAAGTTTTCTTTTGTTTCTTTTCGACAATGATCTAAATGCAATAGAACCGCATTTATACGTTCTCGGTTCATGCGATTTCCCGGTTAGTACGCTCTCAATCGTGAACACTAAAAATTCCATAGTACGTTTTCGGGATTGTACATTCTCCTCGCGTTTTTTTAATGTATCAACGAGGTTTCCACTCTTATAATTATAGCAATGAGTACCTCTACATTGCTAATTAGTATTTTTTTTTCAGAAGAACAAGGTGTGGCTGCAGAGTTGGCCCATTTACGCTTTGCTTGAAGACGTATTTCCAAGGTTATTTTGCGGAATTCTTCGTTTGTTCTTCGGTTTGGGGGAAATGTATAAGATGCATATTTTTGATTTTGTCAGATAATTTGTGAAATTTTATTTTTCTCTTTCTATTTTCTATAGCACAAACGGCGCCAATCTTTCTTCTAATGTTATCTTCCCGTTCAATAAACCATCGCTGCCCCAATAATAGGTGGTGATTGATCAAGCTGAATGCTGGTATGATTTAGTACTCTAATCGAACTACAAGGACGCGATCCTTGATTGAAAAAAAATGGCGCCCAGGATTTCGTTCCAACTGCAGCCAAACTAACAAATTTAATTTCAAACGTATTTTACGCCAAGTAAATATCTGTACCCAGCCTTTGTCGAGATTATACGCCATGCAAAAAAATCAATAGGCTAGAAAGAAGTCAAAACAAGCTTACTTCTGGAGTGAGACTCAATTTTTTTATGACAGAAACCACGCGAAAGCTCCTTTCTTACTCGTTGTCAAAATAGTTTAGACAAAGTGTAATGTTAGGCTTTTTGTTCAAATTCTTCGCAGCCCAAAAACTTGTGGCGAAGATTATAAGTCTTTGACACAGACTGCAGAACCTCGCAGTCCGCTAAGAAGTCAGCAGTGGAGTATATTTTTTGCTCAGCAGGCGTTACCCGCCATGCCTGGTCTGAAATCGGTACAGCGCTAAAGCGAACAGCGCTCGCGCTAAATAGGTAAATCAGAACCTGCTCAGGAAAAAAAAGACACCACTTACAAATGCTGGTGTGACCGCTGAATGCAGTTGAAGACGATGTTGCTATCTGAATACATGTCGGCAACTGCAAAAGATAAAAAGCTGGAATTAACAGAAAAAATTTAAAGCCGTTCCACTCAACTCGTCGGAAGTGCAGAGCAGTGATTCCCCAAAATGGGCTGCAGCGCCGTTATCCGCTCACTGCTACCACCCATCACGCTCTTCGCCGCCCTGTCTCACTCCTCTCATGATGAATACAACGGAGGTTTGCCCAATGCAATTCAAATTTCCCGCCTTCGCAGTGCTCGCGCACCCCCGCCTGAAACCGCACCAGCGGGAGTTCTTGTACTTTTGTGCTGCTTTTTCTCCCGCACGTCCGGCGTCGCACTGCCACTTTTTTCGCTTAGTATCGTAAAAACCGACTCAACAGCGTTCCTAACTGAATGAACGCGGGCGCTTCCGGTTAATTACGCATGTGTTGCCTCAAATGTACCTGCAGTTTTTTTTTTTGCGCTAAACAACGGGGAAATGCATGACAAACGCCAGCGGTTCACGAGTTTCGAACGGTTATGACTATATAAACCGCTTGGTTTTCGAAGCCTCCGTGGGACGCCGCTACGACGGGACTCCGCTACGACGGTACGCCATGGGGCTCTACTTGGGTCCACCGAGTGGACTACGACGACCAAGACGAGCCCCTGAAGTGATCTGAACTGAAAATTATCTAGGTATAGGCATTTCTCAGATTGCGTTCATTCCATGCCGTTCAAAACTGTCCACTCCGAGCGAGCCCTGATGGCTAAAGCAGACGACCCAGCTGTGAGGTAAAAGCGAGCAATGTGGGTCAGACGGCTTCTGCGCATGTAGTTGTTGGAGGCCTCGTAAGTGCAACAAACGACACGATTAAATGGGCGCGAAATCGAACGTTTCTGAAATGAACACAAGTCGCTTTGGCCTTTGGTCCCCCAGCTTAACACGAATTAGTCGCGGTGTCTAAACCCTTCCTGTGCAAACTGCGGCAAAACATCAATGCTACGACATCTGGGACTTCAGAGTCCGTGCAAAGAATAAATGCGACGGTCCTCGTTCTACCTCGGCAGATTTTTGCGTGTACCCTTAGCATTGGGACATTGAAAATTTCATCACGTGTAAAGAAACTTCAGTGCGAATGGCCATCTACTCCGCTCGTCTGTATCGCACGGCTGATTGAGCCGCTGAATGACTGTAGGGGTTTTATACGCCACACTCAACCCCAGACATACGCACGCTGCAGTGCAGGCTACGGATTAATTTAGAGAGCCTCGCGATCTTTAACATGCCCAAAAATTGTCGCCACTCCGGTGTTTGTTTTTTTTTTCCTCCATCAGAAAAACCGGCCGGGCTACAATTATCGAATATGCGTCCCCGAAAGCACAAGAGCTCTCCGCTGTCACAGCGCGAAGCCAAGACTACACTCTTAGTGGTACGACGAATGGCCATTCACCTCGTAAAGTATTTTCAGGTCCGTACACTCTTCACTTGTGGGCTCACAGCGCCTTGTGGAACCCCCTTCAGTTAGGGCGATCTTGCAATGATTCCCCCACGCTTCTTATGGATATGACGCGTTTTAATAAGCAACTAAGGCCGCGAAGGCATACGCTTATTTATGCTGTGAACTTCTAGATTACCTGGCTGATGGCACACACATGCCACACTGTGAAGTCACGTATCCATAAATCTGGAGCTTGTCTTCATTGTTGGAAACACAGGGTGTTATTTACGATGTTAATTATTGCTTTGCGCATTGGTTCAATACACGTGATACCACGTGGATGAGCTTGTTATTCTCAAACTGTTTGATACCGCGCTCGTGCAGTCCGATTCGTTGTTTTTCAATCTCAATGGCACCTTTAACGTCCCGAACGATTCCCACTAAACCTGCAAGATTTCCATGATCAATATCAATTTACCATCCCCAAAGCCCTACTATTAAAAACGTTTTGCAAAGAACTTGTTGGAAGGTTAATTCTTCAAGTAAATTACCGACCCTACGAAACACATTCACAAGTTCTGGGGAAGAATCCTGTGAGCCAGTGTGTGTTGGCAAGGCGCCCATATTTTAGGTTCGTCTTCTCGGATCATGGGGTCCAACTCCCTGATTTTCATTTTATTAATGATAGAACTTAAATTCGGGAAAGAAAAAATGCAAATGAAATGAAACATGAAGCAAAAAAAAGACACAAACACCTCTTGCGAGGAATCCGAGCTAGATGGTAAGGTTGCGTTTTGAACAGCGCTAACAAGAATTAGACAAAAAAGGACAACGTCTGTTTCGACCGTCTCCCTATGTCACCGTCTTGTTTGCACTGTTCAAAATACAGTCCAAACTCGAATTAACAAAACCCAATCTTACAAATTTTTAGATCTAACGAACAAATTCTGATTCCCTCGCAAGTGCCCGAACGCTCAATGATTTTATGAACTAGAACTAACGAAATAGATACCCCACCATTCCCGATTTAACAAAGTATTTGGAGAAACAGACATTAAAAAAAGGAGCCGCTTTAAATATGTTTCGTCAGAACGCCACGAAGGTCATTGCGCCACATCAAAAAAAATGAGCCATCTAGTTTTGCTTTCATGGAGGTCTACGAGATAAACTCAGCACTCCCGTGGCCGCAGAAGACGGCATCCCGGCCAGCACGCTTGACAAAAACTCGAAGGGAAAGGACGTCATCATCAATGTCACTTCATCAGTCCTCACCCCCTCCTCTAGGGTAGCAGAAGAAGCCGCAATCGCCCTCGCAATAGTTCAACACCCACAACCCACCACCATCCTCCCCGACTACCTCAAGAGTCGTATCTCACCACAAGCTATCCATATCACCCTCCAACACCCTCCCCAGGATCCTGTGGAGCTACTGTGGACTCCGGCCCACACTGGCTTAGGAGGCAATGAGGCAGTGCATTCACATGCTCGAGAACTCGTTACCGGGCTCCTGCTTCTTTTGCTCCTAACCACAGCATCCCCAGCCCACTATACACATACACCGTCATCAAACTGCACCACAGACTAAACCGTCAGACCCCCCCCCCCCCCCCCACCCCCTATCACCAGAGGAGGCCCGCATGTGCCGCATCATCAAAGCGCACACCTTCCCCAACCGCAAAATCCTACAGCACTCCCACCCCCACCTGTTTCCCTCACCCCAATGCCCGAACTGCGGAGCACTGGACACGCACTTTTATTCCCTCTGCCAGTGCCCCAAGGATCCCTACCCACCCCTCCACACACCTCATGCCTGGGACCAGGCCTTTCGGAGCTCCGAGGCCTCGGACCAGGTGCTAGTCACCACCCGAGGCCTCCAAGTCACGGCGGCCCTGTGGGCAACCGCCACCGCCCCAGGGGGAGCTTTTCTGAACAAATGTTATATCACTCACTGATCTGTAATTGCGTCCAATGGTAAGAACATCAAGACCACCCCGCAGGAGAAGTTGGAGGAATCCCTGTTTACGTGATGCAAGAATATGAGAGCCAAGAATGTTCCACTCAGCGGGGAAGTGGTACAGCAAAGAACCGCTCTGTTTCCTGTGTCTACTGCGGTGCGATAACTTCAGGGTGGGCCCCGCCTGGCTTACCTTCACCGCTGACTTCTAGCGCATTGCTAAATAATTCTAAGGCGAGTTTCATGCAATTACGGTGCCATGGCAGCTGCTTGGATGCACCTCCCTTCAGACATTGAATTTATGGAATCAACTGCTTGTAAAGCAACAGTCCCGATTTTACGAAGTTCGTGATTTTTAACGAAATAATTCGCGGCTCCCCGCGACTTCGTTAGATCGGATTTTAACTGTACACCCCTCTAGTTCCGAAAGCCCTGGCCAGCGCTGGCTGCCCGGGGCACTCTTTCCACTGTTCACCGGGCTACGCTGGACTGAGACGATATTGTCCAGAGTCTCCTTATATATCCCCAGCAGTGCGTCGGAGATAAGCCGCTGCACGCCAACAGCCCTGCCACGGTGGACAGTGCTGTACCTTTATGCCATACTTGCGCCGGGCCAAGCAGACGCGCAAAGCAAGCCATATGTTGACAGGGATCGATCCCACGCCCACCAGGACCACGTAGCCGTAGTCCCTGGGCACCAACAGACTGAACGTGCTCATTTCCGATGGTGTGGAGTGTCAAACCTGCATGCGGAAAAGCAGAGATTAATAGGGTCATGCAGACAAAATACAAGTTTGTTTTATTCGAAAGACTTCGTGTTTTAGAGTGCCCACAGCGCTTGTCCGGCACCAGACGATGCCGTATTCACTGAGAAATATAATTATTAGGTAAAATTTTGATTCTCCTGCCAAATCGTGTGTTTTCGGGACGTCAGCAATGAAGTGATAAGTGCGCGTTTCCAGGCGACCTTCCACTGCGTCATTCCACTGTGCAGCCTTGCTTACCGTCAGTCTTTGCAGATGGCCCTACCAGTTCAGCCGCGGAGCGTTGTCCACCGTTGCTTTGTTTTTGACCGTATTTCCTCCAGGCTTGCTCTTGTTACGGTAGAAAGTAATCTTTTCATGAAACATGGGCTATGCTCGACCAATATGGTCACGTAAGACGACGTCGATTACGCCAATCGGCCAGTGCCGTGTAAGACAACTCCAAAGGGGCGGCCTGCTGTGCAGCTAAAAAAAAAAGCCTAGTGCGCCCAGTACCAACAGCAGTGCGCATCAATACTTCTATGTTTACGTGTATTTTCGTAACTTTAATTGCTTACGCCACCATTCCTACTGCTATAAGATGAATATGCATTACATTTAAGCGCGAACAGCTCCTTCGGCAACGTTATAGGCCCTGCCTAGTTTGCGTTTGCCGGCCCCAGCCAATCGCGCAGATGCGCATATGACATCGTAGGTTCTGTTACGGGAAATGAACTAGTGGGTCGCATGGCCGTTCCCTTTTTCCCTGATTATATAGCTTATTTCAGCAAAGTGTGCGTTAAAAGTGGTGTCAGTATGCGTCTCAAGAGGCAATCATTCGAATGAACATAACTTGTTTTTTGTCGGCGTGGCCCTTTTAACAAATGGCTACTGAAGTGCTTTTAAAACCGGGCCGAACTCTAATTTTTACAATTATTACATTGGTCAGTTTATGCCTGTAAAGTTTTTTTCCGTCATTTTTAGGTTGGGGGCAGCGGTATTCGTCGTTAAAGTTGGCCCTACGCCCCGCCCACTGCTCCCTACCGCATCGCCGGAAGAGCGAGAAACTGAGCGGCAGCGACCGGAAGTAGCGTCATATTCGGAAGACGGCCAGCGACGTGCGCCGCCGCTTCGCTGTGTCCCAGTTTTCTGGGCGAAGTTCCGAATTAAGCAGGCGTGTAATCTCCACTTTATTAATCAACACTGGCTAGAGTTGCTTCCGCGTCGGTTTTTAACCGTAATGCTACTGCGTGATTCCCTAAAACGACTCCTAGATACCAGAGATTTCCTACCCGAGCACCCGTGACAACTACATTGCCTTCACGAGTAGTCGTGGGGCCGGCCGTGTCGTCGGGTGCTCTGTGCTTCAAACGCGAAGCGACGGGCTCAAACAAATACGGAGGTACCCCAAGTTCCTGATCCGTATTATAAGGGCATTAGAAAATTTGTGGGACCACAGCGCTCTGGGCTTCCCGAACTTCTTGCTCGCTTTCCCAATCAACGTTGTTGGCTGTGACGACAGCTTAGCTGCATAGCTAGATTTTAAGAAGAAATGAAGCAAGCTGAAAGCATGAAGCGTTTTCTGCGCACGGAAGCGCTCCGCACACTCGCCGGTCGTGCAAGCCCGTACGGCGCACGAAACGGCTCGCACCACACATGCCGCGGCAGCGACCGCTCTTCGCTGCCGTCCAGAATCAAGGCCGTCGCGGAAAGCAAGGTAAACGTGCACAAGAGGATAATAGTGTGGTGAAAAATTGTGCTAGGGATTGTCATCCAAGGTGATTTCGAAAGAGGTGATCGAATTTGTATCGCGATGCAGAGCGCCGACCGGGCGCGGAGGCTCGTCGACGGCAGGCAAACGAACCTTCCCGAGCATGAGATGTGGCGAGAGGCCGATGGATGGCGTTACCTGCGCGCAAGAATGAGCACAGCACCGATCGCTAGAATGACTATCAACGTAGGCATAGGGTTCCACATGCGAGAAAGGGGATGATAGTGTGGTGAAAAACTGTGTTAAGGATAGTCATTCGTAATTGTAGAGAAAGCAGCGACCAACTATCTCCCTTGGTGCTAAGCCTAAAGTTCCCAACATCAGAGGCGATCCGTGCAACCTGAGCCGGCTGGAGCTGTTGGCGAAGGCGTTCTAAAGCTCGTCGGGGACCACCGTGCTGCGCATTCATTGATTGTGGGGTTTAACGCGTCCACGCAACGCAGGCGATGAGGCGCGCCGTAGTGGAGGGCTCCGGATTAATTTTGACCACCTGGGGATCTTTAACGTGCACCGAAATCTCGTACACACGGCGTTTTTGCTTTTCGCCTCCATCAGAAAAGCGGCCGCCACGGCCGGGAATCGAACCCGCGACCTCGTGCTCAGCAGCGCAACGCCTTAGCCACTGAGCCACCGCGGCGGGTGCGCTTGGGTTCCTCTACCTTTTGGGGGGCGACCAACGTTCGGCTCCCCTATTCTAAAGCATGCGTATGCGCAGCAATGCTACGTTCCGCTGACCGGCCGAGCAGCGACCCGGCACCACCACCTCTGCGCGACGCGGCGACCGGCGGCGGCCGCGCTTCCTGTGCGCATCGCAGGCCGCTGCACAGAGCTTGTTGCCGCCTGCCCAAATGTAAAAACAAAGTTCCACATTAGAGGATGGGGATGATGGTGGGTTGAAAAATTGTGCTAGGAATTGTGGCTAGCGCTGGTAATGAAAGCGACGAACCAATATTTGCGCAACTTCCCTGGACCCGAGAAATAAGTCGGCCGTGAGTCGTCCAGGGAGAACCCCTTTCTAAAGCGCGCCGCGAGCGAACCTGTTGCGTTTATACTTCCCTCAGGATCTCCTATTCTAAGGAAAGATTCTGTGAGACCTACATTCACCAGAGGACCTTCGAGCCCGTGTCTTGACGGGAACAGAAACATCTTCTGGCCGTGCGGTCCCCGCAGCGCCGGCACTTCCGAATATGACGTCATCTGCCGCCAGCCAATCGCGAAAGGCAGCCAGGGCTGTCACCATGCCTGCGGGCAGGCGTCGTTTGTTTTGACGAAAAAAGATGGTTTGGGTGTATTTACGCATAAAATAAACATGTTTTTTTCGAGTTCAGCGTCAGGAAAACCATAACGTAATGCCCCAAACAAAATTTTTTTGAAAAGCTCTTCACCAGCCCTTTAAGACAGTGCGATACCAACACCCCCCCCCCCCCCCCCCCCCCAACCGGAAGCGAATGCGGCCTTGTGCGAACGGCGTTTTAGCCGAGTGAATTTGTGCATGGGGCGCCTGTGGGGAAAAACTGCTGTTTTATTACATCATGTTCCATACTTGTGTGTGTCGTACCGTCTAATTTCAAACGAGGTTCTGTTTGCAGTGTCGGTTTAACTGTCGTGGAAGTACGCTTTGGAGAAGTATCGGGTGTAGCTGGCGACCTGTCTAGTCTAATGACTGAAGGTGAGCTCCCACTTGCGGAACAGACGTTAAGCCCCTTTTTCATGGTGCGAATTTCCCTGCGAATTCTCCGCGGCGGCGCCACTCATGCGGCAAAAGTGT
This sequence comes from Haemaphysalis longicornis, assembly GCA_013339765.2. NCBI lineage: Eukaryota > Metazoa > Arthropoda > Arachnida > Ixodida > Ixodidae > Haemaphysalis > Haemaphysalis longicornis. The sequence goes on along the minus strand of CM023456.1, from coordinate 117,285,420 downwards.
CTATTGTTTGCTGCGGTGAACATCCAAATACAAAAGAGCTTTCACAAGAAAAGTTTGGCCTTTCGAAACATCTGAAAATTTTCTGCAGAAACGAAGATATATATTTGTGCCAGACGAGTGGTACCGGAACAGGGAATTTGCAGGAAAATGCGATTATACAACGGGCGTTACGCGACGATTGACGTCACGAAGTAACGAACAAACCGTCACAATTGTCGCGTGGTGACGTCGAAGTCGTTCGCTCACTGACCTATTTCTGCTCCGACCGATGTCCATCGCACGCCAATTAGCCGACGATGGCCGCAGAGTCGGTTGACGTAGCGCATCCACTGGAAACCACGGTCTTGCTTTCATCCGACGCGACAATGCAAAAGGCTGTACTCCCAGGATATCTTAGGTATCCGAAGGAAGTCTACAGTGTCAACTGCTGGGCGCGAAGGCTGCTGTCGTCCATGCGCTTCCTTGATAACACGTTCAAGTTACGAGCCGACGGAAGTAAGCCTCTGTTTCCCGTCACCTCCCTCTCTCGCCTTGCCTTGCCTGTTTGCGCTACTTTATTATCGTACACGAAGGTGGATTATTTATGTAGCAGTAAAACGAACTCTCGTTCGCTTATTACATCTGGTGTACACGTCAGAGGAAGATAACAGACGAGTGACAACTGATGTGAGGCGCGCATCACTTCCGGTGCATTGAGTTTGCTCAGATAACACAACAGCTACACCGTGTGGAAAGCGCCACTTTCCCGCGGGTCAAGCAAGCCTATACTTCACCTTAGATGAGCTTTGAAGACGCAGGAGGTAGCAAAAAGAACGTATTATTTTAGCGACATATGAAAGCTATTGAAAGCTTAAAAGAAAGCTAAAATTAAAGCGAAAGCTAAAGATATTGACAGCTAAAATAATAAAAAATAAATTATTGAGTGCTGCGTTTTACGTGGCTTCGCTATCCGTGAAAGAGGCTCCCTCAGTGCGCCTGTCGTGTTCCCGTCGCGTTTTCGCGTCCAGTGTATTAAAAGACAATAAAAATAGAGTGCCTGGAATCGCTGTAGAACTTAGGTCGCGGCAACTGCCCGATGAGGCAACAAAGTCCCGCCCCCTCCACCGCCAACGGCCGTGGGCTTTGTCCCATGGGGCTCAAATGAGGAGTAATTCTCAAAATTTTGAAAGATGCACAAAAACTATACAAAACGCCAGATAAAGAGGGTGGGGAACAACTTTAATGTGCCGCTTGGGTGGGGAGCCATCATTAATTTGTGAATTGACACTTGTGCCTGTGGGCAAACACTAAAACGAACAATTAAGAAAACGTTCGCATGTCTCGCACTAGTCAGGTACTTCTTTGCTTACTCGTTAAAGGCAAGCAATCAGCAGCACCGTGAGCTAAAGGCTTCCACATATAGCGGACAATGTTACAGCAGGAGTTACAGCCCTGTTACAGTAGTGTTCTGTAGAAGTGTTCTTTTTATGTAACCATTTATGTTCAATCCTTGGTGTGCACCAAGCAGTCATCCTTTCAGCAGACGCTGCCTTCTCTGTTAGTAAGCAATCCCCGTAGATCGGGGCAGGTAATCAGTGGAGATAACAAAAAACCTATTGATCTAACCTCTGAAAGTGATTCCCTTGTTCCGGTGCTGATGGGGAGTTCTCAAGGGCAAGCAGAGCATCACAACACAATGTCACTGCGATCATTCATATCTGTTGACGGCGGGGCTGAGAATCGGACAGATTGAGATAGGTAGAGGAGAGTGAGAGAGCAAACGTTATTTTTAATGACTGGCGCTCGGCATCGGACGAACAAAATACAAAGGCAACAAATGCAGTTTTATCGACAAATAGGGTCCCCTCATTTTGTAATACCTCAATGTTAGGAATTACCGTCGCGACCTATTGGCTTATTAAGTTTATTGTAATTCTGATGTACATTGTTAGAACGAGATGACTGCCTTTCTTTATAGTGGCCATTTGTAAATACTGCAGGCGCCCGGCTCTTGTATGGGGTGTGCGCATGGGAGCGGCTCCGCTTACCCCGGCCGCTGCCCCTAGGGGCGGGTGAATTTCAAACGTATACGCATCGTTCTAAGGATGGCCATTATTAGATGCAGAGCATCTGATTCACTCGCCTTGTCCCCCGGCGTCGTCGGCGGCGGCGTTGTCCGCCCCTCCCCCATTCTCCTCGCCGCGCCAGCTGCGCTCTCCGCCGCTCACCCCCTCTCCTCTCCGGTAGCGAACACTCTCTCGCGAGGGGCATTGGATTGGGTTCGATTGGATTGGCTTGGATTGGATTGTGTTGCGTCATAGCCGCGGCACGTTGCGTCATAGCCGCGGCTCTCCTCTCCGATAGCGAACACTCTCTCGCGAGGGGCATTGAATTGGATTGGATTGGATTGGCTTGGCTTGGATTGGATTGGATTGGATTCGATTTGGATTGGATTAAAGTGGATTGTGTTGGATTTTGTTGCGTCATAGCCGCGGCACGTTGCGTCATAGCAGCGGCAGGGGGTTCACGGCACGTTTCACGCAATGGGAGAATCAACCTAACGGAAACAACAACGGAACCCCCTATGCGTCGCATCTACACAGGGGTTCCCGCGAGGGGAGGTGGGAGTTTTTTTGTCTGGGCCTTAGCTTGATGCATGTGGGAGCGTATACGTCCGTTTTGTCAGGTATACGAGCTGCGGTGTGCAGGGATGGCATAGTTCGGCGCGTTGAGGACGTTGCTTCAATTGTGGCGTGCATTGCGCATGGTGCGGGAGCCGTCTGGCTTTTCGTTTAGCGTGCGGAACCACACTTGGGACACTAAATAAGTGACTCACAACACACACACGGAGGTTGCCTTAGCTAGGCCACACACATGCCACACACTCATACCTTCTCACTGGATCCTCAATACTTCTGCGCAGCAGGTGTGTGTGTGGGGGGGGATAGGGGGGGGGGGGTTAACCTCAACAGACGCTGAACGCTGGCCCTCACGGCCACGCTGGAAACACTTCAACGTGCACAGAACAGAACAACGTCCGTGTTGCGAAAACGACGTGTAGAGACATCTCCAACGGACACGGAAGCCGCGGCGGGGAAACCCTCAGCATGCGGACTCAGCATGCGCCACTACTAACGACCCTTCACGAACTCGGGAAAAGAGGGTTATGTGTGTCTGTACCATGTGACCACAACCTGTTTGTTGTGTGTATACCGCAGGAAGTGTTTATGAGGGTATCGTTTTGTTCGCGTTGCTCTCGTCTGTCCAGGGTGAAGATTATCGCATACAACGTGGGTAAGATCCCGCTTGCCTATCAAAGCTTCCCGTCGGTTTTAGTGACTCGTGGGAGGAGATTTCTTCTCACCAACGCATTTCTGTATGCTGGCGAAGCCGACTTTCCATTGAATCGATGTATAGCGCTCTGCGGGTACCCATGGAGTCTTTAAAGGTTCTTAATTTATTCACAATAGTAACTAATAAAGGTGAGAGGCTTCCAGTCATCCCGCTGCCTCTCAATGACTGGGCGTGTGCAAGGTGCGAAGCTAACTTGGACGTGCACATCCGGTACATTTGTATATCGCAAGTCTTACTCTAACGAACAGGCTAGAACGACGAGTTGGTTTCGGAGGGATCGTGATCGAGGGATCGTGAAAGAGGGATCGGTGCCCCTCTTTTCTCAAGGGATGATAATATGATTGTAAGACCTGCCCGCACGAAGCATTCACCGAACAGTTGCTCTTATATAATTAGCGGGTGGTGTTTGAAATGAAGCCACAAATCCACGTACCAAGACAACTTCACAGTACGAAAACGCCGAAAAAGAAAAGACCGTTAAACACGTAGTGAGAATGAGTCGCATTGAATCAAAATTATTCGCAGGCAACGAGAGCTTCTCTCCAACAAAAAAAAAAGACGAAACTAAAAGAAGGGGATGCACTACACCAGTCATTTGGCTCTCCCGTCTGAAGGTAGAGCAGTTAAAAACAATTCGGTCTTCATGAAACATTCTCAAATGCAAGGAATTTATGCAGAGGTTTTAGTGATTCGTAACCATGTTTAAGCCCTAAACAATGGACACAACGTAACCACCAAAATACTAACCACGAAAAATTTCCCAGAATAGCATAATCCAAAGTCATTTTTCGGATGGTATAAATATGAAGATATCATTTAACACCATTGATTGTTGATTTGTGCTGACCGTACCATTTATTTTGTGTAGTTGAAGTAACTAGCACCTTTATTCTCAAGCATCATTTACACTTTCGCGTCGCCAGGTCTGTCTACAAAAACGTGTCTTGATGCAAAACATTAATACACGACTGAGATATTATGACTCCCCAATGTGCTCAACAAGAGACAACAAGCCGATCTCCCCTTTCATTTCATGTTCCCTCGCTAGCAGTGCCTTTCCTGCCCTCCCCCCTCCCCCTTTTTTAAGTGCGAATGCACTTTATAAGCGACCCTGAATTCCGTTGACCGCCGTCCGTCCACATAGCAACAGCTGCGGGTGCGCGCGCTCCTCGTCTTCCTTGGCAACGGGGGGATGGCACATACCCACGTGGGGGATTGGCCAGGAATCGGGCGTGAGAAGGGCTAATGCACCCGCATAAAGGAGTACTGACACAAAATTTCAATGCTGAGATCCGCTCTAGCAATCAAGTACAACGACAACACAAATAGGTGTCTGTGCATGGCACATACCCACGTGGGGGATTGGCCAGGAATCGGGCGTGAGAAGGGCTAATGCACCCGCTTAGAGGAGTACTGACACGAAATTTCAAAGCTGAGATCCGCTCTAGCAATCAAGTACAACGACAACACAAATAGGTGTCTGTGAATAAATGCATCTTTCTTTCTTTGTAGTTGTGTGTGTGTGTGTGATCTCTCTTTCGCGAACATTACCGAACCGCGCAAATTCAACTCCTGCATTCGCACTTTCACATTCTTCCCCTCGGGGAAATTTTTTTTATCGCGCAAAATCTGGGGCCAGGTGATTTAGGAGTATGCTGATTTGATTGACCGTTTGATTGCGGTCATTTACGTGCCGCAGCTATACCTGTGCTCTAAAGCGCGCCGCAGTGGAGGGCTCCCAATAAATTTTACCACCAGGGGATCTTTAACCTGCGCAGTATTCGTTTTTCTTTTCCATCTGATAGAGAAAACACGCTGAGGTTTTCGTTTCTCTTTTTCCTCTAAAAAGCAGCCACCGTGGCCGGAATCGAACCCGCGTCCTTGGGCTCAGTAGCCAACGCCTTAGCTGCTGATCCACAGCGGCGGCTTATGAGTGGGCACCCGCGCTCAGTGACGCAATGGCCCCTCTAGCTCGCGTGCATGATTGGTTGGAACTGAGCTCTATGACCTGTGGGGTGTATAAGACAAACCAGGATTGTCACGCTTCGCCCACAGAACACAGAAAATGCACTGTGAGCTTTGCGCATAACGTGTTGCGCATGGGCCCCGCAGGCCAATGCTGTCGGCAAATATAAACAAAATCCCGGGCCATCTACACTACAGTGAAACCTGGGGAGGGGCGAAGCATGCAGTGTATACGAGTGTATTCTCGGCGTCTTAGCGTTTATGCCAACGGATATGAAATGGTTAGGGTAGAGGTACAAAGCTTTGCTGTAAAGGTCGCTGCGTGTTTTTGAAGCACGAAGCGTTCTAGCTCGAGGCGTAAACGAGTGCCCGGGTGTGTTAAGTGCAGGGCACTTTATGGGCTCGCCTTGTCGTCTTAGTTCTCTAACGGTTGATGCGACTGCCGGAATCATGCGGCGCAGCGAGATAACGTACCCAAGTAGAGCCTTCCGTACCAGCGTCAGGGAGTCACGCTGAGGCTTCGAAAACCACGCTGTTTAAATAGTCATAACCGTTCAAACCTACTGAACCGCTGGCGCTTACAATACATCTCCCCGTTATTTAGCCCAAAAGGAAACAAAATCTGTATATAACCGGCAGCCCCCGTGTTCATATGGTTAGGAACGCTCGTTCGGTTTGTTTTTACGATATAAGCTAAAAAGGCGGCCGCGCCAGAAAGAAACGGTGCGTTCAAAATGCGGAGAATACGCGTCGGGATGGCCCTTGTCACGTGAACGGATGGTGGGGTGGTCTTTACCAGCTCGGAGCAATGGACACAAAGAAGCCGTTGACGTGTTTAACATACATGTAATGCGCACACAAAAAAGCCTCAGGCAAAGCACTCAATAATTAAACCACACACAAACGATAAACACTCACATCTCTAACTAACATTCCCAACATATAACTCAACTCTAACCCAAAAGTCTCTACAATAAAGTTCTACACAATTCGTCCGAATCAACTTATTCTATCACCCTCTAGGTGATCTCTCTAAACCCCAACTCCCTAGTTGTGTCCTATGAGTGCGTCCGTATTGGACTCTCCTACCCCGGTCGTCGGCGCTGACGTGTCGCACCCTTGCGTGACCGCGACTCGGTGGTAGTCGTCCTCGTCTCGCTTCGGTGCCGGCGTTCGATGCGCGCGGTCAATCCTTGGACGGCGTGGGCTCCGCGCGTCCTCACTTCTTTCCTCTGTGGCTACCCCCTGGTAGCCGCTCTCGCTGGAGGTCCTTGATGCCGGTGTTCGAGGCGCGCGGTCATCCCTTCGGCGGCGTGCTACCTCGGTGGCTACCCTCTGGTAGCCGCTGCCGCTGGAGATTCCAGGTAGGCTCGGCACGAACGTAGCCTTTCGGGGCCGTCGAGATGAACGTCGACGGAGCGTGGACGCTGGCCGCTGGTGCCCGACCGATGCCGCTGGGGCCACGAAGACGCAGGTTCGTGGTGCACCTAGGATGACGGTGCCGATGGGAAGTCGGCCCACTCCCGCCCAGGCTCGGATGGCGTGGTCGCTGGCCTGGCCGCGTCCCCCTGGCTCGTTCCGTGAAGCTCACGTGCTCCGGCGCCTCCTGGTTGTCTGCCTCCCGGTGTCTCGCCTCTCCATTTCTCTTTGTGCGCCCCGCTTTTATACCCTCTGGGCTCTCTCGTGGCGCACTCCCATTGGCTTCCTGTTTCTTCCCTGTCCTTATACGGTCAATACGCAACTTATCCATGCGCGGCCTTCCCTGATTGGCCGACCAGTGCGTTTCCAGCTTGCCCATGATTCCTCGGTGCGTCGGCGCTGGCGCTTGCTGATTGGCGCGCTCTTGGCGCGCACTTCAAATGGCCGTTCCTTTGATCTTTTTTGCCCCTTTTTTCGGGGGTTTTGATGCGCCCCCCTCTCAGGGGGTGCCCTGACACATGACAGCCCTTACGCCGTCTGTGACTGCCTCTTGGCCATCGCAGTAATGCGGCCCATACGACTCCACCTGCCCATTCTGCGACTCCGCCGTACAGAATGTGAATGTGCAGCATCTACTGTGGACCTGCCTGGGACTGCATCAGATCCGATTACGGCACCTTAGTGCAACCGGCTTCCACCCTGGCCGCCCTCCAGACCTGCAGCGCTGGATTCATGGACCATTTCATCGGCACCTTCTGGATTTTATACGAGAAGCAAACTTGTTCGTGTACCTGTGAATCGTGCACCGTTATGCCGCAGGGCAAACTTTCGAACAAACAAAAAATGCCGCAGAAAGGCTCCAGCCACGCAAGCAAAAAATTACGCGTTCGAAATGACGCAAAACAGCTCCAGCATACGAAATTAAAGCAAGCGCAAAAAGAACAGAAGTCTCGATGGCGCAATTTCAGGCAGGGGGCGCGCGAGACTGCGAAGGCAGGAAATTTGAAATGCATTGGGTGGCAGCAGTAAGAGGATAACGGCGCTGCAGCCGATTATGGCGAATAACTGCCCTGCACTTCTGACAGCTTTCACATTGAGTGGAACGGCTTTTTTTTTAGTGCGCGTTACGAGGCGTTCCAGCGCGAGGCGTAAACGAGTGTCTCGGTGTTTTGGCACCATGGCTACATGAGACAACGGTTACGACGATGACATTAGACGCTGACAGCCCGAGCCCCTAGGGGACTTCTCCCCTAAAAAGCTGCACCATGATGGGCGCAAACTCGAACAGAGCATAGTGTTATAGTTAGCCCACCAGTTTGTCCCTAAGAAGTTATATTGTAAATTTTTTGGGTACGGGTGGCTTATTTGTGAGCTAAGTTGCTTACCAATTACTTCAACTTATTGGGTATTCCGGTCCATAACCGCATAGTGACATGCTCTGTTTTACATCCTTGATTGTGTTCTCGAATGTGCGCGCCCACCCAGAAAAAAAAAAGGTGGATCTTGCTGAAGGTACTATTTCGTGCCTACTAGAAAAACTGCAAGAATGACCAACGCAGTCTTCGCAAGAACGCGTTCGCGCTACGTCTGCGACAAAAAACAAAGTGCTCGAAAAGTGAGCGGAACTGTGCCAAAAGTACGGCCCCAGTCTCGTACTGAAGCATCCATGGCCACACGTTGTACTTGTGGCGCCAGCCACACAACGAAAGCAAGAGCTAAAGTTTTCCTCCCTTTCCTTAGCCGCGCAACCAGTACCCTTGCTGGGCCACGCACCTTCTCCGGCGAAGGACGCCATTGCCAACAAAGTTGACAAAGATTGTACCGTAACATACATTATATAGTTGTTCCTTACAAAGCGCTGAAACATGAACTATAAATATTGCCCGCAAATGGGCCATGAAGACAAAATAGGCTAACTTGAAAGAACTAGGCTTCGGTACCTCGATCAGCTCCGTTCCGGACACGAGATGATTTTTAACCTAACCAACGCAAGAACTATTCGCGCTACAAATTTCGGCTACATTTATGTGTCATTTGCAGGAGTGAAGACAGATGCGCCAGCACTACAAACAGTTTTCAGTGAGTTAACTACACGTTAGCACAAATGATGCGATAGGACCGTCCAGTCATGCGTCTTAGCGAGGAGTTAGTTTAGCAGGTACCAATGGAACAAACAAGATTCGGTGACGTAGCGAAAAATTTGCCGGAAAGTGGCTAAGTAGTCGCCACTGCTTAGTTCGCAATAAAACCCGTGTTATCGGGGCACAGCAGCGTTTCTAATGAACCGTGCTGCAATTTTGTATTCATGGCTCATTTAAAAAGTTCATTGATCTCGGTGTCGGTAAAAAGGATACGGGAAAGGCAAGAAACAAGAAAGAAGAAGGTTTGCTAAAAAAAACCTCACCCGATAAAAATTAAATGTTACTTTAGCAGCGGAAATCAGATTCTTTTTTATTTCTTTTCGGTTTTTTGTTCAGCTAGCACTTTCTCGTACAAATGCACAGCCATGAGCTTGCAGCGACACTATCGTCATCGTCTTAATGAGCGCCATCATCATCATCATCATCAAGAGTTTTGCCGACTGTACGTTGGATAGCGTTGAATTTAGCCCGAAGCCGGGCGGCAATGACGAAAGTTCATATGGCCGACCCGCAATGTAGACTTAGACTTCATTGAATCACGTCGGACAGCAGTGCCAGTTCTAGCTGCCTCATTTTTACTGGGCAAGCTTTGAAGGAGGTGAAATGGGGCTGGCATGAGTAAACTCAAACGTAACAACGAAAAAAAATACCACAAGTAGCGAAAACCCTATTGCAAAATCACCTCAACAACGGAAAAACACAGCAGCTACTAGATAAAAGTTTAGCGGGCGCTTTATTCTCTTGAAAACAGTGAAAATTGCAATGACAGAGCCCGCTGTGCCTGCGCATGCGTCCGCGTCTCGCAGGAAAACGAAATAGGCCCTGCCACCGGCGTCTGCGCTGTTTCCATCCGATTCTGAACCTTTGACGTCAGCAGATCGATATCGCAATGACGTGTGGTGATGCTGCACTTGCTTTTGAGAACTCCGCATCAACCCACGGGATTCGAGCGGTGGTTGCGAAAAAAAGCGCCATGACGCGCGAAAGGCCTACGCTGCAGCGCAGTTGCCTGCGGGAACATATCGACACAGGAGCGCCCACACCCTACTCACGGCAGCGACGTTCAGTACAAAAGCCAAATAATTATTCGAATTATTTGAGTCCACAATTCTACGACGACTGAGAAGAAATGAAGGAAGCTCACACTAATGCGTAAGACTTGAAGGTAGCGAAGCGGTATGCAACCCTCACGACCATCACGGCGGTTTAAGTGCGCGATTGCAGCCGATTTGCTTCTTCGCTGCCGCAACGACCTTTACTCCATCCTTGCCACAAGTGTGAGCTTCTTTCACTTTTCGGCAGTGATAATCATTGGACATCACCTTGTAGGGCGTACGCTATGACGTGTATTTCTCGTTCCGAGCAAGTGTTGGCACGGTAATGGTGAACGCTGCAGAGTTGGAGCTTTTTTTTTGTGGGGGGGAGAGGGGGGCGAGGGCAATCTTGTCCAATCTCCCTAAGTGGCTACGCTTGGATGGACAAACGTGCGCCGAGGATGCCGGGCGATCACCACGAGGCCCGTGCTAACGTGCGGACGCTGTCCAATTTCTTCGTATTTTTAACTGGATTTGCTAAACATCTTCGCCGTTAAACGGTAGCGCTGCAGTGAATGTACAGCTAACTGGAAGACTAGCGACATCTATCGGGTAATGGGGTACGGACACAAAAGTTTGAAGGCGTGATAACTTCAGAGATAGACTGGTGTGGACACATACATCTGCAAAATATCAGCGGAAAATACAGCCCACAACATATAAAATCAATTTTAAAGTGTGCGAAACTCAACCGAGCAGCCAGCGGAGGACCTCGCGCAATCGACATGCGTAGGATTTGGTGTAAATAAACAACATCCAAACACGTCAGGAGTGTGTGTTGGCCGTTTCCGCACTGCCGGCGTTTTCGCCGGGTCGCCGGTCAAATCGGAGGTCGGAGCTTCTGCCATCGAGCAACGAACGATTCGATCGTTCGCGGCGAAGGCGCCGGGATTTCGTTGGCTCATCGGGCACTTCGCCGTGACTTAAGCTTTACGGCGGTTCCAGGCGATCTGTTTTTATTGCTTTTAAGTGCGAAGCACTTCTTAGTCGGGCCTACTCCTGCTTCCACCGCCGTCCTCCGTCCGCAGCCTAGCAACGGAGCTAGCTACCGTGCCTAGCAACGGCGCCGGATTTCCGACGCGTGAGGGCGCTCGCATAGCGCCTCCTCTCCCCCCTCGCCTACTCTCCTAAAGCCCCTTTACTACTCTCCAGCTCGCAACACCCTCTCTCGGCGCGCCAGCCAGGCCACTACACTATATAAAAAAAAACAGCATCCGGCGCCAGGTTTCGATCCGAGGAGTTTGCGGCCGCAGCGCGACGCTCTACCGACTAAGCAACGGACGCGACGCTGATATCAGTGTTAGTAACGCGCCTTATATCTTTAACGCATTCAAACTACGTCGTCAGCGGCGTGCGTTGGCGACTCAGCGGCGTTATAGCGGCTGCAACAACCCTTAACGGTCCACTTTAGCGACCACAAGGCGGTCGTAATGACCGTCGCATACAACGACAACACAAACAAGTGCTGAAATAAATACTGTCGTTTCACTTTACTTTGCGTGTGTGTGTGTGTGCGTGCGTGATTACATTCCCTCTCGAACATCTCTCGAACATACACGTTAATTCACCAAGATTTCCGCAGAGGGACAAACGAGGCGTGTTAAGCCGAACGTGATCACGAGGGGGTGTTAATGTAACTAACGGGCAAAATGCCACCAAACTTCAACAAACTCCCCCTCATAGCATCACCCCGTGCTTCGCACTTCCTCATACTCCCCTTCGGGAAATGCGGGGGAATTTTTTATTACACTGGACGCGAAAACGCGCTGGGGACACGAAAAGCGCACTGAGCGAGCCGCACGGTCGCTGCGCAGGCGGCGGCCACGGCAACGAAGTGGCGCAGGCCGGCACACGTAGCTCGAGCGATACAAACTTACCGCCGCACGAAGTGGGGCTCACGTCCCAAACAAGGCAGCACATATGAGAAAGGAGTTAATGATGCGATGGTGGTTTGCATTAAAAATCGATATCTGCACCGCCTACGAGAGCGGCAGTCGAATATCCGCCGCAGTGTTAAGCCGAATACATCTGTAGACGGACCTGTAGGCAGACCGGTCGGCTGCTCCTAGCGCGCGTCTCCCCACCCACTGCCTCGTGCGTCGCGCTTCGTTCTCTAGCCACGGCAGCGACTTGCACTCGCAGCGCCTGCGCCACGTCCACGGTCGCTTTTTAATTAACCGGCTGAGGAGATCACTACGTAGGGGCATTCGCAGGAACTGCCGGCGACGCGGATATCCATCTGCTCTGTTATATCCGTCCGACGGTCACGTGGACACTTTTGTTTATATAAAATCTCACGTTTCGCGGCACTCGCTGAAACCGAAACTGCGACTGGCCGCATTGAAAATGCCTCTAATTAAACAACCGTCACACGCTGAAGCAAATGAGGTTTCTACAGGTTATAAGTAGGTCACTAGCTACTTATCGCAACAAAAAAAACAAGATGCAAAATTTTTGTGTCAGTGCCCCTTTAACTGTCGAAGGGGAAGGCGCTCGCCGAGAGCTGAGCAATCTGTGCCAAATACAAAACACGACAGCTGGCAAGCAGCTGATCTGTACCGACGACTTCGCTCATGCATTGCGACAGGTAGACTATACGAAGCTGCGGGAAACAGTGCTTGACATCGAGGTAACGCTTTTGAGCTTCGTTGGACACGATACTGCTGATTCTCCTTCCCGCACAAACGCTGCCGCACAATAGCACTACTACGGCGCCCACTTGACAGCCTTTGATCCACAACCAACTTCTACTCGCTCGTAAGAAAGTTAGGTTGAATTGCTGCACAAGTTGTCACACCGACGAACGGAGCAGCCACTCTCTTTGTGTAATCGTTATGGAATCTAAGACGCCTTGAACAATAAAAATCTTGAGCCACCTCCACTAATGTGACACTTGGGAAGGGTTCGAAGCATGCAGTGTATAAGCGTTTTCTTTGCGTCTTGGCATTTTTGCAAATGGGGATGAAACCGGCGGGGTGTAGAGATTTACAGGTTTGCTGTAGTAGTCTCGTGTCTGTAACTACGAAACGTTTTAGCGCGAAGCGTGAACGAGTTCCCCGGCATTTTAGTACCGTAACTACATGAGACGACGGTTACGACGACGACATGAGACTACAACAGCCAGAGCCCCTAAGAGGCTTCGCCCCTAAAACAAACTTCGCGGGCAGCCCGGCAGACATAAAGGAGTAGCGGGCGCCTGCGCTGCGCACGGCCCATGCATACGACGTCGTCTTAGCAATGAGGACGCGCTGGCACTGGCATGGCGGCACACACAGGGTGGCTGGCATGCGCGCCACGCAGTGAACACAACCTATACATATGCAGTCAGGGTGGTTGACACGGTATTACATATCAGGGGCGTTGCCAGGGGTTGTTTCGGTGTCAGAACACCCCCAAAATTTCTGATTACCGCAATCCTTCCCCTTCCTTTAGCCCTTTTTGATCTATTGATTGGTTTGTTGATTGTGGGGTTTAACGCGTCGACGCACGCAGGTGATGAGGCGTGCCGTAGTGGAGGGCGCCGGATTAATTTTGACCACCTGGTGATCTTTAACGTGCACCGAAATCTCGTACACACGGGCGTTTTTGCTTTTCCCTCCATCAGAAAAACGGCCGCCGAGTCGAAGCTCGCGTCCTCGAGCTGAGCATCACAATTAATAGCCTTTTTTTCACCCATGCTTTTTACTCATCCAATCGGTATACTATAGAAAAAAAAACGACAGTCGAAAAATTACTAAAATTTTGTTGGGGCGCAGGTGCAGAGAGAATTCAAAGAAATACGAACAACGGAGCGCACAGCCTCCGACACATGCTGCATCATCTTGCTGCAAAGTCTGTAAACTGCGCACATGCGCACTTCTTAGAGAACGTTTGAGAGGCTGGCTTACATTTATTGGAAATGCTTGATCAAGAAGCATCGCCGTTTTTTTTTTTTTTTTTTCATTTTGAGGCGCCTCTTCACGCTGCGTCGCCACTGAGCAGGAGGACTGTTGAAGGATATCATTGTAACTGCAGTCGGCCTGCTGCGTGCTTGGGTCCCGAATGTAGTAGATAACAGAATGCTCAGTGGTGACAGTGCATAAAAAGACGTCTCAATATAAATGACCGGCGTCGCTTCTTTATCCACCTTGGCCCCCAAAAGTAGGTTACACCCTTAAGCACTCTGAAAGATCTACGCATGCGCGAAGTTTGCTGACAGTGCAGCCAGATGGTGCGGCATGCGTCGGAGGCTGTGTGCTCCGTTGTTCGTAATTTGTTTTAATCCCGCTGTACTCTTTTTAACGGCGGCGTATAACACCCTCCGAAAAATATTTGTATACGCCACTATTGCAGATTCCTGGAATACAACCTTTGCACCTTATCAGCAGCTTGAACACGGTCACGGGGGTGCTCTGGAGCGCTCGACACGGTACACGGCAAACGAGGACATCGAACGCGCCCGCTTCTGTGGTTAGCACTGTTGCAACTGGGAAGGACCGGCCTGCAGGTTACATTACGCACAGCTGCCACGACGCTCAACAAAAGCATCGCGACGTTCCAAATCACGCCCGTAGTTGGTTGGATCAACGCAATGCAACACGCCAGCCACTCAAGGCTCCTCAGTACTACGCACCCCAAAAATTCACTTCACAGGCTGTGCACTTACGTTGGCAAAGTCAGCAAGCAGGATATTGGGGGTTGGAAAGGAATTGGCAAGACAGTCGTGGCTGCGGCGGGGATACCTGGGAGGACTGGCTAAGCATCGCCGGCGCACTTGAATGCGAAGGCGTGGCTACGCCGCCGTTGTGTGCGTAGCACAGGCATGCGCACAGGACTGAGGAGGGGCAGTCGGAGAGTTGGCGTGGTTGCATCATTGCATTGCGGTTTTCTTACCGCGTGTAACGTGTTGTTCAACTGCGACACCCGCAAGCGATGTTATTACGTTCGAAGATAGGCACAATCCCGGCACCCGTGCCGGGCACTTCTGGTGGGATACAGAACGTCAATAAAACGTGTTGATAACCCACAAACCACACCTGAACCGGCCTAAAAGATACTAAGGCTATGTTCAGACTACCAACGCAAAAGCCATATCAAGGTCAACGGACGTAAAAAACGCGTGTCACGCAGTTCGGTTGGCTGAGACATGAAGTGACGTCATTCTTTAAAGTTATTACGACAGTTGCGGAACAGTCTAAACCCGGCCTAAACCACTTTTTTTAGGAAAAAAGTGTGCAGAGTGGAGCTGAATGAACATTTTATAATTTAAAAAAATACGCTTACAAGTATTATACTCTCTAATGCTAAATTTCTGCGCAGGAGCTAACTATAGTCTTCTCGGTACGGCGCGAAGCTGCTGCGTCTCAGGAAGTGACCACGGAATTATCAAACGGACGGCGGCGCGCGCTACTCTGCCGTTATCTCGCAGCGCGTCGCCGCCGCCGAGCATGTCTTTGTAAATCGGGTTTGAACCTCCCGCGAAATTGTAAGCTATGATAACGTCGGCGTCGGCGGCGCGAACTGCGTCTCAGAAAGTCCTCGCAATCTGCACCTCGGGAAAGTACCGCTAACTGAGTCTCAGGAAGTGAATGCGTCATCTCGCACAGCGTCACCACCGCCCGGGGCATATCTTACTGCCTCCCCCTCACACTTTCGCCATGCGTCGCTGCTGAGGAGCGTCTCGAGGTGGCTCAGAATAACGCTCCCCTCCCCCCCTCCCCTCCCCACTTTCGCTACACTTTCCTCCTCCTTTTTTTCTGTCTTGGTTCTCTATTCGTTCGTTTGATAGCCAGGACAACGCCGCCGTCAAACTAAAGTAGCGGGCGCCAAAGTGTGCACACTAAAGCAGCGAGTCTTGGAAAATATACTGTCATTGTTGGAGTCGGAACGAGTCGTTCGTTTCAAAACCGATGATCCTGCGCATGGCCGAACGTAACTTTAACCCTAAGCCGGTGTCGTGAAGCTCAAAGCACACGAACCAAGGAGGCTTATGATGCCCCAGTGGTCAGGGTCATGACTGCAAGATGCTCTTTCAGTCCTTTCTGCTGCCGTGCAGCCACATGGTGCGACTACGTCTCACAGCGCAATAAGACTTTGCTTGAGTGGACTTGCCATAGAATCTGTAATATTAAGTACAGTATATATACTCCTGCTAAGCGAACTCGACTGGACCGTGAAAACGTATTCGTATTTCCATAACTTCGTCTTCAGCTGAGGTTTTTTGCATTGGACCGTTACGAGGAGCAATATCATTGTTTGTATTAACCTTGGAGTTAATGGATTCGTCTTAACCAGAGTCACTGTACTTCAGAGCATCCTTCAATGAGCGAAACGTCTTCTGAGAACCAAACTTTCTCTTCAAATGTGTCGTTGACTATGCAGTGGAACTGTGCCTGCCTATATAGCCGTCTATCGAAGCTAAACGGGTTTTTGAAGGATTTCCTTATACCGATATTGGCTTCGTCAGAAGCGGGGTTACCCATCAAAAGATCGCTATGTGGCATCGTGGAGCATGAAAACGTTCGCATTCCTACTTTTTCAGACGGGAGTGCTGCTTTATACGTTCGGCGTAGCATCCTCCAGGTTATTTGCCTGTGAGCGACCTGTGCACTGGAACCAACGATGTCGCGGCAGGAAGAATCCAGCTAGGCACCGGGAAACTGAGCTTCGCATCTGCGTACGTAACCCCACGATCACACATGGATACGAGGCATTTTTGGAGAAGTTGTGTCACCGTTGTCCAGCACAGGGGATCATTTGTGGTGACTTCAATGTGAACCATCGCCTGTTGGGGTACAAGAAAACAGATATTAGTGCGGAGCACCTCGTTGAAACTATGAACCGACTGGAGTTCTGTATTGCAAACGATGGGTCACACGCCTTCTTCCGGCCTTCCTCTTCTACGAGCGCCATAGATTTATTACTGCATACTAGTGATATGCACGTCATCCGGAACACTGTATATACCACATCGAATGGGCAGCGATCATTTGCCTATTTTTATACGCGCGGCTAGTTTGCATCAATGTAAACGCACAGTCGAACGTGTCGTTAACTGGGACCGGTACAAGGACGAAGTGAGCACTTTTGACGACGATATCTTTGAGGCCATGCTCGCTGGAAATGCAGCAGCCACTAATAGCGGCCCATTTACCAGCCCTATAGACGTCAGAATTAGGAAATTGTGTGCCGCACGGCGGAGGGCTGAACATCAGTTAACCCGACAAGAAGAGGACGCAAAACCTAAGACTTGCTTCAGCCGGATAAATTCTGCGATTAGGCGCTACAGAAACAAATTATAGCGATCGCAAAGGTTTGCCTTTTGCAATTATTTAGGCGTCTTTATCCCAGCAACACACATTTGGAGCGTTGTCAAAGGGCTGTCGCTAAACCGGGGGTCATGCAAGCTGTTTGACGCTCTAGCCCTACGTGCGAACAGGACACTTCATGCCTTGGTTGACGAATCTTTTGAAACCTGTGTGGAGAATTCAGGGGGCTCGACCTTGTCTGCGTCAGTTATGGATGTTCTTTTCACCTTCTGGGAGCTGCTGACTGCCCTGAAGAGTTTACGCTGATGCTGCACAGTGGATCCTGACGGGATTAGCAATTAGATGATTTTCACCTTGCTGTCAGAGCGCAATGAGGATTCGCTCCTGTATTTTAACTTTGTTTAGGGTACTAGAATTATTCCCGCTTTGTGGAATCTTGCACTTGGGGTACCGCTTCAAAATGCCCAGCAAAGACCAGGCATAAATTGCCTCATACCGGTCTGTCTCACTCCCATTGTGTGTGTTTAATCTGATGGAAAAACTTGTGAATGCCAGGCTCATGTGGTGACTGGAAACTAAGAAAAAGCTTTCGTCATGCATGAATGGTTCAAGCAACGTTTCAAGACAGCGTCCTCGACCTCGTTCGCCACATCGAACACCAGCCGTCTTGTATACTGTCAACGATGGCTCCGTTTCTTGACGTTTCCGTACAACTACTTACAAAGCATCATGATTACCAAGTTACAATAAATGGGAGTGCGAGGAGACCCCCGTTTCGCGCACACCTCCATCACGGGCCGCTCCATGCAGGAGAGGTTCTAAGTAGCACAAGAACTGCATCGCGAGTTGTGCCACAGGGAAGTGTTCTGCCCCCTACACTCTTGAATGTGGCTATAGGAGGGCCTACCTCCATCGCTAAAATAGATTTAAATTCAGCACATTTATTAATACATGCAGACAACATATATATCCGGACCTTTGGATATCAACACAAGCGGTTGGGTGTGATAGCGTAACTCCTTTCCTACAGGCCTGTCTTTCATCGGTGGGACGGACGGTGTCCGCGGAAAAATCTTGTTTTATTGTGTTTTCTGGAAGGCAACGGGAGACTGCGCGCCTCAAGCTAACTTTACGTGGCTTGTCGATCCGGCAAGATATCGCATGGAGTTTCGCAAAGTCACCATCGACTATAAGCTATTCTTGAGGCAGGCGGTGCAATCTCTCGCCGCGTCCTTGGTAGCCCGCTTAAAAGTGCTTCGACGAATTTCTGGAACTCATTGGGGAAGTCACCCGCCATCCGTGTTTTGGGTCCACTCTGCCTTCATCTTGAGCCGGGTTCTTTACCAACTGCCTATAGTTTCTCCCTCGGAGTCCCAGTATGCTCGTCTGGAAGCACTTCCCCGAAAGGGGATTCAGATATCCCTAAGCAGTGGCCAACAGAAAGGTCATTGAAGAGTCACATTTTCCAGCGTTACGCTTGATGACATCACAGCAGCTGCTCTTGCAGATGATCTGGCTGGGAAAGTGCGATACCGGAAAGGCATTGCTGAGGCGTCTCTGCTTAAGGGTGGAATCTTGCATACACGTGGCACTTAACACTCTGAGCGTTCTCTACCCGCAACGGCGGAGGAATCTACATCGTTTTGAATCGTCATGGTATTTTGAGTCTTTTGGTGTCAGCTTGCCATCCTGGGCATTAGCTGGAAGAGATTTACCCCAGTAGATAGAGCGAGGTTGTTGGCACTTGAAAACTTGGAGCGGTTGTACGGAGACTGAGTTCACGTGCTTACGGACGGCTTTGCCGAGCAAGTGAATGAAAAACTCTCTCAGAGGAGCGACCTTTGTGTGATTCCAGACATGAGCGCGTCCTGGGCGGCTCGCATGGACCATTGGACGTCATCTTCAACAGCGGAGTGTATAGCGATTGAGGCGGCCTTGAAAAAGATCAAATCGCTACGCTTGCGGCAAGGTCTAACAGATTCCAAGTGAGTCCTACAACTTAAGCGGCTTGGATTTCCCGTAGACAAAACTTTACAACGCTCCCTATGTCTCCTTCACCAGCTAAACGAAAAAGGTATTACGGTTCGCTTCCATTCGGTCTTTTCACACGTAAACCTTCCAGGAAACGAAGCCGCTGACAAGTTGGCCCGTAAAGCGATATTGTGTACTCGTTGTTAGAAAGTGGCTGCGGGTGAGCGGCGCATTGAAAAGACCGTCATTAAATAGCATTTTTGGTCACGTTGGATAACACAGCACAAACCTTGTTTCCAAAGCAATGAAGAGGACACAGGCATCATTACCGTTCCGCATCCTGATGAATCAGTCAGAACACCGACGTGGCGTCATAAGCTAAACCTTATCTCCTCACTTGTGCGTCCAACGTGTGCTGTAAAACATGTGATGTCGCACATTCTTTCGTGAACTGCTGAGGGCACAGGACATGATCCACTGTAAGCACTAGGTACTTACCGTGCATAGCATGAACGCGCTGCCTTTCATGCAAGGATTGTTCTAGAAATTTCATCTCTTCAATGTATCCTCTGATAGACTTCGTACCATCTGCATCAACTGGAAGATGTAAAACACCTCGGCACTCACTATACCAGTATTGCCGTTGCACGGTTCAACATTATAGGGAGGGTTTAGGTGTCTTAGAATTTTTCTTAACCCCAACCCTTGTATTCTGAATCTCTCATTTACCGCGCCGACGCTACACAGGCGATCAGGCATGCCGTAGTGGATCCGGAGCTCCGGATCAATTTTGACCACCCGGGGATCTTTCACGTGCGCCTCGGGCTACTTAAACCCAGAAATTTTGGTGTGTCTGTATGTCTGTCTGTCTGTCCGTCTGTCTGTCTGTCTGTAACTCGATTCAGCCACCCGGCCAAAGTAAACTGCTTACTGCGCAATAGTCTTATATACTCACAGCCAAATGTAAACGTCTAAGCCTGGTTTATATGTTCGTACCTGTAAACTTTTTGAACAAGGACAAGACATTGCGCAAATATAAGACAGGAAATGAGTACACCATGGATATTTACAGTTTTCCTTTATTAAAAATTCATGGATGCTTGGTTTTTCGATAAACAATGATATTCTACATCTACTGAAGAAAATCGCCGCCTCCTGGCGGCATATGAAAAATCACGCGGCAACAGCAACGAAAGGTTCCACTACCTAGGTTC
Organism: Haemaphysalis longicornis; assembly: GCA_013339765.2. Taxonomy (NCBI): domain Eukaryota; kingdom Metazoa; phylum Arthropoda; class Arachnida; order Ixodida; family Ixodidae; genus Haemaphysalis; species Haemaphysalis longicornis. The sequence goes on along the minus strand of CM023456.1, from coordinate 117,265,036 downwards.
CACGTTCTGCTTGGAACGCACGTGGATCACGGCCACGCGGTTCTATAAACCTTGTAGTCGGCCGCCTCCATTCACGCGCGTCTCCGCCGTACTGCAGCGCTGGCAGCAGTTGAACGCGGTAAATTCAAATCGCCTTGCGCAAACCTTTATTGTGTTTACCTTGGGATGAGCGCGACGGTACAGAAACAGCCGGAAAGGTGAGCGGGAAAGCAAAGGGGGGGCATTTCCTTGGCAAATGTATACAAAGACTATCGTCTTTTGACGACATTTGCAACGAAAGGAGCAGATACGCGGCCAATTTTTTGCTTTTAGCCTCCATCAAAAAAGCGGCCGCCGCGGCCGGGAACTGAACCCGCGTCGATGGGCTCAGCAGGGCCTTGATTTTTGTGTCCTACATACGCCCGATTTTCCACCAACAGGGTTAACAGATCCTTTCACATCAAACTTGAGTTGAAAAAAGACGCGGTAAAATCGAACACAAGAGATATTGCCTAGTGCTGCTCGCAGCAGAACAAAAGATAAAGAGAACGACGTGTAGTAGTACTAGAAGTACGTATTGCTGAATGAGGCAGACTTAGCCTTGCATAGCTGCCGGCGATTTCTCCGCCTAATCGTCCCCAATATCAGAGACTCTCAAAGTCATCACACCTCATTTAGTGCTAAAATAACAGACACACAATGTCCCCACACCTCACTTATTCCTGTGGACTGCAAGAATCCGAGTAGGAGATGAGACAGCGCACGTCGTTCTCTTTCCATTATTTTCCTGGGGACCACTGGAAAGAGAACGACGTGCGCTGGCTGCCCGCGCAGTAGCGCTATGGTGGTGTGCAAGCAGTGCGAACACAGAAAAATTGGACTGAATAACTTCCTTTACATTATTCATGGGAGGACCGAGAGTGGAGGGAAATAATGGGAAAGGAGAGAGGGGAAAGGCTTAGGCGTTACCAGGTGGAAGTAGGCAGAAAACTGTCGCCTTTCGAGGCCATTTGCAGGGAAGCAAGAATATACGCGGCAAACTTTTTTTTCCCCACTATCATTTCGAGTATGCTTTATTTCTGTTGCACTAAAAAAAATATTTCTGTTGCACTCCAAGCCTATGCGTTACCCGAGGATTCACACTAGACCACAAGACAACTTCTACTGCTACTGAGTTGGTTGCCATACGGGAGGCGATTCATTTAGTCTCCCGTGAATCACCTCAAGCTTGGACCCTGTTTTGTGACTGCAAGCCAGCACTCCAGGTCCTCAACGGAGTTATGAGGCAAGGACCTTATTATGCCCTTGCTGCGGAAGTACTCGAATTATGCTCATTGGCACTGCAACAAGGACATGTCCTCACCATACAGTGGGTATCAGGCCATTGCGGGCTAGCTGGTAACGACTGGGCTGACCAGGAGGCAAAGAAGGTTTCTGCAAAAGCAGATGTTGTACGTCTGCCCTTCGCAAGGACGGACACGACCGCCCTTCTGTCTACCATTCTCCGCCACGCCTCGGCGAGTCACTGGTCTCACCCTGATAATCGTCATAGAACACTACACCGTCTGGACCCAGACTGCAAGTTTCGGTTACCTCCTGATATTCAGCGAAACTACGCCACGCTGTTTCACCGACTACGGCTTGGCGTAGCCTTTACCCGTCGCTACAAGCACCTCATTGGCTTTACGAGTGACCCCGACTGTGAGACATGCCATGTACCAGAGACTATTTCGCATGTTCCCTGCCACTGTCCACGCTATGCGCAACCTCGAGAACAATTAGTGAGAACATTGGCACGTTTGCACTGTCGTGTGGTGTCGGAGGAAGTGCTGCTGGGACCTTGGCCAGACGCGCAGCGTTCCCACAAGGCATTTAAAGCTGTGCTGGCATTTCTGCGCAGCAGCGGTCTCTCAGCGATACTGTAGTTGAGGCCCGTTCGGCTGAAGTTTAACACATGCACAGTATAAGTACAGGCATCCTCTGTACATAGCCATTTATTCATTTCTCCGCCATCATCTCTCTCGTCCTCTATCCACGCTCTTTCCTCCCTTTCCCTTCCCACACACAGAATAGCTGTCCAGATATACTACCATCAGGCCGACCTTTCCGTGTTTTTTCATTTCAATAAAATGCCCCCCCCCCCCTCTCTCTCTCTCTCTCTCTCTCTCTCTCTCTCTCTCTCTCTCTCTGTTGCACTCACTTGAGGCAAGCACTAAGCGTGCGCTCAATGCTCCATGTCGCTGTAAATTCCAAGGCAATAAGCTTTGGCGGTTAGCTTCGTTCCTACAGCGGATCACCAAAACGCAAGCTTCGCGCAGGTTCAGTGCAGATAATGCAAAATGTAGCCGGATTTGACGTTTACCGCAGCACTCACATCAATGCACATCAAAAATTGGGTAACAGTTCGGAAACTTCCTGCAAATGAAAGGGCCTTACAGTCATAATTCTGGTTAAAACAAACCAAACAAGAAATAAGGCCCCGTGACACATCGGAAAATGAAGGTACAATTTTATTGCATCCAGCTGTGCACGTAATCGCGAGTTTGAAAAAAAAAGATAGATTCTCATGATCAACTTTTTTTTTAAAGTCGCCTCTTATCGCAGTCGGTTTGGTAGCGATGCAGTGCGCTTTCATACTGCAACACACTGCACGGGTCTCGCAATCATGGTGCAAGAATGTATGTTATTTTTATTAACGCGATAGCGTTATTAGGCTCATTTTTTTATTTCGCCGTGGTTCCTAGCTGTCCGCTATCAGCAGTGCTCATCAGGCGTCCACGGAAATACGTCACCGCTGCCACACGGAAGCTACGACTGAGGAAACAAGATTCGAGGGCTCCGCTGAATGTGTAATGGGGCGCAACGGTAACATAAATTTGGAAAGGAGGATTATGATACAACGTCAAATACGAAGGAAGGACACGCGTTTTCAGCAGGTGCCGTGCCTGCGCGGTGAAGTTTGTCCTATGCCCAGTGGGTAGTAGCATATATGCCCGGCAGACACGGTCGCCAGCCGTTTCCGCAACTTACGCAATCACACCAAATCGTGTTTACACAAGAAGATAAAAAATACAAATTTCCGGTTATTCATGGCCCGAAGCTACACGTGGCTCGGGAAGAACTTAGACCACTGTAGGATCTTTTTTTTCGCGTTTTTGTTTTCTGCTTCCATCAGGAAAATCACCGCCGCGGTCGGGAATTGAACCCGCGTTCCAACAATCAGTAGCTCAACGCTTTTTCCACTGAGCCACCTCGATGTGAGTTTCCAGCGGGTCTCATGCCAGCACCAACATTGCGTGACCGAACTAAAGCAGGCGGCAAAGGATTACCGCCGGTCTCTCAGAAATCAAGGAAGGCAGAGATTATAAGCATAAAAGAACTAAAATAAAGCCCCCTATGTAGCGTCTAATCACATAGGTTTTCAAAAAACGTTTCAATATTCCCATCATTCCGTCTCCGATGAAAGCTCGGTTTGGCAAATGACAGATGGCACCATACAACCAAGCTAAATATCACCCTAAAAAGAAGTACGGATATCCTCCCAGTAGCTAAGGAGGCTCGGCGTTGCTCTAGAGACAAGCGGCAGTGCGAAACTCACAATCATCAAAAACAGAAAAAGTTTAATCAATTATGCACAAACAAAGCGCTAAACCAACAGCAGAGCAAGAAAAAAAGAGAAAGAAATGTGGACTCGTGCAACCACTGATCATAACCCGAATATTGCAGTTCCGACCATGCGACAAATTTACGCGAACTTAATAAGAAAGTGCGAGGAACACCTTATCGGGACAGCATATCAGGCAGTCCTCAACCTAAAAATTTTGGCCATGAGACGAGGTAGCGAAGGGTGAACCACCTTCTTTTTAACACGGGGGTTTTTAACCGGGGGGTTAAAGAGGAGGTCCCCTTCACCCCGAGAAGTCGGAGTGGCGCTGGCTACCACCCCCAAGCACAGGAAAAATTTACATTGACATAAATCCCCCTTGAAAGTGGAGGGGAAAAATATCCCCGCCGGTAGCCTAGTGGTTATCGCACCAGACTGGTATTCTGGAGGTCGTGGGTTCGGATCCCACGTGGCGGGCATTTTTTCTCCACTTTCTTTCTTTCCAAATTCTTTATCTGTTTCACTGACCTACCATATCCTCCCCTTTGCTTTCCGAGGTTTCCTTGGCGGCCAACCCTTCTTTCTGTCTTATGTCTTATTTTCATGATGATGATGGTTTGATTTTATTGGCGCAAGGCCGACACGGGCAAAGAGCGCCAAACAGAAAGTTATTTGATGAGGAGACAACACGAAATAAAATCAGTTAAAAACTATGAGTACGGCTGGTGTAAAGGGCCAGGGTGAAGAACAAGAGTGGTTAAAAAATAAATAAGGTGGCTGGTGTATAGGACCAGGGGTAAAGCTATGGGTGGTATGAGATGAGTTGTAAAAAGTGAACTTCTGATAGAAACTTAAAGGTGCGCTGAACAGAAAAACCATGGGCATCATCTCCTAAGAAGTATGATGGGTGTGGTGGAATATGTCGTGTGTGTAGTTGAGGGAAGTGTTTGCGTCGTGTAGTGTCGAGTGCCTTACATTCTATGAGGATGTGGATCACGGATAGGGCCTCTCCGCACCTGCTGCACAGAGGTCTTGGAGATCCAGTGAGCAGGTGCGAGTGCGTTGCGTGAGTGTGCCCTATCCGTAATCTAGCCAAGGCGACTTCAGTGTATCTATTGCGTGTGTCGGTGGTTGTATGGTCCCAAGTGTGGTTTTATTACGTGTAACTTGTTGTCGGTTTTGTTCGCTCCAGTGTGTTTGCCATGTTTTGCGAAGTTGTTGTCTGATGTGTGGTTTCACGTCGGTGTAGGGTAATGTGGTTAGTCTACTGTATTCGAGAGTGTAGCAGCAGCGGGCCATTCGATCCGCTGCTTCGTTCCGGGCTTATACCACAGTGGCCAGGGACCCCAGCAAAGGACTAGTTCAAATTTGTGGACATACACAGACATAATACCCTTGACTATTAGATTTACAACGTGATTTTTTGAATACTTTGTTTGACGACAACGCCCGGACGACACCTGAGGGAGTCTGTATATATAATGGATTGTAGGATGTGACTTTGAAGGATATGATTAACAACAAGAAGTACACCATAAGCCTCTGCCGTAAAGATACTCGTATTACTGTTAAGAGTTTTAGTGACATTAAGGCCGGGCCCATGCGCCGCGCAGGACACAGAGGTGGCAATGTTAAACGTTTTAGAGGCGTCCTGTATAAAATTCAGAAAATTGATATTTCTGCTGCAGATACAAGAAGTGCTGCAGAATTGCACATGTGGGAGCTCGGTTTTTATCTACATGTGTGAAGGATGTGGTCGCATGATACAGGGCGGAGATGCCATGGTGCTATAAAATCTGTTTGAGAACTTTGTATGGTGTCTAAAAGGAGACAGAAAGTCTGACGCTTCCTCTCTAACTCTGTAAGAGAAGGGCGCAGAGAACGATGGTCGGTTTAGGATGTAGTGCAGTCATAGACGTATCATAAAAGGCCGATTTAAAAGGATGGTGTGGCATAGATGAAATTTTAAAGGCAAAAGGAGATCTGTGTATGCTCGCTGACGTTGTAGGTTCCACTTATTACACTCCACATAGAGGCTTTCGACCGGGCTAGTCCGGAAGGCGCCACATGCCAACCGCAGCCCCAGATGAAGCACTGGGTCCCAGCATTTTGAGGGATGTCTTACTTGCTGACCCATAAACAACGCTTCCATAGTCTAATCGTGAACCTACAGGCTGGTATAAACACGTAAAAGAGTTGTTTGTCAGCCCCATATGAAGAGTGGGAGAGAACCTTGAGTATATTCATGGCCTTTAAGCATTTATGTTTAAGTTGTTTTATTGTGTGGAATGAACGAGAGCTTTTCGTCAAGGACTACACCTAAAAACTTGTGTCATTTCTGACTGGAATTGAGACACCATTGAGTTTGATGTCTGGATCCGGCCGAATGCCGCGCCTTTTAGAAAACAAAACACCAAGTACACTTCACTGGATTGAAATTTAAAACCGTTGCTATCTGCCCAGCCAGCTAGCTTGTTAACACCAAGCTGGACTTGGCGCTCGCAGATAGACAGGTTACAAGACTTAAGGATAACTGCACGTCGTCTACATAGATTGAGCAGGAAATGGTTGTGGCAGAGCCTTCCGAAGAGAGTTTCATTTTTACAATTAAACAACGTGCAACTCAAAAACTCCACCTTGCGGAACACCGTTTTCCTGCACATGAACCCTAGAGAGTGCTGTTTCCAACTCGCACGCGAAACGTTCTTTCAGAGAGGTAACTGGCAAGCGTTGTTCCACATGTTACCCGACATACCAAAGGACTTCAAATCGCTGAGGATGCCGTACCGCCAAGCAGTGTCGTACGCCTTTCAAGATCAAAGAATACTGTCATACAGTACTGCTTATGGAAGGTAAGCATCTTTAATATAGGACTCTAACGCAACGAGTTGATCGTTCGTAGATCGCCCCGCCCTAAGCCCGCCTGACAGCTCTCGAGAAGACCGTTGGTACTCCTAAGAAGTACACGAGTCTCCCTGTTTATCATTCTTCTCGAAGAGCTTACACAGGCAGCTGTCAGGGCAATGGGGCTGATAACTAGCGGGAGAGGAAGGGTCCTTCCCTTCCTTTAGGAAGGCCACTACTATGGCTCCCTCCAAGAGCGTGGAATGTGCCCCGAAAGCCATATTTTGTTGTATAGGTGTAAGAGTGTTTCAAGAGTGTCTGGGTGTAGGTGCTGTATCATGGGTGTATGTAATCTTATCTGCGCCTGGAGCTGAAGGTTTGCACGTGCTCAGGGCAGCCCTCAACTCATAGAGAGTGAATTCAGAGTTGTAGGAAGTTTTTGATCTGTCTTTGTCGTGTAAGGCTTTTTTTTCTGCAGATGTTTTGTGTTTTCATAAAAGTGTTCGTGTAGTGTGCTGAACTGGACACGTGTTCGAAGTGTTTGTGCAAGCGTGTTAGCCTGGTCTTCAAGTGTGTCCCCTGTTGTGCTAACCAGGGGCAGGCTGTGTGTCTGTTGTCCTTTGAGCTTGCGTATACGTGTCCAGACTTTGTGTGTGTCCGTGTATGAATTAATGGATGTCAAGAAGGTGTGCCAACTCTCTCGTTTCGCCTCACGGCGCACACCGTTTTCCATAACGCCTTGGCCCGTTTGAACAAAATGAGGTTACTCCGACGTGGGGTTACCGACGAAGGACACCCCACGCCTTGTTCTGGGCCTCTCGCGCCCGCCTACAGTCCTCATTCCACCACGGCCTCCGCTGGTTGCGCGGGGCACCAGAGGCGTGGGGAATGGACTTTTCGGCGGCGTCGAGGATGTGCGAATCCGTGAGGAGTTGGGTAGCTTCTTCAACGTGTAGGTGTCCTATGGATGTGTGGTGTAGTTTGGATGTCTCTGTAAATGTGTTCCAGTTAGCTTCGTGCTTCATTGAACCTATTATGGGAAGATGAACTGCTTGGGCCTTTACCTATATATGTAAGTGAGGTGGGGAAGTGGTCACTGCCATATGGGTCAGTGCCCACAACCCCACTCAAGACATGGAAAAAGAACTGCGGAGCCAATCGCCAAGTCCAAGACATGAGTATGTGTTGTGTCCTATATTATGGTATGTAGGCTGTTTTATTATTGAAAAGGCATGCTCCTGAAGATGTAAGAAATTTTTCTATAAGGCGACCTCGGGCATCCGTGCGAGAAGAGCCCCAAGAGCGTTGTGAGCATTAAGGTCGCCTGTCAGGATGTATGGTTCGGGCAGCTGGTCAACCAGCGCCTCGAAGTCAGAGCTTAAAAGTGAAACATCAGGAGGAATGTATATGGAGCATACCGTTATCAACCTATTAATATTATTAAGCGTATTGCTACAGGCCTCAAGGACGGGTGTTCAAGGTGACAGGGTGCATGCTAAGATTTGCGGGCGATTATGGCCACACCGCCCAGAACAGTGTGTGCTGCCACCCTGTCCTTTCTGTATACCAGGTAACTATTCAAGAAATTTGTGTGCTTGGAATTCAATGTGTTTCCTGAACACACATTACACTTGGGCTGATTAGCATGCAGTAGTTCGTATACATCGTCAAGATTTTTAGAAGGCCTCTACAGTTCCATTGAATTATGTTTTCTCTTCCCATTATTAGTATGAGAGCTACTGGAGTGTGTGTGTTTGTTTTATGTGTCGTCTTTCGGGGCTGTGACTCTCGCCTTTTTTGGCTTGTCAGGAGGCTTTGGCGTCGGGACGCGTTCCTTGCGCTGTCGTTGCAGGCAGGGAACGGCCCGACATCCATGTCGTCGTCGGATGTCCAAGGGGTGTCCCGACGGACCGGGCCCCCCGGACTTGGCCCCCCCCTCGGGAGCCCTTCGTTTGAGCCGCCACCGCCGAGGGCGTCCGGGGCGCCAGAGGTGGACACGGGCGGTGCGGTGGCTGGTGGGAACCGGTGCGGGGCCCGTGGTGTCCATCACCTCGGTACCCCTCCAACGCACTGGAGGATGGGGAGACAGAGGCGGGAGCAGCACCGGTCCCAACGGAAGAGGTTGCCACCACAACCGCTGCTGCCTCAGCAAGCGGCGTGGCTGACGGATTGGGCTGCCTGAGGCACCCCAGGGGGGGGCTGGAGGAGGGGACCAGGTCAGACTCGCTGAACTGGGTCCCTGTAGACACCAGACGCCGCTCCGCCCCCCGGCGAGCCGCGTCGGCGTACCTCCCCAGGGGGAAAGAGGCGAACCTCTTTCGCGCCTCCGGGAAGGAAATGTTCTCGGTTACTTTTACGTTTATGATTTTCTTTTCTACTTGGAATTTTTCGCAGGTGCGGGAGTAGTGCTGGGTGGGGTCCTTGGCAGTTGGCACAGGTGAAGACCTGTGTGTTGCAATTATCAGTGGGGTGGGTGATCGTTCTGGGCGCATTTGGCGCAGGTTAGTCTTCCGGACAAGCGTTAGTGCTGTGACCGAACCGCTGGCACTTGAAGCAGCGGCGCGGGTTCGGAATGTATGGACGGGAATGGGCAACGGATGAATCCTGCATTTATGTGTTCTGGAAGTGTGGATCGGTTCGAATGTAGGATGACTGTGCTTCGTGGCTATTTCGTTGTTGTCTCTCCGGATTGTGATCCGCCTCACTGCCGTCACACCTTGATCTTTGAGGCCCTCGAGGAGGTCGATGTCTGTCTCGTTTAGGAGATCCGTCTCAGAGATCACACCCTGCGAGCTGGTGAGGCTGCGGTGGGGTGTGATCCTGACATCTAGATCGGCCATGCGGGTTTGCTTGAGAAGACTTGTTGCCTGTTGCTGATTATTGAGTTCTACTAGGAGTTCACCAGTTCTTTGTTTTTTAGCCTTATAAGATTTGCCCACAATGTTTTCAAGGAATTTCGAGATCAGGAATACAGACTTGGAAGTGATGGGGTTTTCTTTTTCTGTTGATTCGATATTAGGAAGCGGGGGTAGTTGTCCGGTTTAGGGCAGCGATTGCAGGGAGTAGTGGGAAGGAAACTTCGGTGCGGCCCCTTTTCAGGGACCGATCGTGTTTGGAGGGGGGTTTCGAAGAAGCCATGAATTAATAAATGTCTATTCGGGCCGTGGTGCATCCGCCCACCCCGGGGCCCAACAAGGGGACGCGACAGGTACTTGCAAGCAAGGCCTGCCTGCGCCAGATTTACACCACAGCTATAACCACATATGGCATAACACAGGGTTGTTAGCCACACCAGGTTAACCCTAGCCGCCAAGAAAAGGAGAAGAACCAAGAAGAGAGAAGGTGACAGGAAAGTTGTTAGAAAGAGGATAGGAAAGTGAAAGATGTAGAGGAGGACAGGAAGAGGCGACTGCCGATTCCCTCCGGTCGGGTCAGGCCGGAGGTGCCGTCTACGTGAAGCGTTGGCCAAAGTGGTGTGTTGCCTTTGCCGAGGGGCCTTAAAGGTCCAACACTCAGCATTGGCTCAACCACCAGGTTCCCCTTTTCCCCGGACACGGCTCTGCCACGCACGGCTAGACGTGGGTGCTCGGGGTCCGTGGTGTCACACATACACCAAACATCTGCTTGCGCAGATGCCCCCTGCGGGGATGTCTTATTTTCAACGAGCCCCTCATTTCCTATTCTGATTCGCTATATATATATATACAAGAAAAGAAAACTTTGAACAAGGTACAAGCACGATTGTTGCCAACGTTTCAGCAAAGAGACTTGCTTTCGTCGCCCTGACGAAAGCAAGTCTCTTTGCTGAAACGTTGGCAACAATCGTGCTTTTACCTTGTTCAAAGTTTTCTTTTCTTGTGTTCTCTACCATCTTCAAAAGTTCAACTGCTCCATATATATATATATATATATATATATATATATATATATATATATATATATATATATATATATATATATATATATATATATATATATCGTTCTTCAGCCCGTTCTAGACATCACAGAATAAACACTGAAAATAACGCTTCCTAGCTAAAACTTATCAACACGTCGCACTCGCAATCTTTTACGCTCACATTTTAAGCCACAGAAACACAGAGAGCCTTTGCCTCTTTCGGGCCAAAGCGATTGAAAGCCCTCGTTGCTAGTCTTTCTCTTTTCGATGACCTTTAGTGCTGTTGAATCATCGGGAATGCAGCAGCTGCGTACGAAAACTCTCCGTAGGAGTCGAAGTATCGCTATCGCAACTTACATCTTAGCATCCAAACGTAGATATCTCTGCAGCTTTTTTTTATTTATACAATGCTGCAGGCTTGCGAGGCAAAGCAGAAGAGGCAATAAATTACAATTGTGCAAAAATCACTTCCTGTCAAGAATAATGGGATAAGAATAAAGCTGAAAATATCACACAAAACAGCGCGAATTTCGAAACACACGGAATGGGTGTGGTGTCAAAGAGTAAAAGAGCAACTAAAAAAGAGCCAACCAGAAATCGCTAGGCGAGGTGCAAGATAACAATGCATTGAACAACGGGCAGTCATCAGCTCGGGAAAGTGGCGTTCTTGCTCAAGCATGCTTCCACGCTTTCCACAGATTAAGGTGCAGTGATGGGCAATATAGTCCATTTTTGTACAGTGCGGGTTAAAAATACATCCCTGATAACATTACTCCTAGCGAAAACTGGGGTTATACATTGATCATAGGTGTGAAGAGTTTTTCTCGTTGTAAGTTGTTTAAATAAGTAATACGATCTAACCCAAGCTCATTCTTAAACATTTGGTGCATACTTCAAGCAAAAAGATTCCCTCCTGTATACGAAGCTTAGACGCTATTGCGCATAGGTTGTGGCGTTTTGATTTATTTGCTAGTTACATTTCGCGAAATTTTCGGGGTTAGTAATTTGTTGAAAAGGGTGCAAAAACCAAGCCACGGCGTGGATGGATTCAGTCATTCTAGAGGTATCCCAGCATTCGCAGGCCAAGGCGGGTGCTGAGGCCAAAAAGGGTGAACAGACCTAAGTACTTGAAGGCTCCGAGAAACCGCTTGTCTGGATCTGCATATACCGAATAAAGTAGAGGGTCAGTCATCGCTGCTACTGGACACCACGGCTTTGTACACGCTTCAGTGAGCTACCAAGTCGCACGGCAGGAGCGAAAACACAAGATCGGACGAGCGACACCGTCGGAGCAAGTTGTAATAAAAGGTTTGTGCGAAAACGTTCTAGATCACGTGCCTGGGAACCAGGAACAGTCTAGTCAATTGCTTGCTTCCACGCTTTCCACAGATTAAGGTACATTGATGGGCAATATATTCCATTTTTGTACAGTGCGGGTTAAAAATGAAACCCTGATAATATTACTCCTAGCGAAAACTGGGGTTAAGTCATTCATCTAGCAGCCAATTAGTTAGTACATATTCGTTCTAGATTTAGAGAAAATTTGAAGGGCAACTGACCCAGCCCTCTTCCTGCAAGAACTGGGCCGCCTAGCGGAGGGCACCGCATTGCAGCGGTGTGGTGTGCTGCACCCTCGAACAATTGTGAATTTGGCGATTTAGTTATCAAGTTTATTCTCTCTCTCGCTCTCATCAGGAGAGGGCGCAGATGGTGAGTCTCTCCACGACTAGCACGGGTCGGCAGATTCTGAAAGAGTTAGGTGTTCTTCAGGAGAAGATTTCGCTGCTTCACCTCGGCATACCCTTGAAGGTCCGTCAGCGGTATCAAGTGAAGCCTATTCCCAGGAATATGCATCCGGAGCAAAAGGTGGGTAGAAGAAAGGCCAGGGGGCTTGCCTGCTGAGACTCATTCGCGATGAGAATCGAAGAATTGGCTTTGTCGACGCTTCTTTTAACGAAGAGAGGAAGGCGTTTACCGTAGTTGTCGTGGATAATGAGGGCACGGTCGTCAACGCTGCTTTCGTTCGGACTGATATACCGGAGGTCTCGAGCATGCGGCTATTGCGCTCGCCCTGGTAGACAGGAGAAGGCCTTTTGTGTATAGTGACTCAAAGTCGGCCGTTAGGGCTTTCGAGAAGGGCTCGGTGGCTAAGGTTGCTTTCAGAATTATGAAGACTTGTGCGATCTTTCATCACTACTTATGTTGGTTTCCTGCTCACCTTGGGGTGATTGAAGGAGCCCCTCTGAATCTCAACGAGTCTGCTCATGCGGCAGCGCGAGATTTATCCCTCCGCTCTGCCCCGCGCAACAGCGGGACGGTACTCGCTGGGAACGGAGACTCCCCTTCCACATACAATGAGATAACGAAGTACTATCTTCTTAACCACATGATTTATGGTTTGCCGCTTCCTAAACTAAACAGTGCTTAGGCACTTACATTACTCTTACTGCAGACTCACACCTATCCTTGCCCGCGGAGGCTCAACATGTTTTGTCCGGAGACGTATACGAGGCCTTACTGCATGGACTGGGGTGATTTAGCACACTGGAACACATGCTCATTTTTTCTTGCGCGGCTGGAGGCTTTCTGCGGCATTTCGAACGCGCCATTTTTTTCTTGCGCGGCCGCTTTTTCCCTTACCATCGTAAAAACCAACCCAACGAGCATTCCTAACTAAATGAACAGATTTTGCCTGAAATGTACCTGCAGTTTTCCTTGCGATAAACAACGGGGATATGTTTGACAAGCGCCAGCGGTTCACGAGGTTCGAATGGTTATGACGGTTTAAACCGCACGGTTTTCGAAGCGTCAGCGTGACCCCCTGGCGACGGTACATTAGGCTGTACATGGGTCCGTTATCTCGCTGGTACGCCGCCTGATTCCGACGACAAGGCGAGCCCATAAAGTGCTCTGCACATAAAAACTTCACGTGCATGCACTCTTCATACCGGCAATGAAACGTAATCATGTCAACAGATATTACAAACACTTTACGAAATCAAAGATGAATCAATTATTCATGATAGGCGGGTTATTTCAGTGTTGATCTTTGTGCACGGGAAGGTCGACAGGTGTAGACAGGAGGGTGTTGAAGGTCGACAGGAAGGTGTTGAAATAGTGCACGAGAAGGTCGACAGGGAATCCCTCTACAACCAACCTCCTGTAGAGTAGCCGATGGCGTAGACGACTCTTCCTGCCAGGTAGACAACACCAGCGCCTGCAGCCACTTTCTGCAAAAGTACGCGATGCAATTCGCATAGTAGTGATAAACACATACAGTCAGCTAGGTGCTTTGGAGAAAACAAAAGACACTTTGAACACCCCAATGTGGCAGTGGGTTAATGATGGGTTAAAAACAATCATTCTTATTAATAATCCAATGAATGCATAAAACATCCTCTGTAGCCTGTAGAAAGCTATCCCCAAGCGTATAAAAAATCATTGAAATGAGTGAAACAGGTGTTTGCCAAGTGTTAAACTTTAGAAGGTTTTTGTCGTAATGTCACTGGGAGTCATAGAAACATGACGCAAGGTGAAGCATACGTGCAGCACACCCTTTTGTTTTGTTTCTGTAAACGAAACTTCCTTACTCGATTTACAACACACGCTGAAAAAGTGCCAATACTTTGGAGCAGCTTCCTTATGCACAAATCAACGTGAAACAACCTGTCAAAAACGGCATCAACACTCTCACTTTTGCTCCCATTCCCGAAGAATGATTAAACGGAAAGGCAACCGATTTTTGTAGAGTATATTGTCACGAAGCGAAGAAAGAGACTGGGTTCTTCCAGTGAACAAGGTTTATTGGAGCGAATATATCCTCCGCAATGAACTTTAAAAATACACTGGCGTCGAAGAGGCAGTCAACAGCCCCGCGCGCAGCGCGCGCAGGTGATTAAAGGAGAATAAAATGCTGCGGAATTTACCCTGCGAGCATATCTCTTTCGGCGGTATACTTTCCAGAACCGTCGAATAAGATTGCGAGCACTGACAATCAACAGAGAACGTTTGATCATAGTGACAAAAGGGCAGAACACTCTCCATATCAAGTCAGATACCCTGCGTGGCATACAAAATTAGGGGAGGGAAACCGCGCCTCGCTTTGAACACAGGTAAGACAACCGGGCGCAGCCAGACTATGGCAACAGAGCACATCACAAATAAAGTACACACAACAGAAGGCATAGTTGGTAGCGATATGCTCTCTAATGCAAATAAAATGGCCCCAATTGAAGCACCTTCGAACGAATCGGTTTTAAAGCGAAGCTTTTTACCACTACCGCCCAAGGGTTTTGTCGCGACCGTTGATGTCAACAGAAAACTCCCGCGAACAAATAAAAGAAGTTACTAGAACCGCCACGAATCAAACCTGGAACGAATGGAGAAACGGATCGAGAGCCCGTTGTCTTACCTATTCAGCTACGAGACCATGTGGAGACGGGTGAGACAGACGGTGCACTCACCATGCACATCTGCGGCAATATTCCCTCCATTCTCGCATGAATGCCACGTGTCAGCGTCACGAGACAACTCGCGCCGCTGTGTGCCCCACCCACGGCATGTGTAGCAGCCGTGTGCGCGCCTTCAGCATGCGCTAGGAATTATAACAATTACAGGACGCTCACACCAACGCATGACATCGCACTTCTCCGTCTCTGCCGGCGATTTCGTCACCTCCGTCGGCGGCGGCAGAGACGGAGAAGTGACATCGTCTGACACCGTGTTTCAGCTTCCTTTAATTTTACAAAAAGTTTCCACTCATATGCTTCATATGTGGGGCAGGCTGGGAACCGCTTTCCCTCTCGCACTCACTCACTCCCTCACCAATACGACTCCCCCAACCACCCTTCATGAATCATGCATCTATTTATTTAACCTTAGCAAAGAATATCTCTTTGAAGTAATAAAGGGTGTGGTTATGTGCATTCACTTGTCTCTGGTTTCACTATTTGTAGAGCCACGTTGTGAATTCAAGTGACGTCGCATGGGTAATCGTTGTGGTGTCGTTTACAGCTTCGCTTTCCAACCACCTTCACAGGGTGGATTGGCGCCAGTTTTTTTTCGCCGCATCCCGTTGATTTCTTCCCAAGAAATTACATTAATCTTTGCTTAAACGCTCACCTTAAGTTTTCATACACTTTAAGGCGCAAGCAACAAAGGACACAGAACAGATAACTTTGTAATCAACAAAGTTAATTGCAATTAATTAGTACTTCTTCCCAAAGTAACCCAGGAATTTCTGTCTTCGGCTGTTATAAATTTGTAGCAGCTCAGTATGACCCGAGGAACACCAAGCTTAACGACCTTAATGATGTACAGATATCTTTTTGAAGTTTGACCCAAAATGTAAATCACTATGCACTGCAAAAAGGAGTTATTACGGTCTTGGATATCTTTGAAGTTTTCGCAGTAACACAGTAACGGGCTCAGAGAAAAGGGCCAGTATTTAGCACTCCCGCCCTGCAATGGCAAGGGTACCTCGGTTTAGAACTTTGATAACTACAAGATTAGCACTGTTCGCTTCAAATGTCCTGACACAAAAGTACGCAGGCCGCTGTCTCACTTACAGGGTACTCGAATCCGCCGAGGAACAGTATCATCAGCGTCTGTGGGTAGTACTCGAGGCTGCATGAGAAGAAGTTAGAAAACTCGAGGTGAACTTTAGGAGAGTCGCACCCGAGAGGTGTCATTTTTTTATACAATTTCACGTCAAATAACAGTTGATTCGCTATGATTCTACCACGATTCGGGTTTTAAGGTAGTAGTGCGAGAGCGCAGTCCAGCAGAAATTTAACGGCAGCGATAAAGTTAAAAGCCTAAAACAAGATCTCAATCACGTAAGATTCATTAAGCAATGCTGAGTACACAAAAGGGAAGATGTTATTCAATGTAGCAGATATTCATTTGAGAGTTTTCATCCTCACATAATGCTCTCTCTGCACCAGAGCAAATCCACTAGAGCTGTCTTCATTTTCTTACCGAAGCAGTCGTAGAACTGGCTTCGAATGTAACGAATGATTCCGCAAGATGTTTTATTTGTGTGTTCCTAAATACACCAGCCAATTAAGACACGTATAAATGTAACAAACACCTTAATAAGTACCTTAAAATAATATTTCGTTTTATATTTTTTTACTGTTGCGAAGAGCATGCGCTAGCTGATATACTGAAGGTCAAAGCTGCTAGTCGTTGAAGCTAAAACCAACTGTGTAGATGTGGCAAACGGCCGCCCGCACATGCAAAAAAATCTGAGCCGTATTTCACTGTGTGAAGGGGGGTGATCAGCGAAGCTAAGGTGACACATAATTATGAACAAAAACGTGAACTCTTGACGAAAGTCGTGCTGCGACTAGCCATTCCTGGAGTTCGTTCAATCACGGTAGACGGGCTTTGATCAGGGGCCTTAGCCGTACCACTTCGCGGTAGAGTATAGGAGCACTGCACCTTTAACATGTCGTGCACAATTGCAAGTTGTCGAGAGTCCGGTATATACGCAGCCTCCCGATTACACGTCAGAGGATGAGGGAAATTTAAAATGGAAAACTGCGCCTTAAAGCAGGCACGCAAGCACGTGAACCAACGAACCAACCAACGAGCGAAAGAACGAGAGAACGAGCCAAGCAACGAACGAACGAACGCCTTCACGTTAAAAGTCATCCAGCAGCCCAAAGACGCAAGTGCGCAGTCGAGTCCTTGCGGAAGGCTTTGCGCCGATGGTTTCGGCTTCTTCTCTTTTCTGAGGAACTGAGACACGCAGTATAGTTCCTGTATAGTCGACTCTCAATATTTGGAAGTCGCTTGATGGGAATTTTTGGTCAATTAGAAGTGATGTACTGGTCCTAGAAATTTCCCATGCCATTCAGTCGGAGAAATTGCTCATTAATGTGAAGTTAAAACCCGTTACATGTGTTAATTTGGAGTTATATAAAAGCATCGAGTTCACCGTCATGTCTCAATAAAATTCTGATTTTCGAGTCCTAAAGCAGCGACGTGGTTTGGACTATGTCAGCACCGCCAGAAATGAGGCAGCGCGCAGCTGATAAGCAGCAAGTCAGTTGAAACAGCTCTAGCGTACACATATCTCTCCATTGAGGTGCACAACATTTGTTGCGGAGAGCGCCGTGTGAGCAGTTTGTGAGGTGGACGCTTCAGGCTTCGAATTTAGCGATGTCTCAAGACTCTCAACTATCATGGCAACCCGTTTCGCACGCTCGACTTGGCCACGAAAATCGAGATTGTGAACTAAATGAAGAATTTACACGTGTTTAGGACTAATGAGAATGCTGTTCTTGTGCTTTTTTGTTTAATTGGAGGCTCGGTTAATTCGAAATTTTCTTACGTACCCGTGGAATTGGTATCAACGGCAGTCGACTGTATTTCTTTGCGGAATTGCGCGTTTGATTTCCACAAGCCACCGCGCCGCCGGCCTTCCGTGACAGTAAAGCCCGCTTCAGTGCTGCGCACCGAACACAGCTTCCATTTGTGCGAAAGTCAGTGGCTGCGGCTGCCTCGCGCAGCGCCCGGTGGCTCATGTGGGCGTGTGGTGCTAAACTGTAGTGTACCGTAATTACCCGATTCTAACGCGCCCCCGATTCTAACGCACACCCGATTTTCCAGGCAAAAAAACGAAAAAACTTGCATCTTCGTTTGTAACGCGCAAGTAACTTTGTTACCAAGAAAAACGAATGCGAGAGAAATGGGCGATTTATTTCCCGAAGTAACCTCACTCATCTCACTCCTCGTCGCTCTCCGCTGACCGCAACATCTCGTCATTGGTGCCGTCAAGCGCGTTCGCGATGCCACACTTCTGAACAACGTTCAACCATGGTCGATGGGATCGTGGCCCACGCCTCGCACGCCCATCCCGCGAGCTTCTCCAGAGGCATACGCTTCAGCCAACCGCTCGTTGTGAACGCGTGGGAGCCGCTCGTAAGCCGCGGAAGCGGCGCACCTTCGTTGCCGCTGCTGCCATTCCTGTTATCAAGCACGCAAGTGGAATAATTTGACAATTTGTGTGAACGCCGAAACAAAATCCTAGGCGCCTAGATCCGAAAAATTGTTGCTAAAAGCTTTGGCGTCTTCTTGAGATGGCGATGGCGATGGGTGGAACGAAATTTCAGTTGTTTCGGCAGTTTCGGTTTAGTATCCGATTCTAACGCGCATGCGATTTTTCGGCCTATTTTTGTGGAAAAAAGGTGCGCGTTAGAATCGGGTAAGTACGGTATGCCTTATATGGCCATAGTGTGAAACACATGGCACCCAAAAAATGGCTGCGGCTTAGCTCAGCTAATCCTGGGTGTGCAAAGCCAAAGCTTATCTTAACCTGGTCAAGTCTAGGTTTCACTGGGTTAACCTTTCACTTAGATGTAATTATTATACTATTGTCCAAAGCCTGCCTCTGTCTCCGGTTGTCGTCCCGCTTACTGCGTTTTCCGAGCAGAACGGCTCGCCGGGCGATATCCGCAGGGTGGTCAAATGCCGCTTACCGACGACGGCTCAAACCCTCCAGCTCGCGCGCAATGCTCAGAAAAGACGGCCCGCGCTTGCTCTCATCCATGGCCAAGGTCGTATGCACGCGGCGAGTCACGTGGTCAGGCGTGAATCAGCTGCAGAGAGCGCATGCGCCAAGCCGGCAGCGGCGGCGGCAGCGGCTCGCGAACTGGGCCGTCCGTGGAGCTCGGCCCGGGAAGTAATGTGATGCGTTGCCAAGGGTACGGCGCAGCTACGGTCAAATGAAGGTCAAATTTACCGCGACGGCGAAACCGCTCCACGAGACTAGCAAAGATTTGCTATAAAAATAAATGGTCGTGTTGTTTCCACCTGCTCGTGTACCCGGTCAACAGCGAAGTGGTAAAACTCGCAAGTTGCAATCCATTCGCGCCGTCCCCCATCCCTCGCACCGCTCGTGAACATAAATGGCACAAGCACCTGATGTGCCAGTGCCCCTACACGACTGAGTTAACCCTCTGGCTAGGGGCGTTCCATCAGCTGGATCAAATTTCTGACACCACATTCAGATGCCAATTAGGAAACCAGAGGGAAACGATGTGTGTCGAAGCAAGATGCCTTCAAGTTTTTGTAGCAGACATTTTTAATCAAGCCTCAGTTCTCAAAGTGGTAAGGCCCGTGGCGCTTCATCTTTGCAATAAGAAGGCACTGAGCAACGCTACAGCATAAAGGGTAGCCGCGTCTAGACAGTGTGCTATTGTGCTGTCAGGCTGACATGCTTTAAATCCACCAGTTTTCAGGGACAAACCGACGTAATCTTGTTTCTTCAAGCCAGAAAAACTGCAGAGAGATATCCCCACAGGGAATGATTTAAGCTTATGCTTATAGCAAGCACTGTGCGAAGTGCAGCGAGTGTGTCTGATTTTGAGGAGCAAATCCCGCAGCCTAAGACTTCGCAAACTGGTGTTTATCGACCCTGGCTTCCTAAGGCTGGCTCGCCGCTCAATAAGACTGCCCACACAGCATATTTTATTTGAACGCTCTGACTGGTGCTATGGTTGAGAAGTGCAGTCTTAAGACAAGGCGGAGATTATCGCTTTGAAAACCGTGGAAGCCTGATCCGATGGAAACTCACTTGGAAACTCACGCTGCTTGGAAGCTTACAGATTTCATGTCCAAAATCATTGTATGGTCAGTAACCTTGTAAGGACAGGCTTTTCCGAAAGTTTCTGAGGCAGCGCACGAAACATCTAGCTTACTTCTCGAGCGTGACTCAAATCGTTTATGCCGTAAACCAGACAACATATTTTTATACCGTCAATAAATCATTCGTTCACGATAGATCCTTGACCTTTTGCTTTGAATTCTTCGTGGCCCATCAACTCTTGGCGAGGCCTAGAAATTTTAGCCATACCGCATGCGTGCTAACAAGTCAAGAGTGGGGTATATTTTTATAATTGCAGGACTTCCTGCCATGCATGATGGTAAATGCATAGAACCATCCCGTGAACAGTTCTGGCTATAAAATCAATATATCTAAGCCCGCACAGGCGAACCGATGAGCACTTACAAATGCTGGTGTGACCGCTGAATGCAGTTGAAGACGACGTTGGTATCAGAATACATGGTCGGTAACTGTGCGAGATAAAAAACACAGGATAACGAAAGAATACTTTAATTATTTAATAATACAACCGACAAAACGTGCCCTAGCCGACGAAAAAAGGCATTCGCGTAAGCAAGACGTGAAAGGTACTCAATGGGCAGACGTAGTGATCGATGCAAAACAAGGACGAGATAGCTCATGCATTCATAGACTACAATCGCGATTTGTTTTTTCGGCGAAAACCTAGAGAACAATGGTTTGAAAGAATTTTTGAATTGTTTGCCGCATTTGAAAAGTGAAGACACAACACTTTTGGAAAGGGAGATAACCTTAAGCGAAATCGAGGACGCCGTAAATGATTTGAACTCTGGCAAATCGCCGGGGCCTGAAGGGATTAGTGCAGCATTTTACAAAAAGTCTAAAGGGGAAGAAACGGGACTATTTCATGTGGTTTTTCTGAGTCTTATGAGCGCGGGAGTCCACCGCCGTCATGTGGAAATGCCCACACGGTGCTAATACCGAAGGGTAGGACAGCGATTGATTGAACAAAGTAACTGGCTACAGACATGCGCGCTTACTAATACTGACTATAGGATATTAATTAAAGTTCTTGCGAAAAATGTGCAAGGCTTCATGAAATCGTTAATAGGGCCCCATTAAACTTGTTTTATTACGGGCAGAACTATATTCACAAACAGTTATGCAGCCTGGAGCGTATTGTAGTACCGTGATGCTGACGTTTGAATGGTAGCCGTGGTACAAATAGACCTGGCGAAATTGGACCGCGTATGTCATGACATACTCTTCGAAATACTGCAACATGTCAACATGTTAGCTAAGTCACTAGTACTAGCCAACGGCCCTGCCACAGTGGGAAGGGCTGTACCTTTATGTCGAACTTCTTGCGGGCCCTGTAGACGCGTGAGACCAGCCACATGTTGACGGGGATCGATCCCACGCCCACCAGAACCACGTAGCCGTAATCTCTGGGCGCCACCAGGCTGAACGTGCTCATCGTCGATGGCTTGGCGCGTACAACCTGCATGAGGAAGAGCAGAGATTAAGACAGTGTGACAGGTACAACACCCCAACTGCAAACGAATGTGGTCTTGTGCGAACGGCGTTTTAGCCGAGTGAACTTCGTGCATTTATTTATTTATTTATTTATTTATTTATTTATTTATTTATTTATTTATTTATTTATTTATACTGTAAGTCTATTCAAAGGCTCATACAGGAGTGGTGCAGTGCAAAAAATACGGCACTTTAACACATCTCTACAAAGGTGTTTAGCATACAAGGGCTAATAATGGCGATGTATATTTCTATTTCACAGGTTAACCCCTTTCATTGATAATCAGAGTTATACAATATTTCACTTTTAGCAACCAAAATGTCCACAGAACGCGCTTTAACAACTTCACTAGGTAATTTATTCCATTTTTCTATGGTTAGTGGAAAAGAGGGAAATTTGAAAGTGTTACTATGAGGAACGAATGGCCTGATATTACAGCTATGGCTGGTTCTACGTGAGTGATAAAAAGGAGGCCGGAGGTATATATCTTTGTCTATGTTTATGGCACCATGATAAAGAATACAAAAGGAACTTTAAGGATGACACCTGTCTGCGGCATTTTAATGTTGGTAGGCTAGTTTGGTTGCGCAGTGCGGTTATGCTATCGTGCCGTGAGTATTTCGAGTAAATGAAGCGGAGGGCCATATTTTGTATGTGTTCTAATTTATAATGAGCTATGACTGGTGAGGGTTTCATACTGCGCTCGCGTATTCAAGAATTGGACGTACTAGCGTTGAATACGCTGCTAGTTTTGCTTTAGGAGGCGCCGCTGTTAGTTTTCGTCGCAAAAATCCTAGTTGTCTCAATCCTTTAGCGCATATATTGTTTATATGTATATTCCACTTTAAATTTTTAGCAATTGTTACAACGCCTAGGTATTTTACACTGTCCTTCTGAGTTAAAATATGACCTGCTAGATCCTAATTCAAGCATAGGGGCTGTTTTTTTCTGGGTTATAGTGATACTTTTTGTTTTGGTTGCGTTAATTTGCATCCCCCATATGGCGCACCAGGCAGAAATGTTAGCTAGGGAAGGGTTTAGTTTCATTTTATCATCAATGGTCCGCACAGCCGTATACATAATGCAGTCGTCTGCAAATAACCTTATTGTTACGACTGGTTGGTTCAATGCAGGTAGGTAAATCGGTCATGCATACCAGGAAAAGAATGGGGCCTAAATGGATCCTTGGGGTACTCCTGAGTACACTTCAAGTTGGTCCGGTTTGGTGTTCTTAATTTCTACGTATTGGGTTTGATTCCGGAGGTTGGCTGATATCCATGAGATAACTTGTGAATTAATGCATATTGCTTGAAGTTTACCAATTAGTTGGAAGTGGGGGACGCGGTCGAAGGCCTTTGACAGGTATATTAGGATTCGCCCGTGTGTACGAGATTTCGGCGCACGATAAAGATCCCCAGCTGGTCAAAATTAATCCGGAGCCCTCCACTACAGCGTTCCTCATCGCCTGCGTTGCGTCGGCGCGTTAAACCCTACAATCAATCAGTCTATTAGGATTGTTAACGGAGAACGACCGAAGCGAGACCGAAGCCATGGCTGCTCGTTACGGGGATCATCACTTTACTGACACGGTCTATCTTCATGATGATGATGATGATGAATGGCGCGTACCCAGCGGGAGATTTAACATCCTCCCGCGCCCGAGATAATCGATAGGTGCACAATAAATCCGCAATCCTAACATTTTGTTTTTTCAGTCCATAGGTCAATCTTTGTGACGCGGTCGCAGAATGCTATCCACACTTTCGTTTCCACCGGTGCTTGCGCCGTCGTGCAGATCTCACGACCGCCATGGGGCGCCAAGATAATGCGGACGACAACCAGACTGTGTGTCGAGCTGCCTCAGAAGGTTGCAGTTCTTTCGCCGTGCAGTTTTTGTGGCGACGTCGATGTCGTGCAAGTCCAAATATCTGGGTGAAATAGTTACTGTGGTGCAGGGAGTCTAGTAGTGTTCTCCTGCCGGCCTTGTGCTTGCCTTCTGTTTGTTTTCTCACTCCTGACGAGGTCGTTTTCGTGCTTCTTGCAAGCTCAATGTATGGTTCGGATGGCACTCCATCATGCCTTGCTGCCTCCTCGCACGCGGCAAACGTGACTAGCCAGGGTTTCTCGCCCTTCCCAACTTCGCTGAGATGAAGCAACTCATATTCGTGGCTGGGTACAACCTTTAGCAACACTTTGTTGAGTAGAACTGGTCGGCTTTTCATTACTTCCGGTAGGCGTTTGCTCTTCACTTTGTCTGAAAGGAAGATACACTCGATCTCGCACGGTGGTGGATCTGCCTTCTCTTTCTCATCCTTGAAATCTTCAGGGTTTTCGTTGTCTGTTTGGACTGCAGCTTCTGAGTCGTCCTTGTGTGCGGAAGGCGTAGCCTCGGGGTCTGCACCCCCTTCTCTCGTTGGGATGTTCGATGCTCCCTCGTAGCAGGCTCCCACTTGCAGGTCCTTTCGTTCAGCCTCGTCTTCGGCCTTGCATGTTGAAGCCTGAGCTGCAGCGACAATTTGTTTCTTTGCGAAAAATTCGGAGTCGTTTGCGGGAAAATTTGTTTCCATCGTCTTCTTTTTGTCTGGCGTGGGTAAGAAGCGCTTCCTAGCGTCGCGCGTCGCTTTAAACGAAACGGGTCCCTGCATGACCATCCTGGAGCAGTTGTACTCTAAAGGGCCTGCTGGCCTCACGCTATCCCGAGTCGATGTTCCACACGTTGTCATGTACACAACGCGGTGTGCACTCTCCCTTCCTTTTCTTGGCGTGATAGACGTGGACGACCGCGTATCTGCCAGCTCCACCTCGGACAAGTCCCTGTGCTCGCACGTAGTCCTCTCAAAAATGCTCCCAAGCCTCTGCAGTTCACGCGGCTCAACCTTAACTGTGGGGACCTGAAACGTTGGCAAGGTACCCTTCGAGGTCGATGTAAGTGAGCGCACCTCAGAGGGGTCGCTTCGATGCGTTGCCGGCCGAACGCCGTTGAACACAAAGGTCAGTGGGCGAGGGCAAATTTGCGTGCATGATGTGCCGTTGGTAGTGGCTGTCATGCCGGGCGACTTTGCGACCTTCAAAGCATCGCGGAGCCACATGAGGGTACGGCATATCTCTCCTCGGCATGTCAACGCGTCGAAGTAGTCCTGATCCAGTTTGTCACGGTCAAGCAGTTCTACGATTCTCCCTTCAATCTCGTACAGTGCGGCATCTTTACTTTCAAGGAGGTCAATGGCCGCTTGCAAATCATGCGAAGATGGAGAGGGGGCTTCCAGAAGCTCATTCGCTGCCTTGAGCAGTCTCGAAGTTGCGACACGAAGCATGCGTTGCTGCCGGCGCAGCTTATCCATTCGACACTTACTGTCGGTCGTCACCGGATGGTCTGGGCCAGCCATGCCGACCTCCGGCTGAGGGCGGGGTGATCAGCGGATACAGCAGTCAACGGAACGGGGTTCTGGGTACCTCAAGCCGGAGGGGACGTCGGTGGTCTCCTTCGTCGTGTGCGGTCATCCTCCCGGGTTTCGGCACCAGAATGTTAACGGAGAACGACCGAAGCGAGACCGAAGCCATGGCTGCTCGTTACGGGGATCATCACTTTACTGACACGGTCTATCTTCATGATGATGATGATGATGAATGGCGCGTACCCAGCGGGAGATTTAACAAGGATTGCATCTGTTTGTTCATCGGGATTAATTGTCGACGAGAAGTCATGGATGATTTCAAGCGTTTGGGTGACTGTCGAAAGCCCTTTACGGAAACCATGCTGTCTATGATAAAGTAGATGGTTTCGTTCAAGATATGTCATCATTGCCTTATTGATAAGATGTTCTAAAAGTTTACAGCAACTTGATAGTGATTTCGGCCTGTAGTTATTTACCAGGAACTTATTCCCGTCCTTGTGAGCTGGTTTTATTTTAGCGCAGAGCCAATCTGATGGGAGCGAAGCCGTTCATAGTGACGTTCTGAAGATGAAGCATAAAAACGGTGCAAGTTGCTCTGCATATCGTCGTAAAATTTAGTTAGAAATATTATCAGGGCCAATAGATTTTTCAATGTCAGTATTGAGCAACAAGTTAAGAATTCCCGTTTTTGTAAAAACAATTTCAGGCATTGCAGACTCGTGATAACATTGGATATGGACTGGCCCGAGCATGCGAGAGAAGATGGACTGAAAAAACTCGTTAAAAGAGTTGACGTAAACACGAAGATCCTGTACAACACTCCCATTGACATTTATTTGCTGAACGCCATCACGTTTTGACAGATGGCGCCAAAACTTCTGAGGCTCATGATTCATAAAGGTAATTAGGGTTGTGGAAAAAAAGTGGTTCCTGGTGTTTTTCAGTTTAGCGCGCAATTCGTTGGAAAGTTGACCAATGATTGCGGGGTTATCTCTACGTTTGCGCATTCGTTGAACTTTTTGTTTGAGATGATAATGTCACGTGTTACCCAGGGTGTGTCACGCTTCGTTCTCTTTGTTTTCGATAAATGAAATGCTCCTCACAATATTCAATGGCATATTTCAACTTCAACCATAAATTGTTCACTGTGTCACAACTGTTAGTCGGAATCCGTCCCACAGACTTTCAAGGTAATCGACAAGGTAGGCGCCTGTCGGGAGAAGCCTGCTGTTTTATTACATCATGCCCCATTGTTGAGCGTCGTACTATCCTATGTCAAATGAGTTTCGGTTTGCAGTGCCGGCGTGATTTTCCTGCTCTGAGGGGTCTATAACTAAGGCTTTTTTTTTTTGGGGGGGGGGGGGGGGCCTGTAAGGGGCGTAGTCCGCTGTCCACAATGGTGTCCCGTGAGCTTGCTAAACCCGCTGCGCCCGCTGCGGATGGCAATGAATGTCCGTTCCCACTAGCGAATCAAAGACGTAGAGCGGTGATTGGCCGTCACAAAGTGACGAGCATGCCGTAGCTTTTTTTTTTATAGTGACATCGAGGCCTCGTCGAGCTGTGGCCATCGCACACCACTTAGCCACTGATGGCCGCTGAATTATTCGGCGTAGCACGTCGGCCGCAAACCAAAAGTTTACTTTCCTCCGGCATGAGAATGGTAGAAAGCTATTTGCCGTGCACTATTGTGTTTTTTTTTTTTTTTCGTTTAGGGGAGGTGGGGGGGGAGGGAGGGGGGGTTGCGATGTAGCATTCATACTGTACATATTCGAGACATTGATGTATAAAGAAATAAATAATATTCAATACAATCAATGGGCAGCCTGAGATTCATCAGCGCCGGGAAAAGGGTTGCATTATCAAAGCAAAGGCCCTTAGATAGCAAGACGAAGGGCGAGCCTTTCTTTTCTTCGCTTGGCACACTTGGATTGCCGAAGTGAGGGTCGGCAGCTTGCGGACCGCGGAGCAGTATTATTCGGCCCCCCGCACGACGTCCGAACCCCCCCCCCTTCCTCTTAAATTTTCTATCTGAAGGCCGTTTGTACCCTTGTTAGAGAAGTCAATTACCGCTATAGAAACAAAAGTTGCATGTGACATCTACGTTTGGGGCTTAAGATGTACGACGCGATAGGGTTACTTCGACGGCAAGGGAGCGTTTTCGAACGCACTGGCTGTATTTACGGTATATGGTTCCGAGAACTTAAGGTCAGCGAAGAGAGAAAGACTAGCAGCGAGGGTTTCTAATTCGCCGTGGCCCAGGCCCTGTGCGCTTTCATGGCATAAGATGTGAGCGTGAAAGGTTGCGGCTGCGAGGTGACGCTCAGTTTAAGCGAGGTCTCAGTGTCCATGTTTCGAAGTGTTTATCCTCTGATCTCTCTAAAAAGTGGCTGCAGTAGTTTGCAAGAGGCCTCACTGTTGCGTGCCGAGTGGTCGGTCGCACTCGCGGTTGCACCTACCGAACGTCACTTTTCCCAAGTGAGTATATTCCCTTGCGTTATTTGTCGAGCAAAAAAAACTGAAGTACGGCGGAACCCTGCTGATACGTCCTCGTGACTTACGACGACCCGCTTCTTACGACGGATCACCGCGGTCCCGGTAAACTCCCCATAGAAACAATGCATTAAAAACCCCGATGATATGACGCTCGGGTGCATACGGTCCGCTTCATACGACAGACTCCGGAACGTATAAACCAGCGCTTTTCACATATTTTACACCGCTTCGCCGCCTCGTCCTGGCCTTCTTTATTCTTAATCTTTGTTTGACGCTGCTTGATCTGCAAAGGTCCGCAGGCGGATGAGACTACTTACTGAACAGACGCAAGCAAGCATGCGGGTACTCGTGAGCGGGAGTTAACCTGCGACGGCCCCACGCAGCAGCAGTACGCCAACACGCCAACCACGAGAAGTCGAAGGTTGGGGTGGCAGGTGTAGCGTGAATTCGAAGCTCCCGCTGAGCCTCCGACGAACGCGGAAACACATACGACGCAGCCCCAAGGCGATGACCGGACAGGCGGTTCCCCGCCCGCTCGATCCAAGTTTCCTCCTTTCGCGACGCTCTTTCTCCCTATATCTCTGCTGTCTGCTTATCAAAAGCCATGTTGTGACTCCGCTCTTTTCTTTGCTAGAGCGCCTCAATTCACTCGCGTCCGCCGCAAGGGTGGAACAAAATACAGCAGGCACCCTCCGCGGTGGCTCAGTGGCTGAGGCGTTGCGCTGCTGAGCACGAGGTCGCGGGTTCGATTCCCGGCCGCGGTGGCCGATTTTCTGATGGGGCCGAAAAGCAAAAACGCCCGTGTGTACGAGATTTCGGCGCACGTTAAAGATCCCCAGGTGGTCAAAATTAATCCGGAGCCCTCCACTACGGCGCGCCTCGTCGCCTGCGTTGCGTCGGCGCGTTAAACCCTACAATCAATCAATCAAAATACAGCAGGCGATGGGGGAGACACGTACCCGTTGGCATCGCCATTTTGGACCCTCGCTGGCCGCCGCAGCAAGTCACTGTAGCAAGACCGCGCTATAACTTTCGCCGCAACACGGTTTACTCGCGAAGGTTGAATTATCTACTTCGCGTTGCTGGGTCTTGTACACTATGACCCAATAGCGATGGCACCGGACCGTTCAAAGGATGTCTCCATGTGCGGCAATGCTGTTTTTGTTCATCTCCGCCTTGTACTATCGTTCGTTTCGCTTTACCTTGGCAGTTTCACACTAGCCTTTTCGTCTCTTAATTTGCTGGACGACGTCGGCCTGATATCGCCTAGCGCGCAGCGCTTGGCTGGCCGGCTAGCTGGACGCCATAAAGGGGAGGGGGGCACAAAAAAGGCGTTGCACTTTTTTAACTTTGGATTTCACCTAAAGGTTCGCAAAGAACTCGAGAACACGCTAAATATAGTAGTTTAAATAAGTTCTTAGCCCACCTGCCGCGTGAGACCGTCAACTAGGCCGGTATTCACCCGCACCCCGGCCTTGCGACACCCCGGTCATACGACGCTTTCTCATGGTCCCTTGAAAGTCGTATTATCGGTGTTCCACTGTACTACGTGTCTGCCTTACTTTGTCTTCTGTTCGTTAAGAACAGATTGCCAACTGAAGAAAATCGCCGCCGACTGAAGCTGCCACCGCACACCTTCTCACCGGCAGACCGATAAGGATAGAAAATCACTGCCCAGAATCGACGAGATATCACCGCAAGAGAACGGCAACTATGCTCACTGACGACGCCAGTTATTAACCATCGAATGCTGCCTTCGAAGGAACATTAGACCACGAAGGAAACGGCAGTAGAAGAAAAGGTGCTAAATCAGGGGCCGGACACTTCGGCTAGTTTCGGTATTGGAGACAAAGTGTCGCCATGACGCGGGCAGCCAAGCCAACATTCAGCAACTTTTGCATATGTGGCTTTATCTTTCCAACTTACGCAGCAAAAGTGAAGTGATGCTATTATGTGTAGAAATAAATTGTGTTCGTGGCTATTCCCTTTTTTGGCAGCCTATTTATTTATGTTTCATTTATTGCGGCGACGATCCGCGCTTTCATCTTATCTCTTCTGCTGCCACCCTTTTCGTCTGCTCCTGCCGCTTTAACTGTGTGCACATGTAGAAGTTTTGTAGTATGCCTTAAAGGTGAAACATTTGGTGTCTGTGAGTGCGAACGGGCTCAAAGTGTCAGAGAAACTGAGAAAAGGACACAAGGCGTGCTGCGCTGCTGTGTGGTGCGACAACTCGGGCAGGAATAGCACAGCAAAATTTTTCCCCATCCCAGCGGACAGGCAGGTCAGCACACTTTTGATTCATCAAAGTTATGAAGAAGCAAGCGTGACCCTTGTAAAAAAAGCTGCTGGGCGAACCAAAAAAATCTTCCCCTTTTGCTTTACAGTCGATCTTTTTTGTTTGGTACAACGCATTTTTCAGTAATGTTGTAAGCATGTACAGCTACTAGTCGACAGTTTCTCATGAGCCGATTGATTCCATCGGACACGCAGACGGAAATTTCGCCTTCGGTTTCGTTTTGTTGAGTGGTTGCTCTTCTTTTTTTTCTACGGGAGAGAGAGAGATCACTTTATTAAGAGAAAGGTGCCCCTAGTCGGGAGCTCAGGGTATGGATCTGAGGGCCAACTCTTCCCGTTCCGTCAGCTGCGCTGGCCATGATAAGTTGAGTCGGCCCAGCCACTCCTCCCACTTTGCGAAGGTGGCGTGAGGTATGGGCGGCGGAGAGCAGGGACTCTGGGTGCAAGTGCAAAGATTATTGCACAGTCCTTTCTGTGTGCAGCTTTCAATGGATGTTGCTATTGATCTTGATTCAACGGTCGGCTGCTTTTTGGAGTTTCTTTTCAGTGGCTGCTGTGACAAGCTCCAATTCCCTATTGACAACTGTTATGACACCTGTTTTGTTGGAGAAACTGGCTTACTGTACAGTATGCCAGTATCCAATCCGTTTTTTTCAATAAATTTCAGGGGGGCCTTTGCACGCAATTCTGCTCCGGTCCCTGTGCCTTGCAGTGCTCATGTTAGTTGGTAGGGTGGCTATTTAATCCTTGCTCTGGTCTTTGGAGTGAGCTACGTCTTGCGCTGATATTCTTCTTCTCTCATTTTATGCCCTAGGCTTCTCAAATTTGGAGGTGTTGTTCGGAATCCCAGAGTCGCTGAAGCTGAATGAACTTGTGACGTAGTGATCAATTCGTCGAGCGTGTTCGTGGTGCCTGTGTCTCCCAACGCTTGCGTCGACGTGTAGGCATGAACACCTAGCGCTACTTTGTGTGCTTTGCGTAGAACGATTTCTAGCATTTTTAGTTCTCTTTTACTTGTATTTGATCCGGTAGATGGTACAATAACCTGGAATAGATGAGCGCCTCTTCGATTCCCGAGGCTTCCTCTTCTCTGGGACCCCTGTGTCTGTTGGGGATCCTGCGCCAGAATGTGAATATCTTGGTTGCACTGATTCACGAGTTTGCCAATTGTTAGCTTAGCTTTGCCGCTGTTCAGAATGGTCAGTCCGAAAAACTTAATGTTAGGCCTTTGGCCAACCAGCAGGCCGTTATGTAGACTTTCAGTTGTTCCTGAGACGACCCCAGTACAGCCCAATTACGGGCTATCCTTGCGATCGACGTGTCGAAAGCTCTCGATGACGTATGGCATGATCTCATCCCGACAAACCTAAAATCAACGGGATGCGGAGCGATAACGTACAATTACGTGTGAGAAGCGAAGAAAGCGTGCAAATTATGTTTCCCAGATGTGCTTAGAGGGGACATGCCGACACAGTACAGGTTTGTTTTATTCGAAAGATTTCGCCTTTTATAGTGCCCCCAGCGCTGGTGCGGCAGCAAATGATGCCCTATTGACTGAGAAAAATAATGAATTTGGTTACAATTTTGATTCTTCCACCAATCGGTGTTGTTTTCGGTACGTCTGCCATGAAGTCATAAGTGCGCGTATGCAAACGAACTCCCACTGCGTCATTCGGCTCTGCAGCCTTGCTTCCCGTGAGACCGCCCAGATGGCGCTACCATACTCATCCCACGGACCGTTGTCCGCCGTTTGCTTTGTTTTGACTGTATTTGCACCTGGCTTGTCTTGTTACTGTACAAAGTAATCGTTTCGTGAAATATGGGGTGATCGTCAGCAACAGGGTCACGTAAAAAGTGTCGGTTATGCCATTCGGCCAGTGCCGTCTAAGGAACCTCCAAAACGGCGGACTGCTGCGTAGCTAAACCAAGCATAGTGCGCCCAGCACCGACAGCAGTGCGTATCGGTACTTCTATGCTTACGTGTATTTCGTAACTTTCATTCATTGTTTACTCCACCATTCTTACTGCTGTAAAATGAATATGCATTATATTTAAGAGCAAATAGCTCCTACGGCAAGCTTATAAGCCCTGCCTAATTTGCGTTTCCTCTTGCCGGCCTAAGCGAATCGCACAGCTGGGCATATGACATCATAGGTTCTGTTGCGGGAAATGAGCTAGTGGTCGTATGGCCATTCCTTTTTGATGCGAAGCATCTCTTGCTCGGGGGGATGTCCCGCGTCCGTGCCCCGTCCGCAGCGCCTCTGATGATGATTGTGGCAGGATGCCCTTAGGGATTGCCAACCAAAGAATCCATCACGAGATGGTTTCGCGTTCAACCACCGTCGTCATCTTCCCGTAGGGGAACCGCTAAAGAAGAAGGAGAAGAAGATTAGATGCGAAGAATCTCTTGCTCGGGGGTATGTCCCGCGTCCGTGCCCGTCCGCAGCGCCTCTGATGATGATTGTGGCAGGATGCCCCTAGAGATTGGCCAACCAAAGAATCCATCACGAGACTAGCTTCGCGTTCAACCACCGTCGTCATCTTCCGTAGGGGAACCGCTGAAGAGAAGGAGAAGAAGACAAAGCTGCGAAGAGGAGGGCCGTGTACGTTGCTCTCAGCCGGTGCACCAACGTCAACCAACCTTTACCTCACCAACGCTGACGGAGACTACCGATTCTACCACAGAGGACGACTACATCAACAAGAACATGATGGACGAGTTTCGGCGCCTCGAGAACCACCGGCCTACTCACCGTAACACAAGCATGTACTTGCGCGCCTTGCCACCGGTGTGGACCCGGACGCAGAATCCCTCTGGCGCTACTAAACACCAGATCACTCAACATAACAGGCCACACAATGGAACCACACGGAACCCCCATGATGCTTCGCATCCTCATCAGGGTTCCCCACTGGGAAGATGGTGTAATTTTTTTTGGGGGGTGGGGGGGGGAGATAGCGGGGCGGGGGGGGGTGGAGCACGCATGGGGAAGCCGTACAGAACGCGAAACAACGCCGCGACATGCTGCCGCGGTCATCGTCGGTCACATGCGTGAGCATCACCTCGTCTGGGACACGTCTCGCCAGTTTGTCACACGACATGCGCGAGTCGCAAGTTTAAGAGAGACAGAGAGAGAGGGAGAGAGAAGGCTTCTTCGCCTACATGCTTCTCTACTGAGGTATGGTGATGGGGGAAGAAAAGGCTCAAGAAAGAGCTGAACAGGAAAGAAAAAAGACAAAAAACTGTCGTAGACTTGGCGCGATAACGGACTTTCACAAATTTGTTTTTTTGGTCTGGGCTTGGGCCACGTAATATGCAATTTTGAAAGTAGGTCAATGTCATCCAAATAAGAGAACAGACTCTGTAGAGCTTGGCGCTGCTTCGAGGGACAAATCCGTGGTCTTAAAATAATCTTGAGACTTATTGGTCCCTGTTCCAGACGTTCAATGTTTTCAAAGAAGTGGGATCGAGGTTACATGTAGGCGGCACATTCTAATAAAATGTGTTCAACTGTTTCCACACAAGATCAATTATCACAGTGCGGATTTGGCGTCGCTCCAAGGCGAGATAGGTAACTATTGGTGTATGCACAGTTCAGCCGTAGACGACGATAGAACGTTTTCAGGTTACGAGAGAGCTGTCTCAGGAGTCTCACTTCAACTCTGGGTCAATAGTGTGCAGAAAGCGGCAGGTATTTTGCAAGTTATTCCACAGACGGTTTGCTTCAGTCACAGCAAAGTGGTGAGCCATGGCACAAGGTTCTGTTTTACGTAAAATACATCCTGCGGTATTTCAGGTGAAGAAGGCCTTTACGGATCGCTTCCTTTCGATGCCGCTGTGTCCAAACGAACATTTCTGGGCCAGCTGACCTAGCGAAATAGAACTGGGGGTAGCCATCAGACTGAGTCTTGGGGCCGACATTTAGCGAGAACTGCTGCAGCGAATACAGCGCCAGCGTGTTATCACCATGAGCGACCATAATAATTGTCACAAGAAAATTGAGGTAGGACAGGAAGGACGCGAATGTACTTGGACTGTTTACAGGAAACGCAAAGGAAAACAGCACCAAATTTTAGGTACTTCAAAACTAGTTCGAAGGATTAATCAGCCTCCCACTGTTCGTTAGTTACTGTAAAACGCAATTGCGGAACGCGATATGCAAAATATTTCACACTTCGCATGGGCACGAAGATACACACGATCCGCCGTCTGCTTTGCCGCAAAGCATTTCGTAAAGTTCGCTCGTAGCACGTGCGGGGGTGTTGCCGACATCAACGGCTTATAGTTGAATCAATTCATTGAACAATTCAGGACGCACACGAGCCGAGCGTCCTGACGCTCACCAATCGTCATTTCACTCTCCGCTTGACAAAATTCTTTCATCGAGAAGGAGCCTCCGCCCATACTGCCACAAGCAGTGTAGGGAATGCAGGGCGAATAGCCTAGCTTTCCTCATATCATTTGTATCTATATTTCCTTAACTTTAAATAACAAAATTATCAAGGACACCTTATCACTCATCACAACGTAGCAATTGTGAGAGGCATTAGCCCCAGATCACCCAACATGTCCTCTCAATATTATTATCCTTTTCTTTTATTTGCGGCTTTCTTCTCACCTATATGCTATGAGACGTAAATTCCACGTTTCGCGTCACCAAGCACAGGAGGGTATTTAGCGGGAGCGTATCTTTCCTACTCTCCGAACTGCTACTTTTGAAGTCAAGCATAGGTCAGATTACTCATTCAAGGCTCAATCATGTCTCCAAACGCACGTTTTCAAATCTAACACCCTTGACTACGCGTCTTTTAAAGCAAAATTCAGCGTTACTTATCTCGTCCTGCGCTTTCCCCTTCGAGGTAAATTTGGCCTTCACATGACCGTAGATACGTCGTATCCTTGACAACGCATCACGTGACACGTCGGGCCGAGCTCCGCCGACGTCCGCTGCCGCCGCCGCTGTCGGTTTGGCGCATGCGCTCTTCGCAGCTGGTTCGCGCCTGACCACGTGACTAGCCGCGTGAATACGAGCGTGGCCATAAATGAGAGCGAGCGCGGGCCGTCTTGTCTTTTCTGAGCATTGCGCGAGAGCGGGGGCGGTATTCTCGTGTTTTGTCCCTTTTGTGTCCCTTTCAAAAGTGTCCCTTTTGAGCGAGCCCTGATTGGATGAAAGAAAACAATGGGATGTTGCGTAATCAAAGCGCGGCGGACCTACTCAGTTTAACCGCGGCTTCTTCGAACAGGCGATTTGAATTTCAAACAGACGGTTTTTGGAAGCAGTCATGAATGCGCCGATTATCGCCTTGTTGTTGGCTCGCCGGCGCAACAAGCGGTCGAGAAGTAGACGCGTTCGATATGCCCCGAGAAGCATTCCGCCAGCATTTCCGCCTCTCAAAGAGGACCGTGCGGTGGCTGTGCGATGAGCTCCGGGACGAACTTTGCCGGCTGACGCGTGGGCTCAGCGTCGAGGAGCAAGTGTTATGCGTCCTTCGTTTTTTAGATGCAAAGCATCTCTTAGTCGACCCTCCGTCGTCCGGTGTCCGCACCTTTCCTCCTCTCCACAACAGCTGTGATAACGCCGCTCTCTCTCCCCTCCTCCTCTCCACACCACATGTGCGCTAGCGCGCGCTGCTCCTCCTCTCCCCTCTGCACACCAGCTGTCCAATCACGCGCATGCGCGATTGCTCCTCCTCTCCACTCCCTCTGCTCTGAAAACAAACCCGTCCGCGCTCCGCTCAGTTGCTTCTTCGGTACTGCACCGTCCGATGGCTGCAAATGGACGCCAACGATTCCGTCAGCGAACTGGCTGGCATGGCACACCTTCAACTAGCGCCAGCCAGCACACTGTCAGAACCGCGAGCACCTCCGAAGACAAGGCTGTACAGAGGAGAGCTCGCGACGCCGAACGTAAACGGCAGCGTCGAGCAGCGGATTCCTCGCTTCGAGAACGAGAAGCCGCTTTGAAACGCCAGCGGCGAGTAGCTGATCCAGATGGCATTCGGCAACGTGACAACGCTTCGAAACGCCAGCGTCGAATAGCGGATTCCTCGCTTCGAGAACGAGAAGCCGCAAAACGTTCCCCACTACTCGATAAATAAAGAAGACATTTAATACGCTACTACACGTGTCTTTACTCTAACAACCAATTAACACGCTACTACTCCACGGTTTTGCATCCCCTCAGGGTTCCCACGTGGGAAGATGGTGTAATTTTTTCGCTACCGGTGGCTTTCAGTCAGCGGCCGGTAACGAAGAAACGATATCGGCGGTGTCGCAGCCCTCCGTGAGCCTGTGCATCATACGCCGCTACCACACAGTGAAATAAAGGTTCGTCTGCGAGCTAGCTAACGGTCAGCAGGTGCAATGGAATGAACGATCGTCTGCGAGCTTGATAGCTGTCGAGCAGACGACCAAAATTACACAAGCACTCCGCATGACATTTATAACCTTTTATTGGTACTTAAAGGGGCCTGAAAGGCGTTTTGAGCACACTAAATTGACTAGCGCAATCGTTAGATTGGGTCGTCAACATCATCTGTGCCAAGTATTACTCTTTTACGCGCAGCGGAAAGCTCACACTTTTGTTGCAAAGTCTGTCGCTTTTTTCTCACCCTTTCCTTCGTGTTTTTGGACGCCGCCATCTTCACATGTCTACATCATCGATTCCCAGATGTTCGTCATGAGCTAGACATCCTGCTATTGGTGGCTTTTTCACGCACTTCCGGCAAAGAGATGAGTCGTCTGCTCAGCGTCGGCTCGCCGGCTGATCTGCCAGCGGAGTGCCGGAGTGCTTGGACATTTTACGACAACGAAACAAGTGTAAACAAACGCTTAACCGTTTGTATTGAATGCAACAGGGCCATAACACGACATGAATATTCTCTTACTTGAGTACGTTCCATAAAGAAAGCGTTGAAGCCCCGTGGCACTTCTTTTTTGCAATCGCAGAGAACGCCCTGAGCCGAATGCCCGGGTTTGACGCATACATTTTATTCAACTTCCAAACAATCCAGAGATGAGTTTCGAACGAACACAACGTCACAACATGCGTTGCAAGTCCGAACCGCGATTGACAGACGATGGGTTGCCTCCTCCTGCCCCTCGTAAATTCGGCACTCACCTCGCGCGCGGTTTGCGGGGACGAACAGCAAGTCACTTAACTCTGGCGCACAAGCCGAGATGGCTTTTAGCCACGCACACTGCACATACCCATGCGAGGTTGAGTCGTACGCCGCTTGAGAAAGATAATCCAGACCATGGGAAGCACTATCCACCCGCAGAAGCACAACGTCGCATTTCATCGCGAAACAAAGGCGTCCACAACACACACACCATCGCCTCCTGTAATGCCAAACGCATCTCGCACTTCCAAATGGGAGTGAGTAGTATGCCTGCAGTGCCCATATGCCGCGAGGTGGGGCCCCAAGCTGAACCGGGATCACGCAACCGTAACTGACTTCTAGAGCGGTTTGTGCCTTGTTTCTAGGGCAACCGATGTTTGATATTGTCAAAGAAATGGTGCTCGCTCCAGCGCTAGAAAGCTCAGAGCCGCGCGGGAGCATGTTTTGCCAACGTTGCCGCTCTCCACCACGCGTCGCCCAAGCTGAACTGGCGTTTTGTGCACGGGTTCTGTATCGGTTTAAAATGTCTTTTTCACATGCCGCCGCCAGGAATTACCACCGCCACAAAATAAAACCTGGCACCAGCGGGGCACATCTGATACGGCGCTTTTTGGATAAACAGTGCGCTGTGCATCCAAGGGTAGAGAGCGCAGGATGCTCCCCGTGAGGCTGCGAGTTCGCCGCCGATAAGAGTCGCGTGCCGCCAAAGTTCTGCAGCAACGTACACCGCGAAAGGGCAAGGCCAGGCCGCCGGACACATGCGGCCAGATTTTTCGTTCGCTTTTCCAGCCTTAGCGGAGAGCGGGATTCATGGTGTCAACAAAGCTTGCCCGTAGCAGACGGCAGTGTGAGCAGCGCAATAGCGGAAGTACGTCACCGCCGAGGAGCGCAGCATCATGGGAGGAAGGCTCGCTCGTCGTCAACAGCGGAGAGTAAGTTGAAAGGAGGAGGAAACGCGGTGCGACGATAATACGCGGTTTTTGATTTACGATTTCTCAGCTAATACTCATCGCTTCAACAAAATTTTTGCGGGAGGAGATTGCTAATACATTGCTTTATTTGGTTACATGTACATCCACGCATCGGCGGAAGGTATTTCAGGACCCCCTTAACGCATACACCTACCAGCTTAACGTTCGTAGAGTTCTCGCGCAACAGGTACGTCGTTAAAAAACTAAAATCCCCCTCCCCCTCTTACGCATTTTTTCACTCGTAGAGAACCACAAAAATGTCAACTACGTAAAGCACCATTTCAGGTCCTTAGAAAAGCCCGCGTCGGCATGCCACAAGTGCGTTGATGCCAAAATACGTAACTGGACGGTTATCTTGATGCGCGGGCATTGTCACCGACCTCAAAACGGAGTCCAACCGCGAAAAACTGAGCAGCTGCAGCATTGTTTACACTTCACTGTCACAAGGAAACAGCTGACTGCCGCTGCCATCTTTGGACGTTCCTCCCCTTGCGGTGAAAACTTTCAACGTCGCAACAAAAAAAATTTCATCACGTTTAGTTTTGCAAAATACGTTAAAATAAACACATAAAAGATACTCTGATACGGTTTTACTTCTTTAAATCGCATTTGCAAGAACAGTTACGGTATTTGAATCAAAGGCCACTGCTCAACCGGAAGTACGTCACGATGAAAGGGACGCAAAAGGGACGTTTTCAAAAGGGACAGTTACGAGAATACCACCCCTGGAGGTGGAATATCCGTCCGCGGAGGCGGACGGATATGTGACGTCAGCACTGCGTCACCGGATTGACCGGCTTGGCGGCGCGTCCACACGTGCGGAGCGATTCGCAGACGACAGCGCCGAGGAAGCGAGGCGGCTTTCGAAGATGCACACATCGAGACACCCTAGCTCTCGATCGCCGACAGCGCCCCCAATTAAATCCCCACTATTTTAAGCGCCAAGGCGCGCTTCTCAGGCGCCCGCAGTTGTGACTTCCACACGTGTCCACCACGCTGCGTCGAAACAGCCGCTTTTGCACCTGGTGCAACCTAAAATCGCATGACCGCAGTGCCAAAAACCGGCTGCAATTGGACTCGGAGGCTCGCCGCCGTCGAGTGAAAACATGCGGAGACATTTTCTTTACCGAACCATCCGCGGGCGCTCCCAGCCGAGGGGCGGAGCCTAAAATTGGTCACGTGAGCGGCCCCCGCGGGCCAGAAAGACGGGATTTCTTTTAACCACCCCGCGGATATTGCCTTGCGAGCCGTTCTGCTCGGAAAACGCCGGAAGCGGGGCCACAACCGTAGACAGAGGCAAGCTTCGGACGAATAGTATAATAATTATAGCTAAATGAAAGGTTAACCAAGTGAAACCAGGATTTAACTAGGCTAAACCAAGCTTTCGCTTTGCATACCCAGGGTTGGCAGAGCTAAGCCGCACCCATTATCTCTTCTTTTACCCCGTCACTACAAATTCAACATAGCCGCGTTCGCACCGTCAAGCAAAGACGACATTTAGCGTGAATTTACTTTGTTACTCAGGGGTGTAACTTCCACAATGCGAAAGGGCGCGAAATGAAAGACACGCGACGGAGCGCCGCCTCGCGAAAGCAATGGCGAACAACAAAAGACAGCCTTCATTGGCTGTCATTGGGTTTCAAAGCAGTGGCCACCGTTGGTTTTACAACGTTGAAACAGTAAAGTTACCAGCCTGCAACCAAAAACTCGTTATGCACGCAAACACCACACCATCGATCCTTTTGCTAAAAAAGCAAGTCACAAGTGAGGTCTCTAAAACGTGACGGAATTCGTCAGTCCCTTGTCGACTGTTCTCTTTGTTTCACCTTCAGGGAACCATCGCGGGAACTCAATTGTTACTGCTATATTTAGCATGCTCAAATTTACTCATGCAGGCCTCACGCGTTTCCCATTCTCAGACGAAGGCCACAACGCCTTCACTAGGTACCACGACCAACTTTAGGTACTCGTTCATCAGTTAGACTCGTCGAGGTGTAATCCAGTTCAGGTAAGCATATAGACCTTTACAATAGAAACCTCAGATCCGTTAACAGCGCCACGCCGTCAGCTCTCCGGTACCGAGAGTACCGGCGGACCAAGTATTGCTGGTTAGCTCTGAACAGTTGATTCCTAGCGTTGTTGTGCACCTGTACAGGTGTTTTCTTTGCAATAACAGCTGTTTTTGTGTGTTTCTACTACTGGCTGTTTAAGCCGTACAGCCTTGATTCTGCACTGGGCAGCACTGGGGCTGCATACGAAAGAAAACCCAGAAAACAAAAGAAATGGAAATGGCACAGGTATATTATTGGAGGCAAAAAGATGAAAGCGAGATGCCGTATATATAGCAAATGTCTGCTCGTACACAGCTCCGCGGCACTCGAGGTGTGGCTCAGGAAGAGTGTGGCTGCAATGTGCGTTTATAGCATTGTTTTCCTGCGGACCCTGATAGGTCGCAGCGTTCGTTAAATGCGATCAGTCGTAAAGATTTCACGCTAACAGATACGTCGCGCCTGGACTCCGTACACTCCGTACAGGACCCCGCAGCGATGCTTCGTATCCAGCTACTACAAAATGCAGTAGTCAGTTGAGGGGGGTGAGCTTTCCTTGTAACGCCGGAAATTTTGTGCGCAATCAGCATTCACACCCACTCGCTTTGCGCGTTAAATTATACGCATTCGAAGTTCATCATGGCCTGGAGGCCATGAGACTTCCAACTGTGTAAGTAGTAGTACAGCACATCGGCTGCTTGCTCGCTCGAAGAGGTTTACCCCAGTGACCGAAGCGAGAATGTAAGCATTTGAATGCTTGGACCGGTTATACGGATACTGTGTTCACGTGTTTACGGGCGGTTCTGCCGAGCGAGAATTAATCACCAGCGCAGTGGCCTCTTTTATTCCAGGCATGAACGTTTCCTGGGCGACTCGCATTCGCCGTTTGACGTCATTCGCAGCGGCGGCCTTAAAAGGATCGTATCGCTGCGCGTGTGGCGTGCGGTAATTCTAACGGATACCAATTGATCCTGACAACTGAGCTTCGATTTCGTTAGACAGAACTTGCCAACGATCCCTACATCTCCTTCAGCAGCTAAATGAAGACGGCCTTAGCGTTCTCTTCCAGGATCTTCTCACACGTACGAGTGCTAGGCAACGAAGCCGCTGACTAGTTGTACCGTGAAGCGACATCCTGTACTCGCTTTCGGAAAGTGTCTCCACATGAACGGCGCTTTTTAAAGACGATAATTGAAGAGCTTTATCGAGCCCAGTGGCGCCACAATGCCAACCTTGTGTTACCGAAGAATTAAGAGGTCAGAGGAATCATTACTGTTCCACAACACCGTTGTGGCTTCATACGCTAAATCTACTGACCTCTCTGTCCAACGTGTTGCGTAACGGGTGACAATTGAACATTTTTGCATGGACCTCCGAGAGCACGCGGCTAATGGGGCGTTGTTTAAACAACGTCGAAGAGCCGCCATGCATGCCTCTTTGGACGACGTCCTATTTATGTATGTATGTATGTATGTATGTATGTATGTATGTATGTATGTTTATATATATTATATAATATATATATATATCTATATATATATATATATATATATATATATATATATCTATATATATATATATATATATATATATATATATATATTGTAGTATAATAAAGAGTCGGATACACAGCAAGAAACCATAACAAACAAGGTTTACTTACGTAGCGGCAACGGGACTTGCCTTCATCAGAGTAGAGTTACATGATTTTGAATCATGTTTCAAGATTTTGAAATCCGCAAAATCATGTAACTGTATTCTGATGAAGGCAAGTCCCGTTGCCGCTACGTAAGTAAACTTGTTTTTTATTGTTCTTGCTGTGTATCCGACTCTTGACGTACACTATTTCTGCGCGCTGCTTTGAGTTTATCTTTCGCTAAATTTATATATATATAGATATATATATATATTATAGACATATAAGGATTGGCCGTCAAGAAAACCTCGAAAGCGAAGGGGGGATGCTTTAGGGACCTGGGTTCGGATTCCACCCGGCGGCATATTTCACCACTTTCTTTCTGACTCAAAAAATTCTTCATCTCTTCTATGACCTAACGCATCCCCCCTTCGCTTCCGAGGTTTTCTTGACTTCCAAACCTATTCTGTCTTAATTCACTGAGCCCCTCATTTCCCACTTCTGATTAGCTATATATATATATATATATATATATATAGATATATATATATATATATATATATATATATATATTATATATATATATATATATATATTATATATATGCGTGTGAGTGCGTGAGTGCGTGCGCGTGTGAGTGCGCGCGTGGTGCGTGCGTGCGTGCGTGCGTGCGTGTGTGTGTGTGTGGTGTGTGTGTGTGTGTGTGCGTGAGTGTGGTGTGTGTGTGTGGTGTGTGTGTGGTGTGTGTGGTGTGTGTGTGTGTGTGTGTGTGGTGTGGTGTGTGTGGTGTGTGTGTGTGTGTGTGTGTGTGTGTGTGTCGTGTGTGTGTGTGTGTTTGTGTAACATTCCTCATGTGTTTTCAATGATTTACCACGTTATCCCATTGCTTTCCGAGGTTTTCTTGACCTTATTTTTGTCTTAATTCCACGAGCCCCTCATTTCCCATTCTGATTCGCTACATCTGGCAGTCTTGGTGCCTAGGGAGCTTAAGAGGGTTCAGTGTTGGTAGACCACTCTCAACATGTCGTAGACACTCGAGTCACGGACCAGGGTCCGTGAAGGTCCACTTCACCCCGAGTAGTCCGACTGGTGCCGGCTACCACCACCAAGCGCAGGAAACAAAAATACCTTAACATAAATACCACAGAAAGTGGAGGGGAAAATAGCCCCGCCGGTAGCGTAGTGGTACTCACACCAGACGCGTATTCTGGAGGTCGTGGGCTCGAATCCCACCCGGCGGGCATATTTTCTCCACTTTCTTGCTGTCTTTCCAAATTCCTTATCGGTTTCAAGGATTTACTACCTTATCTCCCTTGGTTACCGAGGTTTTCTTGGTCTCCAGTTTTGATGGACACGAACCTCACTGGTTCGAGGTGATTTCCCGCGCATAGCGTTAAAAAGGTAGTGATTGTGGGAAGCGATTGCGGGCCCTCTAGGTCCACCCCGTTAAATAACACGATCACCACCACCCCCAGGCAGAGTCCTTGACGGTTGTCGCCCGTCCAGGAAGTAACCACATCGGGATGGATGTATACCTTTGGCTGTCTAGAAAACAGAAACCAGAGATACAGAGAAAGCAATGCTTTCAAATAGTACCATGTTTTTCCAAGAAAGAATAGCACACAAAGGAAACCACTCCTGATAACCACTCCAATACAAATCCTGAACGAGTAAGTAGGAGTTCAGACGTCCGCGCGGACGTCTGAACTCGCGCGCGATATGATCGATCAAGCTCTCGCCGGCCGCGCTCATCCTCGCTAGCGGAATCAGCTCACTGAATACACCCAAAATTACAGTAACAAAGATGTTTACACCCATTCATGGATCGTTCAGGCAAAGCAACGTCTACACGCCGAGCTTTGCATAGCAATAATGCTCTATCACTCGCCGTGTTATAGGTAGTTCGTAATGTGAATGAGTACGACTGTTTCACGCAAGCCTAATAGCAAAGTCATCGCGATTGTTTAACGTACACATTTGTATACATTGTCGATTGAACATAAGCGCTTTAGGTGATGCCATGCTATCATTTACCGGCAAGGTCGACCGGTTCGTTGAACCTAGCTGCGTTGATCAAGATGACGGCGTGCTGTCGCCTGCAACAATTGACGCCATCCGCCGCTCGCCCTCGCCGGTCCCAAAATTGCGGCTCGGAAGCAATACTTTAGAAATGCACTATATAGTGCACTAAACTAGAGAAGATATAAAAGCCCATCCTTCTCCGTCCAGAAGGCTGAAGTGGGGCGGGCAAGCACACAGGAACAAAAGGCAGCAAAGGCTCTGTGACGGAGCTTGAACAGTCAATTATGGCGTCCGCGATAAGCTGCGCCGGCAGCTGTTAGCTGAGGCCATTACCTAATATGGAAAGGTCGTGAAGTAGATGCCAGGCGTTTCTGTAGCCGCGCACTCTACTCAGATCATGGCGGCGCCCATGCAAGCCTCATTGCAAACGTCTATCAGCCACGGTTTACGCAATACGGTTAGATTGCCAGCACGGAAAGAAGACAGGGAAAGACCCACGCTCCATAGCCCGCGCCTAAAGTCGTCAGTAGCTATAAAGGTGGCCGTCCCCGCACGGTGCATTAAAGATAAAAAAATCACATGACGATTACTATACTCCATAATGGGAAATTTGTGCGCAGCGCGAACTGTAGTCTTCTCGGTCACGGCGCATATCTGCTGCGTACCAGGAAATGATCGCGTGATCAGCGAACGCACGAGACGCGCGCTCTTCAGCCGTTACGTCGCAGCGCACAGCCGCCGCCGCCGAGCATGTTGCTGCAAATCGTGTTTGAACCTCCCGCGCAAATGTCACGTGGTTCGGATGAGCCACAAACAGAGGAGTGTCTGGCGAAGTGTGAGGGGGAGGCA
Source organism: Haemaphysalis longicornis (assembly GCA_013339765.2). Classification (NCBI taxonomy): domain Eukaryota; kingdom Metazoa; phylum Arthropoda; class Arachnida; order Ixodida; family Ixodidae; genus Haemaphysalis; species Haemaphysalis longicornis. Next base: position 117,220,751 of record CM023456.1, on the reverse strand, counting down.
GTGAGACATACTGAGCCATGGCGACGCGCTTGGAGGTGACGGCTTAGCAGAGCGTGCCGCCGTTCTTCTCACACGTTTGCCAGACGCGGCTCCTCCGTTTTCTTTCTGTCTGGAGTGCCTCGTTCGCTCGGTCGACTACGCGGACACCGCCACCTTCGCCGCCGCCACCCCGAAACTCATGTACCGGGCGCCAAAGTGCTGCGCACTGATAAGGGAGCGGAAGAACGCAGCCAAGCGAGCGAACAGACGGACAACGAAATCCGGCATTGCTGCTAACTCTTCAAGTGTACGGCGGCGAGAATGAGCAGTGTCGTGAAGCGTATGAATCAGATCGAAGCCATTCGAAAGCGTAAGGCGGAAGCATATAGCGAAGAAGATTGTGTCGATCGGCAAGAGATCCAAACACTTTGAGAACTCAGGGGCAAACGGAGCGTCTCAGACGATCAATTGTACTATAATGCTTTCGCATTATTCAGAGCCGTTAAGATATGCTTAGGTATCCTCGGACTTCTTTCTAGGCCCTGGTTCAAATCCTCCATACCCAGATTGACACACTTTTGTTGTCAGCTCAGTTATTTAACTTTGCTTACAGGAGTTTCCGTGAGACATTTGGTGCGTATCTGAGCATAGTTTCACCTGCTCTTTTTTATAAATATCAAATAATTACCTGCGACTCCAAAAGCACTATATTAACAATTATAACAGAGGACAAATCTCAGCTCACGTGGTCACAATCCTCACAAACAACCCAATAGGCCACTAGGATTGACTATAATCTGGACTCCGGCGGATTCGGCCCTCAGGGTCAACGAAGGAGGGAGCCTACTCGCTCGATGGCTTACTTTCCTGGCAGGCTCAGACATACTTCCCACAGAACACATAACGTCGAAAAGAACACCATGTTCACCTGCCAAGAAATAACGCAATGTTACAGATTAACAAGGAAGGAGTACCCAGACGCGGATCGCGAACTCAGCGGAAAAGAGGAGTAAGAGACAATCTAACGCAAATTGCAGGCTGGAACCTACCATTATCCGCTACCCTTTAGTAAACTCCACCCAGGCCAATTTGAACCTAAATGTAAACATTGTGAAAGCATTGAAAGCATGGTACGCATGATATGGGCGTGTCCACAGGTGTCAAACGGGTGTATACAAAAAAACGGTCCCGGAAAAAATTGGTCCCGGAACGAATGGTCCGGGAACTTAGACCGCACACACACAAAAAGACACTTGAGCGGCTGTGGCATTCAGCTCAAACCTAGAAGCTCAACGGGCGATCATCACTAAGCTTAGGCAGCCGCCAATTTCCAGGGTATACTGGCCGACTCCGAGCAAGAAGTTTGAAATAAAACCAATGAATGATACTGAATAAATACTTCCCGTCCACTCAGTGAATGAGCCGTCGCCTGTTTTGAGCACGATTTCTGTTTCAGGGAGGCTGCAGATTCCGACCTAACTATTTGAGTGATCTTTTCGCGCATTAACCGCGTTGAAAGACACTGAATGAACATCTATGTCCCGCAATTTTGACCAAAACGAGCGTTGAAATAAATACTACTAATCTGGATAAGCAGTAAATGATTTTTATTTTCTCGACTACAGACTCCTGATTGCCCAGAAATTCGTTATGAAGTATAATCTATATTACAGAATTTCTGCAGCGCTGAAACTTTGCCAATATAAATGTGGCCCCTCAAAAAAGTTCCTTTCCCACCATGTTACTGGAAGAATAAAGAAATAAAAGAAAGGTGTGTGCGCCACGGTGTACGCCGACGCAAGCAACACTCAGCCGCTCCAGTGGCCGTACTTCTCCTGCGCTTGCCAGCCAGACGTTCCGAATATCCAGCGAGGGCGCCTGCCGTATACTGTGCTCTACTCAGCAAGCGCCTTCCCCCTCGCATTGTCTGGCGATAAGGGCCATCTCCTATTCATTTCTCCTTCGCAAACCTCTAAAAGCTCTTTCCCTGGCACCCGTATAGAGACTCCTAGCTGCCCGGACTTCCTGGGCCCAAACGTAAAAAAGATAAGACATAAAAACAATTAAATGCTTGTAAAAGATAAGAATAAAAACAATTAAATGCTTGTCCGGAAAAGAAGAGCTGATCGGGGCGAAAATTTAAAGCGGTGTACTTTAGCACAGAGAAAACTGGCCGAGCCAAACCAAACACGTATTTTCCCTTTTGCTTTTTTTTTTTTTTTTGACCAGCACTTGTTCGCATAAATGTACGTTGAGTATCGTAGATTTTCGCCCGAAACAGGTGGGCAATCACGCGAGATCAGCGGGAGTTCATGCAGTCTCCGCAACTATCGCGTTTCATATTCCCTCACGTATGGACAGAAGCGTACGTTCGAGTTGCCTCGTACTTAGAGGGAGATCTTTAAACAGGGTGAAATAAGCTGGGTCTAAGCTAGCGCACCGGTGACAAAAGGCACAGCGAATGGAAACATAGAAACAATTACGAAACAGGGCACCACCTGCTTTCAGCGTATAGAGATACAGTCAGCGGGGCTGACTCGGTATTGCAGTCCATCGAAAACACTTTGAGCATACTCACGTGACAACACAGAGGTGCTTTTGAGAACCTGACACGATACGAAAAGCGAATACGTCGCATGACTGCACCCGGTCCAAGGTAGCTCCTATGGTGCACGAGTAAATTGAACGAGGCGTAACCTACCTGCAGGTTATATTACGCACAGGTGTCCCGACACACAATAAATATTCGCTGATTGATTGATTTAGTGTAGGCTTTAACACGCCGACCAAAGCAGGCAATGAGGCGCGCCGTATGGAGGGCTCCGGATTAATTTTAAACCCCCTGGGGATCTTTAACGTGCGCCGAAATCTCGAAAACACGGGCGTTTTGGCTTTTCGCCTCCATCAGAAAAGGGCCGCCGTGGCCGGTATCGAACCCGCGACCTCGTGCTGAGCAGCGCAACGCCTTAGCCACTGAGCCACCACGGCGGGTCAATAAAAATTCGCGCTGTTCGAAACCACGCACCTGTTTTTTTCTTTTTTTTTAACCAACGCGCTCACTGCACCGCTTACGTGGTTGTACAAACGTAAAACGCAGCGGAAGATGCCGAACTGCTACACATCCCAGTAATTCGCACCGAAATGACGAGTATTGAGCCGCGCACCCATGTTGACACACACAGGAGGCGCAACAAAAGGAAAGGCTTTTCTAGAGTTCCTGTATATCGTGTAGCGCAAGAGCTCCGCGTCTGATTGCCACATTCCGCGGGTTCCAGTTCGACAGAAAGCCCGCTTTCAGTGCTGCGCACAGTGAAGGACTCTGGTTCTACTCAACTGGGCATCGGCGGTTGTGGAAGTGGCGGCCAGCGGCGGCAGCGGCGGCCCGGCGGCCCGGCGGCAGCTATTTCACGCGAGAAGGGTGGCTTTCCCGCACGACTTGGAACTCAATATGGCGGATGGACGCGCACCTCTGCTTCCCTGGCGGAGCTATATACAGGAACTCTAGGCTATTCTGTCTCCCCGTGCCTCCACGCGAAAGTGCGACCGCTCTGCGCATGCGTGCACAGCATGACGCGAAAGGCTGCGTACGGTGCCTCATACGCAATCGAGGCAGGCTTTGCGCTCTAGACTTATCCCCCACTGCAGCGATTCCAGCTGTATTTCAGTCAGCGGAAGTGGTTTGGCCGGTTCTGTAAAAATCAAGACAAATTGCTCTATGAGAGCTGTGGGAGCAGTCTCTCTTAATTGCTACCCAACAAGCCACACCGTTTCCGCTCATTGACTAGCCAGAATAGCTGCATTTGGGAAGAGATCTAGAGCAACAACAAAAAAAAGAAACCCTCTCCTGCCAAGAACCGGTGCAAAGCAGAGCGCCTAAAGCCTTTCATTAAACTACAATTCTTTTGCATGCGAAACCGTAAGATGTGCTTAGGTGTCATCACTTTTTTTGTAGACTCCAGTTTTGAATCCCACCCCAATGTTCCAATTCCACAGAATGTTATTTTAAACTCCAGTACATGACTTACGCTACAGGAGACTGTCTGATAAAGAATGCGGGCGCATGAGCACTGTTCCAACTGTATTTTTATTCCTTGAGCCGTCAGGCATTTTGTATGCCGTCTGTGTGCCAGGCACACCGAATGTCCGGCCTGCTTTCGCATTAATGACCTCATTAAAACGGCTTGAATGACCATCCAAGCCTGATGCCCTACAATTTTCCACAAAAAAAGAACATCGAAAAAAAACTTATCCAAAACAGTTTGTTTCTTTCAGTGTGTGCAGATAAATATCTTGCTTAGGTGGATATATATGACAGAATTGCAACACATATAACGGTGAAACACCGTGACTATAAATATTGCCCCTTCAAAAGTTTCTTGTCGCTCATGTCATTCAGAAAAGAGAAAAACAATGGCATAGACGAAAAAAATGGAACATTTGTTCCAAAAGAAAAAGCCTAAAAATTGCAGATGTTACCTGACCACAGCAAAAATTGGCCCGCCCAACCCTAAAAAGTTCTCTCTTTACGAACAAGCCAACCTATACTAGTAGAGACGTCAGTTCGATACCGTAGATTGCGGCTCGAAGCCGGTCTGCAACAACGCAAAATGAGCAGGAGATCATGCAATCTCGACTATGACTGCAGCTCATGCAATCTCGTAGGAGAGTAGTAGACGTTCGAGCTGCCCCCTTTTTACAATGTAAAAAGGGGAAAATGAAGGGGGTTTTTGGTCATCATACGTTTGAAAAAGCGCGGAAAACAAGGAAGTAAAGAGAAAAGCGCTGACGAACAATGAGCGATTTTTTCGCGAAAATATACTGAAAAAATAGGGGGAAGGAAGGAAAAATACGACAAAAATTTTGACAGAAAAAAGGGGATGAACACAAGGGGCTACAACAATGGGGATTTAATTCGCAAGAAAATTATCAGAAAAACTAGGGGGGAAAAGAAGGAAAAAAAACGAATAAAATTTTGACAAAAAGGTGATAGTATCAGTAGTATCACTTTTTTGCAAAATTTTTTTCGTTTTTCCCTTTTCTTCCCCTAGTTTTCATGTTATATTTCTTGCGAATAAACGTCATTGTTCGTCAGGCTTGTGCGTCTATTACTTGCTCCGTCTCGTCTTCCCCGCTGTTTTCAAACGTTACAATGTAAGCTACAAACAAGGCGGGTCTGAGCATCAGGAGGCGATGGTCTGAGCTAGCGCAACGGTAACAATGATCACAACGAAAAAAAAAAAACCGAGAATGGTCTTGGAAACCCATTTCAATATTGAACAATTAGAGCATCTTCTTAGAATAGATACAATCACGGTGGCTGACACAGTATCACACACTCCGGGAAAACATCTTTGCCCGTTATCGTGGGCACGGAGGTGCTCTGAAACACTTGATACGGTATACAGAAAACGACGACACCGAGCTCTGCTTTTGCTGTTCGCAGGTCAGTTGCAATTAGGTAACACATATTCGCGGGTTACGTACATTACACACAAAATGCCACGGCGCTCCCTAACAGAAACGCGATGTTCAACATCACGCGCGGGTTCGAGAGCGAACGCACTCTCGCGACATCGTCTACTTGGTTGGATCAACGCAAGATGCCAGCCGCTTAGAGGACCGCACTACTTTATGCCCCCCAGAAAGTCAGTACACCCGGAAAGTTGGCTGTGTACTTACGTTGACAATCTCAGCGAACTGGATCTTGGAGGTCAGAGATGAATTTACAAGGCGGCCGTGGCTTCGGCGGTGATTTCTGGAAGGACTGGCTAATCGCTCGCCTGCGCCCTTAAGTATATACGGAGGCGTGCACCGCGCCGGTGATGCGTGCGCAGCATGAAGTTTGTACAAAGGTTGTTTTGGGTTTTCACCGCAGGGGGGAAATTTGGCGGGGCCCAGGCCTGCGCAGGGGCGCCGGAGGGGTCGGCGCGGTTGCATTGAGGCGCTTTTGCCGCCTTTTGTTCCCACTAAGAATCCCGCAGGCTACCCCAGAAACTTGTTCGGGCAGTTCGAGCGGTGAACTCGGAAACGTTGAAGGACTCCGGGTTTATCATCCATCTACAACAAAAGACTAATTTCGCGGCCGTAATTTTAGGGGGCGAAGCACCTTAAGGCCGAGGCTTGTCCGTCCGGCGTCCGTGCTCACGGCGCAGCACCGCGTAAATCGAAACATCTGTGAACAAATGATTCACAAAAGATTAAAAAGAACAAAATAAAAGGTTCACAAAAGGGGAGAGAGAGAGAAGGAGAGAGAAAAGAGTGGGAGAAAGCGAGATCGAGAGGGAGAGAGAGACAGAGAGAGAGAGAGAGAGACGCCCAGCAACAATAGAGCGAACAATTTTGTGAAAGACAAAAATAGACCCCGTAAGCGGAAAGGGAAAAAGAAATGCAATAAATATTTAATCAGCTACATAAATATGCAGGGAGGCAGAAAGCCAGATAAGTGGGTGGAAATTCAAAACCAACTTGAACGGGAGGAAATAAACGTGTACGCTTTAGCCGAGACTCACCTCCGAGACCTAGAAGCCCCACATGTCATAGAAAACTATGTCTGGGAAGGTTGCAACAGGACCACAGGAAGAAAGAGAGGAGGAAGTTTTGGCATGCTCATTAAACAAGGGACCGACTGGCAGAGAGTGCATGAAAGCTGTAAAGAGCATCTATGGGTTAGAGGCACCATAGAGGGGGATAATACATGGTTAGGAGTGGTGTATCGGTGGACCGGAAGTAGTGCTAGGGAGGAAAATGAGGAAATGGTAAACTGTTTGAGAAGGGATATAATCGAGTTCAAAGATTCGGGTGAAATAATCTTAGTTGGAGATATGAATGCCCACATAGAAGGTTTGGATAGATGAACAGACCACAGCGGTTCTCTGGTGATCGATTTATGTCAGGAAAACCGGCTTGTCATAGTAAACAAGGAAAGCAAGTGTGACGGACAAATTACGTGGGAAAGCAGTAACAGGACAGTCCAGCATAGACTACAGTTTAGTATCCGAGACAGTATACGGAAGCTGCGGGAAATGAGGATAAGATGAAAATGGAACAGGACAGCTTAGGAAGCGACCACAAGCGGCTTAGCTTGCACTTTGGAGGCGCAACCCGGACAAATGCAGAAATAGGTACAATAGGAGGAAATAATTTGAATAATGAGCAGTTAAAGATAATCGCTGATAGATTGGAAGATGAAATCAATAAATATACAGACGAAAATTGGGATTACGACCAAATGAATGAGTTCATAAAGGGTAAGATGAATGAAGCAAAGCAACAAAACCGATGGAAAGGGAAGAGAAAGCCGAAAAGCCGGTGGAATAAGGAAATAAAAGAGGCTATTGACCAGCGAAGAAAGGCGTCGAGAGAACATAGAAAAGCAAAAAGAACTGGTATGGAACCGGAGGTTGTGAAGAAAAAATGGGATAACTACCGGGGGAAAAACTAGAAGTGCAGAAAATGGTGCAAGCAAAGATCAAGCAGAAAAGCGAACAATGGTTGGCAGAAATACGGAAGAAGGACAAAAGCGCATTCAAGAAGTTTTGGAACCATGTAAAATTGATAAGCTCAAAAACAGATATCCATCAAAAATTCTTGATTGATGAGGAGGGGAAATAGAAGGAGAGCCCGCGTTGGCGCATATTCATCGAGTGATTAGTGAGAAGTTCGGGGCAATAGGGGTAGGGAAGCTTGCACCGATAACATCAGCGCCACAGAAGACTGCGGAAGGGGAAATTGACTGATTGTAGGGTTTAACGCGCCGACGCAACGCAGGCGATGAGGCGCGCCGTAGTGGAGAGCTCCGGATTAATTTTGACCACCTGGGGATCATTAACGCGCGCCGAAATCTCGTACACACGGGCGTTTTAGCTTTTCACCTCCATCAGAAAAGCGACCGCCGCAGCCGGGAATCGGACCCCCGACCTCGTGCTCGGCAGCGCAATGCCTTAGCCACTGAGCCACCTCGGCGGGTGCGGAAAGGGAAATAAGTTTCAGCAGCCTTGATTGGAAAAAAGCAGAGCAAAAGGTTTCCCCCCCAGACAGCAGTGGGCCCGGACGGAATACCAATGCAACTGATAAACCTGCTTGGACCTAAAAGTAAGGAATCGTTTATGAGGGCAAAAGATAAGGTTATACAAACCAAACAAATACCAGAGGACTGGCTAAGTAGGATAAACTTAATATATAAAGGCAGAGGCAACAAATCCAGTATTGAGTCATACAGACCACTCACAGTAACGTCAATGGGCTATAGATTCGTAATGCAGGTTATAAAATCTGAAATTCAAGCATGGATGGAAAAAAAATGAAATACTTGGGGAACTGCGGAATGAATTTAGAGAAGGCAGTCGATTGGATGATTATTTGTTTCTGATAACGCAGTGCATTTAAGTTGCGAAAGCGCAGAATAGACCATTATGGATTGCGTTCTTGGAAATTAAAGGGGCATATGACAACGTAAACACAGAACTGCTGTGGAGAATGCTGAAACTCCAGGGATTAGATGACGAGTTAGTACAGTTCCTTATAGCAATCTATAAAAACAATAGAGTGCACCTTACATGGGAAAACAGAAATGCGCCCAGCAGGTCAACATCCATCGGGGACAGAAACAGGGATGCCCTTTGAGGCCAATACTGTTTGTGCTTTACATGGCAGGGTAAGAAAAGGAACTGGAAGAGAGCCAACTAGGGTTCAGTCTAACCCACATGCTGCAAGGCGAAGTGGTACAACAGCGTATCCCGGGAATGTTATACGCAGACGACATTGTTCTTTTCGCTAATAAACAGACCGATACGCAACGGCTAATAAATATTAGCGGCCAGAAAGCCACCGACCTCGGGTTAAATTTTAGCGCAGAAAAATCGGGAATAATGGCTTTCAATGACGCTACCACCGACGTAGTGTCTATCCAGCAAGGCGAGTTACCTAGAGTGAAGGAATATAAATATTTGTGAGTGTGGATAAACGAAGGGCATAACACACTAAACTTTTGTACACCTTTTTTGGCCGAAAAGGTGTAAAAAAAACCTTGTCCCACACTCTAAGAATCGGGGGAGTAGTTGAAGAGTCCAACAGTCATTGTACTCTGCTAAGCGTTGGCGCACTCCCTCGAAAGCTGCGGGGAGTTGGATGTAATGTTCGCTCCCCATGAGGAGGAAGAGCAAAACTGACGCGTACTCTTCTCGTGCGCGGCGGAGTGCAGCCCCAGTTCCGCTCCCGCACCAGTGAAGAGTAAAACTGCACATCGTCTCCTCTCTCCAGTACGAAGAGTAAAATTGCAATTTCATTCTTGTCAGTCGGGGGTAAAGCATGGAGAATGCACTCCTACCATTACGCACACCAACTCATCAGCGATGTTTTATTTGCATACGAATATTATATAAAGCAGTTGTGTAAAAGCGCCCGAGTACTTCTGCCCGCGCGTATTCTAAACGTGCAAAAAATGAATTCTGTAACGATTGCTCGCAGCGTTCAGTGACATGAATGGAGCAAGCTGACAAAACTAAAAAAACGCATGTCTCGATTTGGTTTTGTTTCTTGTTGTTTTGTTTTTTCCTCTGTAATGGCTTAGTTATCGACATTTAAAAAGTTGTCAGACTATGCATCATAAAAGGTGCGCACCACGGAGGAAAGAATACTGCGCGCGATTACGCCGATTACGACTGAGGGCGTCCCAGCACCGAGGCGGCGGCGTGCGCGCGGTGGACGCCGCGTCTCCGTAGCTCAGCCCGACGAAGATACGGCGTACTACCACGGCGGATTTCCGCCACGCGATCTCGCGTCTACGGAAAGCCGACACAGGCGGTGCACCCGCAAGAACCGGGCGAGCGACGACTGATCGCGCCAGACCGTGATGTCCCGCCAGCGCGGAATACAGGGCTGCGCTTTGTAGACAAGTGCTACGCACGAAGTGGACTTTCAAACAGACGCTTCATCCAACATGGGAAGTTCGACCTGCCCTTATCGTCATGCTTGCTTGAACACAGTACGACGCGTGCTCGCATCGAATAGGAGAAACTAGGTTTTGAGAATTAAAGGTATAATTATTGAGAAAACTGAGGTTACAGTGGATCAGGACAGAAGAGCACGGGGAGAAAACGTCTCACGCGGTGCGCAGGCGTGGGGCGACTCTCCTCGGCGAACAGCACACACACATGGCACGCCCCAGGCAAGACTCCAAAGCTCTCACTCGTTGGTATAAACATCCGGCCGCGTTCGCTGCGACGGTGGCGGTTTCAGGTGTTTCGTGCTCCGGGCTTGGCCCCTCGGCAGGCTGCCGGTGTCTGTTTTCGTTTTCGCCTTCTCGGCGCCAGCATTCTCGGCGCGAGAATTATCCGAAGCGTCGGAGACGGCTTGCTCAACATGGGAAGTTTGACCTGCCCTTATCGTCATACTTGCTTGAACGCAGTGTGACGCGTGCTCGCTAACTGCTTGCATGCCTGTGCGTCAGCGTTAGATCACGAACACGTAAGCAAGCCGTATATTAGTTCGTTCGTGCGTGCATGCGTGGAACTAGTTTTTATTTCGGACGGACATCACAGCTGCGGCGGCGCAGAGGCCGATACCGGAACTATATGCACTGTGTAGCAATGCGCGCGCAAGCCGCCGGACCAGCCGGTGTGCAGTCGCTGCCTTTGCAGGCTTCGCGCCTTAAGCTTGGGATCTTGGGATGACGACCATGGATTTATCTACCGGACGAAGAAATGCTGGCTGGAAGTGGGGAGGTAAGCCATTAGTTAACCTGGTATTCTTATCTTGTGTATTTAGCGAAGGAGAGTTGCTCTCTAGCTTCGGTCCGCGGAAGCGGCTAACCCTAATGTTTTCGTCACTCATTTTGACCGTTGCTTAGATTTGAACACCGTGGATTTGAAGGGCGGCTTTTGTACCCGTGTGCAAACAGCGTCGAGTCTTGCACCGTTTCAATCCCTTTGATTCGTGAAGTGATGGTATCCTAGCCGAATGTTTTCGCAGGTAAGAAGCACGGTCGCGCGAGTAGTCGCAGCGCTACCCTGTATTCTTAGCTCGGCGGCTAGGGTTAGAGTGGCTGCCGTGCAGTAGCTGTGGCCACCTGCGCGGCTCCAAAGAATTTCGTACAATAGGCTGAGTGATAGGAGCGCGTCTAGCGCGTAGAAGTCACTAAAGTTACAATGATTTTAGTTACCGCCGCGCGTACTGCAGCAGACTGAAATCCTGTCCAGACAGGTTTTTTGCGTTTTGATTTGTACTCTTAGCTCGGCGGCTAGGCGGCTAGGGTTAGAGTGGCTGCCGTGCAGTAGCTGTGGCGACCTGCGCGGCTCCAAAGAATTTCGTACAATAGGCTGAGTGATAGGAGCGCGTCTAGCGCGTGGCAGTCACTAAAATTACAATAATTTTAGTGACCGCCGCGCGTACAGCAGCAGACTGAAATGCTGTCCTGACAGGTTTAGGTTTTTTGCGTTTTGATTGAGGGCAGGATGGCCGGAGATGGGACTGTTTAGGGGTAACTACATGCGTCTCAGCCGATGAGCGACGCGAGAAAACTCACTCATTGGGTACGGCAAACAGGTATTGTGGGCGACACAGACAAAATTTTTTTACACAGGCCGCTGACGGCGGCAACTGCGGCAGGCGACGGGCCGTCGCCGTCGCGGGCTTATACCGGCCAGAAGCAGCCCACGAGCGAGCGGCAGCAACGACGACGAATGGCATTGGCAGCAATGCATTATTTCTTTTTTTTCGTTTGTCGCTGTCGCCCATAGTGTTTGTTGTACCCATTACGGTACTTTTTTCGCGTCGGTTGTCGCCGTCGCTGCGTGTGGTTTAATGTTCGAGCGTTCTGATCGTTCAATAACGAGCCTATTGGTTCTCATCAAATGTTGCGATCTGCAGCGTGCATGCAACGAAGCGTACTCGAGAATGAAAAAAACAGTAGCTATATGCCCCATAGCAACTTTTACACGCTCTACTTGTGACCGTATAATGGGCCGTACGTTGCAGTCGGCTGAGGGCAAAATCCTATGCAAATTAATCAGGGATTATAACGTTACAAAAAGAGTTCTCTTTACTTAAATTTTGTTAAATGTTTTTATACCGGGAACGATAGCGGGGTAAACAATAGAAGCTACGGACACGTAAGCACTAATGGGTTTGGGGCGCATTGCGTAGGCAGACAGCTGTAGGGCGCGCTGTCTGACATGACATTGACCAAGTGGCACAATGAGCGTGGCTGCATCCAAGGTCACCGCACATTCGCATGTAGACTGTGACTGCGCCAAGCAGTATTGCATTCCAATACGGGTTCAATGCGTTCTCTCGGCGCAAAAACTAATCTATCACGTCGTCAAACTCGTCAATTTTTTTTTCATTGTTGAACTTATCTTTGCTGTCCCCCTCTTTCTTCCTATGCAGGAACCACGGGAAGACGGTACTTGCCCGAAGATTTTTTTTTCCTGAGAGAGAACGAGATCCCCGAGGCGTCAGCAGGAGTGGCCGTCGCATTCAAGACACTTCTGCTCACATCATTGGACATCGTGGATGAGTTCCCATTGCTGCTGTCTGTGTTTTTCAAAGGGGAAGCGCACCTTCTTGCTTCTGTAGACGTTACTTCGGCTCAAGCACGGTGCCCTGGTCGGTACTGTTCTGAAGGCCGCCACCAAACATTATGAAGCATTACAGCTAGAACGTGTTTGTTTTTAATAGCAAGTTATGCCTTTTTTAATCTTACTAGCGCATCCTTTTGAGAACCACCCGCCTAAAAAACCCAGTGGAATGTTTCCGGTGGTTTCCTATTGTCCCACCAACATATATCTGTTGCAAAGTTCCCGTGTCAGTGGCTTTGTATCTTTGTGTTGATTGCACCTTGTAATGCGCTAATAGTAATCCACGCTGAATAGTTTTAGTCCAAGATTTTTGTTTCGCAAAATTTATTTGTAAATGTTTTTGATGTGTCCTAAATAAGAGCTGGCTTTCCAGTCCATGTGAAGCACTCACTGATGTACTAAGGCCACTTTGTTTTATGTTAATACTGTTAACTATTTCCCACTGCTGTATTTCTACTGACACTTTTCGTGCTAATGCCAGTACCTTTTTATTTGTGGTGTGTTTGTGATGTATCATTTTATTGTCTTAATTTAATGTTTGTATTTCAGTGTTTCATCAATTGCTTTGCTGCATTTTTATTTGGAATTTTTCTTGGATGTATCCTCAATAGGCGTTACGTCTCCTGTGTGCATGTGGAGTAAGAACCGTTTTTATGCTGTGATATTTAATTCAAAATGAATTGCTTTTTGTGTGAAATTGCCGAACCGATTGTTGTGGTATTTTTGTGAAATAAAGTCTGACCTTGTTTTTTCTTTCCATGTTTCAAAATGGCTTGTCCTTTTTGTTTGCTTGTAACTGCCTATAGTACCATCGTGGGGATGGGGGGGGGGGCTAGTAGCAGGCGGAGCGAAAACACGCTGCCTCGCGGGGAATAGCAGAACGCTCTTGAGGCGTAACGAGATGCTTTACAAGAGAGAGTAGTAGTACCCGTCTGCAGTATCCGGGAACGCCGCAACCAATAGAGCTTATTCACTCCTAAAGGGAGTGACGGAACGCTGCCTTGTACATGGCATAGCAATTCCCACACAGGGTTCAAGTACTCCGCCTCGACAGCAGCAAGTAAATCCCACGAGGAGTGTTTCGCCTCTCGTTTGGCCGCCACGCGCTACTCCTCGGAAGAGTCGGCCAATGCTGCCAAAGAGAGTGAAATATGGGACAAAAGTTTTTACTCCTAGACAGAGTGCCCAGCACTCCTCGTCTTCTTAGAGTGCATGGCTAACACCTTTAAAAGGTGTTTTCGCAAAAAAAGGGTGTACGGACGAAAAAAGGGTGTACTTAAGTATTTAATTAAGTACTCACGAGTAATTAAGTACTCACGAGGAGCAACTTAAGGGTAAGGGAAAGCAAAACGCAGCTATAATGAAGCATAGAGCTCTGTGGGGGTATAAAAAATATGAAGTAGTGAGAGGAATGTCGAAATGAGTAATGGTTCCGGGTCTCACATTTGCGAATGCTGTACTCTGCTTAAAATCAGACGTCATATCAGGCCTTCAAGTGAACCAGAGAACGGTAGGCCGTTTGGCCCTAGGCGCGCATGGAAAAACATCTAACGAAGCAGTGCAGGGAGATATGGGCTGGGCGTCGTTTGAAGTTAGAGAAGCACAGAGTAAAATATGTTTTGGAATGAGGTTGAGGGCAATGAATCAACGAAGGTGGGCAGCTAAGGTTTTTAGGTACCTATACTTGAAAAGCGTGGACACGCAGTGGTTAAGAAAGACTAGAAGGCTAACGATGAAATACGGAAAGAACAGTGGAGAATCCAAAACAGCCAAGGTAACGAAAAAGAGGCAAGGCAGATTGAAACGAATAAATGGAGGGAAAAAATGGAAGCTAAAACGTCGTTAGAGATGTACAGGGCTGAGAAATTGAACATCAGAAAGGAAAATTTCTACGATAATTCCCAGGGCAGTGCTTTGCTTTTTGAAGATAGAGCAAATTGCCTGCGAACTAAGAGTTTTGTGGGGAAGTATTCACATGATGGGCTATGCGTGGTCTGCGGAAAAGAAACAGACACTATGCAGCACATAGTGTTAGAATGTGAGGGTATCCATCCAAATCTACATGAAGGAAATATTCGGCTTCCAGAAGCCCTAGGATTTAAGGGTATCACAGAGGAAGTTAACTTCAAGGCTGTCGAGGGGACGAAAAGAAGATTGGAATGCTGGTGGACGAAAAGCAGAGGGGAATATTGACTAGGACAGGTACCACCTGTAACAGGGAAAAGAAAGTATTTCTGGCCTAATAAGCTTTTTGTGCCTGCCCTAGTCAGTGCTAGTATTAAACCAAGAGTATAAAACATAGGTATATTAGCCCTTTTTGGTAAGATGAGATGTCATCATCCCGCTAGAAAGGGGAACCAATAGCAATCATCATCATCATCATCGTGTAAATCGAAACATCTGTGAACAAAAGCTCACAAAAGGTTAGAGAGAGAGGGGGGGGGCAAAGCGAGAGAGACAGGCACATCACCGTGTAAATCGAAACATCTGTGAACAAAAGGTTAACAAGAACAAAATAAAAGGTTCGCAAAAGTTTAGAGACAGACAGAGAGAGAGTATGCTCCTAGAGAGCCGTGCTGAGCATGCGCGAGGAGCATTGGATTGGATTAGATTTGATTGGATTGTATTAAATTGTATTTGATTTGATTGGATTGGAAATTATTTTAGCAGCCGGAAGCACTCTTTCGGGTGATTTACGGTAAGAACGATCCCCAGTGCCTCGCCCACTAGTCATGATTCACTTTGTGGAGATGCGTTAATGTTTTTTCAAAGCTCCCGCTTCAAAGTGCTTGTTTTGAGCGAGCCCTGATTGGCTGAAAGCAGACTAGCAGATGGGACGCAGCACATCCATTGGTCAGAGGCCTCGCAAGTTCACCGACGTCATGACTGAAACGGGAACCGAAATGGACATTTTTGAAACGGACACAACCGCACATTCTCAGCCAGTAGATTTCATGAATGGGTCATTGAAACACATAGCGAAGCACGTATCGTAGCCGCCTTTCAGCCGCCACAGCAACCGACACAAAGTACGGGCGTTGATACCGCATTCCGAAAAGCTCGCCCGCGGCACCTCTTGGCCAGTCCGAGCGACTTCCCCCGCATCTCAATCGCCGGATTATCCGCCGAACATCTTTGAACGCGGGAAGCACGTAGCCGGCCAGTACGCTGGTGACAAGACGGCAACATCTGTCCGTCTGTCTGTCTGTGACTCGATTCAGCCACCCGGCCAAAGTAAAACAATGCCTGCGCAATAGTCTTATATAGTCACAGCTAAATGTGCCCGTCTAAGTCCGGTGTAATGTTCATACTTGTCAATATTATCGAAGAACAACAAGACATTACGCATATATAAGACAACAAATTAATACGGAAGTGATATTTGCAGCGTTCCTTTATAAAAAATCGTACATGTTTGACTTTGGCGAGATTAAATACGTCATCAACTGAAGAAAAAAATATCACTCCGCCGTCGCCTGCTGTCGCCCGCGCCATGTAGCTTCTGGCGGCATTTGAAGAAATCAAGTGGCAAGAGTAACGAAAGGTTCCATTAGATAGGTTCCACGTTCTGCTTGGAACGCACGTGGACTAGGGAAACGCGGTTCTATAAAAGTTGTGGAACGCGGGAAATTTAAAATGATTTAAGCAAACCTTCGGCGTCTTTACCTTGGGAGGAGCGCGACGCAACAGGAACAACATGAGAGGTGAACGGGAAAGCGAAGGGAGGCATTTACTTGGCAAAAGTCGATAAAGACGATCGTCTTTTGACGCCATTTGCAACGAAAGGAATAGATACGCGGCCAATTTTTAGTACCGTGACTATTGAGACGACGGTTACGACGACGAGGACAACGACAGACGCCGACAGCCGGAGCCCCTAAGGGGCTTTGCCCCTAATAGTTAGTGGCCAAACGGGCCCGAGAAGAACTGGGAAAGCGATCTTTTATAGGAAGAGCAGTTTAGGAGCTCGCCTTGTCGTCCTAGCTCGCTCGTTGGACCCAAGTAGAGCCGCACGGCGTTCCGTCGTAGCGGCTCTCGTCGCGGCGTCCCACAGAGGCTTTGAAAGCCAGGCGGTTTAATAGACATAAGCGTTCGAAACTCGTGAACCGCTGACGCTTGTCATACATATCGCCCTTGTTTAACACACAGAAAACAGCAGGCACACTAGAGTCAAAATATACGTTACTGGCGTCCATTTAGTTATGAACGCTCGTTAAGCTGCTTTTTACGATAGTAAGCGAAAAAAAGTGGCAGTGCAACGCCGGCACGTGCGGGAGGAAAAGCAAGCACAAAAAGAACAGTACTCTCGCCGGCGCAGTTTCAGGCAGGGGGCGGGCGAGCACTGCGAAGTCGGGAAATTCGAAATGCTTTGGACAAACCTTTATTGAATTCACTAGGAGAGGAATGAGATAGGGCGGCGAAGAGCGTGATGGGTGGTAAGAGTGAGCGAATAACGGCACTACAGCCCATTATGGCGAATCACTGCTCTGCCCTTCAGACAGATTTCACATTGAGTAGAACGGCTTTAATCTTTTTGTTGGGTGTTGTGACAAGCGCAAAGGATTAGTAAATAAAATAGCGTAACACGTGTGGCCGACTTCAAGCCAAGACTTCGGAGATTGTAGGCCCACGTTGTTGGCTACTTGTGCGGGAGAAGGGGGATAATCTATCTATGCTGCATCATGCAAGCATTTGCGACCTGTCAGAGCGGTTCGGGCAAAAAGTTTTAGTGAAATGATTTCTCAACACAAAACAGTGCTTCTAAATCCCGCTTTAGGAAAAGTGGATATCGAGGCAAGGCATGCCCATCGGATCCCACAACAGCAACCGTGCTGCTGAAATAACCCCAATGCAATCTCTACTGCTCCCAATGAAATTCGGTTGGAACGCATTTCCCTCGAGATCATAGCGAACCAGGGAAACACCAGCAATGAAGAATGCACGCGTAGTGTCTGACTGCATTTACTATTCGAACTTGAATTTCAGCGTACAGTGCTCGTCAAGCTTGCCTTGGGCAAGCGAACACGCAGCTCCGGAGCACGGTGGCGACATCTGCTCGCAAGAGCGCATGCGCAAATAGTTTAGAGGGTATGGCAGCTCCTCGTATCACATTGGACCAAAGAGCTTCTTAGTAGTAAGAAACTCTATAGCATGGGAGCGGGTAATTGGCAGACGCCATCATCCACTTTTCTTTTTCGCTTTTCTTCCGCAGTGCCAGCGTAACTGTCGATGCGGGAGAAAAGCGCCTCGTTTGACGCAGTACAATATCGCCGCAGGTTACATAATGGCACAAAAGGCTCGACGGAAAGCACTCGAGGCTATTCTTGATGCGTTCTGCTTGTTTGCTATGAGTGAGATTCGCCGCAAAGAAGACTTCCAGGGAAGCGAAATTCGTCAGGCCTTTCACCCCTGTGAAGGAGGAGCAGAAAACCTGATTGATTGATTGATTGATTGATTGATTGATTGATTGATTGATTGATTGATTGATTGATTGATTGATTGATTGATTGATTGATTGTGGGGTTTAACGCGCCGACGCAACGCAGGCGATGAGGCGCGCCGTAGTGGAGGGCTCCGGATGAATTTTGACCACCTGGGGATCTTTAACGCGCGCCGAAATCTCGTACACACGGGCGTTTTTGCTTTTCGCCTCCATCGAAAAGCGGCCGCCACGGCCGGCAATCGAAGAGCAGAAAACCTGTGACGGCGTTTACCTCAATCAACGTATCCATGCAGAAAGGAAACACGTTTGTTTTTCATTTCCACTGAGCATACAGAAAACTCCTTGGGAAGGCGAACTCTAAGGGACCACGAAAAATTGTCTGTACGTATTATCAGAAATTTCTGTTAAGCGCACTTTTGTATCAGCTGAGCTATTGAAAACTTGACCTCCGTCCGTGCGGTTAACAGGGGGAAATAGTAGATGAGTGTGAGTGGTGTGGGGAAAACTGGCGAGCAGCCAAGGAACCCGCGAGCAGGTGTTGGGAGTGCGGCCGTTAAAAAAATGCCGTTAGGGAGGTCCGGGTAATCGAACCCGGAGCCTTTCCGCCGTGAAACCGGCAACTAACCACTGGACCTCCCAAAGGCCCGAGGGGTACGGGGTTAGCAGCAGCGGGGAACAATAACACGTGCAGCCAATCGAAAAGAAAAAAAAACAGTTGCGTTGTCACGCAGTGTGAAACACCTACAAGGAAGAAAGGCGAGATAGAAATTTACAGAAGTATTTCCGCCAAATGGATTACTTTTGAAACGCAAAAAAAAAATAAAACTTAACAATGAATTTTGGCCCCCATAGCGTGCAAACGCAATTCCATCAATCCTGCCCAGGCCGCGTTATTATAAGACTGAACGGATAATGCACATACACACACACGGGTCTAGGAGATTAGAAACATATAATAAAAAAGGGCCCATCTCCCGCGAGGGGGACTCGAGCAGTGTTGCGGAATGGGCGTCCCCATTCCATTCCAATTCCATTCCGGAGAATTACAAGCTCCCTAAATTCCATTCCTTTCAATTCCTCGGAATGCCGGAACATCGCCCATTCCCATTCCGGGAATTGCCGGGCAGTTAAATTCCATTCCTCTAATTCCTCAACGTTTTATCGGGTGACTATCAAGTTACCAATGAACCCACAATTAAGCTGATGTTATTACACGCGTTAAGAACAGCTAAAGTACGGAAAACACGTAACCAAAGTCGAGGGATAGTGGCTTTGTGGCATATCTCGTTCAGTGCAATCACCCTACTAATTCCCACAGGGGCAGTTCTCCAGGTAGTTTTATAGTATTTGCATGGTCAGCACGTCTTTACGAGTTGTGATGCTTTAATATTGTTTAAGTGTGAATGTGTTAATGCTAACGTGACGACATGTTCTATTTTTATGCTGACAAAAGTATGGTAGAAGAAGAGATTATATTCCTTAAGCAGTTAACACGCGTACGGAGTGGTCGTGAGCATGGTTAGAACAATAATTTTGTTAACGAGGAACAGAACCTCCGGATCTGTGGTATAAGTTGGAAGAATTACCGCTCGAGCACCTTGTTTTGCCTTTGCACCAATACGGATCACGGGCTGCACAGGTCGTCAGCACTCACGCATGTCAAGCGCGCCTTGAAGCACGGATAGGTTCAGAACTTCCTGTGTTTGCGTGTGCGCAGGTCCGCAATGTCGCCTTTGCCGAAAAGCTTAGTTTCGTGCGTCAGGTATCATCCACTGCGCACGAGCGAAAGTTCAGGCTGTGCTTAGAGTATGCGCGACCTTTGTATGGGTGTCTCGATGAGAACCAATGCGCAGGGAGAATTCTTTTTTCTCTCGTTAGTGTATACTGGGATAGTGCATTGGTTCGTATACTAATCTGCGTCTTGTTTTTCTTTTTTTTAGAAATTGGGAGATTGTTTACACTTTAGCACCACGCAACCTTTGGCTCTAGCTAACTGAAGAAGGACTTAGAGAATGCGTTGCGGCCTTGGACTCGGCAAAACTGAGTCCAAGGCCTGCGTAACTAATTGTATAACTGAGGCCTGTATAACTAATTTGAGGAGTTGCATGCAGTGGAGTAGCAATGAAGGTTCCCCCAAGTGTCCTCTGGTCTGGGCGATCAACCGAAAGAAAAGATGTAAAGAAAAATGATAACGATAATAATAAAAGGACACGTTCGGCAGCCGGTCTGTCTAGTGCTGTGGCAATCCCTACGCCAGAAAAAAGTGCGTAGCTGTCCTCGTTGATATATTGTAGGGTTTAACGCGCCGACGCAACGCAGGCAATGAGGCGCGTCGTAGTGGAGGGCTCTGGATTAATTTTTACCACCTTAGGCCGAAATCTCGTACACACGGGCGTTTTTGCTTTTCGCCTACATCAGGAAAGCGGCTGCCGCGGCCAGGAATCGAACCGCGACCTCGTTCTCAGCAGTGCTATTAGGTCTCCTCGTGAATTTTGTGTGCTGCCATAAAGGTCTCAAGCTGCCGTGAAAGGTCGAAAAAAGTTTATTTTGGTTTCATTCATCAAAATTGCGTAACAAAATGGTGTGAGCCAAATGGGCGCTTCGCCGTTCAGTTCTGAAAACACGAAGTGTAAATGACGGCTGCTTCAACGACCAGTTCTAAAAACAACAAAAAAGTGAACTAATACAGTTGCCTTCTGCCTGTGTGTTGCGCTTGACAAACGAGCTGCTTAAAAGAGGTGTTTGAGAGCCGGTTTCGCGTCGCTGTCTGTCACTAAAAGAGATGCCGTGGAAAACACGCGTTCCCCGTCAGCTGACGTCACATTTACAACGAAACCTGCCCTTGCGAGTCGGGAGAGCAAGGGAAAGTGGCTAGCGTCCGCTTTCCGTTAGGTCGGAACCGTTTAGGAACAAAGCTTGCAGCGTGCAGCTTGCAGGCGCAGGGGTGACCGCAGTTCCTATCACATTGACTCTCCTGTTTCGGGTCGATTCTCGAACCAATATTTTAGGCCTTCATAGACACTGCTTCGGGCAACGGTGTCCGAGTGTCTAGACAGGAGGGCCAGTATTGCAAAATGTCCTGGGGGAAGAGAGGGGAGCGCGAAGGGAGATGGGGCGTAAGCTGATATGCGAAATTTCGCAGTGGACACAAGCACCGCGCCAGCGTCCCGATGACGGAAAGGTGGGATGCGATCAATCACCGACGGTTCCGGACGCAAAAAACAAAAGTGAAGCGTGGGGAGACAGCTCGCAGCCGGGGTGAAGGCGCCGCCAAGGTAAAAAATCACAAGGCGAAGTTGGTGGCAGAGATAGGGGGGGGGGGGGGATGCCACCGCGGTAGTTCCCCACGACGGATACCAACGGCTTAGAGCCGAGTTTATTAGGCAGAAAATCGCGACGAACTTCGTAGCAGCGCTGTATTTAAGGACATAATCGTAGTAGAATAGCTGCTTATAAATATACCGTGCTTGTAATCAGGCAACCGATTTTAACAGTACTGAGTTATTGTTAAATTCAAGGCTCCGGCTTACTAATGTTTCAACTTGGGCTGGTGGGATCTTTTGCGTATTTTTGCATATTGTGACAAAAAACAGCGCGTAGAAGGAAAAGTGGGCTTTATTTTGGGGAAAATACATGTAATTCCATTCCCATTCCATTCCTTGCAAAAGGCGCCTAATTCCATTCCAATTCCATTCCTTCAAGTATTGTCGCCATTCCATTCCAATTCCATTCCGGGGTCGCGAAAATGCGGAATGATTCCGGATTCATTCCAATTCCGGACTGGTAACTCCGCAACACTGGACTCGAGTAAATGCGTCGCATAGGGGGTTGGTGTATTGCGTTAACGTTTAGTGTTTGGGGAGTTGGTGGTAGTGAATGCGTTGTATCAGCAGCTTCTTGACGTAGTTTGAATGAGTCAAGGATACAAGGCGCGTTCGTAGCCTTTCATTCTGTTCGTTTTGTGGCGCAGTGGGTAGAGCACCATGTACCTCGCGTTCCGCCCACAGGTAGTGAATGCGTTGTATCAGCAGCTTCTTGACGTAGTTTGAATGAGTCAAGGATACAAGGCGCGTTCGTAGCCTTTCATTCTGTGTCGGTTTTGTGGCGCAGTGGGTAGAGCACCATGTACCTCGCGTTCCGCCCACAGGTAGTGAATGCGTTGTATCAGCAGCTTCTTGACGTAGTTTGAATGAGTCAAGGATATAAGGCGCGTTCGTAGCCTTCCATTCTGTGTCGGCTTTGTGGCGCCCGTGGGTAGAGCACCATGTACCTTGCCTCGCCCGCAGGGTCGTGGGATCGAAACCAGGCGCCGGTAAGTATTTTTTTTATATAGTGTAGGGGGAGGGGTGCGGACCTGTTGTTGAGAGCGAGGAGGGTAGCGTGATGCGGGAGAGGAGGAGTGGGGGAGAGGGCGCACCTGGAACGGCTGTTGCGGACGCCGAGGCACGCCGACAACGCCGGGTGACATCGTGAGTTAAAGAAATGCTCTGCATTTAAAAAGCGGTAACCTACGCCCTTTAACTAATCACAACAGCAAAAAATTAAAGAATGCCGCCGCATGAAACAAAAGAGCAAAAGCAGCGAAAACGCTTCCGTTGGTTTGAATCGGACCTTCGTCCCTCGCGTTATGAAACCGGCGTCTGATTGCACTGCCATCGCATTCTGAGCGCACAGCATTTACTTTGGGTTCGTAGCGCCGGCGTTGACTATGAACTTTGGCTGAGTTGAAGTAAACTTTGGCTTCGGACTTCGGCAGTTTTGATTTTAAACTCTAGGGGGATGGATTGCAAACTTTGATTTAACTCACTTCGCAGGTAGAAAGCTTCGCTCCTTAACCATCTTTCTCTGAAGAAAGGGGAAAACCTAAGAAAAGCCAAGTTAAAGATAGTGAAGACCACCAGACCTGCTTTTTCCTCAGAATTCGCATTTCATTTCGAAGGTGGCCGAATTTTCGTATTGTTCACGTTACAAGAGAGCAAAAGTGTTGTTCGTTTTAACCATGAAATTCGTCTTAACCGAGGTCCATTTTACAAGAGTGTACTGTAAAGTCATCGTCATGATCATCAGCCTGCTGAAGTTCACTGCAGGACGAAGGCCCCTCCCATTGACCTCCAACCACTCCTGTCCAGCGCCGCTTGAGCCCACAGTTTACCCCCGAAGTTTTTGTTCTCCAGATATTTAGTCATGTATTCCTCCAGTGTGTCAACATCTGTTTCTCTTGAGCCTAAAAACTTTTCCATCGATTCTTGTATAGTCTCCATTTCTTTCTTGGTCACATCTCGTGCCAATGGCCGCAGCAAAGACGGTGGCTGGCCATCGTCATCATTATCATCATCCTCATCTCTAGCTATTTATACATGTACGTCGGGAACACAAGCGAGAAGGTATTTAGGTATAGGCTCAACGTCATTGTAGAAATATAACAAATTATTTGCTCCTACGACGTTATATAAATACATGATGTTTTGTTGCTTATTCTTTGCTAAATAGTGTGCGTGTCTATTACGCACAGCCATTCGTTTTTCCTTGAGCACGGTTGGTTGAACATATGTGTCGATGTGTTTAACCGAGAGACCTTTCTCTGCCACGTATTCTTGGCGGTATATATCTATCAGTGTCGAACCGGAAAAAAAATACCGCTTCGGTTACGGTTCGGGTGAAATAATTTTGCCCCGTTTCAATTCCTGTTCGACTAAATTACACACCGAACCGGTTCATAAGAATGTATTATAAATAAGTGCGATAAGAAAGTTTAACTTTGTAGTTCAAAGGGCCGAGACGAGAAAACGCGAGTTTGGTTCATTTAAAAGACGGCTTTGTCGCAATAGAGATGACGTCGACGTTAATGGCCACTTTAAACAATTACGCAAGACAATCGGGAAAAAAGACACAGTTGCCGTTCACCAGGCACTTTCTTTCCCAGCCCTTATGACGTCATTGGGACATATTCATACGATTTGCAGAAGC